>JAFEMH010000086.1:0-742500 GCA_022495995.1 Adenophora triphylla var. japonica
GTTTTTTTTAAAAAAAAATTATTTAAAAAAGATAGAAAAAAACTAAACAAATGAAAGTATATAGAAGAAAAGTCAAAAGAGGGACTCCGACTACCCAATATTTATTTTTTTTAATTTTTTATTGACTATAAATTAATATTTTATCCTTTGTTAATAGGTGGTTTTTTTTAGAAAAAAGTTATATAAAAAAAGATAGAAAAAAACTAAACAAATGAAAGTATATAGAAGAAAAGTCAACTTAGTTTTTATTTATTTTTTACTTTTTTATTGACTTGAAAACGATCTTTTAGCCTTTGTTAATTAGTGGTTTTTTTGAAAAGTTATATAAAAAAGATAGAAAAACTAAACAAATGAAAGTATATAGAAGAAAAGTCAAAAGAGGGACGGACTACCCTATATTTTGTTTTTTATTTTTTAAAAAAAATTCTATTGACTAGAAAAAAATATTTTATCCTTTGTTAATTAGTGGTTTTTTTTTAGAAAAAGTTATATAAAAAAAGATAGAAAAAAACTAAACAAATGAAAGTATATAGAAGAAAAGTCAAAAGAGGGACGGACTACCCTATATTTATTTTTTATTATTTTTTTTTTTAATTTTTTATTGCTAGAAAAAAATATTTTAGCCTTTGTTAATTAGTGATTTTTTAAAAAAAGTTATATAAAAAGATAGAAAAAAACTAAACAAAATGAAAGTATATAGAAGAAAAGTCAAAAGAGGGACGGACTACCCTATATTTATTTTTTATTTATTTTTTATTTTTTATTGACTAGAAACAGTATTTTAGCCTTTGTTAATTAGTGGTTTTTTTTTAGAAAAAGTTATATAAAAAAAGATAGAAAAAAACTAAACAAATGAAAGTATATAGAAGAAAAGTCAAAAGAGGGACGGACTACCCTATATTTATATTTATATTTATTTTTTTAAAAAAAATTTATTGACTAGAAAACAATATTTTAGCCTTTGTTAATTAGTGGTTTTTTTTTTAAAAAAAGTTATATAAAAAAAGATAGAAAAAAACTAAACAAATGAAAGTATATAGAAGAAAAGTCAAAAGAGGGACGGACTACCCTATATTTATTTTTTATTTTTTTAAAAAAAATTCTATTGACTAGAAAATAATATTTTAGCCTTTGTTAATTAGTGGTTTTTTTTTTAGAAAAAGTTATAGAAAAAAGATAGAAGAAAAACTAAACAAATAAAAGTATATAGAAGAAATGTCAAATTTAGAGATGGATACTAAATCTGTCTCTAAATTTTAGAGACCGATGTTGAATCTGTCACTAAATTAGAGATGGATTCAAAAATCGTCTCTAAATTAGAGACGGGTTAAAATCTGTCTCTAAAGTTTAGAGATCGGATTCGAATCTGTCTCTAATTTAGAGACGGATTTTGAATTTGTCTCTATTTTAGAGACAGATACAAAACCCGTTTCTAAAATTTAGAGACTAATGCGAATCCGTCTCTAATTTAGAGACGGAATCCGAATCCGATCTCGATTTTTTGGTTACTGTCTCTAATCCGTCACCAAATTAGCTACGAGACTTCGTCCGTCTCTAATTTTCCGTCTCTAAATCCGGTTTTCCTTGTAGTGTATGTTGTTGAGAGATCCTATGTGCCTTCGTTGTAACGAGTCAAAGCTTCTTCTTTGTTGTGGGGAGATGAAACATTGAGAGTTTTTTTTTTCTCTATATTTTGCGTATGACGATTTGAGGAGTTTCGACCTAACGAATTTTTTATTTTCTTTTTGCACTCATAGTTATATATACTTGTTGAAACGCTATAAGAATTTACATTCTGCCGGTAGAATCTGCTTGGATTTTAGAGATCTAGAAAGAGCAATTTAGAAAAATTGGAAATATAGCTAGGGTCAGATCAGCCAACTACAAGGATTAATTTGTTACTGATGAGGTTTCATATTGGAAGCTTATAATTGTTGAAAATATATGTGTTTTTTCTACTTAAGTCATAAAATAGTGTGATTCCCTAAAGGGGTTGAATGAGCCCCTATTAACTCACAGAGTAATGTTAGTTTTGACGGTTGACCTTTCTTGAAGGTAGGCAGTCAAGGTTGTTGAAGCACATATCCCACATCGGGAGTAAACAAGCTTTGTACTCAATATATACGGATTTTGGACTATTCCTCTCATTACCAATTGGTTTTGAGATGAAACCTCGAATTTTATCATAGTATCAGATAGGCCTGTCAATTGTAACTCATTACCCATTATCCCGCTTAGCTCAACCCATTAATTACCCGACCCGACCCGACTCGTTAAAATAAAAAAGTTTAAACGGGTAACCCGTTTAACCAATTGATTCTCGCGGGTCATGACGGGTAAAACCCGTCCACTTGATTACCCGCCCGCTAGGTTAGATAAAATGTCTAAAACCCGCCCGCTAGGGCCGTCAACGGGCACCCACCAGATGTCGGTTTTACCCGGTCATGGTACCAGAGTGCCAACCTGGTCCAGGACTGGGTTAAGGCGTTGCCGGGTCCCACCCAATCGGGGACCGACATGGGGGACTGGGACAACTCTTGCTGGACATAACACTAAGGCTGGTGGTGGAACCACTGGCACTGCCTACGGTACCGGCAGTGGTTACCGTTGATGGAGCAATATGTGTTGTTTGGTTTTTGTTTTAGGGTTTGTTCGTGTTTTTTTAGAACGAGCCTTTGTTTTTCTGTTATGTATTAAGTCTATTCTTGTGTATTTTTTTTATGTTCTGATTTGTAATTCTATTTAGTGGTATTGGTTGTAAAGTATCTCTTGTTTTTTGGGTGATACAGTAATAAAAAGAAATCATGGCTAGTTTATGATTTCATACTTGTGATTATTCTTGTTTTTTGGGTGATAAAATGTGTATGTGGTGGTTTGGGGGGGGAGGGGTTGAAAAAAAAAAAAAAAAACCCTGGTTGACTCGTACTCGACCCGACCCGAGGTCGACCCGACCCGTAATGCCCGGAATATAAACGGGTTGTGATGAGTCGAACTCGTCATTACCCGACTCATACACTACCAGAAACAGGTCATTTAGCGACGGAAAAAACAGCGACGGACAGATTCCGTCGCTATTTAGCGACGGAATATAGTATTTAGCGTCGGAATTATTTTGGCGTCAAATTTAGCGACGGAATTTAATTCCGCCGCTAAATTCCGCCGCTAAAAAGAATATTCCTCGAATATTCGTTTATTTCCGCCGCTAATTTGGCGGTTGATTTACCGACGGAAAATTCCGCCGCTAAATCTTTAACAGCGACGGAATTATTCCGCCGGTGAAATTAAATGGTTTTTTTTTTTTTTTAATAAACACCGACGGAATATTTCCGCCGCTGATAATTTAATAATTTTTTATTTATCAGCGACGGAAATATTCCGTCGGTGTTTAATAAAAAAAAAAAAATTCAAAATTTCCAGGAGAAAGACCGCTGCCCACAATGCAAGGGCGAAATGGTTGTACAGGAGAAGAAGGTCTTGGAAGTGGTTGTGGAGAAGGGTATGCAAAATGGACAGAAAATTACATTCCCAGGAGAAGCCGATGAAGCTCCTGACACTCTTACTGGCGCTAATTTAAAATTTCAAAATTTCCGAACGAACAACAAGCAGATAATCCAATTCAAACTTTCAAACCAAATTAATCAGACACCTAGCCTCTAAATCCCTCACTCCCATCCTCTCTCTCTCTCTATCTCTCTCCAGCAATTGAATTTGAAAAAAACAAATATCGAGCCGCTCTTACCCTGGTGCTATTTCATCTTTAATTTCCGGTAATTCCACATTTCAATTCTCTCCCTTCCTGTCTGGGTCCGAATCTGGGTTCGACTTATGAGACAATAATCTCCAGAGTGTTGTCTAATAGTTGGTTAGTTTCCTAATTTTGGACTAATCTTGTTTTTGTTTTATTTTGGATAAAAATTTTAAAATTGTATGCAATTTACCAATTTGGGAATAGCTACAAGAACCCTTGCAATTCTTATATCCCCTAACCCCTAACCCTAAACCCTAAACCCTAAACCCTAAACCCTAAACCCTAAACCCTAACCCTAAACCCTAAACCCTAAACCCTAAACCCTAAACCCTAAACCCTAAACCCTATACCCTATACACCCTATACCCTGACACTCTTACTGGAGACATAGTCTTTGTACTACAATAGAAAGAGCACCCAAAGTTCAAGCGAAAGGGTGATGACATATTTGTTGAGCACGCGTTGACCCTTACCGAGGCATTATGTGGCTTCCAATTTATCTTGACTCATCTAGATAACGGGCACCTCCTCATCAAATCCCAACCTGGAGAAGTTGTTAAGCCGTATCAATTCAAGGCAATAAATGACGAAGGGATGCCAATGTACCAAAGACCATTCATGAGGGGCAAATTATACATCCATTTCTGCCGACTTCCCAGATTCCTTGACTCCGAGCAATGCAAGGCCCTAGAGGTGTGTTGCCTCCTAAGCCTTCATTGCGGAAGACGAGATATGGAGCTTGATGAGTGCGAGGAGACAACCCTTCACGATGTCAACATTGAAGCTTACGATGTAGATGATGACATGCACGGTGGTGGGCCAGAGAGTGCGGTGTGCTCAGCGGTAATGATGTGGGTCTTTATTTTCCTGGATATCTTAATTAGTTATGACTTATGAGACAATAATCTCCAGTGTTGTCTAAACCTAACTCCTAAACCCTAAACCCTAAACCCTAAGTGGCATAGGGTATAGGGTATGTGGTATGTGGCATAGTATAGGGTATAGGGTATAGGGTATAGGGTATAGGAGTATAGGGTATAGGGCATAGGGTATAGTGGTATAGAAGGCATAGGCATATAAGGGCATAGGGCATGAGCGTAGAGGCATGGGGCATAGAGGCATAGGGCATAGGGTATAGGGCATAGGGTGGCATGTGGATATAGGGTATAGGGCATGGCCGCCATAGTGGTATAGGGCATAGGGCATAGGGTATAGGGTATAGGGGTATAGGGTATAGGCATGTGGCATAGGGTATAGGGCATAGGGCATGTGTGGCATAAAAAGGCATAGGGTATAGGCATGTGGCATAGGGTATAGGATATAGGGTATAGGGCATGAGCCGTAGGGTATAGGGCATGTAGGGCATGTGGTATAGGGCATAGGGGCATAGGGTATAGGGCATAGGGTATAGGGCATGTGTGGCATAGGAGTATAGGGTATAGGGCAGTGGCATAGGCATAGTAAGCATAGGGCATAGGGCATAGGGCATAGGGCATAGGGCATAGGGTATAGGGCATGTGGTATAGGATATGGGTATAGGCGTATATGTGGTATAGAGGCATAGCCATGTGGTATAGTGGTATGTGGGTATAGGGTATAGGGCATAGGGTATAGGGTATAGGGTATAGGGTATAGGGTATAGGGCATAGGGTATAGGGCATAGGGCATAGGGTATAGGATATAGGAGTATATGTGGCATGTGGCATAGCCATAGGGTATAGGCATAGTGGCATAGTGGTATGTGGTATAGGTATAGGGTATAGGGTATAGGGTATAGGGTATAGGGTATAGTGGTATGTGGTATAGGGTATATGGATTGCAATGCAGAGTGATGTCTCATTAACGATGATCGTAGTTGGATGTATAAGCGAAGTTGCCGAATCAACGCGGTATCAATCCCGAGTTTTATAGAGGGTTCAAGGGGTTTGTTGAATTTGCTCAATTAAATAAAACCTAGGTCACATGGATAAGGATGGTAAGATTAGGTGTCCATGCGACAAGTGTTGTAATGTCAAGTATCTAAGCTTGATCGAGACTCGAAACATCTTTTGCGTAACGGGTTTGAAGTTGGGTACAAACGGTGGACCCGTCATGGTGAGCCGAGATTGCGCACAAATGTTGCGAATAATCCCCGAGAATATTCATGTACCTCCCGAACCCGAACCTATTATTCAGACAATGAAGAACCACCTTTGAATATGGAAGATATGGTTAGGGATGCACCGGGTCCTTCCTTCGATTGGTCGAGAGAACCAACGGCAAGAACCAACCCCCGCAGCCAAGAAATTTATTGATGCTATGGACTCGCAAAAGAGAAGGTCTATCCAGGTTGCGAGATCGTGTGTTGGAGGCCGTGGTGAGCTCCTTAACATAAAGGCGATTGCAATATTAGCCATGCCCGCTTATAATCGTATCATGAAAGCAATTAAGCGGATGTTGCCGAAAGAGAATAAGATGGTTACAAACTTTTATGAGACAAAGAAGTTGGTTGGGCAGATTGGGCTATGTTATGAAAAGATTGATGCGTGTAAGAATGATCGCATGCTATTCTACAAGGAAGATTCACGTAAGACAGAGTGTTCAATTTGCGGACAAAGTAGATATAAGCCAAGTCGGAGGAGTTCAAAACACAAGAAAAACATACCACATAAGTTGCGTTACATGCCGTTGATTCCAAGACTGCAACGCCTCTACGCGTCTAAATCTACTGCAGAGGCAATGCGTTGGCATAAGGAAAGTTTGCGTGAAGATGGTGTGTTGATTCATCCCACGGTGATGGGGAGGCATGGAAACACTTTGATGAGACTTATCCCGACTTTGCGTACGAAGCAAGAAATATACGGTTATGCATCTGCTACGATGGTTTCAATCCGTTTGGTCCTGGGGCAAAATCTTACTCTTGTTGGCCGGTTATAGCCACCGTCTACAATCTTCCGCCCTGGTTGTGTATGAGTGATCCCTACATGTTCTTGTCGTTATTCATCCCCAGGCCCAAACAGCCACAGGAGGAACATTGACGTCTATCTCCGACCTTTGATGGACGAATTGAAGCGGCTTTGGGAGGATGGGGTCGAAACGTGGGATGCTTTCAAGCGAGAGAATTTCAGCATGAAGGCTGCGTTGATGTGGACAGTTAATGACTTCCCTGCATATGGGATGTTATCGGGTTGGAGCACCCACGGAAGTTGGCTGTCCGTATTGTATGAGTGACACAAAGTCTTTCACGCTCACGCACTCTGGAAAACCATGTTGGTTCGATTGCCATAGACAATTTCTTCCGGAGGACCACCCATTCAGACCCGGAAGAATGCGTTTAAAAAGAACAAGATTGACCATGATGAGGCCCGATTCGTTTAAGTGGTGACACGGTCTATGAGGAGGTATCTAGATTGCCCGATCCTCGGTGGGGAAAAAGTTTTCGAAGACCAAAATACAAGGGTTTGGGACTACCCATAACCGGATCAAGAGGAGTATATTTTGGGAGGCTGCCATACTGGAAAACAAATCTCATTCGACATAACCTTGACGTGATGCACATTGAGAAGAATGTATTCGATAATGTTTTTAACACGTTGATGGATTTCAAAGAGAACAACTAAAGACAACGAAAAAGCTCGAAAGGACCTTAAGGAAATATGTAGCCGGCCGGCCTTAGACTTGGTATACGACGTCAATGGTAAACCAGTTAGACCAGATGGCTCAATACGTGCTTACAAAGGAAAAGAGGCTCCTCCTCCCGAAATGGCTCAAGGAGTTAAGGCTTCCAGATGGTTACGCGTCTAACATTGGTAACTGTGTCAATGTAGAGGAGGGAAAGTGCAGGGGTTTGAAGAGTCACGATTGCCACGTTTTCTTTGGATAGGCTACTTCCGATTGCTCTCGGGGGTCTCTTGCCCGACAATATCTCGGGTGGCGTTAACAGAGTTAAGTGAGTTTTTCCGAGCGTTAACATCGACCACACTGCGTGTTGATCACATGAAAAAGCTTGAGGAGAGCATCGTAGTGACTTTGTGCAAACTTGAGAAGATATTTCCTCCTTCATTCTTTGATTCTATGGAGCATTTACCGGTCCACTTGGCATACGAAGCTAGAGTCGGTGGTCCAAGCTCAATACCGATGGATGTATCCATTTGAGAGGTAATTGAATTTATTCTATTTCTAAATAATTTGAGCGTTAACAATATACCTTCTTTAACATTATTTATGTTTTAATCTACGAATGACTTTTAGGTATCTAGGCCAATTGAAAAGGAAGATGAAGCAATAGGGCCATGGTCGAGGCCTCAATTTCGTGAGGCTGTTATCATAGATGAGATTGTTGCCTTTGTCGGAACATATTTTCCTCCCGATGTTGATACGAGATTGACTAGGGTTGGCCGCAATTACGATGGTGGTTTTCCGTCTAAGGGAAACATCTCTGTATTTTCATCCCACGGTCGGTTCCTCGGCAAACGGGTTGGTACGCGTGCGTTAACCGCTAAAGAGTTTGCCGCGGTCGAAACGTATGTTCTTCTTAAGCTGCGACGAGGTTGGGGAATATATCAAGTAAGTCATTGATGTTATGTTTACGCCTCGTCGATTAAATTATGCATGTTTAATTACCCGCATATGAAATGCCTTGTTTAACCCTATTGCGAGAATGTTTGAAGATTTAGCTCGGGATTTATCTCCGTAACTCATCGCAACTAGGACAGAAGAGAATTTCCAAGCTGGCTAAGGAAATATGTAAATATTTCGTTTCATTCAAATTTATTCTATACACTTCTTTAAACATTCAATCTTAAAATTGTATTAAATTGGTTACAATATTGTCTTATAGATAGCCGAACATCCGGTGATGCCAAAGTCTGCGAGGTTAAGACATTTAGCATCATCTCCGTACTTGAACGTTCATTTATACAACGGTTATTTCGTGAATGGCTATGTGTTTCATACCAAAGCTTACGGGGCTCTAAATTGACGTGGAATAGCGGTGTGAAGCTTATAGGGAATGATTATTATGGCGTCCTGAAAGAAGTAGTCGAGGTGGAGTATTTGGGTAGAAACAGTGTTGTCTTGTTCAATTGTGATTGGCGGGATGCTTTGTGCGAGGTGTTAAGAAGCACGCCATATTTGACCTCGTCGATGTAAAGGACTCGTCCAGACATAATGGCGACGACGTCTTCATCTTAGCATCTCAAGCACAACAGGTATACATGACTCCCTACCCTCGTCCGCGACCCGACGGATTGTGGGTCGTTTGGATGACCAAGGCTAGGAGCATGATTGACAACCTACCCTCGTCGACAACTACAGAGTCGTCATTAGAAGCACCCTATCAAGAGGATGAAATGCCGGTGCCACCTAACGTTTCATCGGCTAATCATCCATTAGATGATGTCACTCATATTCCTCAAAATGTTGATGAACCCGAGGAGGATATCTTACCGGTGAATTTGCCAACTCCCCCGCCTCGTTCAGTCATCTCGCGCACATTGATATTGATGAATCGTAGGAAGAGGAAGAGGAAGAGGAAGAGGAAGAGGAAGAGGAAGAGGAAGAGGAACCAGAGTTTGATTCATCGTAGTCCGAAGACGAAGATGAAGAACTCGAGTTTTGTAGTAATTCGCAGTCCAGTGATGATGATGGGGACGAAGATTAATAATAGTTTAAAGTTTAAAATTGTATTGTGAATGCTTTAGATTATTAGAACTTTAAAGTTTTATATGTATTGTGAATGCTTTAGATTATTAGAACTTTAAAGTTTCATATGTATTGTGAATGCTTTAGATTATTTTTAATATCCGTCGTTTTATATATATTGTGAATGCTTTAGATTATTAGAACTTTAAAGTTTTATATGTATTGTGAATGCTTTATATTATTAATAGTTTAAAGTTTTATATGTATTGTGAATGCTTTAGATTATTAGAACTTTAAAGTTTTAGATGTATTGTGAATATATTGTTTCCTATTGTTAAAGTTGTATATTTTAATATTTTTACCGTAGTACGATGAGTTCTAGTAGAAAGGGGGGTAAGAGGACCAAGCCCATTTACACTTTGATTCTTGGGACGCAACCGTCCCGGTCCGGTAGCGATGGTGTTGACCCCTCACTCGGTAGTACTAGCTCCACCTCTGGGGCCGGTACTCGGACTACCGTAGATTCCGAGGGGAGGATATATGTCCGGATCTCGGCACTTTATGACCGATAAGTAACTCTTCATTAATTTGATATAAGTTGGTTCCTTTTTGCTTTATATATAATTCATTATTTAAGTTAAAATGTTATTGTATAAATATACTTGGCGGGTGGGTAGGTGGATACCCCACCACCGGCACTAAGATCGGGCAATACCGGCGGTCTCGGAAAATGACCGATTTTTGGCCCAATCTGAAAAAATTGCCACAGAGGCAGGAGGATGCGTGGGATGAGTTTAGGGTAATGTGTTAATGGTTTTTATTTAAAACTTAAATGTTAGTTTGTTATTAAAATGTTATAATTAATAATGATTATACTCTTTTAGTTTTGTAATGTTATCATTATATGTTGTAGGCTAAATATTATTGGGATCCGCACATCGCCGAGGCGACGGCTAGATATGTTTTCTTTGAAAGCGTGCTCACAAGCCGTTTAAGGATTTTATTTGTAAATACTTTTATCTATCCTTAATTAGTTTAATTAACAATGATTATACTCTTTTAATTTTATAATGTCATCATTATATGTTTACAAGATATTCATATTTTTTATAGGTACCACGAAGAGAAATTATTATACTGCTCGGCTCGCGGCGGGACAGCAGCCCTTGTGTCCTACTTTTATGACCGTTGAGGTGTTTGCTCAATTTTGCGAATATTGGGGTCGCTGCGGCGAAGGTCGTATCCGAACAAAGGCCAAGGCCAATAGAGCAGCTCCTCGGGCCTGGGCGGCGTTGCATACCGGGGACGCTCACGGTCGCCGAGCATCACGACCGCATGGTATGTATGTTAATTTAAATGTAGTAGTGTATGGATGCTTTTAAATAGGTTTATGTACGTATGTTAGCCGGAGCCAATGTTGATGCTATGAAATCCATAGTTTTAGTGTAAATGTAGTGTATGCATGCTTTTAAATCAGTTTAAATGTTGCATTTATATATACAATTTCAAAGTAATAATCTCGCTTATTTTATTTATAGGAAAGGGAGTATGGTCCGAATATCTCTTTTGTGGATGTTTACGCTAGCCTCCATATTCGGAATTCTACAGCGCCCGATCAACCTCCGCAATGGGTTGACGATCGATCCAAGCACGCCTTTGTAAGTAAACTACCATTAAATGACTTGATTTTGAATATGTAAATTTATTTATGTACCTTACATTGTGTATATGATTATAATTGTTTGTTTTATTTTTCAGGCTGCATATCAAGCCGCCGTTGTTCCCGAAGGAACGCCTCCCGGCGAGCCCGTCCCCTTCGTGCCTGATGTTTGGCAGAGGTCACCTCTCGTGGACATCCAAGGAGAGGAGCCCGAGTGTTAGGGATGGGGGATTACGGGCGGCAATGCCCGTCGACGTCGACCGGCCGTCGGAGAAAGGTTGACCCCCATGTTTCATGATCCGAGGGTCGACACTCTGGAGGTCGCGTTGGAGGAGGAGAGACGCGAGCGAGCGGGCAAAGCTTGCGGATGCTTTGGCGCTCGTACGCAGATGCGGAGGAGAACGATCGACGCCATGCAGACTCGTAGACAATTGGCGCCGTTGATGGCTCGTCTCGGCCCGGACTCCCGTGATAATTCCCAGCGTCCCCAAAGTTGATTGCGGACTTTTTTAGACATTGTTGTATTAATTTATACTTGTTTGTAAACATTTGAGACATTTGGTACCCGCGGGAGCCCCTCCCCGCCTCTCCCCCCTCCCCCGCTCCCCCCCTTCCCCCCCTCTCCCCCCCCCTATCCCCCCTATCCCCCCTCCCCCCCTCTCCCCCTCCCGAATTGGTACGGTGGTATTTAGTTTTTATTTGGTACGCTGGTATTTGAATTTTAGTTTTTATAGTTTTAGTTTTAGAAATTGAAATGTTATATCGTGTACAAAAATTTTGGTTTTTTGATATTTTAAATTATTTTTTTAATTTATTTAGAATCGCCGACGGAATTTTCCGTCGCCGAAATTAATGCCGAAAGAAAAATTAATTAAATAAATTAATTTCAGCGCGGAAATTTCCGTCGCTGTAATAAAATTAATTTAATTAAATTAATTTCAAATGACGGAATTTCCGACGCTATAATCATTTAATTTTTATTTAATTTTTGATTTCAATGGCGGAAAATTCCGTCGTCAGTAATAAAATTTAAATTAAAATTAAATAATTTCAATGACGGTATTTTCCGCCGCCGAAATAATTTAATTTCAATTTAAATTTTATTACAAATGACGGAAATTTCCGCCGCGAAATTAATTTAATTAAATTAATTTTTATTACAATGACGGAAATTTCCGCCGCCGAAATGAATATTTAATTAAATTAAATTAATATAGCGGCGGATATTTCCGTCATTTGTAACCATTAATTCACCCATGGAATTAAATTCCGTCGGTAAAGAAAAAAAATAGCGGCGGAAATTGACCCGCCGGAGCACTGCGACGGGCTGGTAGCGGCGGACCACCGACGGAATTTTTCCGTCGCTGATTATTTTTAGCGACGGAATTTTAATTTTAGCGACGGAAATTTCCGTCGCTAAACGACCTTTTTCTGGTAGTGATACCCGACTCAACCCGCTTATTTGACAGGCATATATCAGACAGCAGGCTCTCTACACGTGCAAGCCCAAGGGCTCACGATGTTCTAACTCCGCTCAAGTCTTGTACTCAATATATAAAGATCTTGGACTACTCCTAGATGTTGTGGAATAATTGCCTAACAATTTAAAAAAAACACTAATTAAAAAAGGCTAAAATATTGTTTTCTAGTCAATAAAAAATAAATATAGGGTATAGGGTTTAGGGTATAGGGTATAATGTATAAGGGTTAGGGTATAGGGTATAGGGTTTAGGGTTTAGGGGTTAGGGGTTAGGGTATAGGGCTTTTTTTTTTTTTTTTTTTTTTAAGGTTTAGGGTATAGGGTTTAGGGTATAGGGTTTAGGGTATAAGGTATAGGGTTTAGGGTTTAGTGTATAGGGAATAAGGTTTAGGGTATAGGGGTTAGGGTTTAGGGTTTATAGTTTAGGATTTAGGGTTTGGGGTTTAGGATTTAGGATTTAAACCCCAAATCCTAAACCCTAAACCCTATACCCTAAACCCTAAATCCTATACCCTAAAGCCTAAACCCTATATCCTAAACCCTATACCCTATACCCTAAACCTTAAACCCTAACCCTAAACCCTATACCCTAACCCTTATTTATTATACTCTATACCCTAAAATCTATACCCTAAACCCTAAACCCTAACCCCTAAACCCTTAACCCTATACCCCCTATACCCTAACCCTTATACATTATACCCTATACCCTAAACCCTATACCCTAAACCCTAAATCCTATATCCTAATTTTTGGGCTCCCAATTTTTGCAGGAGGTTTATTTTTGGGGCAACAATGTTTATTTTTAGGGATAGATTGTGTCAGTTTATAATTACGTTGGTTTTAGAGTTGGGCTTTTTAATGCCCAATCATTGATGTAATATTTTTCTTTCATCAATAAAAGCTCCTGTGTGACGTCCCGGTTCTTAAAAAAAAAAAAAAAAAAAACCCTTAACCCTAAACCCTAAACCCTATACCCTTACCCTATACCCTAAACACAAAATCTAGGGAGAAACGCGTTTCTCCATAAGTTATGGAGAAACGGGTCCCGACATGTCGCGCGACAATGAGCTAGATAGCCAGAAACCTATGAAAGTGATATCCAGAAACCTTCAAATGAATATCCGTAAACCTTCAAAATGTTTCCGGATATACATTTGAAGGTTCTTCGGATATCCGTAAAACCTTCAATAGCAATTTCTGGATATGCCCTAACACATTTCTCCGGATATGCACCCTACAGCTTTTACGGATATGCACCTAACAGCTTCGATATACATTTCACATCCTTGCTATCAAATACAAAGCTTCCGGATATCAACCGCAAAGCTTCGCTATCAAATGCAAAGCTTCGGATATCCGTAGCTTTTTGGTCTTGGCCTTGGGTTTTTTTTTTTCCTCGTTATCAAATGTAAAGCTTCGGGTTATGAAAAACACGTTTCTCCATAGTTATGGAGAAACGCGTTTCTCACAGACGCACTCTACCCTAAATCCTATACCCTAAACCTTAAAAAAAAAAAAAAAAAGCCCTATACCCTAACCCCTAACCCCTAAACCCTAAACCCTATACCCTATACCCTAACCCTTATACATTATACCCTATATCCTAAACCCTATACCCTATATTTATTTTTTATTGACTAGAAAAAATTATTTTTGCCATTGTTAATTAGTAGTTTTTTTTAGAAAAAGTTATATAAAAAAGAGAGAAAAAACTAAACAAATGAAATATATAGAAAAAAGTCAAAAGAGGGACCTGAATAACCTATATTTTTTTTTTTATTTATTTTTTTTTTTTTATTGAATAGAAAATAATATTTTAGCCTTTGTTAATTAGTGGATTTTTTAAAAAAAAAGTTATATAAAAAAAGATAGAAAAAAAACTAAAAAATGAAAGTATATAGAAGAAAAGTCAAAAGAGAGACGAAATACCCTATATTTATTTTTTATTTTTTTTAAAATTTTTTATTGACTAGAAAAGAATATTTTAGCCTTTTTTAATTCGTAGTTTTTTTAAAAAAAAGTTATATAAAAAAAGATAGAAAAAAACTAAACAAATGAAAGTATATAGAAGAAAAGTCAAAAGAGGGACAGACTACCCTACATTCATTTTTTATTTTTTTTTTAATTTTTATTGACTAGAAAATAATATTTTAGCCTTTGTTAATTAGTGATTTTTTTTAGAAAAAGTTATATAAAAAAAGATAGAAAAAAAATAAACAAATGAAAGTATATTGAAGATAAGTCAAAAGAGGGACGGACTACCCTATATTTATTTTTTATTTATTTTTTAATTTTTATTGACTAGAAAAAAATATTTTAGCCTTTGTTAATTAGTATTTTTTTAAAAAAAATTATTTAAAAAAAGATAGAAAAAAACTAAACAAATGAAAGTATATAGAAGAAAAGTCAAAAGAGGCACGGACTACCCTATATTTGTTTTTTATTTTTTTTATTTTTTATTGACTAGAAAACAATATTTTAGCCTTTGTTAATTAGTGGTTTTTTTTTAGAAAAAAATTTATAAAAAAAAGATAGAAAAAAACTAAACAAATGAAAGTATATAGAAGAATTGTCAAAAGAGGGACGGACTACCCTATATTTATTTTAATTTTTTTAAAAAAAAATCTATTTACTAGAAAAAAATATTTTATCCTTTGTTAATAAGTGGTTTTTTTTTAGAAAAATTTATATAAAAAAAGATAGAAAAAAACTAAACAAATGAAAGTATATAGAAGATAAGTCAAAAGAGGGACGGACTACCCTACATTTATTTTTTATTTATTTTTTAATTTTTTATTACTAGAAAATAATATTTTAGCCTTCGTTAATTAGTGCTTTTTTTAAAAAAAAAAGTTATATAAAAAAAGATAGAAAAAAACTAAACAAATGAAAGTCTATAGAAGAAAAGTCAAAAGAGGGACGGACTACCCTACATTTATTTTTTAGTTTTTTTTTAATTTTTTATTTACTAGAAAATAATATTTTAGCCTTTTTTAATTAGTGGTTTTTTTTAGAAAAAGTTATATAAAAAAAAGATAGAAAAAAACTAAACAAATGAAAGTATATAGAAGAAAAGTCAAAAGAGGACGGACTACCCTATATTTATTTTTTATTTATTTTTTAATTTTTTATTGACTAGAAAACAATATTTTAGCCTTTTTTAATTAGTGGTTTTTTTAAAAAAAAATTATTTAAAAAAAGATAGAAAAAAACTAAACAAATGAAAGTATATAGAAGAAAAGCCAAAAGAGGGACGGACTACCCAATATTTATTTTTTTTTAATTTTCTATTGACTATAAATTAATATTTTATCCTTTGTTAATAGGTGGGTTTTTTTAGAAAAAAGTTATATAAAAAAAGATAGAAAAAAACTAAACAAATGAAAGTATATAGAAGAAAAGTCAAATTATTTTTTATTTATTTTTTAATTTTTTATTGACTTGAAAACGATATTTTAGCCTTTGTTAATTAGTGGTTTTTTTTTTGAAAAATTTATATAAAAAAAGATAGAAAAAAACTAAACAAATGAAAGTATATAGAAGAAAAGTCAAAAGAGGGACGGACTACCCTATATTTTGTTTTTTATTTTTTAAAAAAAATTCTATTGACTAGAAAACAATATTTTATCCTTTGTTAATTAGTGGTTTTTTTTTAGAAAAAGTTATATAAAAAAAGATAGAAAAAAACTAAACAAATGAAAGTATATAGAAGAAAAGTCAAAAGAGGGACGGACTACCCTATATTTATTTTTTATTATTTTTTTTAATTTTTTATTGCTAGAAAAAAATATTTTAGCCTTTGTTAATTAGTGATTTTTTTAAAAAAAAAAAGTTATATAAAAAAAGATAGAAAAAAACTAAACAAATGAAAGTATATAGAAGAAAAGTCAAAAGAGGGACGGACTACCCTATATTTATTTTTTATTTATTTTTTATTTTTTATTGACTAGAAACAGTATTTTAGCCTTTGTTAATTAGTGGTTTTTTTTTAGAAAAAGTTATAAAAAAAAAGATAGAAAAAAACTAAACAAATGAAAGTATATAGAAGAAAAGTCAAAAGAGGGACGGACTATCCTATATTTATATTTATATTTATTTTTTTAAAAAAAAATTATTGGCTAGAAAACAATATTTTAGCCTTTGTTAATTAGTGGTTTTTTTTTTAGAAAAAGTTATATAAAAAAAGATAGAAAAAAACTAAACAAATGAAAGTGTATAGAAGAAAAGTCAAAAGAGGGACGGACTACCCTATATTTATTTTTTATTTTTTTAAAAAAAATTCTATTGACTAGAAAATAATATTTTAGCCTTTGTTAATTAGTGGTTTTTTTTTTAGAAAAAGTTATATAAAAAAGATAGAAAAAAAACTAAACAAATAAAAGTATATAGAAGAAATGTCAAATTTAGAGACGGATACTAAATCTGTCTCTAAATTTTAGAGACCGATGTTGAATCTGTCACTAAATTAGAGATGGATTCAAAAATCTGTCTCTAAATTAGAGACGGGTTAAAATCTGTCTCTAAAGTTTAGAGACGGATTCTGAATCTGTCTCTAATTTAGAGACGGATTTTGAATTTGTCTCTATTTTAGAGACAGATACAAAACCCGTTTCTAAAATTTAGAGACGGAATCTGAATCCGTCTCTAATTTAGAGACGGAATCCGAATCCGTCTCTGATTTTTGGTTCTGTCTCTAATCTGTCACCAAATTAGCTACAGACTTCGTCCGTCTCTAATTTTCCGTCTCTAAATCCGGTTTTCCTTGTAGTGTATGTTGTTGAGAGATCCTATGTGCCTTCGTTGTAACGAGTCAAAGCTTCTTCTTTGTTGTGGGGAGATGAAACATTGAGAGTTTTTTTTTTCTCTATATTTTGCGTATGACGATTTGAGGAGTTTCGACCTAACGAATTTTTTATTTTCTTTTTGCACTCATAGTTATATATACTTGTTGAAACGCTATAAGAATTTACATTCTGCCGGTAGAATCTGCTTGGATTTTAGAGATCTAGAAAGAGCTCTTTAGAAAAATTGGACATATAGCTAGGGTCAGATCAGCCAACTACAAGGATTAATTTGTTACTGATGAGGTTTCATATTGGAAGCTTATAATTGTTGAAAATATATGTGTTTTTTCTACTTAAGTCATAAAATAGTGTGATTCCCTAAAGGGGTTGAATGAGCCCCTATTAACTCACAGAGTAATGTTAGTTTTGACGGTTGACCTTTCTTGAAGGTAGGCAGTCAAGGTTGTTGAAGCACATATCCCACATCGGGAGTAAACAAGCTTTGTACTCAATATATACGGATTTTGGACTATTCCTCTCATTACCAATTGGTTTTGAGATGAAACCTCGAATTTTATCATAGTATCAGATAGGCCTGTCAATTGTAACTCATTACCCATTATCCCGCTTAGCTCAACCCATTAATTACCCGACCCGACTCGACTCGTTAAAATAAAAAAGTTTAAACGGGTAACCCGTTTAACCAATTGATTCTCGCGGGTCATGACGGGTAAAACCCGTCCACTTGATTACCCGCCCGCTAGGTTAGATAAAATGTCTAAAACCCGCCCGCTAGGGCCGTCAACGGGCACCCACCAGATGTCGGTTTTACCCGGTCATGGTACCAGAGTGCCAACCGGTCGGGTGACTGAAGGCGTTGTTGGGTCCCACCCAATTGGGACCGACACAGGGACTGGGACAACTCTTGCTGGACATAACACTAAGGCTGGTGGTGGAACCACTGGCACTGCCTACGGTACCGGCAGTGGTTACCGTTGATGGAGCAATATGTGTTGTTTGGTTTTTGTTTTAGGGTTTGTTCGTGTTTTTTTAGAACGAGCCTTTGTTTTTCTGTTATGTATTAAGTCTATTCTTGTGTATTTTTTTTATGTTCTGATTTGTAATTCTATTTAGTGGTATTGGTTGTAAAGTATCTCTTGTTTTTTTGGGTGATACAGTAATAAAAAGAAATCATGGCTAGTTTATGATTTCATACTTGTGATTATTCTTGTTTTTTGGGTGATAAAATGTGTATGTGGTGGTTTGGGGGGGGGGAGGGGTTGAAAAAAAAAAAAAAACCTGGTTGACTCGTACTCGACCCGACCCGAGGTCGACCCGACCCGTAATGCCCGGAATATAAACGGGTTGTGATGAGTCGAACTCGTCATTACCCGACTCATACCCGACTCAACCCGCTTATTTGACAGGCATATATCAGACAGCAGGCTCTCTACACGTGCAAGCCCAAGGGCTCACGATGTTCTAACTCCGCTCAAGTCTTGTACTCAATATATAAAGATCTTGGACTACTCCTAGATGTTGTGGAATAATTGCCTAACAATTTAGGAAATGAGAAGCGGATGGACTGTGTGAAAGTGTGTGTAAGTTCTTATAAAAATATGAACATGGTGATTTTAATGGTTTGTGATATAGCATCTTCTCCTACACCCCTACTATCATTGACATGTGAATAAACATTTTCTATATGATACACTTCTTAGTAATGCAAGAAATTTTGTAACGCACAAAGTAACAAAAATAGCAATCCACTGGATATTAAAAGATAGTCTCTCAAAAGAACTTCTAAACAAATAAAGTGAGACCTAGAATAAAAAAAAAATTGTTCCTTGTTGTCACTTTTTATATACTCCCTCGTACCACCTCAAACTGGAAAAAAGGGAAATTAAGAAGAAGTAAATAATAGTGAGGTGTTGTGGGTATGGATTGTGGGGTAGGTATTATTAACGGGTAGGGAATAAAGTGGAGCAGTTGACGTCGGTAGGATAAGTGGGTATTATTGATTAAAAAATAGTATAAATTTTTATTTTGGGCTTTTGCTATTTTGAGTGGGATATCTAAAATGGCAAACATTGCAATTTGAAATGAGACGGAGGGAGTATTTGGCAAATATTATTAGTCTTTGTGCTCTTTTGATCCCTTTCAAGTTCAATTGTGATTGGATTATCATTTAACACGTCCATCTACATAGCATTCATATCCTTGGACATCTTAAATGTTGCACCAACATTATCTCAATCTGATGTGAGGAATTTTTGAAACCTGGTACGTACATTTCTTCTTGCTGGTGTAGATTTTTACAAAAGACAATGTATCTGACATATAGGGACTTGATGGATTCACTTTCTTTCGTGTGATGTGACCGTATACTTCAGGCAATTTGTTGATGCAGTATCGTGTGCAGGAAAGACAGCAACAGAGAAAGACAGCAACAGGAAAGCAGAGGAAGTCTTCTGGGAGTGAGGCGGCCTCCTCAGGAGAGCCCAGCTGGGCGCCTGGCAAGCAGCGGGCTGAAGACTGACATCAGAAAGGCTTCAGTGTTGGCTTGCTTTAGGCTTTAAAGTTTTAGGGTTTTTAATGTTTTAATGAATTATTAATTTAGGGTATTTTAGTACTTTCTTTTAAAAGTTGCATTAGGGTTTTATAGGATTCTAGAATATTCTTAGATTAGTATTTAAACAATGTTAGAGTTATGTTTTGTGGCAGTTTTTGATGATTGAATAAAGAAATGAAAAGCTTGAAGCTTTCGTAAATTGTTTCTTGTTTAATCGTTCGGTCATTCTATTCTCTAACCTCCGTCGGCATTATTTAGTATCAGAGCTCCGGTTCGTATATCAATGGCTGAACGAGGAAGCGTTTCTCGTGGTGGACGAGGTGGTTGATGGAGCAGCCGTGCAGCGGAGCCCCAAGAAGATAACCATCATCACCAACGACGTCGTCGCAATATCGAGATAGATGAGATACGAAGACGGATTCAAATACTCCAGAGCCGCTTGGATCGCAGAGAAAAGCTTCTAGCGATGAGGGGTTCAGATCCGATTGTTCCAGCCGAGGAAAAGGAGTACTATCAAGAGGGGATGGATTCCTTCGGCCAAAATCATGGACTTCATGATAGGTATGCAGCTAACCGAGGAATGTCGATAGAAGATTCGAAATTCCGAAAATCGAAGGTAAGGCCATTCCTAATGATTCCTTTGATTCTTGGGTAGATAATATTAGGTTCAAAGAGGGTTTATTTGTCGAATCTTCAAGTGAAAAAAACCTTATTGATTGGTCAAACCCCCTCTGTTTGATGCAAATCTGAAGAATCGATTGATTCTTGGAGTAATACTGTTAATTTTTAAAGACGGTTTTGTGCTCGATTCTTCAAGTCATGAAGATCTTGTTGATTGGTCCAAACCACCTATGTTTGCTGGGTGTCGTGGTGATGTTCCTCAAGTAATGACATCTGATCTTGTTGAAGATGATGAATCAGTTGTTGAGTCAGATAAAGAGACCGAGGAAGTGTTTGCTAATCAAGGGGCAGCCTTAGTGAGGACGTTTGAAACAGTTACTGCTGATCATGGGTACAAAGATCCATTTGACACATATTCCCCCCGGCCTTCTGTTCGATACATCATTCAGAAATTAATTATTGAGTTCTTTGTATCAATGCATTGGGCTGATTGGATGGATACTATCACAAGGGCAATGAAGTTTCGAGTTCGTCAAGGGCATCAAATTCCTTTTGCGGATGGATTTCAAATTTTTTGGGGTATCGTGGTGTTCATATCGAGGATATTAACTCGAGGACGAGTCTTCTCTAAGAAGGGAAGGAAGATGCAGTATTGTGTGCAGGAAAGACAGCAACAGAGAAAGACTGCAACAGGAAAGCAGAGGAAGTCTTCTGGGAGTGAGGCGGCCGCCTCAGGTGAGCCTAGGCGGGCGCCTGGCGAGCAGCGGGCTGAAGACAGACATCAGAAAGGCTTCAGTGTTGGGTTGCTTTGGGCTTTAAAGTTTTAGGATTTTTAATGTTTTAATGACTTATTAATTTAGGGTATTTTAGTACTTTCTTTTAAAAGTTGTATTAGGGTTTTATAGGATTCTAGAACATTCTTAGATTAGTATTTAAACAATGTTAGGGTTATGTTTTGTTGCAGTTTTTGATGATTGAATAAAGAAAAGAAAAGCTTGAAGCTTTCGTAAATTGTTTCTTGTTTATTCGTTCGGTCATTCTGAAAGCGTGAGCTTTTTGGGAACATTCTTTATTTCCTTATTTTGGAAATATCTTCAAATTTGGTAAAAAGATTTTGGGACTTTCATGAAAAGATTTACTTTACTAGGAGTTTGTAAATAAAGTAAATATCATTTTATTTATGTATATAGTTTTATATTAGGACTAACCTACTAATATTATATTTCTTTGTGAGTGTGTTTATGTTTCCTTATAGGTTTTGAGATCTCACAAAGGAAGATGTTGATTACATGAAGATCTTCTCCAAGGTGCATATAAATACAAGGCATTCAGCACAAGAGAAGCTACGGAATTCTGAGAGAGAAATACTTATTCTTCACAATTTTCAACATAGTTGTTTTAGGTTGTGAGTGAAGGTTGTGAGACACATCCAAACTCACATCTAGGTTTTCATTGATTTTTTTGTTTTACTTCTGACTAGAATAGGACCTACTTGGGAAAGGGGTATATTGTTCTTGTAATAGAAGATGATTAGAACTCGTTTAGTATTTTAGTCTTTTAGTTTTTCACTTATTTATTTTTGTAAGCAACAAAAGTTTTTATAGTGAAATATTTTTGGTCGTAAGCCTAGTTTGCTGATCTCAAGATCAGTAAGCGTTTATAAATCTTGCGTTATTACTTTAGTTTGTTTTATTTCGCTGCATTATCTGTGGATGTGTGGACTGTTGTGAGACACATCTGTACTCACATCCGTATTCTATTGAAGTTGATTGTGCTTCCTAGCTACACGAAACTTTCAATTGGTATCAGAGCTAACTCTCGATATATTACTGAGTGTTGATCCAGAAAGTGTAGTCATTATGGAATGCCAAAATCACCAAAATAGGCCTCCTGTCTTGGATGGCACCAATTATTCTCTTTGGAAGTCTAAGATGCGAAATTACATCAAAGGTATTGATGAAAGGGCTTGGATGTGTATCATTGTTGCATGGAAACCTCCTACAGTGGAGAAAAAGCCTGCTTCTGGTGTTGGTGAGTCAATTTTCGAAAGAAAACCTGAAGAGCAATGGACTCTTGATGAAATTCATGCTGCCAATTATAATTCAAAAGCAATGGGTGCTATTTTCAGCCATGTTTCTGTGAATATGTACAAGCTTATCACATATGAAAGTGTTGCTAAAGCTGCTTGGGATATCCTGCAATCACAATGTGAGGGTGCACCAAGTGTGAAAGCTACTAGGCTTAGAATTTTAATGGATAGGTTTGAGATCCTTCGAATGTAAGAATCTGAGGACCACTACAACAAAAACAGGTTTTTGTGGCACTTTTTTAAGTGCCATAAATCAGAAAAAAGTGCCATAAAAGCTATTTCCGGCACATTTTTTGGCACTTTTATAAGTGCCATAATAAGTCGCGTCGGCAATACTTTCCGGCACTTAAAAGTGCCACAATTTTCCGGCACTTTTAAAAGTGCCACAATTTCCGGCACTTTCAAAAATGCCACAATTTCCGGCAATTTTTAAAATGCCATAATTTTCGGCACTTTTGTAAATGCCATAATTTTCGGCACTTTTTTAAATGCCATAATTTTCCGTCACTTCTTTAAATGCAGCAATTTTCCGGCACTTATGAAAGTGCCACAATTATCCGGCACTTATGAAAGTGCCACAATTATCCGGCAGTTTTGTAAGTGCCTCAAATTTCCGGCATTTAAAAAAGTGTCTTAATTTTCCGGCACTTTGAAAAGTGCCACATATTTCCGGCACTTTTGCACAGTTTTAATGAACTGACGGATAGGTAATTCACTACAAATAGATACAAATCTCAAGCATATTTAATGCCACATTCCTACATAATTTTGACTAACTGCAACAAAGTATATAAAAGATAACTTTTTCTCATTGTCATCAAAGAAAATAAGTATAAATTACATCATTCAGAAAGTAATAATTCAAAAATTTAAGCAAGGTATACAGCCTTGACATCATAACACCAAAAGCTAAATATTCAATTGTTCAAACAAAAGTGTGATGAGATAATGGTCTTCTTCCATAGCGAATGTATTACAAGAGACGTGATCCATCACCTGCAAACAAACAATTATAGCATTAATTACTTTAGTTTTTAAAGAGACTTTGAAAAAAGTTATAAAGAATACAATACAACCTCGTGTTACATCTATATTTCTCCATGCAACAGATTTTCTAATAGCTTCTCCCATAGACTAGAGATAAGTTACAAGCCACCAGTAGGTATTGTCAGCAGGAGCAGGAGCGGGAGCAGGGAGCAGGAGCAGTGACTTCAGAGTGGGTCACAGGTTTTGAGGGGTTTATTTTTGAGGCGCTAGGACGACGAAATGGAGGTTCCAGCACTTCTCCTGAAATCTACAGGATTAAAATTACACATTCAGCACCATCTTATACATGCACACACATATATACACACATATACATATATATATACACACACATGTGTATATGGGTGTGTAAAGAAAGTTTCTCGAGCGTGTAAAAACAGTAGACAGCATGGAGTACACACACATATACATATATATACACACACATATGTATATGTGTGTAAAGAAAGTTTCTCGAGCGTGTAAAAACAGTAGACAGCATGGAGTACCCCCAATGAAATAGGCATTTACATATATATATATATATATATATACACACACATACATGCAGGGGCGGATCCAGGCGGGGGCAGGCGGGGCACTCGCCCCCACCGGCGGCGAAAATGCAGTGGAAAATTTTTTTTTTGCCCCCCCCCATATTTTTTGTTATATACTCCCTCCGTCCCATTACAAGTCACAAAGTTTGACTTTTTTTTGAAGTTTGACCATACAATAACAAGAAATTAGAACATTTTGATGAAATTTTAAAAGTTGTTATTGATTTATTACTAACAACACTAACAATTAAAAGTTTTAAAATTTAATTATAATATATCAATTTCTCGTAGTTGTATATATATAGAGAGAGAGAGAATAGTGTTTTTGTGACTTGTAATGGGACGGAGGGTAGTATGTATATATATAATTAACTTCAAGATTAACACCAGTGAGTGGTGCAGTTCAGTGGTAGAAGGGGTGAAGTTAAAGTCTTTGGTGTTTCCTTTTAAATCCATGTTCGAACCCTGCTACCTACATTTTCAATTAATTTTATTTGTCCTCCATCTTTGCTATTCTCTCTCTCTCAATTTCTTTCTCTTAACAGTTTTGTTTTTCTCTTTCTCCTAATTTCCTCACATTTTTTCAATTTTAATTAATTAGTTAGGCTTTTCCCATTTTTTTTGTTTTTGGTCTCACTTCCTATTATCCAAGTTTAATTAGCAAATTTGAATTTCTTTTTTGTACGAGTAATATATTTTAATAAATTGTTTGCGTTAAATACTTCAACATTATTTCAATCGTTCTTTGAATTATTTACTTTTATCATTTTTGTTAACTAAAATACATTGTATTTTATGGATCCGACCCATTTTTTACTTGTCCGACCCG
Source organism: Adenophora triphylla var. japonica (assembly GCA_022495995.1). NCBI lineage: Eukaryota > Viridiplantae > Streptophyta > Magnoliopsida > Asterales > Campanulaceae > Adenophora > Adenophora triphylla. The sequence continues at coordinate 24,992 of JAFEMH010000086.1, forward strand.
AATTTTTTTTTTCCGGGGGCGCTGCCCCCGAACCCCCGTGTAATCTTGCCCCCCCTCGAGCAATTCCTGGCTCCGCCCCTGCATACATGTGTGTGTGTGTGTGTGTATTACAGAACTCACATCTCTCGGGGGGATTGCCTGAGGTCATCCTGTTCATTGGTGATTTTGATGGTAATCTAATACCAGGAGTCGCAGCCGTGCTTGATCGCATGCGTTCTGCTACTTGAGTTGAATAAGAAACAATATTGCCTGCTAAAATTGGGGAAGTCAATTGTCTGTAGTTAATATTGATTTGTCAAGACTTAGTAGCCTGCATACTGAAATATAGCACTCCCTCCGTCCAGAAATGAATGACCATTTTGAATTTAAGGGTCATTTTAAAAATATCGATTATTAATAGCAAAAAATCATAAACATTCTTGGTATTCACTTTCAAAATTTTAGTTTTGCAAAAATATAACGAACTATGAAAAAATAAAATTTTAGAAAATCATTCAGGGACAATTTTTTGATGGAAAAGTTTCAAAAGGTCATTAATTTTGGGACAAAAATGGTCATTCAATTTGGAACAAAAATGGTCATTCAATTTGGGACAGAGGTAGTAGAAAACATTAATGAATTGCATCTCTCCCTCCGACTCTATTGAAGGTTCAGTATCAATTTCATCTACTTAAAAGCAGGTATTTTCCATCCACTGCTTTGAGATGTAATCTGACTCTACAAAAAGTTTTAACAGCAAAAAGAGAACAGACAATTATCAAAGTACCATTCTGGACAAATCTGATTCCAAACTAATGATTTGGCCCAATATGGGACAAATGTTATTAATGTGCCATAATGTCATGATAAGAGCCAAAAAAGTTGAGCAACTATGAAAGATGGTCAAAATTTTCTTGAGAGATTTAAATTGGTCATCATTTTGATAGGTCAGACAAACTCTGCTTTCATATTTGCAGTTATTCTGAAACGACGCGTGAGTCCAGCACAAGACTAACCTTGATACTTTTCCACATCCACTACAACTGCTCGACTGCTGCTCTCCCCACGAGCAGGCTGCATACAGATGCCGGAAACATTAATAAAAATGACGTCTCAAAGTTAAAAGAAGAAGAAAAAAGAAAATACTGTAGTACCAAAACAACCACAGAAATAACACATTTCAGAAAACGTGCGACAAAACTCATAACCATGGGGAAATAGCTTTAACACGTGAAGGAAATACAAATAAATGAATATAAATAACAATGTTAGTACCCGGTCCGAAAAAAGGGACTGAAGTGCAATTCGGGAAATTCAGGGACTAAACTGGCATTTGGAAGCTTTTGGACCAAGTTGGAATTTATGGAAAATTCAGGGACTAAAATGGAAATATGGAAATTTTGGACGAATTTGATATATAAAAATTCCTGGGATTAAATGAAAAATAAAATCCCAAAGAGCGAAGTGCAAAAGAAGTCATTATAGTGGCCAAAATGCAACGAGAAAATCGCGGGACGAAACGGATAAGAAATGGTACAAAAAATTATTTTTATGTGGCCAAGGTTTTGCTGGAAGTGGCCGAGCTTCTAGGCCATTTTGGGGCCAGCTTCTAGGCCATTTGGGCCAAGGTTGGGCCAAGGAAGCATTTGGCCGATCGGCCCTTTTATTAAATTAAGATAAACTTTATAACTGCCGATCGAACCCTTATTTTAAGTGCCGATCGGACCTTATTTTTAAGGCCGATCGACCCTTTCTCCTTTCCCACATCACTTTCACAGCTGTTCCTCCCCAATTCCTTTCACTATATAAACCCCACTCCGCCTCACACTTTGGACACAGAATCATTCTACGGAAAATTCAAGACAAAACTTGAGACTTCCTCCATAGAAAACTTGAGACTAAACTCGAGTTTTCTAAGTCTAAATATTTTATCAAGAACGTTCTTCGAATCTTCATAGATTCGATCCAAAAGCCTTGCCATCATTAGGTAAGTCTTCTGCTTATTTTTCTGTCTTTATTATTATTGTCTTTATTATGCTAGATTTATTGTTTGCGTGCTTAGTATATTTTAATTACTTTATTTCTTGCTTATGTCATATATGCTAGATTTAGGGTTGTTTTAATATATTTAAGTATGCATAGCCGAGGATGATCTAAGGTTTCGCCCAAGAAACCCAATGGATCTAGGAACTATTTCTTACTTTCCACCTTAGTAATAATTGTCCCATGATCAATAATCCCCCAAGGATGAACGTTGATTAGTGCACCTTCCGAGGGCCTAACTCAAAGGTTCTAGGGTGTGATCATCAATTAATTCTTTCTCTCCCCTCCTCCTTATGCATGATCCCGTTTCTCCTATCTATTCCTGTAAACACCGCACACAACCAACACCCCACATGCTAGAAAGACCGATTCGTCGGGCAATAGGAGTGATAGCGTTTCTTCTTCTGTTGTAACTTGACCCCCGAACCCAATCAAATGTTTAGCCTTTTTTCAAAGCTTTGGGCTATATCAAAGTGGCGTGGCGACTCTCAAAATTTAAATTAATATTTTAATATGGTTTAAATCGAGTGTCACTAAATGAATATCCTATTTCGGTCCGACTTCCATAATTATTAATTTTAAACTTCCGAATGCGCGTTGCATCGGGACGGGGTATTCACAGTGGCGACTCCGCTGGGGATTGTTTTGAATTTTTTTTCAAACTAAGTGGGTCAGACTTTCGTTTTCTTGTATGGTATTGTATTTTACTTCCTTTTTCTTTTTCTCCTATTCTTAACTGTTGCATTGCATGCATGCATCTCATAAAAAAAATCTTTCTCTTTTTTCCTTAAAAAAAGAATTAGACTTTTTACCTCACACTACCACTAGAGTCCGTGTCACACTGCACAGACACCCTTAACCCTTCGGAGAAGCCAAAGTGCGGGAAGTGTGGTGATCTTGTCGCCTCCCTTCCGAGTCTCACTTGGCCATCCACTCATCAGTGCGCTTCGGCTGCACGGTGGGAGCCTGAAATCTAACCCTTGTGTCACCCACTTTGCTAGGAATACACTCCCTGTGACCGGTTGGTTTGACTAGCTTTTTCATGTAGACAATTAATAAGGTCTTTGTGTTAGGTCACTACGAATCAATGATAAGTCAAGATCTATAAAGAAAATAAAGGCACTAAAAAAATTGATTTTCCTTTTAAAGGACGTACCATGTAAAGTTTGAATGCTAGATCTTGTCTTATCATAGGTCTGTAGTACTTCCCATATATATCATCTTAAATGTCTATATGAGACGGTTAGTCATTAGGATCCACCACTTTAGGACCTTTAGTTAGTTGCGAAAAAGGGGTATCCCTTCCAACCAAGAGTAGGTTCTATAAGAAAAAAAAATAAAGGGCTTTTTGTTAATAAAATGCTTAACTACTCCTCATCTCTTGGACCGTTCAAGGTCCGCTCCTCTTCTCTTGGACCCTTCAAGGTCCGCTCCTCTTATCTTGGACCGTTCAAGGTCCGCTCCTCTTATCTTGGACCGTTCAAGGTCCACTCCTCATATCTTGGACCGTTCAAGGTCCGCTCCCCTTATCTTGGACCGTTCAAGGTCCGCTCCTCTTCTCTTGGACCGTTCAAGGTCCGCTCCTCTTCTCTTGGACCCTTCAAGGTCCACTCCTCTTATCTTGGACCGTTCAAGGTCCACTCCTCTTCTCTTGGACCGTTCAAGGTCCACTCCTCATATCTTGGACCGTTCAAGGTCCGCTCCTCTTCTCTTGGACCGTTCAAGGTCCGCTCCTCTTCTCTTGGACCTTTCAAGGTCCGCTCCTCTTCTCTTGGACCCTTCAAGGTCCACTCCTCTTATCTTGGACCGTTCAAGGTCCGCTCCTCTTCTCTTGGACCCTTCAAGGTCCGCTCCTCTTATCTTGGACCGTTCAAGGTCCGCTCCTCTTCTCTTGGACCGTTCAAGGTCCACTCCTCATATCTTGGACCGTTCAAGGTCCACTCCTCATATCTTGGACCGTTCAAGGTCCGCTCCTCATATCTTGGACCGTTCAAGGTCCACTCCTCATATCTTGGACCGTTCAAGGTCCGCTCCTCATCTCTTGGACCGTTCAAGGTCCGCTCCTCTTCTCTTGGACCGTTCAAGGTCCGCTCCTCTTCTCTTGGACCCTTCAAGGTCCGCTCCTCTTCTCTTGGACCCTTCAAGGTCCGCTCCTCTTCTCTTGGACCGTTCAAGGTCCACTCCTCATCTCTTAGACCCTTCAAGGTCCACTCTTCATCTCTTGAACCCTTCAAGGTCCGCTCCTCTTCTCTCGGACCATCCATGGTCCACTCCTCTACCTTAGACCCCCATGGTCTACATCCTTCAAGTTAGGACCCTTCAAGGTTCTGCCTCTCATCCATAGTCTGCTCCCTTAGTCTTAAAACCATCCATAGTTTAGATCCTTTATCTCTATTACCCTTCGGCCAAAGACCCACCTAGGTCAAGCCTCCCTCGACCAAACCACCATCTAGGATCATCTAAGCCAAACTAAGACCAATTCTCATCCAAGTCCGATTAGCTCGTCTAGATCACCCTCACTTGTATTTGACCAAGGATCGAGTCATCTTCCTCTTCCTCTTTTACATTCATCCTCTCTCTTTCTTTAAACTTAACCCTGGTTGTATCATCAATCGGGGCCCCCTTGAACTACGGTGACCTGAGACTCGTATCTTAAATGGTAAGGGTTACGTAGGCAACTTCAGCCCGGTCAAACTCAAAATTGTGGAGGTCAAATATTTTCTCAAGGATGCCTTAAGATTAATTATGAATCTAATTCAACTCATTGGCTTGACTCCGCCATATGTTCTTACAGAATTCCACATCATGTCTCTGGAAAAAAGCTTTGAAGCCCTCAAAGAAGTCTCAAACATGAGGTTGGGAGTGATCAACCTCCTCAAAGACATGCATGAAATTGAGCAGCACCATTTGTCTTACATTCAGGAATACTTGAGAAGAGTTCCTCCTCCTATTCAATTCCGGGGTCTCTATCATCCTCATGCTTATGGTTCCCCTTATGGTCCTACACATCAGAATTTCTCATTCAGGATGCCTGCTGTGGCCACCAACCAACTAAAGGCATCAATACCCGAGAAGAAGATCAACAAGGAACATTTTGATGACTTAGGAATGCCTGTGGGTGAGTTCTTCGACATTTTGGTGGGAAAGAATTTGATCAAGCCGCTCGAGAACTACAAGCCTATTAACCCAAAGGAAGACTTAGATACATCCAAGTTTTGCAGATACCACAAGTACGCTGGGCATACCACTGACAAATGTGTGCAACTGAAACGCTCAATTCAAAGATTGATCAACCAAGGGAAGACCCAAGGCCTCATTGATGAAGGAACCCTCACCCTTCGAGGGAAGATTTAGATTCATTCAGTCTTGTAGGTTCTAGTGCATCTTTTTTACGTCCATTTTGGGCATTGATATGTAATGTCCACCTTGAACTAGTTACTTCGATAATAAAAAAGGTCTTTCTTTCTTTTCTCTCTAGACTTGAGACATAATCTCGCATTACTTTCAAGAAGATTGTTTTATTTATAATTATCACTTGGTTGCTAATCTCACTGATAAACTCACCGGCTAATAAAGTAAACAATGAATGAATGCTTTGATTGGAATAAACAACTCACCGTTCCTTCTTCATATACACCATCCCTATACACCCTTCTCTCATACACTCTCTCCATACTCCACCATATACTTTTCATACACTCCTTGTACATACCCGTTATACCTTCTCAAACATACACTTCCCCAAATACACTCTCCCCCGCTTGACCTCCTTTCCATATGATCAAGACAAGCACAAAGACCGTTGTTGCTCATCATCAAAAAATAGCTGCTCACGCCAATGCAAGATGCAAAGGGTTGTTCTTATCCTTCGCAAGTGCTACATAAATATCAACTAGGGGCTCACCAACCCCCCAATCTCGCGTCTCCTCTGTTTTTTCCATTTGATCGTTAAGCTTTCATTGAATATGCTCACATATCTTTCCCATGGTCTGAATATATTTTGCCTTACATTAATAAGTCGGTTAAATGAGTTTGCATTTTAAAAATACTCTTTTGAGAATGCTATCCAGTAGCGATTGAAGCTTAAACCTCTCACCATAGGAAGCCATAACCTTATCCTCACTAAATAATACCCTTTCATTTCAAGATCGACAAGTTTTGAGACCCTAAGGAAGAAGCCCATACTAGGGGCTCCCTTGATTCACAAAGGAAGTAATCACCTCAAAGCTCAAGAAAGGCGGAATGCGAAAGAAACTCATACAAGGGGCTCCTCGAAGGGACCACCTCCAAGCCCAAGAGGGAAAAGGTAAAACCATCCTAAGGCATACACTAGGGGCTATCGCGAGCAAACAAATCCGAAGGCTTTTCTCGATAAGAAGGTGTTCGAAAAAAAAAAAACCTCCATCACCCCGAAGTGAACCTCCCATCTCAAAGGTTGTGAAAACGAGACATCGAGTGAAGGTCCTATCGTGATCAAGTTACTGCTTTGAAATCACAACAAACTCGCGAGAAGAAGCAACAAAAATTCCCTCTTGGACAAATCCCGTAAACCAATTCCAAAGTCCATCCTCTCACTTTTAGAGGATTCCATCACCACCCTTGACCTTATCAAAATCAAAGTTAACCTCACTCTTAGAGGTTCTGAAGAAGCAACAACAAGAAAATCCCCTCACCTTAGAAATTCCAAACACATCCCTCAAGCCAACCTCTCAGCAAATGGCCCAGCCGACCTCTCACTTTAAGAGGTCATGTTAAACATCACCCAATGATCGATCGCAACCCAGAGCCCAGCTACAACCACTACCGGATGGCATTCTCATTCTGAGTCACTTGTTATCCTATGTGAGCATATTGCATACTCTCGCCAAGTTTGGGAACTCGTCCTATTCTTGAAATTCGTTTATTCGACTCTTCAAGCACTGTCTGCAAAAGTCTCACTGGGGCTTCGCATCCGTGCCTCTCAGCGGCACTCCGGTAAAAGCAAGGAGACGCGTGCCAGGGACTACTCCCCTCGGCTTGTGAGAACAAAGGAGCAACGAATCTTGAATTGAAAGACAGAAAAATAGAAGGGGCTATAATCAGTCAAATCCCAATTTTTCTTCCGCTCCAGTCTTGTTTCTTCCACTCCAGTCTTTTTTCTATTTTTCATTCTTCCCCACAAAGAAGATCAATGCAGTGGCAGCCTGCACGAAAATTACCACCAAATGACCCGAGCGAGAAGCAACAACGGAACATCCTTCTCCTTCCAAAAGTCAAGCCAGATTTCCAACTTCTAATTAAAGCAGTCATTATTTGTTTACTTATATAATTGGAATTTGACAAACCAATTAGTGAGGTCCATTCTCAAGCAATCAAGATATAATTCTGAACAAAACAAGTCTTCAAATGTCTCGACAAGTCTTCTTTTCTACAATCTAGGAAGAGCCAAACACTGTCTTTCTGTCAGCAGGGGCTTCCATACACTTTTCTACACCTAGTGATGCTTATACTCTCCCAAAAGAGTCAAACCCAAAAGCGAGAGTGTCATACACGAAATCGGGATCCATTCCCACCTTCGAAAAATGTGCCCCTGCACATATACATTTCCGAGTCTTGTCCAGCGACTGATTGACTGTTGTTCGAAACAATGGGTCGCCTCCGTGGCCGCAAGATGACTCTGTCTGCAATAGGGATACATTGAATCTCTCCAAGCTGGGGCTTTTATTAAGCTGTTCTCTCAGGCTCTCTTTACCAGATTCCCTTCGGGTTTACTTTGCATCATCGACTGGGGCTACGCCATGGTCACTTCATCAAATGTTGAGGCTCCCCTCAACAGAAATAGGTCGACTATGTGGTTCTTCAGAAGAGGTCAGGGGCTCTAATCGAGGCTCCGACAAAGTCATATCTAGCAAGAAGGGCATCCCTTGTCATCAAGATCAGCATGTGGCAAACGCTTTGAGTTAGTTAGAAACATAATTAATCATGAGGCCTCTTTATCAAATAAACATACTTTCAAAATACCGTCCTCCTTGGTACCTTGTTTACAAAAATCACTCTTTGGTCTCCACAAATTTTCAAACTCTTCAAATCCATCAAAGACGTATCTCTGTGACTCTCAAGATGACTCGGTCCTTATCTCTGGACATCAAACTTACCTAATCCCACCTTCTACCATAGACACTTACTCGGCCTCGCCTAGTTTAAACCATAACCTTTCTGCTCAAACTGCCTTGTTTAGAATACCTTTCTAAGCCCTAGCCTTAAAGCCTAGATGACAAAACTCCTCTCTAAACCCTAGCCTTAAGCCTAGGTGACAAATACCTCTCTAAGCCCTAGCCTTAAGCCTAGGTGACAAATGCCTTTCTAAGCCCTAGCCTTAAGCCTAGATGACAAATCTCCTCTCTAAGCCCTAGCCTTAAGCCTAGGTGACAAATACCTCTCTAAACCCTAGCCTTAAGCCTAGGTGACAAATACCTTTCTAAGCCCTAGCCTTAAAGCCTAGATGACAAAACTCCTCTTTAAACCCTAGCCTTAAGCCTAGGTGACAAATACCTCTCTAAGCCCTAGCCTTAAGCCTAGGTGACAAATGCCTTTCTAAGCCCTAGCCTTAAGCCTAGATGACAAATCTCCTCTCTAAGCCCTAGCCTTAAGCCTAGGTGACAAACTCCTCTCTAAACCCTAGCCTCAAGCCTAGGTGACAAAACTCCTCTCTAAACCCTAGCCTTAAGCCTAGGTGACAAATACCTTTCTAAACCCTAGCTTCAAGCCTAGGTGACAAAACTCCTCTCTAAACCCTAGCCTTAAGCCTAGGTGACAAATACCTCTCTAAGCCCTAGCCTTAAGCCTAGGTGACAAATACCTTTCTAAGCCCTAGCCTTAAGCCTAGGTGACAAATACCTTTCTAAGCCCTAGCCTTAAGCCTAGGTGACAAACTCCTCTCTAAACCCTAGCCTTAAGCCTAGGTGACAAATACCTTTCTAAGCCCTAGCCTTAAGCCTAGGTGACAAATACCTTTCTAAACCCTAGCCTTAAGCCTAGGTGACAAATACCTCTCTAAACCCTAGCCTTAAGCCTAGGAGACAAGACTCCTCTCTAAGCCTTAGCAATGATCATCCCAAACTTTTAATCGCTTGGTTCTTCGGCTCGGGAAGCCATAGTAATCCCAATCAATTCACACAACTATTCCTCATCAGTAGCCTAAGTCCTTTGGCAGCTACAGTTTTCATCATTAGTGGCCTAAGTCCTTTGGCAGCCACCATTCTTCATCGAAAGCAGTAGCCTAAGTCCTTTGGCAGCAACAGTTACCTGTTTTCATCATTAGTGGCCTAAGTCCTCCGGCAGCCACGAATCCAAATTTTCACAAGGGGTGACTCCCGCAGAAGTCAAATTTTTCACAAGGGGTGACTCCCGCAGAAGTCAAATTTTCACAAGGGGTGACTCCCGCAGAAGTCAAATTTTCACAAGGGGTGACTCCGCGAAGTCAAATTTTCACGAGGGGTGACTCCGCGAAGTCAAATTTTTCACAAGGGTGACTCCCTTGAAGTCAAATTTTCACAAGGGGTGACTCCCGCATGAAGTCAAATTTTTCACAAGGGGTGACTCCTGCAAGTCAAATTTTCACAAGGGGTGACTCCCGCAGAAGTCAAATTTTCACAAGGGGTGACTCCCGCAGAAGTCAAATTTTTCACAAGGGGTGACTCCCGCAGAAGTCAATTTTTTACAAGGGGTGACTCCCGCAGAAGTCAAATTTTCACAATTTTCGGGGTGACTCCCGCAGAAGTCAAATTTTCACAAGGGGTGACTCCCGCAGAAGTCAAATTTTCACAAGGGGTGACTCCCGCAGAAGTCAAACTCTCACAAAACTTTTGGGTGATTCCCGCACAGTTACATTCCAGTGACTTTCGCGCAGTCATGTCTTCACATTTCAGTGACTTTCATATAGTCACATATTTCCGGGTGATTCCCACACAAATCGCATCTTTGGCTTGAGACGCTGCACGTCCGCCACTCTCGGGTACTAAAACGCCCACTCTTCCGAACTACGACTTGGCTTGATTCCTTTTGGGATACGTAGGTAGCCCGACGTGGGTCCAGCCGCTCGACCTACCTGGTCATCCTTTTGCGACTCAGCTCGAGTCCAAACCTCACATCCGCAAAATCATTGTCTTACCTCCTGAAATCCCTTTTTTCAGGACGGATCCTATTTTTATCATCGACCCCACTTGTCTTACAAGAAGCGTCGCCGAGGGGCTACTGTTAGTACCCGGTCCGAAAAAAGGGACTGAAGTGCAATTCGGGAAATTCAGGGACTAAACTGGCATTTGGAAGCTTTTGGACCAAGTTGGAATTTATGGAAAATTCAGGGACTAAAATGGAAATATGAAAATTTTGGACGAATTTGATATATAAAAATTCCTGGGATTAAATGAAAGATAAAATCCCAAAGAGCGAAGTGCAAAAGAAGTCATTATAGTGGCCAAAATGCAACGAGAAAATCGTGGGACGAAACGGATAAGAAATGGTACAAAATTATTTTTATGTGGCCAAGGTTTTGCTGGAAGTGGCCGAGCTTCTAGGCCATTTGGAAACAAGGAGGGCCGGCCAGGGAGAAGCAATTTGGGGCCAGCTTCTAGGCCATTTGGGCCAAGGTTGGGCCAAGGAAGCATTTGGCCGATCGGCCCTTTTATTAAGATAAACTTTATAACTGCCGATCGAACCTTATTTTAAGTGCCGATCGGACCTTATTTTTAAGGCCGATCGACCCTTTTTCCTTTCCCACATCACTTTCACAGCCGTTCCTCCCCAATTCCTTTCACTATATAAACCCCACTCCGCCTCACACTTTGGACACATAATCATTCTACGGAAAATTCAAGACAAAACTTGAGACTTCCTCCATAGAAAACTTGAGACTAAACTCGAGTTTTCTAAGTCTAAATATTTTATCAAGAACGTTCTTCGAATCTTCATAGATTCGATCCAAAAGCCTTGCCATCATTAGGTAAGTCTTCTGCTTATTTTTCTGTCTTTATTATTATTGTCTTTATTATGCTAGATTTATTGTTTGCGTGCTTAGTATATTTTAATTACTTTATTTCTTGCTTATGTCATATATGCTAGATTTAGGGTTGTTTTAATATATTTAAGTATGCATAGCCGAGGATGATCTAAGGTTTCGCCCAAGAAACCCAATGGATCTAGGAACTATTTCTTACTTTCCACCTTAGTAATAATTGTCCCATGATCAATAATCCCTCAAGGATGAACGTTGATTAGTGCACCTTTCGAGGGCCTAACTCAAAGGTTCTAGGGTGTGATCATCAATTAATTCTTTCTCTCCCCTCTTCCTTATGCATGATCCCGTTTCTCCTATCTATTCCTGTAAACACCGCACACAACCAACACCCCACATGCTAGAAAGACCGATTCGTCGGGCAATAAGAGTGATAGCGTTTCTTCTTCTGTTGTAACTTGACCCCCGAACCCAATCAAATGTTTAGCCTTTTTTCAAAGCTTTGGGCTATATCAAAGTGGCGTGGCGACTCTTAAAATTTAAATTAATATTTTAATATGGTTTAAATCGAGTGTCACTAAATGAATATCCTATTTCGGTCCGACTTCCATAATTATTAATTTTAAACTTCCGAATGCGCGTTGCATCGGGACGCATTTTAATATGGTTTAAATCGAGTGTCACTAAATGAATATCCTATTTCGGTCCGACTTCCATAATTATTAATTTTAAACTTCCGAATGCGCGTTGCATCGGGACGGGGTATTCACAAACAATTACCGATATTTGTGGCTGACTTTTATTCTTTTGTGCCTGCTGGTACTTAAGGATGGTCCAGTCAAAAATGTAATCAAATTCATATCCTGCCACATGCACACACCAGAAAAGAAAACACACACAAAAATCACATAGGTGGAGTTAAAAGCCCAAATATGTCTGCAGAATTAATGCATGAACTAATGACAAATGTACCAAAATCATGACATCTGCAGACATGGATGTATTCACCCGCAACAAGTTAAACAATTTGCAGTAATTGGAGTTTTTCAGCAAATACCTTCCCGAGCGAATAATTCACGGAAGACACGTTTCAAGAATGCATAATCTGGTCTTTGATCAAATGTCAGGGAGTGACAGTAATGGAAGTATGATGCAAACTCCACTGGGTGAGATTTGCATAAAACCTTATGAAAAAGAAAAATAGAGCATAAGCCAGATTGATAAAGAAAATGGTTAGAACTCCATACAAAAATATAAATGAATATATTTACCTCAATGGGAGTTGATAATTTCTTTTCACATATTTTGTCATACTTTTGCTTCTTCGTGGCAGCTTTAAAACCCTGCCATGGAAGGCTAACACAAACTTTGTGTTGGCAAAATCAACATAATAATTGGAGAAAAGATCTAATAGGAGAAGAACTGATACACATCCATTAATACCAAATAAGTGATCACAAACTTCGACTAGAAAAAAGGGAAAGAAAGAGTCACTAACAGTCAATGGAATACCTTCCTCTCAAGAAATAAAGCAGCACATATCCAAGAGACTCTAAATCATCTCGTCGACTTTGCTCTAATAAGAAGACAAAAACAACATAAATCAAATGAAACAACGATTCTGGAGGCAGCATAGCTCCTCCAACAAATGTAAAATGAAAACTGCCAGATTACTTACCAATTCCAAGATGAGTATTACAACTTGCATAACGTGCTGTTCCGGTTAAATTTTTATTCTCCCTATACAAGTCAGTACAAATATGTATAGTCTTGGGACAAAGCAATACACTAGATCAAAGCAAAGAAACTGATGTCCTTAAAACTACAGCTAATTTATAGGCGGTTTCAGCATAATAGCAAACATTTATTCATTGTGTAAAAGAATGAGAGAATTAATAACTGGAACATGCGCAAGTTCAATAAGGGAAGAAGGGGGTATAACTAATAAGGGAAGAGGACATCGGGTACCAACTGAACATAGGTGAACAGTGGCGATAAGGGTACCTGTAAGGAATATGCCGGTTTGTTACGGCATCTCGATATCTTTTAGCAAGCCCAAAATCAATAACATAAACCTGATAGATGGATGAGAATGAGAACCAATAATAGAAACAAAGTGATGTTTTCTGTCTACAAGGAGTGAAGCAGAAACATTCATTATTACCTGATTAGCTTTTCGACCAAGGCCCATGAGAAAGTTATCAGGCTTGATATCACGATGTAGAAACCCTTTAGAATGCATATATTCTATCCTTGTAATCTACCATGAAAAAAAATGAGAAAAAATTCAGATATATAATCTCGGAAAAACAAAAGCCATTATAACCAGTTCAAATCCAATCAAAAAGCAACATAATACACTCGCTGCCACATAGACTAGAGATAAGTTACAAGCCACCAGTACCACTTTAGAGTTTAGACGCAGCATTTAGTTGAACACCAATTACTTTAGCAAGGTAGACGGGAAGAACAACGAACAAAATATGCAATCAATCTAACCAATCTATAAATTCAAGCTTATCAATACCTTGTTCAATTCGGCGGAGAGGGTAGGAGATGTATTTGGGCGTCGGACGAGACGGCACCACGAATTTCGCCGGAAAAGAGACGCCGGCACCACGAATTTCGCCGGAAAAGAGACGCCGATAAATCGAAGTTGCTGGAGAGAGAGAGTGAGAGTGAGGGCGAGAAGAGAAGAGAAAGGGGAAACAGAGCGGCGCTGTTTGCGATTTTGCGTGGGTAGATTAGGCCGTGAAAGCGGGAAAAACGTAAATATTGGAATGAATTGGGGAAGAGTGGGAGGGAAATATAATTTGGTGAAAAATTTAAGGAAAAGAATTATATCCTCTTCTTAGGAAATATGGGTACAAAAAGAAAAAGGAAAAGGAAAAGTAAAAGTAAAAGGAAAAGGAAAAGGAAAAATTAAAAATACAAGTAAAATATACTCCCTCCGGGTACTGTCATTTTTAAATGGGCAAAATTGTTAGTATTTTCATTAAATCATAATAATAATTATTTTTCTTAAAATATGTGAAAACCCAAAAAGCGACAGTTATTTTGGACCGGAGGTAGTATAAACTTAATAAAAAAAAATTTTGAACACATTCATAAATCCTAGTCAACCTTGTGTGTTTCTTTTATATTAAATATTATATTTTGTCTATTCCCAATATTTTTTTAATGAATTCAAATTTATACCAAAATATAAATTTGTGATTTTATTCTAAGCAACTTTACTATATATATTGCCTACGTTCCAAAATAAACGTCCTAAAATCAAATTTTCTTATGATCAAGATTAATTTAAACACTTTTTTTATATTTATTTCAGAGTTAGTAATATATTTACCTTATAAATGAAATAGTCATTGTAATCAATTTTTCATTGTGAAAATCAGATATTATGGGTTAAAAAAACAAAGTTTCGGAACTTCGTGGCACTTTTAAAAAAGTGCCGAAAAATTAACGGCACTTTTAAGAAAGTGCCGAAAAACTTGCGGCAATTTTTCAAAAGTGCTGAAAAATTTGCGACACTTTTTCAAAAGTGCCGGGAATTTAGCGGCACTTTTAAGAAAGTGCCGAAAAATTAGCGGCACTTTTGTAAAAGTGCCGGAAAATAAAAATTAGCGGCACTTTTGTAAAAGTGCCGGAAAATTAGCGGCACTTTTAAAAAAGTGCCGAAAAATTAGCGGCACTTTTGTAAAAGTGCCGGAAATTAGCGGCACTTCTAAAAAAGTGCCGGATATTTGTGACAATTTTTGAAAAGTGTCGGAAATTTGTGGCACTTATTAAAAAAGTGCCGGAAATTAGTGACACAAAATTAAGTGCCGAATTAAAAGTGCCGAAAAAAACCATTTTTCTTGTAGTGGACATTGTGTCATATGCTGCTAAAATTCATGAGATTTCAAATGAGTATACAAGTCTAGGAGAATCAATCTCCAATGCAAGACTTGTGAGTAAGATTTTGAGGACCTTACCTGAGAGGTTCAACTAAAAGTGGTTGTGATTGAGGAAACAAATGACACCAGTACCGTAGATCTAGATAAAATAGTTGGGATTTTGACTGTGTTTGAGCTAAACCTTGAAGCTCAAAAAAAGAACAAATCTCTTAGTCTTGCTCTCAAAAGTGATGTTGCTCTTCCAAAAGAGATTGTGGAATTATCCTCAGAGATTGACAAATCAAATCTTGAAGAAGAGGATGTAGCTTTTATTTCGAAAAAATTCAGTTCCATACTGAAAAATAAAAGGATGAGTAAGTTCCCAAACAGACCTAATCCCAGTGCTACTGAAAAGCCAAAACCTAGCACTGATACTGGATTCAAGAAACCAAGCTTTGACAATAAAAAATCCTCTGAGTCTGTTCAATGTAGGGCATGTCGTGGCTTTGGTCACTATGCAAATGAGTGTGCTAACACACTTAAAAAGAAGGGAATGAGCTTAACTGCTACCCTTAGTGACAGTGAGGATGAAGATGAAGTGGCTAACATGTCTATTATCAATTGCCATTCTGTGTTTAATGCCTTTTATGCAGATATAGAAGATTGAGTTCCTGAAAAATCCTTGGATATGGTCTCAGATGTGAATACATCTGGTGTCACATCTGACCTAATGCTAAACTGTTTTACAGTAAAAGGAGATTCTAAAGATGAAGATAGGGACATTCCCTATGATGAACTCTTTGCAACATACAAGGAGTTGCATACAGATTGGATGAAAAGAATGGACAAGATTGAGGTACTTGCTAAGGTAAACAAATCACTTTCTGATAAATTAGCTGCTTGTGAAGATGAAAAAGCTATACTTTCAAAGGAAAATGATGTTCAAAAAGATACCATTGCCAAACTTGAAGTCCTTGTAACCAAAAGAGAAGTTGAGCTTGAAAAATTCAAAAGTGAGTGTAAAAAAGCTGAAAGTACTTTTACCAAGTTAAACAAAAGTAAAATGAAACTTGATGAAGCTATTTCTATTGGTCAGCTTAACAAAACTGGTTTGGGCTTTGGAAAAGGTAATTTTGTAAATGAGCGATGTAAGGCTTCTACTTCAAAAAGTGTGGAAAACCCAAATTTCAAAGAAAAATCCTTTTTGAGTGAGAATAGGCCAAGGAAGAGGCACTACATATGTCACTATTGTTTTGCTCCTAGTCACATTATTAGACTCTTCTGTTACAAACTCAAGGCTGACAAAAAGTCTGGTTACTTCAATCAGCCTCAGATGTGTGAGAAGATGTATGCACATCCGAACACACATCCTGGTAATCAGAAACCTCTGCACCACAAAAAGAAAGCTGTAAAGTAGTAGGTGGCCAAACCAAGTGTCACCTGCAATGTTGTTTACTCTTCCCTCAAGAGTACTGTCTCTGGCTCTTGATATTTTGATAGTGGGTGCTCTAGGCACATAACTGGGAACCAAGATGTTCTTCTTGACTATGAATTAATTAGTGGGGAGAAAGTGAACTTTGGTGGAGGTGCTCAAGGAAAGATTGTTGGGAAAGGAACCCTAGATGTCAAGGGTCTCCCAAAATTGCACAATGTGTACAATGTGGAAGGCTTGAAAGCCAACCTGATAAGCATCAGTCAACTGTGTGATGATGACCTTTATGTGAAGTTTGATAAACACTTGTGTGAAGTGTTTGATAAGGAAAATAAGTGTGTGTTTACTGGTCCTAGATCTGCTGACAATTGTTACCAATTTGGTGACAATCTCTCTTGTCTAAGCTCAAAAGCTAATGATGTCAATCTATGGCACCACCAAAAATTAGTGCATGCTAGTTGTAGAACTCTAGAAGAACTTCAAAGATTTGAAGCAATTAAAGACCTCCCTAAACTGAACTTCAAGAACCCTGATGTCTGTGGTTCATGTCAAAAGGAAAAGCAAACAAAAGCATCACACAAAAAGGTCCAACAATGCTCCACATCTAGGTGTTTGGAGCTGATTCATACTGATTTGATGGGACCTATTGAAGTAGAAAGCTTTGGTAGGAAAAAGTATGCCTTTATGTGTGTTGATGATTATTCTAGGTACACTTGGGTAATGTTCTTAAGAGAAAAATCTGAGACAATTGGAGAATTCAAGGATTGGTACAAAAGGGTTAGAAATTTTTATGTTCTTAAGACTTTGAGGATTAGGTCTGACCATGACACTGAATATGAGAATCAAATGTTTACTAATTTTTGCAATTCTAAGGGAATCATACATGAGTTTTCTGCACCAATCACTCCACAGCAAAATGGAATTGCTGAAAGAAAGAATAGAACTTTGCAAGAAATGGCTAGGGTTATGTTAAGTTCTAAAAAATTGTCCAAGAAATTTTGGGCAGAAGCTTTAAACACTGCTTGTCACATTGGCAATAGAGTGTTTCTTAGGATTGGTAACACTGTCACTCCATATCAAATCCTCTTTGGAAAGAAACCCACTGTGAAGTATTTTCATGTATTTGGGTGCATTTGTTACATTCTCAATGATAGAGAATATTTGTCCAAATTTGATTCAAAGTGTGATAAAGCAATTTTCATGGGATATTCCACTAATAGTAGAGCTTACAGAGTGTTTAATCTCAAAACAAAGACAATTATGGAATCTGCTAATGTTATTTTTGATGACTCACTTGATCTTAACCTCAAGACTGCTGAGGATGATATTTCAGGTTTCTTACTGGACTGGAAAGATGCAGAAACAGGTGCTGAAGAACCAACAGAAACTGTCAGTGCTGAAAAACCTGTTGAACCTGCTAAGGATGTAACCAAGGATGTGGACACATCTGCATCCACATCTGAACCCACATCTGCTCCCACATCCACTCAAAATCCTGTAACTGAGGACAGTTCCTCTGATTTTGATCAGGATGATGCTCCAGAAAATAATGAGGATGGGTGTGTGGATAGATCAAGAGATATTCCCTCTAAAATCCAGAAAAATCACCCTACTTCACAAGTTGTGGGAGATGTGCATGCTCAAGTGAGAACCAGACAAAAGGACAAAGTGGACTATAGAAAGATGGTCGGTTTATGAAGTTGCTCCTCAGCATACTCCCAGGTAAGATTTTGTTGTTTTGTTTCAAAGATTGAACCTAAGAATGTTACTGAAGCATTAAAAGATGCTGAATGGATTCTTGCTATGCAAGATGAGTTGATTCAATTTGAAAAGAATGAGGTTTGGACTCTTGTCCCTAGACCCTCTCATGGAAATGTCATAGGAACCAAATGGATTTTCAAGAAAAAAACTAATGAGCAAGGTGTGATCACTAGAAATAAAGCTAGGTTAGTTGCTCAAGGTTACACTCAAATTGAGGGAATTGATTTTGAGGAGACATTTGCTCCTGTTGCAAGGATTGAGTCTATTAGGCTTCTGTTAGCCATTGCTTGTTACCTCAATATTACTCTTCATCAAATGGATGTTAAGAGTGCCTTTCTAAATGGGGTGTTGACTGAGGAAGCTTATGTTGAACAACCTAAAGGCTTTGTGGATTCCAAGTATCCTAACCATGTGTATAAGTTGAAGAAAGCTATGTATGGGCTGAAATAAGCCCCTAGAGCTTGGTATGGTAGGTTGACTGACCATTTGCTTCACCTAGGATTCAAGAGAGGTGAGGTTGACAAAACATTGTTTGTGAGGAAAAACAAAAAGGAGATTCTTGTGGCACAAATCTATGTGGATGATATTGTGTTTGGGTCAAATTCTGACCCTATGCTTGCTGAATTTGTGGATAGCATGACTTCCACATTTGAGATGAGTATGGTAGGTAAGTTGAATTATTTCTTGGGATTACAGATAAAACAATTCAAAGATGGCATGTTCATCTCTCAGTCTAAATATGCCAAGAATCTTGTGAAAAAGTTTGAACTTGAAAACTCCTCACATCAAAGAAAACCAATGGGATCTTCCTAAAAGCTGAGTCATGATTCAGATGGTGAGAGTGTTGACCAAACCCTATACAGAAGCATGATTGGAAGTCTACTTTATCTCACTGCAAGTAGGCCTGACATAATGTGTAGTGTGTGTCTCTGTGCAAGATACCAAGCTAACCCAAAGGTGTCCCATCTTAAAGCCTTGAAAAGAATCATTAGATATGTGAGTGGGACTGTTAACCTAGGGCTGCATTATTCTAAAGAGACAAACGCCAATTTGGTTGGCTATACAGATTATGATTGGGCTGGAAATAGTGTTGATAGAAAGAGTACCACAGGTGGATGTTTCTACCTAGGAAATAACCTTGTGTCTTAGTACAGTAGGAAGCAGAATTGTGTGTCCTTATCCACTGCTGAGGCTGAGTATGTAGCCCTTGGAAGTTGCTGCACACAACTGCTTTGGATGAATCAAATGTTGAAAGATTATGGATTAAATAGCAAAATTTTGACTGCTTTTTGTGATAACAAAAGTGCCTTGGACATATCTAAAAATCCTGTCCAACATTCTAGAACAAAACACATTGATATTAGACATCATTTCATTAGGGATCTTGTAGAACAAAAAACTGTGTGTCTGAAATTTGTTGGGACTGAAAATCAATTGGCTGATATATTTACAAAGGCATTAGATTTGGAGAGATTTTCCTCCTTGAGGAAGTCTCTTGGTTTGTGTGATATCTAAGGTTGTGAGCACAAATGTGTCTCACATCCTCTAACACATCTGTATATTAGATTAACTGAAAAAAAAAATCATGCAATAGCACGAAATTTCTCAGTGTGGTCACTTGTGAGTCTTCATCCTTGACATTGTTTTGATCACCTAATTGTGAGCACTTCCTGTTTATGTCATCTTTTGATGACTTGATTTAACCTTCCTAGGTATCTCATAATGGGTGCTATAAAAGAAAAAAATATAAGTGAGAAACAGCTGTTTCACCCTTAGTATGAAGCCATACCATTGTGATCAAGTGATTCTCATAAGAAATCTTGAAATCAAACTTGATAAGATCATTGGAAAAAAGGGCTATCTTTGAGATTAAAGTAAAGTGAAAGCTACTCACAATGCAAAGATCCACAACAAAAAAAGTGGTGGATGTATCCTAGAGGCTGTGCAGATTGGATTATTGCTCATTGACTTTTTGTGATCTAAATGTGTCCCCAAATGTGACTCACATCCTATGCCACATCCATAAGCTGAGATTTTTCCTTCACCTGTGTGTTTGCATCATGCTAGGCATACTGCATTTTTAGGTCATATAGGAGCTTTGTAAATATGCTAGTTAATTTATTCTCATTCTTAATTTACTCCTTGATTTAACAAGTTTTTGTTTTCCAAAATCTCATAGGAAGAGGAAAGGTGTGTATTAATCCAAACTTGTAAAGGAAGGACAATTTTGAAAGGGATTTTGTTTTGAAAAAGATATGGCTGAATTATTTTTGTTTTCATAAAAATCTGTCAAAATCTTGTTTATTTTAATCCCTTATTTTTCGAAGGTTGTTGTGTGTGGTAATCTCAAAGGGTTCTAGCCGTTGGAGGACTTCTAAGGTATTTAGGATGTGTGAAACCTTTTTGGAAAAGGATTGTTTGTTTAAATTGGAAAGGGGGAGTTGTGAGTATTTATTAGGGCTCACATCCGTCACTTTCCCCATAAACCCTTAGCTAAACCCTTGTTCTTCCATCGATTTTTGCACAAAATCACACACATTGAAATTAATTCCCTTTGCACTGTTCAACCTAACACTGATTTTCAGCTTAAATGGCCTCTCACGATCATATTAGGGAAGAAGACGTTCTTGACATTGCGCCTATTTCTGTGGCCATAGCCGAAGCTCCCATTGCCGCCAATTCAGCAATATCAAAATTCTTTGCTGAAATTCCTCCCCCCTCGTCCTCGCCTGGCTCATCCATGGAAGCTTCACCTGCTAAATCACCCACATTGGAACCCTTGAATATTCCAGTGGTTTCTGAAAACCCTAATCCTCCAACCTCTCCGGTTTCACAACCATCGGTTGTCCCCTCTGTTTTGCCCTCTGTTCCTACTGAGGAAGCCCTATCATCCAAAAAGAGGAAGCTAACACCCTCAAAACCCGTGGGCCACTTTGCTAATCCAACAAAACCTTCGTCGATCGCACATGGTTCGAAAGTTGTCAGATGCTGACAAGGCCAAAAATCTCAAGAAACCTGGAGGTAAACCATCTACTGCCATTGCTCTTGATGGAGAAGAAGAAGAAGAAGAGGAACTCCAACCTCTTATCAGAACCAGAGCACAACCCTCCAATCCTCCTCCTTCTGTTGTTGCCCCTGCCATAGCTCCTACTGATGTTGTTCCTCCTTCTGACCCTATTGATCCTACTCCTACCACTTCCATTGATCCTACTGATCCCATTGTCCCTACTCCTGCTCCAGTTGAATCTATTCCTGTTCCTACCCCTGAGGTTGCCCCTACTGTTGCTGAGCCCTCTGTGATAAGTGATGAGGAACCCTTGGCTAACATCCTCATGTAATTGAAAGGTAAGAAGAAGATGGCTACTGCTGACCTAAAGCCTATTGCTGAAGCTGCTGGTGATTCAGAATCCAGCTATGAAAGTGATGATACTGCTTCAGATGCAAATTTCAAACTAGGAAGAGCTGAGCTTGAACAAGAAAAAGAGGATCAATACAATGATGCCTCCTCTGGTGATGAGACAGAAGCTGAATCTGTCAAAGTGCCATCTCCTGCAAAGGATGTGCCTGCAGATGTGCACACATCCAGGCGCACATTCACCAGAAAAAAGGCTGAAAAGGGTATTTCTAAATCTCTCTCCATTACCCCTGCCTTTAAACCCTTGTCCTCTAAGTTTTTATCAAAGGAAGCTTCTGATAGATTTGGCCTGATTACTAATAAAGCGTTCATAGTTGAGATGAAAAGGGATAGAGACACATTCTCTAAATTAGGCATGGATAAGTTTTTTGAAGAAAGAGGTTTATTTTTTGTTGTGGATCATCCTCTCCCCTTCTATCCTAAAATGGTTTATGAGTTTTATGCCAACTTGACCAAAGGGCTAGATAGATACTCCTCTTCCTACACTGTTTATGTTAGAGGAAAATTTGTCCCTTTTTCCCCCTCTGTGATCAATGACTTTCTTGGGTTAGAAAATTATTCAGATCACGTTTGTGATGTAACTGAGGAAGAATTAGTATCTATTATCACCCATGGTAAAGTGTCTTCTTGGCCTGTTAAGCCAAAAGATTTGGGTAGTGGTTCTCTCTCATCTCTTTACAGTTTTCTCCACACTATTTTTACTGTCAACCTGTGCCCCTCAAACAATAAAACCTCTGCCACTAGGGTGCAAGTTGACTTGCTATATAGGTTGGGTGCTAAATTGAACATCAATTTTGGAGATTTCATTTTTAGGAAAATTTGTGCTTATGGAGAATCCCCCTCAAAGAAATGGTCTTTACCCTATCCCTCTCTCATCTCTCAAATTTTGGTTGCTCAAGGTGTTAAACCTGAAAAAGGTGAAAATAGGATTGAAAAGTTTGATCTGTTTAAGGAGACCAAAACCCTCTTAGATGCTAAGCAAAGGTTTGTTGATCTTCCTTTGGGTGTTGTTCCTGAAATTTCTATGCCTGATGTGGGCACATCTGAACCCACATCTGAAGATCCATTTGCTGCTCAAATGAAGGACCTGGATGCTGAAATAGCATTCTTGAATCTCATACCTCTGCATTGAATGATCAACTGCAAGCCTCCATTGCCCATGCCAACAACCTTAAAGCTCTTAAGGATAGACTCCTAAAATGTCATGCTAATCTTTCTGCTAAAAAAGGGGGAGATAGGCCTGAACCTGCTGCTAGAAGAAATGTGTGGGATCTTTCTTGTCTTTATTCTTTCTTGTTGGAGAAACTGGAAACTTTAATTTAGGGGGAGAAGATTTGAAGTTTTTTTGCTTTGGTGGTTTTAAAGACATTTTTAATTTCTGTTTTAGTTTAGTCAATGGTCTGTAATAACTTTAAACAGGTTGCTGCTGAATGGTTTTTTTTTTGCTTTTGCTTTTTAATGAACTGCTGGTTTTTGCTCTAACATATTTTGTGCAGTTTCTATGTGTGGATGTGTAAACACATCTGCACACACATCCATTCAGGGAGAGTTGTGTGTATGACTGAATATTGTAGTCACAAAATGTGATTATGATAAATCTTTGGTTTTGACCAGAAAGTCCAAAATAGGGGGAGATTGAAAGCGTGAGCTTTTTGGGAACATTCTTTGTTTCCTTATTTTCCAAATATCTTCAAATATGATAAAAAGATTTTGGGACTTTCATGGAAAGATTTACTTTGACTAGGAGTTTATAAATAAAGTAAATATCTTTTTATTTATGTACATAGTTTTATATTAGGACTAACCTACTAATATTCTATTTCTTTGTGAGTGTGTTTATGTTTCCTTATAGGTTTTGAGATCTCACAAAGGAAGATGTTGATTACATGAAGATTTTCTCCAAGGTGCATATAAATACAAGGCATTCAGCACAAGAGAAGCTACGGAATTCTGAGAGAGAAATACTTAT
This sequence comes from Adenophora triphylla var. japonica, assembly GCA_022495995.1. Lineage (NCBI taxonomy): Eukaryota > Viridiplantae > Streptophyta > Magnoliopsida > Asterales > Campanulaceae > Adenophora > Adenophora triphylla. Next base: position 48,461 of record JAFEMH010000086.1, read on the forward strand.
TCTTCACAGTTTTCAACATAGTTGTTTTAGGTTGTGAGTGAAGATTGTGAGACACATCCGAACTCACATCTAGGTTTTTATTGAATTCTTTGTTTTACTTCTGACTAGAATAGGACCTACTTGGGAAAGGGGTATTGTTCTTGTCATAGAAGGTGATTAGAACTCGTTTAGTATTTTAGTCTTTTAGTTTTTCACTTATTTGTTTTTGTAAGCAACAAAAGTTTTTATAGTGAAAGGTTTTTGGGCGTAAGCCTAGTTTGCTGATCTCAAGATCAGTAAGCGTTTATAACTCTTGCGTTATTACTTTAGTTTGTTTTATTCCGCTGCATTATTTGTGGATGTGTGGACAGTTGTGAGACACATCTGTACTCACACCCGTATTCTGTTGAAGTTGATTGTGCTTCCTAGCTACACGAAACTTTCACATTCTATTCTCTAGCCTCCGTCGGTATTATTTGTGCCAATTTTTGGGTAGCTTGTCTAAGGGCTAATGATGAGCTAGTGAAATCATAAGGAAGGGATATAGTCGAGTCAAGATACCAAATGTAATTTTTTGGAGTTGTGTGATGTGTATTCTTAAGTGGGGAATTTGATTTCCATATGGAAAATAAAGAAGGTTATGCAGTGACCTTTTGCTGCAATGCATGGAAGATTGCCAAGGGAGCTATGGTGTTGACTCGGGGTAAGGATGGGATGTTGTAATTAAGTGTTTACTTGAAAGATTTTTAAGTGATGTGGATATTGGAGAGTGTGAAAGAGGAGAGAGATGGTGTGAAGGGTTTGATTGGAAATTTTGTTTTAAATTTCCGTTATGTTGTTAACGTCCTTTAACGTTCAGCTAAAATCCATTCACAATTTTGTATTAATTTAGTTGTTTATTCATGTCGATGTGCTAAAATGACTAAATATTCTTACCAATCTTTGGCTCTCAAAATGTTACACATGAAATACTTTCGCCATCGGAGAAAAAAAAAAAAAAAGATAAATATATAATACTTTCGCCATCGGAGAAAAAATAAAGAGTAGCCCTTAGCATGCGATGCGAGTTGTTAAAACTTCCGACTTCATTCTGTATTCTGTATAAAATACATGAGTATGTTATTCATAATAGGCAAAGAGCATTTTATTATTCCAAACACTTGATATTTAAATTATTATGATGAAGCCCCTTGAGGAATTTATTCAACGTTTGATATACTCATCAATAGAATTGCTTATGTTTTGAAACAACTCCAAAATAAAATTTGGATCAGGAATATCCTCGTTAAGCTTCTCAAATTCAACCGTCCATGTCACCACGTTCTTTTTGCCTTTTGCATGAACATGAAGACTAAAGGCCAAGCTTTTGTACATTTCCAGCATTACACCTTCAAGATACTTGTATGACATCATCTTTTTCTCGTCATCTATGTCTGTGATCATCTCTTTGTCAACAATGACCTTCCCATCTATGGCATTAAACACCATTATTTGATTACCATATAACGATCGATCAAAGAAGGAAAATAAAACAGAAAAAAAGAATCAATTACCATGGATGTTACTCCAGCTCATGACACATCCAACAGTTCCAATCTCACCTTCATGCAACTCGCAACCAGTTACTAGAGGACTCACTGTGGGCATAAGGTATGGTTTGTGCACAAATAGATCATAAAACAAATCTCCCTCGGACATGATCTCCACTTCGACAGTTATCTTGCCCATTTCTCACTTGATAAATTTCGCCTAATTAAAACTAAAACAGTGATGGGTGAAACAGAGCTGAGAACTAGACGACATTTATATAGATGTCACTGGAAATTCATAGTATATCAAAACAATTCAATACTTAACCTATGATTCACTGCTATTATTATTTTCTAAGCAAGTAAAGTGTGTCTATTAGTTTGGGACAAAATTAGATTGTTCTTTATTCCGTGTGATCAGCAAGAACTTGAGCGCATAACACTACCATTGCTAGAAAATACAACACTTTCAAGAATAATCATTAACAACTTATAAAGAAGTATATATGTAATAACCCTAAAAATCTATACTAAATATTTATTAAATATTATTTCCTTTAAATAATTATTTTAGTTAATTAATTAATTATATGTGTTTATTCTTTTCCTAAATGGACTAGGATTATGTGGGCTTAGGTTATTCAAACTTGGGTTACCTAAATTTAAATTGGGTTTTCTCCTTAGGCTTGGATTGGGTTATTTGGGTTTAGGTTAGGAGACCCAAGCCTTACCTAAATTTAAGCCTTGAGACCCTTCATTGTTTTCAACAGCCAAGGGATTAAAGAAGGAGAGGCCTTCATTATTTTTTTGTAACGCAAAGAATAGAGAGAGGGAAATCGGGCCAGGGGAAAAACGCATAGAGAGAGAGAGACGCTTAGAGGGAGAAAGCGAGAGAGAGAAAGGGGTCACGGCTGAGAGAGAAGCCGAGCAAGGAGGAAGAAGAAGAAGTTTCTTCACGGTAGTCCACGATCTAAACCAAGAGGCTGGTGTTGAAGTAAAGATTTTTGAGCTTTATTTTGACTTTAGTCAAAGAGGTATAGAGCTGGAAAAAAAAAGAAAGAATTTTGAAATAAGAGAAGCTGTGATGGGCTTCTTGAATCAATTGATTGTGGAGAAGCCTTTGTTGCCACTGTAATCCCTTTTGTTTTGATTGCTTGGACAATTGAGAAGTGGGTTTTCTCTCTATCCAATTGGGTTCCTCTTGTTGTTGCTGTTTGGGCTACTATTCACTATGGGAGTTATCGACGTCATATTTTTGTGGAAGACTTGAATAAGAAATGGAATCATATCATATTTACGGACATTGCATGTTACATCATTGGAGCACGTGGAGTGGCTGAACAAGCTCCTAATAGAAGTTGCCCAATTATATCAGTCTCAAGTTTTCTCTAAGGTTCTCTTCTATGGTTGAGATTCGTGCAAGGACTAGTGTTGCAAGAAGCACAAATAACCCAAGGTAAGGGATTACGTTCCTTAGAGTATTTGAATTTCAATCCTTGAACTAGGATTCTATCGAGTCTTTTATGAAAGTATAAGCTACCTAGTGGCCGGTAGTTATTTTGAAACTATTCCTTCGATTGAACGTCTTTTGGAATATCTTACCCTTGATATGTGTTGTTCAAGGTGTATCTAATGGTTGAATTTGATTATTGTGTTCTTGTACCATATGAATACTTGAATATTTATTGCTATGTCTAAAGTAACTAGATGTAGTTAATGAGTCCAAGTGTGACGAACTTTTAAATGAACTTGGTCTAATCTTAATAGTAAAGATTTGACTTTCATCTTACACTGCCTGAAAAGTAGTAATGTTAAATGTGATATGTTCTTGTACCTAGGAACATGATATATATATATAGAATTGCTATATCTATTTGAACTCGATATAGTTAGCTTTGTCCGATTGAAAAAGGACTTAGCAAGAATTAGTATAATTAAAAAGGACTTTATGAGAATTAGTCTAATCCCTGAAAAGGACTTAGACGCTATTACACTACTTGATGAAGTAGTTGACTATCATGATATGTCAGGATAAGGGAGCGCACTGAAAAGACGTGGAGTTTCTTATTCAAGGATCACCCTGAAAAGGTGTATCAAAGTCACCCTGAAAAGGTGTAGCGTTACTTTGGAATTGACGGACTGGTGTGAATACAGTCTTCATCATATATATTTTGTGATAGTAACACAACTTGTTATTTGAAAAGTATCCTTCGTTATTGTACTCGTACCGGTACTTTAATTGATATAGCTATCATATCGTTGGATAATTCGATTGGTTCGTTCTTTCGGTTATCTTTTCCTAGTACCCGGAGAGATTCCGTATAAACTTACTGGGCATTGTTCGCTCACCCCTTTAATTCTTTTTCCCTCTCAGGTAATGAGTAGGAGGAGATTAGTCGCGAGGATGGCGGGGCATTTATGAGGATTGAAGTATGTAATTAATGTTTAGTTGAATAAGCTAGGGAAGGATACTAGCCGTTAAGGTTGAAAGACAGTTATTTTTCGCATTTGAAGTATGGTTAGATATAATAGCCGTTAAGGTTGAAAGACAGTTATTTTCCGCATTTGGATTATGGTTGGATATATTAGCCGTTAAAGTACCCCGATTTGGGAATTTTATTTTTGAATTGAATTATGTTTATTGATGAAAAGTTGGGGTCGTTACAGTTGGTATCAGAGCTTTGGCTTTAGGTCACATGGGAGATCTTAGACGTTAAGACTATTGGAAACTTCCCATATTTGAGAAATTGCTAAGTAAGGAAACTTGTTATTTTGAGGAACATTCTATTTTTGGAAACTTTCTATTTTGGGAAACTTACTATTTTAGAAAAGAACCTAGAATAAGATTTCTTTGGAAGTATAACCAGATTCTCTGAGTAATCTGAAGGACTACTCTTAAGTTTGAACATAAATTGTGATTGATGTGGAACTTATATAAGTACTAATAGTGGTCATGTTTTAATTATAGGAAATGGCCAGAGATAGTAAAGCTTGGATGATGAACTGGAGGCGTAGGTCTCTGAGAGCGAGGTCAATCAAAGGGTATGCGTCAAGGATTAAGAGGCTTAGCTATGCTTTGAAAGAGGCAAAGGAAGAATTGGTTAGGGAAGAGGAGTACCGTAAGGAAATTGTAGAGCAAGCAGATCAGTGGTATTTTGAGCTACGAGATTTGAGGGCCACTATGCTAGTGACAGGAGTGCCCAATAAAGGCAACCTAGTGAATGAAAATACTATAGAAGAAATAGCTGAGGAAATGATAGGGAGTGAAGTTGCTCCAATTGAAATTGATGATGATGAACCACTAGTGACACCTGAGCGTAGGAACCGAGGAAGACCAAAGGGATCCAATAACAAGATGAGTCTCAAGTGGAAGACCTAGGGGAAGACCTAGGAAGGGTGCAACTCCGTGAATAAGGTTGGGAAATCTATTTTGTTGCTTCTAGAAGAATAAGTGATAATTTAGTTCAGTTATTGGCATTATAAGGATGTTATTGGTTTAAATTGAAGTCTTCTTTTATGAAATAAAGTTATTTTATATTTTGTGGCATGGTATTTTGAATTGAAATTTATTCTCTAGTGTTAAATTGATATGTTAACTGGAACAGAGAAAAATTGGTCAATTGAAACGACCAATGAGAATGAAAATCGGCTTATTGAAACGGCCAAGTGTGAATAATACCTAGTCTATTGAAACGACCAAGGTAAATGATAATCAGCTTATTGAAATGGCCAAAGTATGAACATGAAAAGGGTCTATTGAAATGACCTATGAGTAGGAATTAAGATCTATTGAAATGACCTAAGAATTGTGTAGGGTCTATTGAAATGACCAAAGAAATCGTGTGATCTAGTGAAATGACCGGTAGTCTAGTGAAATGACTTGTGAATGTGTTATCGGCCTAGTGAAATGGTCGATGGTCTAGAAAAAAAACCACTAGTATAATAGAAGCCTATTGAAACGGCCTAATAATGAGTATGAATTGGCGTGAGTGATATTGTATTGTTATATTGTATTGTATCATGATGCTGGCGTGAATATTAGAATATTGTCCTCAAATGTCAAGGAACAATCGGAATAATGCAAGTGCTAGTAATAGGCACAATGATCCGGAGCAGCCAAATCAGGAAATTGTGAACCCCCTACAGACATTGAATCAGACGGTGGCAGGCATTGGCCAAGTAGTAGCAACTTTGGCACAGCCTACAGTACATCCAATATCGATGAGAGATCGGCTGGAATTGTTTCCGAAAGGAAACCCGGATTTTTTTTCCGGAACTTCAAAGGAAAACCCTAGGAATTGGGATAAGGACATGGAGAAAGTATTTGAAATGTTGACTTGCACACCTGAGCAAAGGTGGTGTTTGCAACCTTCATGTTGAAAGGTCAAGCTCTGAAATGGTGGGAAGCCGAAAAGAGAGCTGTTGTTGCACGTGGAGATGAAGATTTCGCGTGGGACAGGTTCAAGAATGTATTTAACGAGAAGTACTATCCGACGAGCTATCGGAATGCCAAAGTGCTGAGTTTATGACGCTAACTCATGGGAGTTTATTAGGGGATGAATGCAGTGAGAAGTTCACTGAGTTAATGGAATTCGCTCCAACATTTTTGATAATGAGGAGCAGAAAGCAAGGAAATTTGAAGCTAGTCTAAGTGACCAGATCATATACAGAATCACTCTGTGGTTGCTGCCGACTTATGGAACAGTGCTGGACAGAGCAAGGGTAGTGGAAAGGAAGCAATACCACAGTAAACGCGAAGAGAAAAGGAAAATACCAAAATAAGTACCTTGGTAACCGCAAAGATGAAGATCGAGGTGATGCTCAAGGAAAAAGGGGCAAGCGATAAATGTCAAGTGTGCGATGGGTAGCACAAGACTAGAGAATGTTGGTATAAAGAAAAGAAATGTTACAATGGTGACAAGTCAGGACATCCGTAGGGGAAGTGCCCAGAACCAAAGAAAGCTGAATTGCTCAAGGAGCAAAAGATGATAAGGGAACCGATGGTGATCGTGGATGAGTATTCGCCATGACTATCAAGGACACAAGAGCCACCAATGATTAAGTTGAAGGTACAATTCAACTCTATTCTAGTGATGTGCATGCATTGTTGGATTCTGGTGCTACGCATTCAATTATTAGTGCTTGTTTGGCAAGGAAAATGAACTTGAAACCCGAGGCGTTAGAATTACCTCTGGTCATAGATACTCTGACGAGAGAGTCGATTCCTATTTCATATGAATATACGCGTTGTCCTTTGAAAATAGGAGAACGAGAACTCGAGGTTGATCTTATCGAGTTAGGAATGAATGAATTTGATATCATTAAGAAAACAATGTGAAGGTTTCTTGGCCTATATTGGCGAGACGGACAAAAAGGAAGTGAGTATAGAATCTCTTTCAGTGATCATAGATTTCAAGGATGTGTTTCCAGAAGATTGGCCTGGAATACCACCAGGAAGAGAAGTGGAATTCTCTATAGATTTAGTACCAGAAACCACACCAATATCTAAGGCACCGTACATAATGGCACCGACTAAACTTAAAGGACTGAACAGTTACAAAAACTATTGGATAAAGGATTGATAAGGATGAGTGTTTCACCTTGGGTTGCACTGGTACTAGTTGTGAAGAAGGATGGATCGATGAGGATGTGCATCGACTATCGAGAATTGAATAGTGTGACGGGAAGGAACCAGTACCTGTTACCAAGGATAGATGACTTGTTTGACCAACTTTGGGAGCGTGTTATTTCTCGAAGATTGATATGAGGTCTGGATATCATCAGTTAAGAGTGAAGAAAGAAGATATTGCAAAGACGGCCTTTAGGACAAGGTACGGTCACTACGAGTTTTTGGTTATGCCGTTCGGATTGACTAATGCGCCAGCAGCATTCATGGAACTGATGAATAGGATATTTCATAAGTTCTTAGATAAGTATGGGATTGTATTAATTGATGATATCTTGGTATATTCTAAGACCAAGAAAGAACATGAAAAACATTTGAGGTTAGTACTGGAAATTTTGAGGGAACAAAAGTTGTATGCGAAATTCTAAAAGTGTGAATTCTGGTTGGAGAAAGTAGCATTCTTAGGGCATGTGGGATCTAAGGATGGGATTGAAGTGGATCCAGGGAAGATAAAAGCTATGGTGGATTGAGAGAGACCAACTATCGGCAGCGAAATAAGAAGTTCTTGGGGTTAGCAGGATACTATAGGAGATTTGGAGTTAGCAGTTGTAGTGGTTGCTTGGAAAATTTGGAGACATAAATTGTATGGGGTGACATGTCAGATTTACACGGATCATAAGAGTCTTAAGTACATTTTCACTCAGAAGGAGCTTAATATGAGGCAAAGGAGAGGGCTAGAATTACTTAAGGATTTCGATTTACCATTTTGTATCACCCAGGGAAGATTAATAAGGTGGCCGATACTTTGAGTAGGAAGAATCGAGGAATCTTAGCGACGTTGAATTCTAAGGGGGTAAGTGCATGGAATAGCATTGAGGTGGAAGTGAGAGTTAAAGGGTATGGGGCTCAGTTGGAAGTTCAGCCAACACTATTAGACCGAATCAAGAAAGCACAAGGAATAGATGAAGAACCGTGAGGATGCATTGGAGTATGGAAAAAGGAAAGGTAATAGATTTTCGTATAGAAGACAATGAGATTTTAAGGTATAAATCGAGAATTTGGGTGCCTAGCAACAAGTATATAAGTTGAGAGATTTTGCAGGAAGTGCACTGTCAAAAGTTTTCTGTATATTCTGGGAGTACAAAGATGTATAGGAATCTAAGGGAATCGGTTTGGTGGAATAATATTAAAAAAAAAAAAGATGTGGCCGAGTTGATGTCTAGATGTTTGGTATGTCAACAGGGGAAGAGTGAACACCAGAAGCCGGCAGGATTATTACAATCATTATCGATTCCGAAATGGAAGTGGGAAAACAGATTAATGCATTTGGTAGTTGGACTACCGAAGACGTTGAAGGGTCACAACGTGATTTAGGTTATAGCGGGCAGACTTACGAATTCTGCTCATTTTCTTTGCTATTAAGGTGACAGATTCATTGGAGAAGTTAGCAAAGTTATATGTGGATGAGATGGTGAGATTGCATGGGATACTAGTTTCGATAGTATCCAATCGAGATGCAAGGTTTACATCGAAGTTTGGAAGAGTCTACAACAGGCATTGGGTACGGAGTTGACTACGAGTACATCTTTTCACCCACAGATAGTCAGAAAGAACAATTCAGACATTTGAGGATATGTTGAGGGCTACATCATTGGATTAGCAAGGGATATGGGACGAGCACTTGCCATTGGTAGAATTCATTTACAACAACAGTTATCACGCTAGCATCGGTATGTCACCGTATGAAGCTTTGTATGGACGAAAATATAGATCGCCTACTTGTTGGGACGAAGTCGGTGAGAGGAAGCTGAAGGGACGAGAGATTGTTCAGGTAACTGCAGATAAGGTACATCAGATCTGGAAATGGTTATTAATCGCACAGAGTCGACAGAAGTCGTATGCAGATCGCCGACGACAAGATTGGAATTTCAGTTGGGGAATCGCGTGTTCTTGAAGATTTCGCCAACCAAGGGGGTCATGAGGTTTGGTATTTGGGGAAAGTTAAGCCCGAAGTATGTGGGACCATTCGAGATTTTGGAGCGAGTTGGGCTGGGAGCCTATAAGTGGGCCCTACCACCTGTACTTGCTAGAGTGCATAATGTATGCCATGTATCGATGTTGAGAAAGTACATCTCTGACCCGAGCCATGTGATTGAATATAAACAACTCAGATTTCGTGTTGATCTAAGTTATGATGAACAACATGTGGAAATTGTGGATCAGAAAGATCAGAATTTGAGAAAGCGAATAATTCCGTACGTGAAAGTGCAGTGGAGAAACCACACAGAGAGAGAAGCAACGTGGGAGCTCGAGAGCTAGATGCAGAGTCGTATCCCGCCCTGTTTTCGGAATGAGTGCGTTTGGTTTGGTGGACCAAACCCTCTTAACGGGGTAAGAATGTAATAATCCTAAAAATATATACTAAATATTTATTAAATATTATTTCCTTTAAGAAATTATTTTAGTTAATTAATTAATTATATGTGTTTATTCTTTTCCTAAATGGACTAGGATTATGTGGGCTTAGGTTATTCAAACTTGGGTTACCTAAATTTAAATTGGGTTTTCTCCTTGGGCTTGGATTGGGTTATTTGGGTTTAGGTTAGGAAACCCAAGCATTAATGAAATTCATTAAGCCTTGAGACCCTTCATTGTTTTCAACAGCCAAGGGATTAAAGAAGGAGGGCCCTTCATTTTTTTTGTAACGTAAAGAATAGAGAGATGGAAACCGGGCCAGGGGGAAAAACGCATAGAGAGAGAGAGACGCTTAGAGGGAGAAAGCGAGAGAGAGAAAGGGGTCACAGCTGAGAGAGAAGTCGATCAAGGAGGAAGAAGAAGAAGTTTCTTCATGGTAGTCTACGATCTAAACCAAGAGGCTGGTGTTGAAGTAAAGATTTTTGAATTTTATTTTGACTTTAGTCAAAGAGGTATAGAGCTGGAAAAAAAGAAAGAATTTTGAAATAAGAGAAGCTGTGATGGGCTTCTTGAATCAATTGATTGTGGAAAAGCCTTTGTTGCCACTGTAATCCCTTTTGTTTTGATCGCTTGGACAATTGAGAAGTGGGTTTTCTCTCTATCCAATTCGGTTCCTCTTGTTGTTGCTGTTTGGGCTACTATTCAGTATGGGAGTTATCGACGCCGTATTCTTGTGGAAGACTTGAATAAGAAATGGAATCATATCATATTTACGGACATTGCCTGTTACACCATTGGAGCACGTGGAGTGGCTGAACAAGCTCCTAATAGAAGTTGGCCCAATTATATCAGTCCCAAGTTTTCTCTAAGGTTCTCTTCTATGGTTGAGATTCGTGCAAGGACTAGTGTTGCAAGAAGCAAAAATAACCCAAGGTAAGGGATTACGTTCCTTAGAGTATTTGAATTTCAATCCTTGAACTAGGATTCGATCAAGTCTTTTATGAAAGTATAAGCTACCTAGTGGCCGGTAGTTATTTTGAAACTATTCCTTCGATTGAACGTCTTTTGGAATATCTTACCCTTGATATGTGTTGTTCAAGGTGTATCTAATGGTTGAATTTGATTATTGTGTTCTTGTACCATATGAATACTTGAATATTTATTGCTATGTCTAAAGTAACTAGATGTAGTTTAATGAGTCTAAGTGGGACGAACTTTTAAATGAACTTGGTCTAATCTTAATAGTAAAGATTTGACTTTCATCTTACACTGCCTGAAAAGTAGTAATGTTAAATGTGATATGTTCTTGTACCTAGGAACATGATATATATGTATATATATATATATATATATATATATATATATATATATATATATATATATATATAGAATTGCTATATCTATTTGAACTCGATATAGTTAGCTTTGTCCGATTGAAAAAGGACTTAGCAAGAATTAGTATAATTAAAAAGGACTTTATGAGAATTAGTCTAATCCCTGAAAAGGACTTAGACGCTATTACACTACTTGATGAAGTAGTTGACTATCATGATATGTCAGGATAAGGGAGCGCACTGAAAAGACGTGGAGTTTCTTATTCAAGGATCACCCTGAAAAGGTGTATCAAAGTCACCCTGAAAAGGTGTAGCGTTACTTTGGAATTGACGGACTGGTGTGAATACAGTCTTCATCATATATATTTATTGATAGTAACACAACTTGTTATTTGAAAAGTATCCTTCGTTATTGTACTCGTACTTGTACTTTAATTGATATAGCTATCATATCGTTGGATAATTCGATTGGTTCGATCTTTTGGTTATCTTTCCCTAGTACCCGAAGAGATTCCGTATGAACTTACTGGGCATTGTTCGCTCACCCCTTTAATTATTTTCCCCTCTCAGGTAATGAGTAGGAGGAGATTAGTCGTGAGGATGGCGGCGCATTTATGAGGATTGAAGTATGTAATTAATGTTTAGTTGAATAAGCTAGGGAAGGATACTAGCCGTTAAGGTTGAAAGACAGTTATTTTTCGCATTTGAATTATGGTTAGATGTACTAGCCGTTAAGGTTGAAAGACAGTTATTTTCCGCATTTGAATTATGGTTGGATATATTAGCCGTTAAAGTACCCCGATTTGGGAATTTTATTTATGAATTGAATTATGTTTATTGATGAAAAGTTGGGGTCATTACAATATATGGTTGGAAAATTCATACCCAGATCTCAAACAACTTATTATTTTGTCTTATTACGTTTTACAACTATCATTAACAAAATGGAATGTATGTTTACCAACACCCATGACAAAATTCAATGTTTTATATGGTGTCACTGTAGATAACATATTTATAGACACCAATCACATCATAACTAGGGTTGTAAATGAGCCGAGTCGAGTCGAGCTTTTGAAGTTTCGAGCTCGAGCTCGTTAACTTTTAAACGAGCTCGAGCTTTTCTCGAGCTCGAGCTCGAGCCCAGAATGCCTGTTCGAGCTCGGCTCGAATCAAGTTTCGAGCTTTTCGCGAGCTGCTCGAACTCGAGTATTAACGAGCTGAGCTCGAGCTTCAAATTATTTTTTGAAAAAAATCTGAAATCAAACGAGTTTTATCGAGCTCTAATTCGAGTTGTAATCGAACTCGAGCCTAAACGAGCCGAGCTCGAGTGTATATGTATACATATACTAAAATTCATTCGAGATTTTAACGAGCCGAGCCTAAGTCAAACTCAAATGAGTCGATCTCGAACAGAGCTCGTCGAACATACGAGCCGAAGACGAGCCGGCTCGAAAAAAATGATGATCTTGAGAATCGGTTCAAGCTCAAGCTCGAGTTCACCTCGAGCCCACTCGAACTCGAGCTTTTTTCGAGCCGAGCCCGAGCCAAGCTCAAGCCAGCTTGTTTCGTATAACAGCCCTAATCATAACACATTATCCAAGTAGGATAAGAGTGAGTAACCGCGTTAAATTAATTATAGCTCTTTAACTCTAGTTAGAATTTGTAGGGACAATAACGGACATTCCAAAAATCTTTCTTAAAGAATTAACTGAAAATAAATAAAACCCGAAATTATTGAAACTGAAATGCGGAAAGTCGAGGCTTGTGTTGGACACAATCTCCGTAAGAAATAATTGTCCCGCCCTGGTGCTAACGGTTACTGACAATCTTCCCGTAAGATGCAACGACTTTAACTGTCATTAATAGGAGCACTCCAAATTAACGACTTTGGCGAACAAATCTAAATGTTTGGAACTTCTAGACTTGAAAATAATTTATGCTTCAATATGCTCTCTCTCTCTCTCTCTCTCTCTCTCTCTCTCTCTCTCTCTCTCTCTCTCTCTCTCTCTCTTTAAATTGATATCGAATGCTTGATGACCGAATGAATTAAATTGTCAAACCTGGGGGGTCCTTTCATAGTTTTCCAAGAGTTTTGATGCCTTTTAGGGAAAAGACAATATTTCGATCAGATGGATCTGTACCATCCGATCTGATCTAGATCAAGGCACCAGATTGAGCGTAGTAACTCAGGCTCATTCGAGGAGACGCGAATCCTCCATCTGAACCGACCCATGTCCATTCGAATGGACACATCCACCTATTGTACCTATTCGGCCCAACCCATCCACCCAGCACACCTATTCGCCCCAGCTGCGGCCCGCCCCACCTGGGTTGCCTTGATCGAACCGTGCACCATGCCGAACCAAACCGGCTTTACTAATTCGAACCAATGCCTAAACTGGAACACCACATGCACCCGAGCTAGCTGAGTCGTGAACCTTGACTGAATTTCTCAAAAATTTAAGGCTCCACAGCCTTTAGCACAAAGTGCAAAGTACGCCTCTAAAGCGCCCAATGCACCCTTTACACGCTGTGCAGGCTCGTGGTCGTATGCGTGGTTCGAATTTGAACTAGTCCAAAACTAAAACAATTGGGCCACTATTTGCATGGTTTTCCAAATGGATCACTAGGTTGCTTGGTAAGGAGGATAACACTTGATTGTTACCTCCTTGAAGTGATGAGTTTAAAAAATCTCCTACTATGTGCTTTCTATAGGCATTGTGGGATATGGCTTTCCACATTCACAAACTATTCATAAATCAATTTCCAATTGCATACTTCGAGCATTAATTTCTCATTCACCACAATTTGGTTTTGAGAAAATAAATACATCAAATGAATATACTTCAAATGTAGATTACAAATTTACAATTTATTTTCATTTACATTAAATAAAATTACATTTAATTTTTGGTCAAATATTGGTCAAACCTAATATTTGGAACTAAAATTCAACAATCCCCCACATGAATGACAATTAATGCATGCATGTAGATTCGTCTAAAAGTTCCGGCGAACTATTATTGCATTGGGATAGGTAGGCCTTGAACCTCCCCTAGTAAAATACTATCGAATATAATAGTCATTTAGTAGAGCAAAGCTTTGAACTATTAACTGTATAGTGTATAACAAGACAACAATATACACACAATAATAGCTCTAACACTATTTGTTCTCACTTTGTGTCAATTTTGGCCCTGGACCGTATCTCATTCATAAGTGTTCATTCAAAAGCAGACTTATTACTTCTCACTTATATAGGTGATTCTATTATAAAGAGTATCATGTTGTACTCCACCACGTAGGTATATGAATCATTAAAAGTTTTCTCAACTTAACCTCACAGTTGCAGGTACATACACTTGGATGTTATAGGAATGAGTATGAAACAGGTTCTACATGTTTCTACCGAACATCATTGTTAATGTTAAGATCATGTATTGCCATGAATGTCATCCCAAGTGTTGCAAACCAGTGTTGCCACTGGTTTTGCCAAAAGTGTTGCCATTTGGAATTGGCGAAACTGAGTTAGTTACTGTATTTTTCACAAATATTAATGGGTAAATTAATGTTTATATAACAGTAGTTAGTCACCTTAAAATGAGCTTGAAATCAGCAACATAATATGCCCAGGCGAGAATTACGAAGAGGAGGAATTAACAAATAAACATGTGTTTATTTGTTTAATTTATGACCAAGCAAAGAGATATTTTATTCAGCTATTTTGGGGGAGAACAAGTCAGAGTACAAGGCAATCAAAGCTAAGAGGTACAAGCATGAGAAGCAAGAGAAGACTAGGTCTCCTACAATGAAGGCGAGAAGGCTAAAAAGGAGGAAACAAACTCAAGACTGTTAGCTGATCATTTGAGTAGGCTCCAAGACTTTGTGGCCTATAAATAGTGCGGTGGATCTTCATTGAAGATCATCCAATTCAGAAACGCAAATCTGCACAAGAAAGTAGAATTCTGCTCTCAAGTGTTGCCATTCTGTGTCGGCAACACTTTGTCCAACACTCGAATATTTCATATAGATTTTTATATTTTTGTGAGGTTTTTGAGTGTTTATTTTCAGAGAGAATTCGTGTATGTTGTTCCTTATATCAGGGTTCGTTTATCATTAAGGAACTTCTTCGACCTTGTATTGAATTCATATTATTAATAGAAAGGTCTTGCCTTATTGGCACCCATCAAGTTATATATTTATATAACTTGATAAAAATTATATTCTTGTGTATTGCTTTAATATTTCCGCTGCAAATTATATTTATTTCTATTGATTTGTGCTTTTTCTAGAATTGGTGAAAGTGTCGTCGTTAGTGTCATTAACACTAAGGACAACACCCGTGAGTTTCATCTCACCTTGTGAGTTTCGTCTCATAAGTTCTTAGCCATAGACAATCTCAATTGGTATCAGAGCCTAGCACTTGATATACTAAGTGTTTAGATCCTTTTGTCATGGCTTATGATCCTGCAAACCCTAATCAAAAGAGATTACCGGTTTTAGACGGATCTAATTATGCTTATTGGAAGATTCGTCTACGCTCGCATATCAAATCAATTGATCTTCGGGCTTGGCGATCTATTCTTAATGGTTATTCTGTTCCAATGCTTCCTCCGGATGACGATGGTGACGTTCAAGTCAAACCTGAATTCGAGTGGACAATTGAAGAGAATAATCTTGCTAGTTTCAATGAAAAGGCACTGAATGCCATCTATGAATGGGTTGACATGCATATGTTCAAACTCATTCAAAATAGTCCCTCTGCAAAAGATGCTTGGGATACTTTACAAAGATTTTGTGAAGGAGATGGCGGATGTCAGAAACAAAGCTTAGAGGTCTCACTAGTAGGTTTGAAAGATTAAGAATGGGTGAAAACGAAGACATCTCGTCTTATTTTGAAAAGTTGATTGATATTTCAAATGCTTGTCAAGTATTAGGGGAGCCTTTTACAAATAAACAACTTGTTTCAAAAGCTATTCGTACTCTTCCCGAACGTTTTAATATTAAAGTTTCGGCTATTGAAGAGGCCCATAATCTTTCAACAATGGACATCAACTCCTTAATGAGTATTTTGAAAAACTTTGAGTTGAATCTCAATGAACAAACGGAGGCTTCTAAAGGCAAGAATATTGCCTTAAAAGTTGAATCTTCGGACACATGTGTGGATGATGAAGATGAAGTCTTCGAGGAGTTAGATGAAAATACTAGTGTAGCTTTACTTGCAAAGAGATATAATTCTATGGTTAGAAAATTTAACAAAGTGCGAGGTGAAGGCTAAGGACCAAACGGCCAAAACCTCCGAGTTTTGTGCCAAGAAGAGGTCCTCCTCCAAATCAAAAGAATACCCCACCTAGGCGTGCATCCTCGGAAAAGATCCGGTCCGATCCTAAGTACATTGAATCTATTCAATGTCATGCTTGTTCCGGTTGGGGTCACTATGCCAATGAATGTGCAAACACCTTAAGAAAGGCGGGCAAAAACTTGTGGGTATCTCTTAGTGATGGAGAGGAGGAAGGAACGGAGAAAGAAGAAAAGTCGAGCAAGTGGTCATGATGGCCACGGTAGAGGAGCTACCTTCGGCGAGAGTGTTACTTCAAGTGTCGTTACAGATTTGACAACACTTGACACAACATTGGTGACTTCTTGAGAAAGTGTTGCCCCAGTGTCGTCCGAGGAAATGGCAACACTTGGCACAACACTCAGCGGTATGATTCTTTAAATGATCTTAATTTGCATGGTTCTCTTGATTTAAATTCGAGAGGAGTTTATAGAGGATGACCTTGATAAAGATGAGCTCATTTTTGAATTAAAAAACCTCTATAAATCTCTACTCGTGGAATGGAAAAAGGAGAATAAGATGGTGGTTTTCTTGAAAAAGGAAAATCAGGATCTTAAGAACTCCTTGACTCAGCTAGAAGCTCAACTCAGTAGGAGAGACTTGGATCTTGATAAAATCAAGGCCAAACTCAACCTAGCCGAATCCACCTTCAAAAAACTCAACACGAGTTCATCCAAATGGATGAAATACTCAAGTTGAGTAAGCCTCTGAAAAGTGGTCTTGGGTTCCAAGAATCACTTGAAAGTATTACCTCTTCCTTGTTTGATGTTGAAACTAAAAATTGTTTTGTAAAAGAGCGTGTCAAGGAAAAGGGTAGCACTCCTAGTGATTCTTGATCAATCCAATGAGTGTGGATCTTGTCACAAAGCTGGACATTTAAAATCGGTGCATTTTCCTTCAAAAGAAAATGTCCGGTCTTCAAGTGTCGCCTCAAGTGTCGCCAATTTCTCGGGGCAACACTCATGGCAACAAGCGGTGAACGCAATCCAGATTTTCAAAAAGAGGTTGGTTACCCAAGGAAAAAGCTGAAATGCTATGTTGTTTATACGGCTTTAAGGACTAACATTGCGGGAACTTGGTACTTTGATAGTGGTTGTTCACGTCATATGACGGGAACAAAATCATTCCTAACAGTACCAACCTATTCAAGGAGGCTCGGTGACTTATGGTGGTGGAGGCAAGAGTGAAATAGTTGGTAAAGGAACTTTGGATATTGTTGGTTTTCCTCCTTTGAAAAATGTCTTGCACGTAGATGGTTTACTTGCTAATTTAATTAGCATTAGCCAACTATGTGATGACAATTTGGAGGTAAAATTCAATAAAAATACATGTGAAGTGTTTGATAACACTAACTTTTGTGTCATATTTGGAATAAGATCAAGTGATAATTGCTATACTGGTTGGTAATAAATCGGTGTGCAATTTGACAAAACTTGATGACATTAGGTTATGGCATCAAAAGTTAGGTCATTCTCATTATAGAAATCTTGAGAAGATTATCAAACATAATGCCGTCAAAGGTGTTCCTAAACTAGACCTCAAAGACACCGTGATGTGTGGTGGCTCCAAAAGGGTAAGCAAACTCGTGTTGCTCACGGTGTTGAACAACACCATGAGCAACACTCGGGAACAACACATTGTTTTCGGCTTCTACATATGGACTTGATGGGTCCTATTGAGGTAGAAAGCTTGGGAGGTAAGAAGTATGTTTATGTGATAGTTGATGATTTTTCTAGGTTTACATGGGTGTATTTCTTAAGAGAAAAATCTGAAACTTTTGATAAATTTACTCACTTAGTCTCTAAAATCAAAAACATGTTTTGTTCTCCTATTTTTCGAATAAGGTCGAGATCATGGTAGAGAATTTGAAAACATCTCCTTTTCTACTTTTTGTAGTAAAAGGGGATACACCATGAATTTTCGGCACCCAAAACACCACAACAAAATGGTGTTCTTTGAAAGGAAAAATAGGACTTTAATGGAAATGGCTCGTGTTATGCTAATTGCTAGAAATATTTCTAAAGGTTTTGGGCCGAAGCATTAAACACAGCTTGTCACACTACGAATAGAGTTTTCTTAAGACCCGGTACAACTATGACACCCTATGAGATTTTAAATGGAAAGAAACCTACGGTTCACTATTTTTATGTGTTTGGGTGTTTGTGCTACATTTTAAATGACCGGGAATACTTAGGAAAACTTGATTCTAAGAGTGACAAAGCCATCTTTCTTGGCTACTCTCAAAACAGTCATGCTTATCGAGTCTATAATGCGAGGTTAAAAGTGATCCAAGAATCGGTGAATATTGAATTTAACGATTACTTGAGTGCCACGGGGAGAACCGGTGATGATATACCTCGACTCTGTTAGAAGAAGTCGAACAGAGGGTGGAGCAGAATCTGATTCGGCCATTGCGGCCACGAGATTCAAGTGTTGCTCCAAGTGTCGCCCCTGAAATGGCAACACACGAGGCAACACGGGAGAAACAGAACAGTGGCTGGAAATTCGAGAGCGGTGACTCGAAGGAGAAGATGGATTGGTGTACCATCAAGGCGGGAGAGATCCCCGGCTCGAATTAGAAATTATCATCCCATTACTCAAGTAATTGGTGATGTTAATGAAGGGGTTAGAACAAGGAACAAGGAGCCGGTTGATTACGAGAGATATGGTTAGGTATGTGTGTATGTCCTCCACATACTCTCGGGTAAAACACTCTGTTTCGTTTCCTCTCTTGAACCAAAAAATGTGATTGAGGCCTTAAATGATAAATTACGGATTCAAGCTATGCAAGAAGAGCTTGAACAATTTACCGTAACGAGGTTTGGTGTTTAGTTCCACGTCCTTTAAATACTAACATTATTGGAACTAAATGGATTTACAAAAACAAATCGATGAATTGGGTAATATTGTTCGTAATAAAGCTCGTCTTGTGGCTCAAGGCTATACACAAGTGGAAGGAATCGACTTTGACGAGACCTTTGCACTGTGGCTAGAATTGAGTCAATAAGACTTCTTCTTGCTATAGCATGTTATCTCAAAATCACATTGCACCAAATGGATGTCAAAGCGGCTTTCTTGAATGGGTACTTAGATAAAGAGATCTATGTTGAGCAACCCAAAGGGTTTGAAGACCCATTCCACCCGGACCATGTATACGAGACTTGATAAGGCCTTGTATGGCTTGAAACAAGCTCCTCGTGCATGGTATGGGCGTCTAACAAGCTTCCTTCTTGAATATGGATTTGTTAGAGGAGAAGCCGATAGGACATTATTTATTCTTAGGGAAAATAAAGAGCTTGTCATTGCTCAAATCTATGTTGATGACATAGTTTATGGTTCCACATCTAAAACATGTTTACAAAATTTTGTGGAAGCTATGACATCTACATTTGAGATGAGCATGATAGGAGAACTTAATTATTTCCTAGGATTGCAGGTGAAACAATCGAATGATGGAATCTTTATCACACGAGCAAGTATGCTAAGAGTGCGGTGAAAAGATTTGGATTGGAGAGTGCAAAGTGCTCAAAAATACCTATGGGATCATCTCTTAAGGTAACCAAAGATCGGGCGGGGAAGATATAGACCCAACTCTGTATAGATCCATGATAGGTAGTCTTCTTTATCTTCTTGCGCCGGTCGTCCCGATATAATGTTCGGCGTAGGTGTTTGTGCTAGATATCAATGTTGCTCCTAAAATTTCTCACCTAAATCTTTGTCAAGAAAATCATCAAGTATGTGTGCAGGACAAGTGATTTGGGAATACTGGTTCACCAAAGACACTAATACCAACTTAGTTGGTTTTAGTGACTACGATTGGGCGGGGATATAGATGACGAGAAAGAGTACTAGTGGGGGTTGTTTTTCTTGGGTAATAATCTAGTGTCATGGTACGATCGCAAGCAAAGCTGTGTTTCTCTCTCATTGCTGAATACGAATATGTGGCGACGGGGAGTTGTTGTTCACAACTAATATGGTTGAAACACATGCTTGACGACTATGGTCTTGATAGTAATATCTTGACCATGTATTGTGACAATCTGAGTGCTATAAATATTTCCAAAAATCCTGTACAACACTCACGCACTAAGCACATTGATATCCGCCATCATTTTTTAAGAGATTTAGTAGAAAAGAAATTGATCCAAATAGAGCATATTGATACAAAACATCAACTTGCTGATATTTTGACCAAAGCCTTGGACCATGAGAGATTTTCAAGTTTGAAAAAATCTCTTGGTTTATGTTTTCTATAAATCTGTTAGTGTCGCCGTCAGTGTTTCCAACACTGTCAGCAACACTTTGTATGAGTTGTATATTTTTTTATATAAAAAAAAAAATTTAGTTAGTTTAATCTCAAATGGGGGGCATTTACTGACCTTTTTGTTCTAGTATGTGTACATTCTTAAGGTTAACATTTTTTTATAAAATACCCCTTTGTGCTAAAAAGTGACAAAGTCACTCATATTGTTGTTGATATTAAAAAAAAAAGAGGCAAAGCTTGTGAAAATTCCCAAAGGGAATATAATGTAGTGTTTTATACTAAGTATTAGGGACATGGAGCTCGCTACTACAGTGTACCCTACTTGAAAGGTATAAAACTTACTAATTGTAGCTTTACACTTTAATAAAAAACTCGGGGCACGGAGCTCGCTACTACGATGCTTCCTTGTAAATAAAGAAAGTGTAAAGTGTGCTTAAAAATTGCCTAAGAAAGTATAGATATGTATGTTGAAAAAATATCAAGGGGATTTTATTTAAAAATGTTGCCTTGAGTGTCACGCAACATTGCTAGTAACACATTAGTAGATGCTACATTATTTTTTCTTGTTTTTGTTTTTGTTAATTAAATTTTAAATTTCCAAAAGTCTATTTTCTTATATTTAGAGTTTGTGAAATTTAAAAGGTTTTTAGCAAAAATTTTTATTTTGTTAAACTAAGTGTAATTTTGTAATATCTATTTTTTTAAAATTCACCTCTTTGAATTTTGAAAAACTCAATTTTATGGATATTACTAAAATTATGTTTAGTTATTATTAAAAAATTAAAAATTATAAAAATTAAAAAAAAAAAAAAAGGATTTTTTTTAAATGGGCGGATAACAGTTGAGTTTTGTTGGGATTTTTGAGAGATAAGTGGAGATTTAATTAATTTGACATTGTCAAATCAATTAAATCCTACCACTATTCACTCATTAAAACCCTCTCCTAAAACCCTCTCTCTCTCTCTCACCGTGTTCTCTCTCTCTCTAGGCGGAAACTCAAACCCTTCCCCTGTTCTCTTTGTCTTCCTCGTTCTTCTTCAAATCTCCATGGCAAGCACCAAAAATTCTCCCCAAATTTCATCTCCCATGGAGATTTCGCCTCTAGCTCCCTCTAGTGTCGCCTCAAATGTCGCAGTTCCCATGGAAATCTCACCAGCGACACTTTCGGCCACACCCTCAACCTCACCATCCTTAGACATTGTTGTCTATGATCCTTCTCAAATTCCCATTCCCATCAATCTTCCTGAAGCTACCCCATCCACAGAGCTCACCTTCGCCCCTCAGAAGAAGACCAAGAAGCGAAAGGCGGTTGATGCCTCTAGCTCTTTTAGGGGTGGAGTGCGTAGACAATCGGAGAGGATCAAAACTCTGTTCAGGTCGAAGATACCATCTAATACGGTGATGATCCGGTAAATGTGGATGATTCTTCAAGCTCTTCGCTCAACATTTCGTCAGGAAGGTTCGGACCACACTTTTAAAGAGACTAAGGAGCCCTCATCATCTTCGATGAGGATGAAGATGCTTGGTTGGAAGAGGAGGAAACCATTCTTTGAAGCTCGAGTCCAAGATCAAGAAGAAACAGAAAATTTCGATGGTGTCGCCCCAAGTGTTGCCGATGCAATGGCAACACCTGAAGCAACACCTGCTGTCAAGACCAAAGCACAATCAAGTTCTACTTCGTATTCTCCTATTTCATGGCACGAGGTACACTCTCCTAATCCCTCTCAAGATGAAAAATCGGATTATGAGTCTTTTGGATTTTATGAACGTCCATTTCTTTCGAGGAATTTTATAGTGATGCAAGTCTTCATAATTTTGTTGAAGATTACGAGAAGAAAATTACGAATGAAAAGAATATTTATGTGACTCAATTCAAGGAGTTAGGTGTGTATCGGTTTTGGAGGATAGGATGTTTTTGCCTACGGTGACTAAAGTGTCATCGTACATTGAAAGTGTGGTTAGGAATTTCTATGCTCATCTTAGGGATAATATTGATGATAGGAATACCCCTCATTATGGAAAGATCTTTGTTAGGGGCATTATCTATGATTTTAATCCTTTAATCATCAATAGAACCTTCGGCCTCCCAAATGTCGAAGATGAGAGTTTGGAGTATGACCCTAATTCCTTGGCCACCTTTTTAACTGGAGGGAGAATTACCATTTGGTCTGATCATTTTAAGTCTACCTATCTCACTTCTTTGTTTAGCGTGCTACACAAGATATGTATAACGAATTGGCTTCCCACGGCAAATGAGAATACCGTAACTTTTGAGCAAGCCAATTTGTTGTATAAACTAGGAAAGAAACAAAGAGTGAATTTTGGGAGACTTGTATTCAACCACCTTCTTGCATGGGCTAAGAAGAAAAAGACCTCCTCCTTCATTTTTCCTTCCCTTATTTTCCAAGTCCTAATGTACCAAAACCTTAAACCTTGGAATGCGATACTATCTACGAGAGGCACATTTACTACGAGAATTACCAAGCATTTTCTTGAAGGTGATAGGCACGGGGATTTACCTTGGGTTTTGGTTACAAATGCTCCTCCAATTGCTGCCCACAGCTTCCGGTGTCGCCCCAAGTGTCGCCCCCAGGCCGGCAACACTTGGCAGCCTTGCTCTGTTATGGTTGATCTTTGCTATGATTCTAAATTTTTTCAATGGTCAAGTGAAGCACATTGACTCGATAATTCGGGGATGGTTGGATATGCGCACCGACATGATGAAAATGGTGGATTTAATTTCTTCCAAAATAGGGAGATAAGCCACCAAGGCGTGATGATGATGATGGAGTGGAAATGGAGTGGAAATGGTCTTTGGGCCTAGTGGTACAGCAGAGGAAGGTGAAGGAGCTGGAAATGCAGTTTAAAGATGGTTGGTTTGAATGGTGGTTGATTTTGGTGGTTTGAAACATAAACAATTTTATTTGTTTTATTTTGGTTTGTAATGCTTAAACAAATTTTATTTCTGTTTTTTGTTTTTCTTTGTTTCAGCTGGAATTTTCTTCAAAACATGATGGATGGTTTTTGTTTAATGGTTGGTTGGTTGTTTAGAATTTAATAAATTAGTTTATTTAGTTATTAAATTTCGTATTAAAGGGGAGATTTTTGTAAAGATTTTGATACTTCATTTGCTTAATGGTTGATGTTTTGGATTGAAAAATATTTCAAAACATTGCCTGAAGGTTGATGTTGCCTCTATCAAAATCTCGTGGGATTTTGTGGTTGTAGTTAAATTTGACTAACTGTTTTTTTGAAAAGATCATCACATTGGTATTTTGTGAAGAAATCAGTAACTATGGAGGAGATTGTTAATGTTAAGATCATGTGTTGCCATGAATGTCATCCCAAGTGTTGCAAACCAGTTTTGCCACTGGTGTTGCCAAAAGTGTTGCCATTTGGAATTGGCGACACTGAGTTAGTTACTGTATTTTTCACAAATATTAATGGGTAAATTAATGTTTATATAACAGTAGTTAGTAACCTTAAAATGAGCTTGAAATCAGCAACGAGAATATGCCCGGGCGAGAATTACGAAGAGGAGGAATTAACAAATAAACATGTGTTTATTTGTTTAATTTATGACCAAGCAAAGAGATATTTTATTCAGCTATTCTGGGGAGAACAAGTCGAGTACAAGGCAATCAAAGCTAAGAGGTACAAGCATGAGAAGCAAGAAGACTAGGTCTCCTACAATGAAGGCGAGAAGGCTAAAAAGGAGGAAACAAACTCAAGATTAGGCGATCATTTGAGTAGGTCCAAGACTTTGTGGCCTATAAATAGTGCAGTGGATCTTCATTGAAGATCATCCAATTCAGAAAATGCAAATCTGCACAAGAAAGTAGAATTCTGCTCTCAAGTGTTGCCATTCTGTGTCGGCAACACTTTGTCCAACACTCGAATATTTCATATAGATTTTTATATTTTTGTGAGGTTTTTGAGTGTTTATTTTCAGAGAGAATTCGTGTATGTTGTTCCTTATATCAGGGTTCGTTTATCATTAAGGAACTTCTTCGACCTTGTATTGAATTCATATTATTAATAGAAAGGTCTTGCCTTATTGGCACCCATCAAGTTATATATTTATATAACTTGATAAAAATTATATTCTTGTGTATTGCTTTAATATTTCCGCTGCAAATTATATTTATTTCTATTGATTTGTGCTTTTTCTAGAATTGGTGAAAGTGTCGTCGTTAGTGTCATTAACACTAAGGACAACACCCGTGAGTTTCATCTCACCTTGTGAGTTTCGTCTCATAAGTTCTTAGCCATAGACAATCTCAATCATAAATTAGTTGTCTCATTGAAACAAGTTTTTGGGATCTCCAATTCTCAAGGTTAAGTGTCCACTATGAGTTCATTCCTTGTGGATTTTAAACCCATTCCCCTTAACAGTTTATACAGTTGATCTCGATTTAAACCTTTCGTAAATTGATATGCTCTGTTATCATTTGACTTCACATATTCAATCGTGATAACACCATTTTTTGATCAACTGACTGATGGTATTATGTCTACAACAAATATGTATAGACTTACCATTGTACATAATGTTTTGTGCCCTTCGTATTGCTGATTGACTATCACAATGTATTAGTACAGCGGGCACAGACTTATTCCAACAAGGAATATCCTCTAAGAAGTTCTTAAGTCAATCTAATTCTTCTCCAGCTTTATCTAAAGCTATAAACTCATATTTCATCGTGGAACTGGCTATACACATTTGTTTAGAGGATTTCCATGACACCGCTCCTCCACCTATCCTCCACCTATTGTGAATACATATCCACTTGTGGACTTGAAGTCTTTCACGTCAGTTATCCAATTGGCATCACATTATCCTTCTAGTACTGCTGGATATCTCTTATAAAGTATCCTATGTGTCAATGTATACTTTAAATATCTCAATACTCTCATTAGAGCCTTCTAATGGTCTACACTGTGATTACTAGTGAACCCACTTAGTTTGCTCACTGAATATGCAATGTCTTGACGTATACAATCTGTTAAGTACGTCATTGCCAATTATTCTTGCATATTCCAATTGAGAAATTGTTCCCATCTGTTCTTAGCTAAGTGTAGAGTCAAGTCTACCGATGTCTTAGTCGGAGGGCTATCAATAGCATCGAACTTTTGAAGTACATTCTCTGGATAATGGGATTGTGACAGGACTATCCCTTCTGATGTTCTAGAAATTTTTATTACTAATATAACATCAACTAATCACATGTCCTTCATGTAAAAATGCTTCTTTAACATGCCTTTAGTATTCTTTATCAATTCATGATTACTTCCCATTATCAACATGTTGTCTGCATAAAGATAGACAATTACAAATGATTCAGATGTTCCTTTAATATAGACATATTTGTCAAATTCATTTATCTTGAATCCATTTGACAACATTGT
The DNA here is from genome assembly GCA_022495995.1 of Adenophora triphylla var. japonica. Classification (NCBI taxonomy): domain Eukaryota; kingdom Viridiplantae; phylum Streptophyta; class Magnoliopsida; order Asterales; family Campanulaceae; genus Adenophora; species Adenophora triphylla. The sequence goes on from JAFEMH010000086.1 coordinate 74,358, forward strand.
TCTATCAAACTTCTCATAACATTGTTTGGGTGCTTATTTTAGTCTATACAAAGACATTACAAGTTTACACACCTTCTTTTCTTTACTAGGAACTATAAACCCTTCAAGTTGTTCCATGTAAATTTCTTCATCTAGCTCTCCATTCAGGAAAGTTGTTGTCACATCCATCTGGTGTATCTAATGGTTATGCAATGCAGCAAACGCAATGAGAACGCGTATGGATGTGATACTTGTAAGATGGGAATATGTATCGATGAAATCGTATCCCTCCTTCTTTCTAAATCCCTCTGCTTGCTAACAGTCGGGCTTGTACTTATCTATAGATCCATCTGCCTTATATTTCCTTTTAAGGATCCACTTGCAACCCAACGGTTTGCATCCTGGAGAGAAATCAACCAGCTCCCAATTATTATTATGTACTCCCTCCGTCCCACTTCACTTGGCACGAATTTCCATTTTGGGTCGTCCCACTTCACTTGGCACTGCCCAAAATGGAAAAGAATATTCACTCTTCCCTCCACTCATTCTCTCTCCTACTTCACTTTCACACTCACAACATTCTCTCTCCTAACTATTCCTCCCACTCATTCTCTCTCCTATTTAATTCTTCATACTCACAACATTTAACTTTTTCTCTTTCTTACATCACTTTTCCTTAATTCCTACACCCAAAAAGTTGGTGCCAAGTGAACCGGGACGGAGGGAGTATAATGGACTCTATTTTACTGTTAATTGCTTCTTTCCAGAATGGACTATCCGGACCAGATAAAGCTTCTTTAACGGTGGCTGGTTCATTTTCTAACATATATTATAGACAATCAGGACCAAAAGACTTTTCCACCCTTGCCCTTACTACGTCTAGGTCCTTCATCTTCTTCTTGAGATGGGTCATTTGTAGCTTCATAAGTTCTCTTATTATAACTTGAATCTTTCTTTTCCTTCCCAGGAAAGATATTCTTAAATAATGATGCATTCCTTGATTCTATCGCCATTCCTTCATTCATTTTGGGAATGTTCAATTTGCGCACTATAAACAAATAGGCACTGCTATTGCTCGCATATCCAATGAAAATGTAGTCTATCGTGTTTGGACCAATCTTGACTTGCTTTGGCTTAGGTACTTCATCCTAAGCTAGACACCCCCACACTTTAAGGTATTTATAACACGGCTTACAATTATGCCATAATTCGTAAGGAGTCTTATCAATTCCTTTCATAGGTTTCTTATTAAGAATGTAGTAGGACGAGAGTATTGCTTCCCCCCACAATTTTCCAGGTAAGCCATAGCTTATTAACATTGCATTCATGATCTACTTAAAAGTACGATTCTTGCGTTTAGCTACTCCGTTAGACTGGGGTGTATACGGTGCCGTCGTTTGATAAATAATGCCAGATTCCCAACTTTAAACGGCGCTACATATTCTCATATGCTATCGCTTTGAATCTTCTTAATCTATACATCAAGTTGATTCTCAACTTCATTCTTATAAGTCTAGAAACACCCCATGGCTTCATCCTTAATTTTCAATAGATATGCATAGCAATATCTTGTGCAATCGTCTGTAAAAGTAATGAAGTACTTTTTCCCATCTCGAGGTTGCACATACTTTAGATCACAAATATATGTGTGAACTAATTCAAGAGGTGTCATGTTTCTTATTACCGAGGAAAATGATGACTTAGTCATCTTCGCTTCAACGCAAATTTCACACTTGCCAGTCGAGTTGAATTTATTCATAGGAATTAATTCTTGACTCACTAACTTCTGAATTATGTTGAAATTCACGTGAGGTAATCTAGCAAACTACAACAAGTAACCATAGCAAACTTATTGTTTTCAAATACTAGTCTAAAACCAGCATTGCTCAATAAGGATCCGGACACAAGGTTCTTGCGAATGTCTGGGACATGCAACACATCCACGAGCATCAGTTCGATCGCCGAAAGTCATTTTCAGCACAACCTTTCCAAGTCCTACAAAATTGGATGTAGGAGAGTTTTCCGTGTATACCTTCCTTCCATTGAGAGGAGTGTATGATGAAAAACTCTCCTTATCAGCACATATGTGGCGGGTAGCTCCAGTGTCTATCCATCATTCTCTTGGTTTGTCTTCCAACTTTGCTAAGTTGGCTTCGGTAGCGTTGTGAGAAGAATTTTATCTTTTTGAGTCGACACCTATATTATTCGATTGGAAACATAGAAAAACCATTTTGAAAGAGATTTGGGTTCGGGGCTTAGGTTATGGAATGGGTAGGTCAAGGAGCATCCATTCCACCCAATCCGGAGATTGGTCTTGCTAAAGAAAAGAGAGGTTTTCAAAAAGGAAGAAGGATATTTGAAATAGAACAAATAAAAGATCCATTTCACGGGGTTAAACGGAATGTAGGATCGATTGCTTCGAGACCGTCTCCATGATTTGGAGAGGCTCTAGGCCGATCCTAGATTCTATGGACTTATACCACTCTGACAATCAATTAGAAAAGGATTTAGGGGTTACCTTGCGTGAGGTGATTTGGGCAGAGTTTCGACTCAAGTTTAGAATCAAACCTTGATACGGACAGAGCTTCGCCTCTGTCCTTGACTCATATCTTGATGTTTGTTTATCAACAAGGTTGACAAACAAACTTTGAGGTGATTTAAGAGTGATTTTGCAGGAATCCTTCAAGGAAAGAAACCAAGAAAATGTGTGTGCTGTGAAATTGTCGACCTCTTAAACCTTGGAAGTCACCAAGTATTTATAGGGGTTGGGGAAGTGTTGAAGATGAGATCAAACACTTCAAGATGTTTCCAGACTCCAAATTCTATTGGTTGGCCGGATGGATGAGATTTTATCCCGAAAAGAGATTGAAATCGACGAGGAAACTGCCTTATGCATGCTGCAGAGGGAGGATATCTCGTGCGAGACACGCCATCTCGCGGCGAGATATTGCTTCTGTGGACAGTTCCGTTCTTTCCTCGTTATCTTGTATGCAGTTTAGTCCCAAACTAATGATGGTTAGTCAAAACTTAACGAAACATGACGAAATGGTGGATTTCTACTTCTTGACTCAAAGCGAGACTTAGAGTGGTATAAATATGATCCGATGTGTTCAGAATGGGGTGTCTACAGAGCCCCTCGGCGACAAGTCTTATGGAAGAAGTCATGTCGACGATAGAAAAGACATCATTCTGAACATCGGGATGGTCGGGCCGCACGGCTTCCTACGTATCTCTATCGGAGAATCAGACCATGACGTAGTTCAACTCCAAAACACGAAAAGGATGCTTTAGGTATTTTGAAAATCATTTTGAAAATTGAAGAGATTTTGTGTTTTGAAAAAGGTAAATTCATACTGAGGAATCAAATCAAGACCCAATTCTGAATATACCTGCCTGTCTGAAGATTCGCATGTCTGGGCTTCGAACCTGTAGGAAATATGTTAGAAAACAAAGGCTTACCTGTCCGGTCCTTTGGGTCCTGTTGATTTTTGTGATGATTCACCTTTCTGGGCTCCGAATCGGGCTTTTTGTGTTTAAGGATGACGATTCACCTGTTTGGGCATTGAATCGGGCTTTTGGTTCGACGATCCACCTGTCTGGGCGTTGGACCGGGCTTTTTGTTGATGATGATCCACCTGTTTGGGCGTTGGACCGAGCTTTTCTTTTAACGATCCACCTGTTTGGGCGTTGGACCGAGCTTTTTGTTGATGACGATCTACCTGTTTGGGCATTGGACCGAGCTTTTCTTTTGACGATCCACCTGTTTGGGCATTGGACCGAGCTTTTGATTTGACGATCCACCTGTTTGGGCGTTGGACCGAGCTTTTGATTTGACGATCCACCTGTTTGGGCGTTGGACCGAGCTTTTTCTGTTGATGATTCACCTTTCTGGGCTCTGAATCATGTGGCTTGAGTTGATCTTTAGATCACTCGGTTTTCGGGCGACTGGTGCTGTACCGGCCGATCATGCAGGTGTCACGTTTGGCTCGTTCCGTGACTTGCGGTGCCGATTTCTCCACGTTTCCTTGCTAGTTTATCATTTCCAAGGGTAAATGTGTCAAAATTTTGAATTTTGACGTTGTGTAGATGCTTATTGTCGAGAACAATTTTGTCAAATTCCCGTAGGCATATCTCGCGCGAGATATGATGTATCGTGCGGGACTTCTACTGCCGGGCAATATAACATCAGCTCTTGCTTAATTTGAAAATATCCTTTTCAAAGTTTTCCCTCCCTAGCTCAAGCCAAGGTCGTTTTCTCTGTGATTTTTTCGTGGATTGCTTGGTGTTTCTTCCTTCCAATCAATTCTCAATCCCTCCTCCCTCCATAATCAATGGCTAAAGAACAAAGGAATCCTATTTTGGGGAGTTACTTACTAGGGAAGGACTATCCCCGCGATGATCTCGCCTTCGATAGGCACGCGCACATCTCCACCGCTGTTCGGGAGGGCTTGGTAAGAGTTTCTTTATCAACTCTTGATTCTTGTATTGCATTGAGCTTGAACCCTCTTTCCTTGAATTCAAATTCCATCAATGGCTTTTCTTTTCTTGTTCTTGTCTATGCTTAAAACTAGGTTCTTTCTTGCATGCTCTGATTTTGTGCATTTTGTTGGATGATTGTTGTTGCATTGTGTGCGTATGAGCCTCCTACACATCATGGATTGTAGGAGAGGTTGATTCGGATCACTAATGGCATCCTTGGGCAAGCTTTTCTTGTACGCACGCCAAGTGTTTGATGAAATGCCCTAATGAAAATGTTCTTCTATTTCATTGATTTTCTGATATGGAATGATTTCTAATGTTGCCCATTTTGTTTTTCCTCCGTTTTGCAGTCCTATAGGCCAACGAAGAATTGTCGAGGGAGCCCAAAAATGGCTATAGTTGTGTGGGACAAGATCAAGGATCTTGATGGTGTTCGGGATAGGGTGGCCCAGACGGGGTTATTGACCTTTGTTGATAACCTTCAGAGGATGAGGCGGACTCCCCAAGTTCTTCAGGCGATCCGGGAGAGGTGGTGGGACACTACCCACATCGTGCATTTGCGCTTCGGGGAAGCGACTATGACTCTGACTGATTTCCTTGCTATCACGGGGCTAGAGTTCATTGGCGACCCCTTGCCGAAGATATCAGGTTATAAGCCTGCGGGTCCAGCTGTGTGGAGACAGTTGATTGGCTTCGTCCCTAACAAGGTTAAGGGATTTGCTGCTGAGCTGACACCCTCCGGCGTCAAATTGAGGAGTATGCTCTTAAGCCGAATGCGGTTACTGATCGGTTGGTGAGGGGTGCCCTCTGGTATATTCTTTCTGAGACCATCTTTGAGAACCATTCTTCTACGGCTCTTCTTTCTCTGTTGGGTTTGTTGGTGAATCTGGATGAGGTGAGTGGATATGATTGGGGCTCAGCGGGGCTGGCCTTCTGCTATCACGCCATGGATGAGGCGTGTAGGCACACTAAGGATACTCTGTCGGGGTATTCTTATGCCTGGGAGGTATGCTCTTGACTTTGTCTCTGTCCTTTGCTTGTATGCTTTGTCTGTATTCCCTTCTGAATCCGCTCTGTTTTCTTGTGCAGATATGGGGCTATACTGTCCTTGGATTGTACAGGTTTGAGTTGGAGAGCCGGACCCCTTTGCTCCCGGATATCAGGAGGTGGAGCCACCCTAATCAGAGCGTTGATGAGGATGAGAACCAGGAATGGACCCTGACGGTCGCGGAGGCACGGGCCATGCTGGATACTTTTGAGTATGAGAGGCTGGGCCTTTATCCATGGACTCTGTTGGAGCGGGAGGTGCATCGTGCTTGGGATGCCACTGGGATGCAGAGGATGCTGGCATCTTTGGAGGGAGATACCATGTATCTTGGTGAGCGGGTCTTCCCTCAGCATGGCCGGGGTAGATTGCCATATAGTGTGCCGGCGGATCCGCCTAGAGCTATGTATCCCACCTACTCTATTTCGAATGATGATTATGCTAGTCTGTTGGTGGGTGATGTGGCGATGGCTTGTGTTATCCCCGGGGCCTCTTACGCAGAGTTCCTGCCTCGGCTGATGGGTCCCCTCCTGGTGGGTGATAGACGGTCGCACGCTCGTGGCTCTGCCTCTGCTTCTGCCTTAGGTTCATCAGGCCCTAGCACTTCCTCCCAGTCTGCTGGTTCTCTGCCTTTTTCCCCAGACTTCGGTCCTCTGAGCTATACTTACATGATGGGGAGTATGCCATGATGGGTCACATCCCGACTCTGGATCATATTCCTGAGGGTTACCGCCTTCTGCCGGATGTCTCCTCGGTATGTTTCTGTTTGTATTGTTTCTCGTATTCGTCCATATAAGTGTATATGTCCGACTTCATCTGAGTACTTCCTTTCTTTTGCTGTCAGGTCACCCTATCCGCGGCCGATTACAACCGTGGAGCGACCAAGATGGCAGAACTGATGGCCCTGGTGTCGGACCTATCCGAGAGGCTGTTTCATAAGGCTTCTTTGGCGGCCTCGACAGTGGCCTCGGCGGTGACCCCTACTTGCGGAGCCAAGAGGTCGAGGAGGGATGTTAGCCCCCGTGGTGGTGATGGCGGAGGTGCCGGCAGCTGGAGCGATCTGATGGCGTGATCCCCTCCCTTTTCTCTTTATCTGATTTCTGATGATCTGTATATATTGGCCTAGTGGGCCCAGACAATTTTTCTTTTTCTTTGGTACTTGTTAGGAACAAGTAGGTAGCACAAAAACATGGTTTCTTAATCCTTAATCCTTGGTTTAACTAGCTAGTTAATTAACTTTCTCGACTTTCCATGTTTTAGGAAATGGAATGGCTGTTAGGCCACAATTTTGAGCTCGATCTTGGTGTTGCACTACATATTATGAACTGTATGCGCAGGTTTTTTCGAGACTTGCTTCGTCAAGTCGGGGCTAGATTGCTGTTTGAGCAGAACTATTGCTGTTTTGCCATAGGGATATCTCGCGTGGGACAAGGTGTCTCGCACGAGACACGCTACTCCAAGCAAAATTCTCTTCCTTCTTCGAACAGGATTTTTTCAGTTTTCCCTATAAAATCACCCTGTAGTCCGGCCAGATGACTCATTCTAGCCTTTCAAACTCTAGGGATATTCTGTCAGGGTGAAATTCTTGTCTTCTTATTCAACCCTACGATCCATGGCTTCCAAGGAGATTGCCCCAACGTCCATGATTGTCGATGATTTTTCTCTGTCATCTGAGGTGGTTGAATCTTTCAAGCAAGCATCAAGGGGTTTTGTGAGGTCGTTTCGCAACCGATCTCGCAATAGGTTTATTGCAGAATTTGGATTCAGAATTCTTTTCACCTTGAAGAATCTCCAAACGGATTGGAATCTCTTGCAGGGTGTTGCTTGATTTTGGGATCCCTCTGTCCATCTTTTCAATTTTTCTTTAAATGAGATGGTGCCTACTGTGGAGGAACTTGCCTTTATCTTGGATATGCCTTTGACTGACGAGATCGCTGTTCCTAAGTACCATAGGAATCATTCGGAGGCCTTGAATGAGTTGTTAGGGATCCCCCTTGATACTTGCTACGAGTTGGTTCGCCGTAGGTGGGTAGATTGTTCTTCTTTTCCTGAGCGATTTAGCGGAGACTCAGATGATGATGCTTTTCATGTCTTCAAACGGAACTTTCTGGCCCTTTCTCTTTTCGGAGATATTCTGTTTACATGCAGGGACGGCTTGGTTGACTCCCAACTGGTGGAAATTGTTCTGCAGGCTAGAAAACGTTCTAGGAATATTATTCCGCTAATCTTGGGTGAAACCCTGCATGGTCTTGATGAGTTGCATAAGACTGGTGCTATGACTCAAGGGAGTCCTCTTTTGCTGACCATTTGGCTCAGGGAGCATCTCAAGTTGGTGGGTTCCCCGTTGGAATATTCCCCTTTCACCTATCATACGCGAAAGTTATTGATCTAGGATCTTTCAGCGGATGAATGGGCTGAGTTGATTGCGAAGACCGGGACTGCTGATATTCTTTGGTGTCCACCTTATTGGAGGTTGAACAAGTATGTTGCCAATACCAAGGGTTTTGACAGGGTTATTCTTCTAGGTTTGCGAGATTCCTCCTTTTATTTTCCCAAGCGGGTGCTCCGTCAGTTTGGTCAACAGCAGGACACTTATCTCTTCGAGGGGACCTCTCGTGAAGTGTCTTATATTGGTGTAGAGTTTGCGCAGGCGCTAGCTCAAGCATGGGGTGAAGGAACTAGTCGGGACCGCTGGTCGAACCTTCGGACTTTTAATGCGAGCATCTTCTTGTCTGACAAGTATTTGGATTGGTTCCTTTATACCGGTTACCCTAGTGCAGAGAAGATTGATGATATGCGGCTTTCACTGCTAGGGAATTCTTTTGTAGCCAGCAGTATCTTGCGAAGGAGCGAGGCTCAGTCTGATCCTGCTAATGTGTGAACTGATCCAACTCAGGAATTTCTCGATGGGGATTGGTACGAGAGGCGAGGCAAAGGGATGCCTGGAAAGATGCAAGCTTTGGATAGGCCCAATGTCTTCAAGAGGCTTTCGGAGTCAGTCTTTGATCGTCTCGAGGGAAGCTCTGCTTTGAGGGGCTCAAAGCGCAAGGAGGATCGCGACGACGGTGGAGATCATGTCCGCCGGCCTACCAAGTCAATGAAAGGCTAGATCTTAGGGAGTACCAAGAGATTGCTTTGATAGATCAATTGTTTTGCTTTTATTAGTGTTTTTTTTCGAGGTTGTTAGCTTAGCAAATTAGTCGTTGTGGTTAGAATTTCCCTTTTGTCATTAATAAAACGCATTCGATTAACGAAAGGACAAAATTGGATTTATTTATTTGATTAGACCGAACCCGAAGGCTGCCTACGTTCCTCTTTTACAGCAATTAAATAAGAGGCTCAGGTCTAACGTAGTTCATTTTTGAGAGAAAAAAGGACAAAATACGGCTTCATGCCGAGAGGTAATCTCGCGCGAGACAAGGCCCTCTTTTTTTTTTTTTTTATGCACACCCTTTCTTCTGCCTAGACCGCCCCTTCGGGTTTTCAATCTAGCGGGCTCCTTTTCTTGTGCTAGCTCTAATTTTTGCCTAGGCCGCCCTGTAGACACCCCATTCTGAACCAATAAATCATGATTACACTACTCTTCGTCTCTCTTTTATGTTTTGATGAAAGCATATCAGTTTCGTCATGTTTCGTTAAGTTTCTAACTAACCTCGTTAGTTTTGGACTTAACTGACTAACGGAATAAACTGAAGAGGACAAAATAGTCATCAGACTAGTTATCTCGCACGAGATATCATATCTCGCGCGAGATATCCCCTCGACAGGATGTGCAGAAATCACTCTCCTTCTCCGTTTCAACCTCCTTTCTTGATAAACCTCATCTAATCCGGTTCTCCAATCAAATTTGAGTTCTGGAAGCTTCCTAGGAGTGTTTTACCTCTCCACCTCTACCTCTTAAACCCCTATAAATACTTGGTGACTTCCACTGTTTCAAAGGTCCAGAATTCCACACAACACACACAATTTGTTGGTTTCTCTCCACGAAAGATTCCTTCAAATCACTCATAAAACCTCCCTAAAATCACATAAAGTTTGTTTATCAACCTTGTTGATCAACAAACATCCAAACCCGAATCAAGGATTGAGGCGAAGCTCTGTCTGCATCAAGATTTGACTCTCATATTGAGTCGAAACTCTGCTCAAATCACTTCTCGACCGAAAAGACCTCTTAGAACCACGTTCTAAATCAAACACTCCCTAAACGCTAGGTAAATTCCTATACTTTTACTCTCTTCTTCTCAATCTCTCTCTATTGCCTTTTAGAGTGGTGTAATCCCATCAAAAGGATTGGCCTAGAGTCCCTTCAATCGATGAAGGCGATCTCGAAGCTTACAATCCGACATTCCTAATCAAGAAATTGATTAGGGTTTGCTTGTTTTCTTTAATTATATATATATATATATATATATATATATATATATATATATATATATATTGTAAAGATTGAAAACCTCTCTTTTCTTTAGCAAGACCGATCTTCAGATCGGGTGGAATGGATGCTCCTCGACCTACCCATTCCATAACCTAAGCCCCGAACTCAAATCTGTTTTCAAAATGGTTTTCCTATGTTTCCAAACGAATAATATAGGTGGCGACTCAAAAGATAAAATTCTTCTCACAACGCTACAGTTGGCGACTCTACTGGGGACTTAAAATTAAGAGGCTTAAACTTGCATCAAAATTAAAAAAGAGGTTTTCAAAAAAAAAATTGTAAATTCGAATTTTCTGCTCTCAGATGAAGCATATCTCGCGGCGAGATATCATATCTCGCGCGAGATATGGCTTCGGCAATCTGGTTATTTTCTGGTTTTTCTCGTTTGTCTCATAGTCCAAGACGAGAGCCGAACATACAAGGGGGATCCCAAAATTCATTATCTGCAGAGTTCCCGCATCTTAAGGCCTCCCTTAAGGTGTAGAACTCGAATCTTTATTTCATTTAAATAATTGATTATTATTTATAAACTGCGTGCGATTGGGTTTTATTTAATTAAAGTCCGGTCCATTGGGGATTCGGGAGTTGTAATTTAAATTATTTATCTCTCTTTCTCTCTCTTTAAGTGGAACTACGACGGCCTGAGTCTTCCTAATTTGGGAGAAACGTAGGCAACCACTTGGTGCGGCCATTATCTGTTTTCTTTTAGTTTTCAAAAAAAAACTTTCTATTTTACTCTATCACCTAGATTGACTCTCACACACGCGCACTCATATTATAACTGTCATTGCACTACATACCCTCTATAAACCCGGGACCCACACTAAGGACGGATGACGGTAACCACCTAGTCGCCGGTCTCTCCGAAGTTGGATCATCCCACTCCGCGTATTCAATCCATCTAGATTGTCATATCGCGGGGAGCCTAGCCTTCCAGCCCTGCATCGCCACATATCATGTAGATTGACTTTTTAAGACACTCCTTGACCGGTCGGTTTGATCTTGGAGTCTTTGTAATCCCTTGTCAAGATCTTATTTTGTGCAATAATCCATGGAAAAGAAATCAAAAAATTGTCACTTCGGAATTGTCCCTTCGGAAACGTCCCTACGGTTGTCCCTTCGGATTTGCCCCTAAAAAGAGAAAATTTTCTCACCAAAATTATTGCACAAAACTCGATGTTACTTGAGATTACTCCGACCCCTAGGTCCCTAGGTTTGGATTCTGAATATTAGAAACCCCCAAAACGGATGTTCCGTCCGACCAAAATTAGGATTAAAATCAGAAAATTGTGACTTTCCGTGATAAAGTCTCGCGCGAGACTACTTTTCTCGTACGAGATAAGTGTTCGGTCTTTTCGTGTTTTGGCCAAAATCTTCAAACCTTCAAAGCCTTCATTCACCCTATTCAGCTGAATTGTTGGGACTCGATCATGGTTTAACCCGGTTGCTACACGTCTAGGTTCTTCGCCACGATGTCTGCTTCTCCTTCTACCACCGAGGCCAATATCAACGATGCTAAGGCCCAACTCATCCAAGCTCTGCTTAAGATGGATGAACAAAGTAAGCAAATTGAGGAACAAAATGCCCAAATGGCCGCCCTCATGAAAGAACTCCACGAGTTGAAAGTCAAGAAAGGAAGAAAACAAAAGCAGAAAGTGGAATCCTCCTCCGACGAAGAGGAATCCTTCACCAAAGTGAATAGAAAAATCAAGAAGTCAAGCAAGAAAAAGGAAGAATCCAATTCCTCCTCTTCCTCGTCCTCCTCCGATGATGAGGAACATACCTCCAAAGGTGCTAAAACCAAGAAAGAAGGCAGTGGTGAAACTACTAAGCTTGGTGACCATGTTACTAAGAACTACCTAGAGAAGAAACTTGCAAACCTTGACACTTCCAAAGGGTCATTCGTTCCATTTGATCCCGATACTCTTCAACAATCCATCACTAAGTTTCCTCGCAAGTACAAGACACCCGATATCGCCAAGTTCAATGGTACTACCTGTCCTCGAGCTCATGTTGAGACCTACACTTGGGCTATGCTTCCAATGGGCGTTGACAACACGATCTTGGCCCAATGCTTTCCTCAAACCTTGGAGGGTGCTGCAAGGGATTGGTACATGTCTCTTCCTACGACTACAAGGCTTGATTGGTCGTCCGCATGTTTAGTCTTCCAAAGGCAGTTTGAAGATAACTCCACTTACCGCCCTACTAGGAGGGATCTTGAACAAACCAAACAACATGCCAATGAGTCCTTTGCTGAATTTGCTAGAAGATGGAGACTCAAACTCACTGAAATCGTCAAAAGGCCTACTCTCAAAGAGCAAATCCACATCTTCCTCCAATGCCTCCGTGATGAATTTCAAGAGAAGCTCGCCGGTAATTACTTTCCTAGTTTCAATGAACTCCTCGAGTCCGGAATTAGGGTTGACGACTTCCTAAAAAGAGGAAAAGTAACTTCCGCTACAACAAACCCGCTACAAGTAAGGATGCTTCAGTCAACGCTATTGCATTAAACCGCACCAACATCGGCAAGTATTCTGCTGTCCCTCCTCCCGAAAAGAAAAAGAGACACTATGACAAAATTGAAGGAATCACTCAAGAAGAACTCTTCGATGTGCTTGTCCAGAATGAAAAGATCAAACCAAGGGAAGGTGATCCTCCTAAGGATATGGGTCCGAATCATGCTCATCACTTATTCTGCAAGTATCACAACTTTACCGGCCACGACACCAACTCCTGCCACCACTTGAAGGACATCATCCAAGACCTCTTTGACAATGGAGATCTAGAACGTCCCAACGTCATCACCAATCCTCTCCCTCGTACTCCATGAAGAAGATGAAGCTCCAAGAAGAAAAAACTGCACTTACCACTTTGGGGCTACCACTATCCTCTCCCTTTCTCCTTTGATAGAAGTAGATTAGGTTTTAAATTTCCAAGTATGAACTCGAAGAGTCATTCTGTCTATCTAGTACTTCTCACCCCCTCTAGTTTGTGTCCTCTAAACTATCGAGTCTGTTCTTAAATTTCTCAATTAATCAAAGTAATTTTCTTTTCCTAAACACTTTCCCTAAGGTTGTTCTACCTCATGAATATCATTCAACTCATGCAAAATAATGGACCTTCCATTCCCTAAATCATCGCAAAAATAGAAACTTCTAAGTGACTTTAAGAAGCAAGTCATCATTAAGAAGCTTAAGGACTAAACATTACCCTACTGAAAGTCAAAGGTCAACAAACGAAGAAAGCCAAAGGTACTGCTGTCAACCTTCATCCCAAGAAGAGTGGGGCTACTCAATTCAAAGCTTTGAGAGTACAAAAAAAAAAAAAAGAGAAAGAAAAAACTCTCAAGCCTTCATCGCCCCACAACAAGGATGGAATTTCAACAAAGGCAAGAAGGACTCTCCCACAAAGAAGAGGAGTCAAGTGATACCAACAAAAGAAAAGAGGATTCCTCAATATCCTCCTACATCAAGTGAAGAAGACTTTCAGTATCAAGAAAAATGTTTACCCTTAAGTCATACTAATGATTGGCTTCCTTCTCAAACTTATTTAGAAACTTCTAGATGATGCACGGTTCATTAAAAGGTAGAATAACTTTTCTAGATCCTTGAGCCAAGTAGCGTTTCTTGTCGAGTCTAGGGGCTTCCTGTTAGCCATTCTCATACACACTCTTGAAATCCAAGCATCAAAGCTGGGGCTTCCTATCCTTTCCTCCCCCAGTCCATCTCTACTTCAACTCTTCAAAATAACTTTTGCATTAGATAATGCACTTCCCCAAAGAATCAATACTTGGATCACCTTCCAATGAATAGAGTCCGTCTCTCCTAAACTAACTTGAGATCTCATTTCTCTCTCCTCAATAAGATTTTCTCTCTCTGATTTCTCTTCTAGTTACATACTATTAAAAAAATGAAAAAAAAGACGCAAAAGAGATGCCCGCTAGATTGAAAACCCGAAAGGGCGGTCTAGGCAAAAACCAGGGTGCGCACTAAGAAAAAAAAAATCAAAAGTCAAAGGGAGAGTATTCTTCAACCTTCTTCACCGGACGTCGTTCGATCCTCTTCAAGTCAAATCAACAAGGAGAGTCTTCTTCGATCATCTTCAAATCAAGAGAGCCTGAGACACCTACTACTTGCAAGCAACTTGGGGCTTGAGACACCAAAGGGCCTTGGACATAAAGCCATTACGACAGTCGACAGATGTGTAGTCGTTTGCCTCCTAGAGACACGACTCAAGGAGAAGTAAGAATGAAGATTCTCAACAGACCTAGATGTGTTCACACAAGGATACTCATCGAACGAAATTCTACAACAATACAGCCTTGCTGACTAGCAACAGATTCTGCACAAACCTGATTTGGTCCCAACTTGTCAAACACAAGTTCACTCATACAGTTCACCTCTCTCAAATATGAACCCATACACATGTCCCTACATGTTCATATACCATATTCTCATACATAAACTCACCACCAAAATGACCGACCGGCCATTTACATAAACAGACGTGAGCACCACCACGTAAGTCCAGTTGAACAACTAAAATCTGGAAAATCTACTTGGAATCTTTATGTGCTGACAGGTACAGAAAGGTAAGAATCTTTCGGGTCTATCCGAGACCATCATGCATATATCCTTGCATTACAGGGGTCGATAGAACCTTCATCTCAACCGACAACTTCAAGTCCGTGACCTCGGCGACATCAATAAAGTCTGTGACGGCAGCAAACCTCAAGTCCGTGACCTCGGCGACACCAACAAAGTCTGTGATGGCAGCAATCTCAAGTCCGTGACCTCGGCGACATCAACAAAGTCTGTGATGACAGCAACCTCAAGACCGTGACCTCGGCAACAACATCAAAGTCTGTGATGGCAGCAAACTTCAAGTCCGTGACCTCGGCAACAACTTCAAAGTCTGTGACGGCAGCAAACTTCAAGTCCGTGACCTCGGTGACAGCTTCAAAGTCTGTGACGGCAGCAAACTTCAAGACCGTGACCTCGGCAACAACAACGGCAACGTCAGTAACCTCGGGCGGCACACTTCAACAAACTTCATCAACAAATAGGTATCTTCAGAATTGGGTCAAGTCCTTGATTCCTCAGTATGATTTTACCTTTTCAAAAAAAATCCCTCTTCGATTTTCAAAAATGCTTTTCAAAATACCTAAAATAGCCTTTTTAGTGTTTTGGAGTCGAACTACGTTTGGTCTGATTCTCTCTTAGAGATACGTAGGCAGCCGTGCGGCACGACCATCCCAATGTTCAGAATGATGTCTTTTCTATCGACGACACTTCTTCTTTCATAAGACCTGTCTCCGAGGGGCTCTGTAGACACCCCATTCTGAACCAATAAATCATGATTACACTACTCTTCGTCTCTCTTTTATGTTTTGATGAAATCATATCAGTTTCGTCATGTTTCGTTAAGTTTCTAACTAACCTCGTTAGTTTTGGACTTAACTGACTAACGGAATAAACTGAAGAGGACAAAATAGTCATCAGACTAGTTATCTCGCATGAGATATCATATCTCGCGCGAGATATCCCCTCGACAGGATGTGCAGAAATCACTCTCCTTCTCCGTTTCAACCTCCTTTCTTGATAAACCTCATCTAATCCGGTTCTCCAATCAAATTTGAGTTCTGGAAGCTTCCTAGGAGTGTTTTACCTCTCCACCTCTACCTCTTAAACCCCTATAAATACTTGGTGACTTCCACTGTTTCAAAGGTCCAGAATTCCACACAACACACACAATTTGTTGGTTTCTCTCCACGAAAGATTCCTTCAAATCACTCATAAAACCTCCCTAAAATCACATAAAGTTTGTTTATCAACCTTATTGATCAACAAACATCCAAACCCGAATCAAGGATTGAGGCGAAGCTCTGTATGCATCAAGATTTGACTCTCATATTGAGTCGAAACTCTGCTCAAATCACTTCTCGACCGAAAAGACCTCTTAGAACCACGTTCTAAATCAAACACTCCCTAAACGCTAGGTAAATTCCTATACTTTTACTCTCTTCTTCTCAATCTCTCTCTATTGGCTTTTAGAGTGGTGTAATCCCATCAAAAGGATTGGCCTAGAGTCCCTTCAATCGATGAAGGCGATCTCGAAGCATACAATCCGACATTCCTAATCAAGAAATTGATTAGGGTTTGCTTGTTTTCTTTAATTATATATATATATTGTAAAGATTGAAAACCTCTCTTTTCTTTAGCAAGACCGATCTTCGGATCGGGTGGAATAGATGCTCCTCGACCTACCCATTCCATAACCTAAGCCCCGAACTCAATTCTCTTTTTAAAATGGTTTTCCTATGTTTCCAAACGAATAATATAGGTGGCGACTCAAAAGATAAAATTCTTCTCACAACGCTACACGCCCCCTTCGGGATTTTCAGCCTAGCGAGTGATTTTTCTTTTAGTAAGGCCAAGTCACGCGAAGTACTTCTTGAGCTTGTCCATGTTGACCGGCTTCGGTAGTTAATCTCCATCTAAGTTCACCAGCTGAAGGGCTCCCCCAGAGAATATCTTCTTTACGATGTAGGGTCCTATCCATCTTGGTCCCCACTTGCCTAGCGAGTTGAAAGGTCCAGGACGATGCTCACGGAGAACCAAGTCGCCTACTCTGATGTTCCTTGTCTTGACCTTTTTGTTGAAAGCTCTTGCCATTCTTCTTTGGTAAGCTTGAGTGTGCTCGGCTGCTTTCAGCCTCTTTTCATCTAGCAAGGCTAATTCTTCGTATCTGCTTTCTAGCCAGTCGACCTCGTTCACTTGGTTTTCTAGGAGAACCCTAAGTGATGGTGTAAGTACCCAAATCCGGATCGTCCAAATCCGTCAGAAAGTTAACCGAAATCCATTAACTGGCCCGCTCCAGGTTAACCGGAACTCGTTAAACTCCCCGTTGCCATGCCAACGAGACGTCCCGGGACTGCCCCGTGCATCTCGACGTCGAAGCATACTTAACACGTGTCATCGCACGTAAAAGTACGGCTTTCCCTGAAAAAACGCACTTTTCGGCACTTTCCGGGGGCATTTCGGAGATTTTCCGGACTGTTATTTTAAAAAACGGACAAAATCGGGACCGGGGAACAAACTCCCATACAGCTGGTGACTCACAGGGCACATGGCAGCCATGCCACATCCCTCTCATCACCTTTCAATCACAAATCAAGCTGAAAAGACCAAAATACCCCTGGATTTCAGTCAAAGTTCGGCCGGACTCCCTGTGCAAATTTCCTGAAATTGCCAGCAAGCCCCTCAGAATTCCAAAATACCCCAAAACTCTGAAAAACAGTCCAAGTCCGTCCGGACACCTACTGCAATTTTCACCTATAAATAGAAGTGGTTGTCACTGCCAAAGGGAGGAACATTTTTCACCCAAAAATCACCTCACTCATGGCCCAAACTGATTTCACCCCTTCCCGAGCTCCCGTTTGCCTCGATTCGCGTGAAAATTCCGTATTTTGATCAAATACGCCCCTCATCACTTCGAAACACCCTTTCGAACTAATTTTCGTGTCCCGTACACACCTTCCGAGCCAAAGGAGTCGACCCTAGCCATAGGTATAACTCCCTCTCTCTAAATCTCTTGTTTCGTCTCAGTTTACGCGCCATTCACTACAACAGTTTCGAACAACGTTATTGAAATGTAGACGACTCCGTCTAACGGGGTCCGATACGTTTTAGCCCCTCGATCCTCTTCTCTTTCCGTAAGAGAAGTAATCACGGGTTAAAACGGCGTTCCGACCCCGTTCCGTTTACTTTTACGTCATTTACCAATTTCGGATCGATCGATCCGTTGATCGTCATTTACTTTCTGTCATTTACCAATTCCGAGCCGATTGGCCTCGTTGATCGTCATTTACAATTTCGAGCCGATTGGCCTCGTTGATCGTCATTTACAATTCCGAGCCGATTGGCCTCGTTGATACTGCTTTAAATACTGTCATTTACAAAGTCCGACCCGTTTGGATCGTGATAGTATTTACTTTTCTAAGTCCGAGTCGCAACCCGATTCGTTGATCGCATATTATTTAATACGCATTTTTCCCGTAAAAATTGTTAACAATGTAATGCCCGGTTCAAAACCGGAGTTCGTCCTACGAACTCTCTTTCAAAACACACGAAATGACTTTTGGCCTCCAAACGCTCATCTTCAAACTAAAAGCCGCCATTTGACACTTAAAATCATTTAATACGCATTTTTCCCGTAAAAATCGTTAACAATGACACGCCCGGTTCAAAAAACCGGAGTTCGACCTTCGAACTCCTTTTCAAACTCAAAATTGATGTTTGCCACGCAAATGCTCCTTTCAAGCTTAAATCGACGTTTGCCACGCAAACGCTCATTTTCGTCTCAAAACCGACGTTTGTCATTCAAACGCTCGCCTTTTCAAAGTCACCTAATCAACGTTTGACATTCAAACCAAGATTAAGCTTGTCATTCAAGCCCCCATTTCAAAAAACACACACACACGTTTTCGAGAAAGGTAGAAAGACTCGTCATACGAGGCGTTTCGGGTGATCTCATAATACTCTTCCCGAAACGTAACGTGACCTCCGAACCTAACAATCTCTGGTACTAAAAAGCTTTTTACTCGTTTTTGCTACCAATAAAAATGATCCCCTATTTTCAAAGCCTTTTCCTAAGTTTTTGCTACCAATAAAAACGACACCATTTTCAAAAGCCGTTTCTCAACGTTTGGGCTCAAAATACAAAAACCGCGTGGCGACTCCTCATTTTTTCCTTCCCATGAAGCGAGGTCTCAGACACCAACCCCCCGCGAAAGACAACCGCGTTTCGCATCCGCGCGAAATCCCGGGTAATTTCAGATGGTATTTCCAATTCTATTGGTAAGACAGCCTCCATTCCGAATGTGAGGGCGTAGGGAGTCTCTCCTGTGGCTGTTCAGACTGAAGTGCGGTATCCCCATAGTGCGAAGGGTAGCTTGTCGGGCCAGTCTTTTCCAGTGACTGCCATTTTTCTGATGATGGTTTCGATTGTCTTATTTGCGGCTTCAACTGCTCCGTTCGTTTGAGGCCTATAAGGAGACGATTTGTGCCTTGTGATTTTATACTCAGTCAGGAGGCGCTCGGTTTCTTTCTCGAAGTGCGACCCATTATCGGATATCATCTCTTGTGGAATCCCGTATCGGCAGATGATGTTGCATTTGATGAATTCGGCGACCTTTCTGGCATTCAGAACCTTGTAGGAGGCGGCCTCGACCCATTTAGTGAAATAGTCGACGGCTACTAGAACGAAGCAGTGCCCATTGGTTCCTGTGGGTGTGACCTTTCCAATTACATCTATCCCCCATGTCGAGAACGGCCAAGGAGAAGTCATAGGGTACAGCAAGGAAGGCGGTGCGTGCTGAAGGTTGGCGTGTATCTGACACCTGTGGCACTTCTTGACCATTTTGGTACAGTCGGCTTCCATGGTCAGCCAAAAGTACCCTTGTCTGATGATCTTTTTGGCGAGCATGTTTTCGCTCATGTGGGTTCCACATATGCCTTGATGAACATGGTCCATTATTTCTTGGGCCTCTTCCTCGGTGTCACAAAGGAGGTTTCCTTGGGAATGTTTCTTGAATAGACGGCCAGCAATGATGACGTAATTAGCGGCCAACCTCTTAAGGGCAATCTGAGTCTTATGGTCTGTCTCAGGCGGGATGGTTCCATCTAGGATGAAATGCCAAATGTCATGGTACCATAGTTTCTCTTCAGAATTCTCAACAATGGCACATTCGGATAACCATTTGTCTTTGCAGTTATGGAGATCTATAATGGCGCAGTAGGCAGGAGTTGCACGCCGTGTTATTTTGAAGGGTTTGACTACTTTTCCTTTAGGGATTTCGACCAAAGAAGCGAGTGTGGCTGATGCATCCGCAAACCGATTCTTGTCTCTGGGGAGGTAGTGGAATGAGATATCTTGAAATTGTTGCGCCAACTCTTGGAGGTGGGCACTGTATCTTTGAAGGGTTGGATCTTGGACCCTCCACTTCTTCAATGTCTGATTGATGATTAATTGGGAATCCCCAAATACCTCGAGTTCAGTCACGTTGCGCTCTAGGGCTGCCTCAAGCCCCGCTATGCAAGCTTCGTATTCTGCGGTGTTATTGGTGGCGTCAAAGTCAAGACGTACTGCCAGTGGAGTATAGATGTCGTTAGGGTCTACCAACAGCATTACGATGCCGAACCCCCTCTTGTTGGCTGCGCCATCGAAAAATAATTGCCACTTATTTTCTTCTTCTATACTCATGATGTCCTCATCAGGGAATCGCGGGTCTTCCCCCTTCACTTCGTCACAAGGAATTTTGGCCAACTGATCTGCGAATACACTCCCCCTGACGGATTTCTGAGTGACGTAAGTGATATCATACCCCGCGAGCATGAAGTACCATTTGGCCAATCTCGAAGACAAATTTGATTTGTCTAGGATATATTTCAGTGGATCCATTTTTGCAATGACACGGACTGGGAAGGCTTCCATATAGTGCTTTAGCCTTTGTGATACCCGAACGAGAGCAGCGCAGGATTTGTCGAGTGGAGAGTAGTTAATTTCGCTGCCTTGAAATCTGCGGCTGACGAAATAAATGGCATTCTCTGTGGGTGAGGCAGGCTTTTCTTGAGCGAGCATAGCCCCTAATGCATTGTCGGTAACCGTGAGGTACAGCTTCAAGGGCTTCTCCTTGTGTGGTGGAACCAGGATGGGTGGGGAAGTTAAGTAGTGCTTAACTTCCTCGAATGCTTCTTGACATTCTTCGGTCCAGTCTTGGGGTGCGTTTTTCTTGAGTAGCTTGAAGATAGGATCGCACATTATAGTCAGTTGATTGATGAATCGACTGATATACTGGAGTCTGCCCATGAATCCCTTTACTTCTTTCTGTGTTCTGGGTGGAGGCATGTCTGTGATGGCTTTTATCTTGGCGGGGTCTGCTTCTATGCCACGCTCTGTGACCATGTACCCTAAGACTTTCCCTTTGACTACTCCAAATGAGCATTTGGCGGGGTTGAGCCTCATCTTGTGTTGTCTCAGTCGATTGAAGAATTTTCTGAGATCTCTGAAGTGCTGACCATCTGTCCCCTTTGAGTGAATAATCATGTCGTCCACATATACCTCTATTTCCTTGTGGATCATGTCGTGGAATAGTGTAGTGACTGCCCTTTGGTAAGTAGCCCCTGCGTTCTTGAGACCAAACGGCATGACCGTGTAGCAGAACGTTCCCCAAGGTGTGGTGAATGCTGTTTTGTGCTGGTCCTCTTCTGCCATGAGGATTTGGTTATACCCTGCGAAACCGTCGACGAATGAGCGGACTTCGTATGCGGCTGTGGCGTCGACCAACATGTCTATGTTTGGAAGCGGGAAGTCATCTTTAGGGGATGCCTTGTTCAAGTCTCTGAAATCGACACAGACTCGTATTTTCCCATTCGACTTGGCTACATGTACCGTGTTTGCTAGCCATTCAGGATATTCGATCACTTTGATAAACCCTACATTCAAGAGTTTCATGATTTCCTCTTTCACTTGCATTGACCATTCCGGCTTGATTCTGCGTAGTTTCTGTTTGTCTCGCTTGGCGTTGGGTAGCAGCGGTATCTTGTGTTCTACAACTGACTGATTCAATCCAGACATATCTTTGTAGGACCAAGCGAAGACGTCGACATATTCTCTGAGGAGTTGCGTCAAGGTTTCTCTGTCTTTCCCCTTGAAGAAGTTGCCGATCTTTATTTCTCTGGGGTCTTTCGTTGTCCCAAGATTAACCGTTTGCATTTCCTCGTCGTCAACAGGGTCATTCTTTCCACAACGACCTACTTGCTTAGCTAATAATAACAATAATTTTAATCTTAATCATAATCATAATCATAATCATAATCATAATCATAATCATAATCATAATTATAATAATAATCATAATCATAATCATAATGATAATAATAATAATAATAATAATAATAATAATAATAATAATAATAATAATAATACTAATACTAATAATAATACTAATAATAATAATAATAGTAATAATAATAGTAATAATAATAGTAATAATAATAGTAATAATAATAGTAATAATAATAATAATAATAATAATAATAATAATAATAATCATCATAATCATAATTATCATAACAATAATCATAACAATAATCATAACAATAATAATAATAATAATAATAATAATAATAATAATAATAATAATAATAATAATAATAATAATAATAATACAATATTAATAATAATAATAATAATAATAATAATAATAATAATCAAAACAATAATAATCATAAAAATAATAATAACAACAATAATAATAATAATAACAATAATAACAATAATAATAACAATAATAAAAATAATAACAATAATAATAATAATAATAATCATAATGATAATAATAATAATAATAATAATAATAATAATAATAATAATAATAATAATAATAATAATAATAATAATAATAATAATAATAATAATAATAATAATAATAATAATAATAATAATAATAATAATAATAATAATAATAATAATAATAATAATAATAATAATAATAATAATAATAATAATAATAATAATAATAATAATAATAATAATAATAATAATAATAATAGTAATAATAATAATAATAATAATAATAATAATAATAATAATAATAATAATAATAATAATAATAATAATAATAATAATAATAATCATAACAATAATAATAATAATAATAATCATAACAATAATAATAATAATAATAATAATAATAATAATAATAATAATAATAATAATAATAATAATAATAATAATAATAATAATAATAATAATAATAATAATAATAATAATAATTATTATTATTATTATTATTATTATTATTATTATTATTATTATTATTATTATTATTATTATTATTATTATTATAATCTTAATCATAATCATAATCATAATCATAATAAGAATTATAATAATAATAATAATCATAATAATAATAATAATAATAATAATAATAATAATAATAATAATAATAATAATAATAATAATAATAATCATAATAATAACAACAATAATAATAATAATAATAATAATAATCATAATAATAATAATAACAACCAAATTGCAAATATTGACAAAACATAGATAACCAAACTGCAATTATGTCCATGTGAAATGTCCATCTTGCCCCTCTTTTATTCAAGTGTTGGCCATATGTCATTAATTGTTAACGAAAATTAGTTTTTAACGGAATTTACATTGAATTGCAACAAATTGACAATGTTGGGAATGAGGTTGCAACTTTTACACTGTTGAAAATCATATTGCAAAAAGTGATAAAACATGAATAACCAAACTGCAATTAACCCTTCATTTTATACATCCTTTGTATTCTTACAAAATTTATTTTCGATTTTAATTATCAATGTATAATGATTAAGGCAAGTCTTCGACCACATATTACTCGATCTATTTTCATTGCTAGTATTAAAAAATGTAATTACCTCGTTTTACAAAAGAAATGGGAATTAGCGACAATTATGCCTAAAGTTTTTGTCTATTTTTGCCTTCAGTAAGTCAAAATCGAAATTACCACCTCCTTTTCAATTTTTTTTAATAAAATCACCAAAAACTGAAATTAAATTGTAGTAATTATCAACAACTAAGAATAAAATTGAAATTATCAATAAATAAGCCTAAAATTGAAATTAATAACCGATTAACCGTGCAATCGTTTATTTTCAAAGAAAAAATCATGCTGAGTTAAAAAAAATGAAGTGGAAACACATTATTTTCTAGATAAATTCAAAATATTAATTGTAAGCAAACCCACGATTTCGTAAAAAGGGGTCTGATGTTTTAAATTTGGCAAATGAAGGTCTAAGATTACTAAATGTTACTCCCTCTGTCCCTAAATGAATGTTAAATGAAGGTCTAAGATTACCAAATGTTACTCCCTTTGCACAAAAATTAAAAAAAATGTTTAGTGCAGTAAGCGTTGTGAGTATGAAAAATGAGATATAAGAGAGAAAATGGGGTAGAAAGTAATAAGTGATAGTTATTATAATTGAGAGTGTGCCTTTTAAACAAACGTAACACTCAAAATAGAAATTTGTGTTTTTTTAGTGAGACGAAAGGAATATATATATTATTACAACTATAAAAACTTATAATAAGTATAGCTTTTTTTTCTGGTCAGTTTCAAAATACTTGTTATTTTTTAGTAAAAAATATTTAAATACAATTTGATTATGATATTAAAAAAATATAAATATAGTATTTTAAAAATGTTGAATGACTTCAAAAAAAAATTGAAAAGTCAACAAAATAAAAGTGGGTGTATTTATAATGCGAGACGAATGAACAATACTATTCCTAACTTTCCTTTCCTTGACCCAAACAACCCACGTGAGTCAACAACGCCTTTTTTTCTCTTGGGTGCGGTCGCCCCTTTTGAGGGTGCGATCGCCCCATTTAGTCCCGGTAGCGTCACTGTCGGCTTTACCTTTGTTATTAAAAAAGAAAAACGATTAATCAGTTAAAAAAAAAAAAAAACTTAAATCCGATATTGACAGTACCGGCTTTAAACTTAATTACAGTTTTGACAAACCCGAAACTCCAAAAAAGTGCTATTATGATACATAAGTTATCATAAATGTTATTTTGGTATTTAAAATTTTAAAAAGCTATATTTTGAAAAAAAAAATCGCAAACCCATTATTCAATACAAAGTAGTATCTGTTTAAAAAATAATAAAAAATATAAAAAGTAATCAGGTTTACACTTATTATTAATTAGTTATCAACATTTTACCCAGACAATTGTTTTTAAACAAAAAATTAATCTATTATACAATAGAAGGAGATATTAACTGCCTCTTAGCCTGGATATAAAAAGGAGCTAGGATTTAAAGTTGGATAGTTGATCCGACGGCTGTAAATTCCTTCCCCTCCCACGATCTCTTCTCCCTCTATCTCTCTCCGTCAAACACCAAGTTTCCACGGCTGCCCAATTTTTCTTCCGCATTCGCTCTCCCATCCCCAACAATATACAGCGGCAACTATCTCCTCAGACTCTCTCTTGCAATCGTCAATCATCACTCAGCCCTCCCTGCTCCGATTCAAATCAAGGTCTGAAGTTCAAATTACAAGCATAAGCACAAGTGCAGAGAGACAAACATAGACAACGCTTGATGATGATCAATCTTTTGTTTGGAATGTTGCAGTTTAGTACTGCTAATTCCAATGGTACTTATAGATTTTCAATTGTTGACTTATCTGTCTATGGCTTTGTTTGGGATTTTGTAGATTTGGTAAATTGTTTGGAGTCCTCACCCAAAGATTTCCTTGGATGCCAGCCAAGTATTTGACATAATTCCTCTAAATTGCAACACAGCAACAGGCTGCTGAGAATGCCTTTATTAATGACCAAATTTGGTTTTTGACCTTTATCTACCATTATTATCTTTTATAAAAGTTCAGTATTGATCTTTAGTAAATTATACATTGTGCTATTAGTAATTTGGCAACAATTTCAGGATTTCTTGGTGCTTAGAGATTCCTTCTTATAATTGGCTTTATGTAATGTTGCCCTTTGATCATGCTCTCAGGATTCATCTTGCAGTAGAAGCTCAGGATTCTGCAGAGTTATGGGCTTAAAGGATACTACACCTTTATTTTCTGTTGACTTTAATGCAATTCCGACCAGCTTTATGTCTTTGCATTTGAGTCTGCATCTCCTGTCTGCTCTCCATCCCCATCTACTTGTGATACATACAATGTATATGGAGTTGAGGAATAGCACACATTTCCCCATAGAAGAGCATCTATCATGTGTTATTAGTGAGACGGAGCAGCCTTTGATCAGAATTATCCCCATAGCAGAGCAGCCATCATACATTAGCTGTGAGAGTCACCAGCCTTTAAGCAAAACTACCCTCGAAGAAGAGCCATCATCATGCGTCAGCTTCAAAATTGACCAGCCTTCAAGCAGGGTTAAAGCGATTCCAAAGGGTAAGTCTGCCAAAAGGACTGTTTTGGCACCTAAATTAGGTACCAGAACTATGTAATTAAGGAGTGGTGTTATTACTCGCAATATCCAAAAGAGAAGGACTTCGATGAGGTCAATGAGACATAGAAATTCTTCAGGGGTTGGATTCCGTAAACCAAATTTGGTCATTAATAAAGGTGTTCCATTGATTCAGATGAAGCCTAATGCAAATAAATTAAGTTCACTTAAAAGGGTACGTGTGTTTTTCTTTAAATTCTGTGTGTTTTTCTTTAAATTCTGCTGCATTTATTTGTGAATGTATATAAGAAGTTAGTTCCAATTCCGCACGTTTGCAGCGGTGAAACAAAAATATTATTTGTGCTTATTTTATTACAATGACCATTTTCTAGAAATGCAGTTGAATGAAATATGGCACTTTTAACATATTCTCAAATTACTATTCTCAATTATCAATTCTCAGTTCTAATGTTTGTTTTATGATTAACTGCAGGTTGTTTGTTTAGAACCCCTGAACGAACAACTCAAATTCAATGGATGTGTTTGACCTCTCCATAATTGTAAGATGTTCACTCCTCATCCTCACTTCAAGGCCTGGAAACGTAGACACATGTTACTATGTTATTTTATTTTTAGTTATTATGTATTCATGGCGTGCTCTAATATAATATGTAAATGGTTTTGTGAGAAACAGTAACACTTTGCAGTACATAGTAAACTATTATGTGGAGTTGGGTGCATGGAATTTTTTAACTTCGATTTTATTGGGATTGTGTGCTGAGAAATTAACAGTCTTGCAACTAAAAATTATTATGTATGAGTTACTAATTTGGTTATGGTTCTTCAATTTTGGCTTATGTTTTGATTTGTTTTTTGTGTCTTTTAAGTTAACTATTCTTTAAATATAGTCTTTGCATAAATAAAGTGATAAGGAAAATGATTTAGTTATTTTTATTTGTAGAAATGGCTCAACTACAATGGACCGCTAATTTCTCAATTTGACCTTATTTTCGTACGTTTTTTTATGAATTCAGTCACAGAATGGGTATACGAAATAACAACGTTGAGTGGAGTTTTAGACTGAAAATGTTTATGGGAGAGAGTCAGACGTTGCTATCCCAATAAAATCGAATTTAAAAGATTATATTTAAAGTTAACTATTCTCAATTATGGTTCAAATGGACTTGGGTTTTACGAGTTGGTTGTACCTGATTTTGCAACTTGAATGGGCGATTTTCAGAGGATTGGTGTCGGGCGAAAGAGACATTTACCTTTTTGTTTCATTCTAATTTTTCTTGGTCTGAATATCTTATTTTATTTTAAATATGAGCTTCTGATGGTTTCTCAGGTACCCTCTCTCAGGAAGTTTCAACTCCCAGGTAAATATCTTTGCTCTTTATATATTTGTAGCGGTTTAAAATTACATTTAAAACGTCATATAGTTAGCATGCGATTTCATTTTTCCGCAACTTTCTCTTTCCATACTGTCTCCCTTTCCATACTGACCCGTGCCAATGGCACGGGCATTTGAGTACTAGTCTATATTACAATAGGGAATGAAAAAAACTGCTGAGACAAAGAAAGGCTGAGATTGATTCTCAGCAAATTGATCGGACGGCCAAAACTCTTTCCCCAACCATGTTTTAACTCCCCCACTCCTCCAAAAACTGCAGACTCTGAAGGAGATTACAAACCTCTTCTCTAAACCAATTGGGATACGATGGCGGCGTACTCGGAGGAGAAGGTGATTACCGTGACTTTATTCGTCCGGCGATTTCAATTTTACTTACCACCCCCAATCATTCCAATCCTCATTGTTTTTCCTATGAGAGTTGTTATATAAACCCGTAAAATTGTTGAGTAAACCCGTATCATTTAACTCACCCCAAAAAATAAAAACAAACCCCCCACTTTTCCCATTATACCCCACCCACACCCACACCCACACCCACACCCACACCCACACCCACCCAATTAACTCTCATTTACTCCCTCCCTCTCACTCATCCTCACCCACAACCAAACCTAGACAGAGAAAGAGAAAGAAAGACGTGAAACGCAGAGAGAGAGAAGAAAGGAAAACGCTGAGAAGAGAGAGAGAGAGAGAGAGAGAGAGAGAAGAAAGAAGAAGAAGAAGCAAAACCTAGGTAGAAGAAGAAGAAGAACAAGCAAATTCAACCCCAATTCAAGATTCAAGATGTCAAACCTAGGGAAATCAGGTAATTATTCTTTCTTCAATCGAAATTACTTTAGTTTTGCTTCATTTTGAGAGAATCTCATTGTGATTTTTTGAAAAATTTCGAAAATCTGGGTTTTGAAGGGTTCGGCCACTACTGGCCGATTTATTACACAAATTCGGCCACACCCTACCGAAAAAACTCAAAATTTCGCCACCCCGCCGAACCTTGCTCAATTTTTCGGCCACCCCGCCGAACCGCTCAATTTTTTCGGCCACCCCGGCCGAATCGCTCATATTTTTCGGCCACTACAGTAAAGTTTTTCATTGATTGCATTGTATCAATTCCATGTTTTTTAATCCATCTATTCATCAAAATTTGGACATTTCACTCCTTTTATTAAGAACTAGGTTCAATGTCAATGCATGTTAGATTTCTCAGGCCTTTGTTGAATTTTGATGATGCATTTGTGTATATATGAGTGCCCTACATGATTTGGACTGTAGGAGGGATTGATTTGGGTAGCCAAACGCAAGTTTGTGCATGATTCTCTACTATGCACGCCAAGTGTTCGATGAAATGCTCCAATGAAAAATTTCTTCTATTTTCTTGGAATTTTTGGCATGGGCGATCTTTGACAATCTTTCTTTCTTATATATGCATTGTTCTTTCTTTCTTATATATGCATTGTTTTTGATATGATATGTTATAAAATGTATTACGAGTTTGATTTTTGTATGTTTTCATTGCAGTTAAGCAAATGTTTACAAGGAGAAAGCGTCCAACCGTTTCCGAAAGGAGTGAAAAAGTAGCCGCACGTACTCAAGGGCAAACTTCACGTAACCAAGAGCCGGTTGAGGATTTAACCTGTTGATCCTCGCTTGTCGGTCTACAATGAGTTTATGGAAACCTCACCTGAGCCTCGGATAGACTTTATTCCGGCTCAAAATGATAGTGACCCGGAAGATGAACGGGAATACGAGCCGGAAGGTGAGGAAGATGAGCCGGAAGGCGAGGAAGATGAGGATGATGATGATGATGAGGATGATGAGGAGGGAGGTGGGGAGGTAACGTCTTATCCCGGTGGGCCTAGGTACAAAACATTACTCCTTTCCTATGAAACCCATATTGCTAAATCAATTTGGGAGGGTAAAGATGATAGGATTTTAAAATGTATTAATCATATAGGTAAATTGAAAAAATGGGAATTGGACTTGAATAAAGTGTCAGAGCCGGTTCAAATGCTTATCATTAATTCCGGTCTCTTGAGCTTAGTTAATGGAAGTGGAGCGTATGACAACGTAGATAAAACGTTGGTCAACGCTTTTGTTGAGCGATGGCATCCGGAAACTAATAGTTTCCATATGCCATTTGGAGAGATGACCATCACTTTGGAGGATGTGTCTCCGTGCAAGTGAAGAGGCAACATATTGATATTATTCAGGACACGGATGTAAGTATTATTTTTTTAGTAATAATTTTCACATGTATTTTTGTTTTCTTAAATGAAACTATATTAATATTTTTTATGTTTTTATTGTAGGTGATTTGGACGCCGTATGTCGGTATCCGTTCTACACATCCTTTTCCTAGAGTCGCGCTATACCAAGGTGCTATAGTTGCCGGTAATGTGGTGGAACCACATCTTCCCGACCGGGTATTGCGACAGTTTGGGTACATGCAGACAATACCTCACCCTCCACTTGGTCTTGGGATGGCGAGAGGAGATAAGAAGTCTCTAATGGGGTGGATCATGTTTGCCCGGGCCATTCTTTGACCGGAAGGGGAATTGCCTCGATAAACGCAAGTTACCGGGATGTAGAGTGCCTCAACATGCTTCGATGATTATCTCGCAATGGTACTCGAATATTCACACCCTATCAGGCACCCCATTACCGAGCGGTCTCACGCCGTCGGGAGGACAACCGAAGTTGTTGCCCCTAATCCGTGGGATATGCTTATGAATGTCCTAACGTCATTATGCCTATATGGCTGAGAGATGGACAAATGGAGACCGCTCATTTAGTTTGGAGGAGGCTATGGACGTCATGTTTAAAGCATTGGCAGAAACTCAAACTCAAACCCCAGCGCGGACATCAACTTCTCAAGTTGGTAGAAGACGACAATAGATATGCAGTTTTGGTTTTTTTTTGAACAATTATTTTTGGTATTGTATTTGAACAATTATTTTTGGTTTATGGAGTAATTGGTGTATGAACAATTATTTTTGAAGTAATTGGTTTATGGAGTAATTGGTGTATGGTTTTATATTTCATGTTTTATGGTTTATGGTTTTATGGTTTATGGTTTATGGTTTTATGTGTATGGGGGGGGTGATTGGTTGGTGTATGGATTTATGGTTTGTATATATATGTTTGTATGGTTGATGGTTGCAGCATAGACGAGTCGGGGACGTGCCCTGGTTAGTGCAGAATAGAGCAAGGACATGTCGAAAAACTGGAAAAATTTCGGCCAGTACTGACCGAACCAGTAGAGAAGTTCGGCCAGTACTGACCGAAAACCTTGGATCTGTTCGGCCACTACTGGCCGAGACCTAGAATAAGCTTGTTTTTTTTTTTTTTTGGGAACCGTTCACGAAAAAACATTGCTACGTGTTCTAAACATTGGCTGAAATTTTGAAATTTTTTTTTGCCTTAGTTACAATGGTTCGGCCAGTACTGACCGAATGTTCTTTGTATTTTCGGCCAGTACTGACCGAACCTGCTCTAATTTTCGGCCATTACTGGCCGAACCGTTTCCAAAATTTCGGCCACACCTGGCCGAACCATGACATGATGATTTGTTCGTGGGTTTTGTTGTTTGGTTGATGTAGAATGGAATTTAGGATGTTATCTTTGTTGGTCTTTACAATTTTTGGGTTGTGTTGATTTAATTTAATTTAAAGTTAGTTAAATTTAGTTAAATTAATTTAGTTAAATTTAGTTAATAAAAATGGAATTTAATAATAAATGAAAATTATTTAAAGATATGTAACACCACAAATCATAATATTTAACATAAATAAAACTATTTAATATCAATTACATATGTTGATGTTTCGGGTACTTGTATTAATCGAGTTTGATAAAAATCTAGCCATCCGGTTGCACATTCAGCTCGACAATCATACCATTTGTATGGTACTGGTGGCAATGGACATCCTTCCTTCAACTTGGCATGAATGTAATGATTGTTGTTGACGTAGCATATACAAATCAATTTTGGGTTATGTGGCATTGATTTTCGTAGAGGAAGGAAGGTCAATGACAAGGTGTTACTCAAAGTCACCAACGCAACGTCGAATGCATTTGCAACAGCGTAACCCATTTCTGCAGAGTCAAACCAATTTTCTTCTCCGCATGGTCCATCAAACCAATGGATAGCCGAAAGGACTTTATCCACCCTATCCTCGGCCATGAATAACTCGGCATACAACTCTTGATTTCCCAAAACCTCCCGATATAACTCTCCCGAACCCATCGCCAATCATTTGAATCACGGCCAAGTAACTCCGCAATACACCGGAAGCCACAATTCCCATCACTCCGCACATCAATTGTTTTCTCAATATAATCATGCATGAAAACCGGTAGTTGATTAAGATATTTGATTGCATGTTGACTTTTTCGACGAACGGGCTATAAGATAAATTCAAAAAAGAAAAATTAAACATAAATAAAATTATTTCATGATATAAAAGTTTAACCGAATAATATAAATAGTTTTGAGGTTACCTGTAACTTGGCTTTTGCGAGATAACATCGGAGACCCTTGATTTGCATCGGTGTTGAATAACACTTGGTCGGGTATGGCCTCCACGTACTCAAATGCGCTAGGATCCCGCTTCGTGGATTTGAGGAACTTAGCACTCTTTGCTTTAGGACGACCCTTGTTATTTGTTTTAACTGCAGTTCATTGGCCATTGTTGTTGCAGGATGACAAATCTCGGTCAATCTCCGAACAATCAAATTCTTTCCGGTACGTGGAGCTGCCTCAAATCTTAAATCAAGGGTATTGCGAATCTCATTGTACCGATTTCGAATCTCTTCTTCAATATCATCATCGAAACTCATGATTGGTAGGGTATCTAGCTTACGCCAAAATGCATGAACTTTATCAAGTGGGATGGGCGAGTTGAATTGCATGAACTGTGCAAGCTCATGTGGACAAGGGAGCCCGCATGCCGATCTCACCGCACACCCACACAACAATGGATCTCGGCTACCATCATATAGAGAATCCAGTGAGTTGAAAATCAAATCCAATGCATTTATGGACACCATGCCTCTAACCTCACTCCATAGCGATGACTTGAATTTGTGTTGAACCACGTCTGCTTTTCTCAAATGAGGCAATGATTGCAATATGGGAGCATTCGATGAGTTTATGAATTTGTTTCCAACATGTCTCAAATGCTCCCTGGCTCGATCCAAGTTGTTTCTTCAATAAGGCATGTTGACTCTCCACCCTAACATAGGTTACGCAATTTATTAGCATATAATTAACAAAACATCAAAACATATGACATAAACATAAAGTTCCCCCGATATACCTGTTTGTAGTCAAGTTGTCAAAGTGCATAACATGGTTTGTCCAACACGAGACAAATCTTTCTTTGTAAGGCACAATCCACTGGTTCAGGACATAATTGACCGCATCGGGATATTGACTGAAATCTTCTGATAATCGCCGTAAATAGTCATCAAACGATGCCTCCGTATCAGCCTTGACCATTACATTCCAATGAAGAATGAACGCCTCCCAAATCTCTTGCATATCAAACATTTTCTTGCATTTTGCTAGAATATTCCTATTGATATGCCATCGACAGAGCAAATGAGTTGTCGTTGGGAACGTCTCACGAATTGCATTCATTAAGGCAAGCTCCCTATCGGTCACGATAACATTGGGAAGACATGATCGATCCATCAAAGATTTCAGCACTTCGCATGCCCACGTGTAGTTTTCTTCTTTCTCAGCCTCTAGGTATACACCAGTAATTAAGAAGGTCATTTTGGTTGAAGTCACGCCCACAATCTCAAGCAAAGGTAAGTTGTACCTATTTGTCTTGTAAGTGCAATTCATGAACAAGACGTATGGAAATGCCTTCATCAATTCAATGCTTTTCGGATGAGCAAAGAATATCTCCTTAATGACATTCGTATTCTCGCATTGCCGATATTCGAAGTGATAAGCATGCTCGGTCAATTTAAACATGAGCTGTTGGATTTGAGAACGACCCGCACGCTCAGTTGCCCTGTTCTTCACTCGCGCATTATAAATAGTCCGTATTATGGACTCATTTTCCGGAAATTTCTCTTTTAATCCATGTAAAATATCCTTCGGCCGGCTATTTGCATGTGACAATTCTATCACGTACTCCTCCTCTGATTTCAGTAATCTACCGGCATAAGAGTGACCCAACATGGATTCGCAAATAGGATGATTGTGAAAGCCACAAACCACTTTTAATTGCCATTCACCATCAACCGTGACTTGTCTGGCGTTCAACTGAAACTTACAACCGCATTTCTTTGTTCCGCTCTCTCTATTTTTCTTTTTTTTTCCCAATTCCAATATTTCAAGGTTGGCAGTTCCTTGAGAGGACAGAGAGATTGGTTTTTCCTTGTATACACCCCAGCGATCACAAACAAGCGTCATTCGAGGAGCGGAATTACGGCTCCCGTTATCCGACCGACCGACTACGATGACAAATCCATGCTCTTTCCCCTTTCTACGCACCCATTCAAACATTATTTTTTTGTCTCGAAAAAACAAGGGCATTGTGAATTCTGGAGTGTAGTCTCGCAAAACAAGGGCATTGTTGTCACCCAGGGGATACTGAAACAATTAAATAAAACAATAAGGGAGGTGTAAGCAGAAAAATAAGGGTTCGGCCAGTGATGGCCGAATTTTCGTCGACGGTTCGGCTGGGTGTGGCCGAAATAGTTAAAATATTCGGTCACTACTGGCCGAAATATTCAAATATTCGGTCACTACTGGCCGAAAAATAGCCCAGATTCGGCAAACCAGAGCCGAAAATTTTTAAAATTTCGGCCGGGTGTGGCCGAACCATAGCTTATTTTCGGCCGGGGTTGGCCGAACCTGAACAAATATTCGGTCACTACTGGCCGAATTCTAGCTACGAAACAGAAATGACATTTTTAACAAATTTAAAGGTTAGAAAACTTACATTATCATTCGATGGTAGAGCTAGAGGATCCATGATGAGCTGCTGAATCTCTTGTCTTGGAACACAAATGTGTATGAATTTATTTTTTTTTGAGAGGAAGAGGAAGGTAAGGGAGGAGGTAATTTTTTTAAGGAGTAAAAAAAGAAAGAAGAAGTGAATAAGTAAAGAGGTGAAAATTGATGAGGGAGGGAGGGGGAAGGTGGTGAAAATTGATGAGGGAGGGAGGGGAAGGTGGGTAAAATTGATGAGGGAGGGGGGAAGGTGGTGAAAATCAAATACGGGTGTACTCAACAATTTTACGGGTTTATTTAACATTAGTAAATGAGGGGATAGATTTAGGGATATTTTTGTCATTTCACTCGATGGCATTTTTGAAGTTTCCAACTTACGGGTTTACTCAACAATTTTACGGGTTTATATAACAATTCTCTTTTCCTATCTTCTGTCATTGATTTTACTTTCATCATCATTTCTGTAAACGAGTTTTGTTTTAATTTGGGAGGGGGATGATGGGTACACATTAATTTTGCTTCGTCGTTATGACTTAGGGTTCTTCAATTTGAAATTAATTTTATTTCTGAAAGACTGAATTAGAAAACTTGAAACCATAAGAATTGAAGTTTGTTTTGATTTTTATACATTTTGCTGTTGTGTAGTGCTAATTGTGATTATGAAAAGTGGGTTTATTGACTAGAAGTGAAAGTAATTGTGACACATCACGTGAGAATGAGGAGTTTGTGTTTTGGTCTTCAATGATTCTATGTGGCGTTTAATTTAGACTATTTGTATGTATGTTTGTAGCTTTCATGGTGGCTTTAGTGATTCGTGAATGGACTGGGATTCAGCAGTTCCCTTCTGCTACACAGATTAAGCTGCTGGAAGTGTTGGGAAATTAAAGCATGAGGATTAATCTCTTTCCCTTTTATTTTATTTTTTATCAATCGTTGTTATGGATATTAGTGTTCTATGGAGAAAGAAGATGAAAGGAATATGTCAATACCTTCACTAGGTTTGAATGAAAGAGTGTCATTAAAGTAAGATGGTGCATGTTAACTCATTCTTATCAGCCTTTTGTCTATTTTGCAGTGCTTATTTAAATTGATCAGATGGGATGTAAGAACTGACTTGGGCAACCCTTTTGTTCATTAGGTGCTCTAGAACTTGGACTCTCTGACAATCCTTCTGATGGGGAAAGGTGGTGTTGGCAAATCTTCCACCGTGAACTCGATTGTTGGTGAAAGAGCAGTTGTTGCCAATGCATTCTAGGTTGCTATTTGCAATTACAGAAAGTTGCTTAATGTTGTTCAAGACAGGTTTTGTGTTGATTGAATATGTATGTGTGGGTTACTTAATTTTACAGTCAAAAGGTCCAAGGCCTATGATGGTGTTGCGCTCGCGGAGAGGATTTACTTTGAACATCATCGACACACTGGGCTGGTTGAAGCTGGAGGCATATTGGTCATTTGCAATCCAATTTTTCCGTTAGTTTTGGGTTAACGCCATTGACGAGACTGTGAATAATTTAACGGGTTGGTTATATTATGTTTTTTAATTCTCTTTGTCGCATTAATAAAACTATTTTAAAGGTTATGTGTCTATGATTCCTTTGTGTTTTTTATCTTTTACTCCTACTCCTCACCTTATTTGGAAAAAAGTTAGAATCATTACAGGATTATCACCAGCTCTTCTATTTTGATGGTTATGTGTCTATGATTCCTTTAGGGGTTTTATCTTTTACTCTTACTCCTCACCCTATTTGAAAAAAAGTCAGAATTATTCTAGGATTATGACCAATTCTTCTATATAAAACAATAATCTCTCCTTTTACACCCAAGCTCTCGAACACTATCACTCAACCTCTCAAAATAACCTAATATTTATTCTCTTCAGCATCATCTAACATCGTTGTTTCAAACTTTTCTGACTTTTTCAATCACTACGTCCGCCATTATCGAGTTAGTTTCAGCGCTATTATGTGCAAATAGTGTTCTGTATTTGTAAATGTAGTACTGCTATTTAAGATTCTTAAAACGCTATGAATTATGCACTTAGAACAATTAATTTCAATGTTCCATTTGGGAGGATTTGGAGAATGTAAATTAAATACAATTTCTACCTGGTTCGATAAATAAGCTGAAAAACATGATTCAAACCCTCCAGAACTAACTTAGGCATGGTGATGAGCCCGTACCTACTGGACCGGGCCCACGCTCGGTATGATCTAAGGAACCGGTGACGTGGCATTTCCTAGACCGCTGGGGGGAAGACCGCGGACAAATAGGCCCTTGAGGTCAAGACCGCGTTCCTCCCCGCATCATCCTTCTCAAAGACCGGAGGGATCCTGACCGCTAGATTGGTGCCCGCAGGAGGCATGACCGCTGGATCCGTGCCCGCAGGGGGTATGACCGCTCCATTCGTGCCCGCGTCAAATACCTTTGACCGCGCCCAAGATGTTGACCGCGGGCTGATACTTGCCTCCCGGTTGCCTCACCTGCCTCCCAGTTAATGTCAAGCCTTACTGACCAAGTTAGCTTACTGGCTCTGACATGCAAGTTGCCGGCTCCCCCATCACGCATTTAATGCGGCTCAGACAGGCGCCTACTATTTCATTTAATGCGCCAAGCCATATACACGGCTCATGTCCCTTTCAGCCATGTCCCCTCTCCAGTCAATGTTCCCTCCCTGACAGGGCCAATTAGCTGCGAACACGTGTAGGCGGTCAAATACCAAAGTGCCCTCTAGGGCTGATCTCATTGCTTACATCAACAAGCACCTCTCCATTGTCTATAAATAGAAGACCTTTGTCCCCTTGGGCAAGGTAAGTTTCAAATAGATTGAGTAAGCCATATTATTCTAAACCCTAAACACTTACACACACTCAAGGTATTCCAAGCCTTAATTACTCAGTAATCTTACTCTCACACCCGAGGGCCTGAGTTGGATTAACATCCAACTTCGACCTTAACGGTGTTTCATTTGTGTTGTGTTCTAGGTACATCAAACCACCAAATATATCAAGCCAGATATCCTTGAACCGCTCTTGACCCTGAAAAGCTTGGTAAACCCTCCTTCTCCTTACCCTAAA
Source organism: Adenophora triphylla var. japonica (assembly GCA_022495995.1). Classification (NCBI taxonomy): domain Eukaryota; kingdom Viridiplantae; phylum Streptophyta; class Magnoliopsida; order Asterales; family Campanulaceae; genus Adenophora; species Adenophora triphylla. The sequence continues at coordinate 111,738 of JAFEMH010000086.1, forward strand.
CTCCAACCATGCATGCATTTGCAAACTACAAAATGTAGTTCTTTCATCTTCTTGCTTTAGATCTAAGAAGATCACCATGGAAGACCATCTCCATGGATGATCTTCTACAAAGATCAAAATTATTTTCAAGTTCTCTTACTTTCTTGCAAAGAAAACTCATTTTCAAAACCCTAAAAACCATTTTCAAGCATCAAATCTCATTTTCAAAGGATAAAAATCCCCTTCCCAAGCAAATGAAATGCTTAGTCCTAATGTACCCCAATGATGGTTTGATATAGTTGATTCACCACTAAAATGTCAAGTGATCACTAACCAAAACCTAGGGAAATGGGGACAAGCATGGATGCAAAACCCCCCTTAAAATCATATTTTCTTTCTTGAGAAGTTGCTGTCCAGTAGCAATTTTCTCAGACCTCAGTGCATGGTCTAATTTTTTGGACACAGATAAACTTGGAATTTGGTGTTGACTACAAAACACTTTTTGTAGCCAACATCCAGATCTTTCCATACATATTTTTACTTTATTTTTTGGGTGAGTAAAACTCCTCTTTTCAAATTTTCTTTCAGAGGCTAGTTCATCAGCTTCTGGGAATCCAGATCTCATATCTGAGGTTTCCAGAAGGTTTTGACCCCTCAAATCTTCTCCAAAATGAAAAATTCCTTCGCACAAATCTTATTCAAGGTGTCTGGAACAACTTTCATTCTCTGAGTTTATCCAGATTATGAAGTTTTAAGACCCTTGAATCCATTTCAAAATCAAAGGTCCACTGCCTTTTTCATTCTGGCAGAAGTGGCTCTCAACTTCAAAAGGTCTTTTGAGTACCAAATCTCAATCAAAAAATCTTCCAAAAATTTATGGGATCAGTTTAAAGTCTTAAAAAGATATCCCAATTTTTACTTTTCTGAGTTTCAACTTATTTTGGCCAAAACACATACACACACACACAAATGATTTTCAGCTTGGAAGACTCGTTTTACGAGGCATTCCGGGTGCACACTAACGTCCTTCCCGGCGTGTAACATGACCTCCGAACCCAAATTTCTGATCTCGGGCTTTTTTCAAAGTTTTGGCCCTTAAAACAAAAATGGCGTGGCGACTCCGTTCTTTTTTCCGGGTTTTATTTGGTTTTTTTTCAAAGAAACGCGAAAAAATCGAATTCCTTCCCGCGAAAATGGCGACACATCATCACAGGTCCATCTTTCCTTTTTGGTCCGTTCCAGACCAAGAGTTCATTTCCTTAAATGGAAAGTTTTTCATATATTTATACCCTTATCATCTCCATATATTTACAAAAAAACCATTCATTATACCCTTATAAAATTAACATATTTACAAAAAAAAACCAATCATTAACTTACTATTCATTCCACTCATTCTCTCTCCTATTAAATATTTTAACTTTTACATTCTCTCTCCTATTCCCTACCACACATTTAATTTTTACATTCTCTCTCCTCTAATTTACTACCACTTCAAAATAATTTCTTAAAAAGCGTGAAATACACCACATACACCCTTGGTCTGGGACGGAGGGAGTACTTTTTAAAAATAAAAGTGTGTAGATCCGATCGCTCACTTTATTTCACAGAATTATAACTTTTTTTTACTTGGTATTATATGGGTAGGCAAGGTTATCGAGAAGAGGGTACTGAGTTGGGTTGAGAATTGCCAAAAAAGAGGAGAGTAAGTGGAGGACGAGAGGGGTTAACGGGAATGAGGAAAGCGAGTGTTGGCGGGGGTAACAGAATGAAGAAAGCTCAAAAATAACTTTCTATTGACTTTAGATAAAGAAGGGTCCAGATTAATTCATAACCGTCTTTATCTAATGGCTATTATTAAACGATTTTATTTCTTTTTAATTTCAATCTTTGGATTATTTTTAGTAACTCTAATCTAAGGGCTGACAGTGAGCGATTTCCTTTATTCACTTCTTTTTTAATTTTTGGCAAAAACATATTTTCATTATTGAACTATAACATTTTTCAAAATGTTCTCACTGAACTATGTTTTTTCAAATGTTCTCACTGAACTTTTACATTTTTCAAAATGTTCTCACTCTGTTAACAAATTTGTTTAAAATTTAACGAAATACATTTTTGTTAGTTTTATATAACCTCCATCACATAAAGTTTATAACATTTTTTAATCCTTTCAGAGCTTGAATCAAATATTAAGATTGTAGTTTTAAAAAAAAAAATTGCATTCTTTCACCGGGTTAATCAATTTAACTATTAAGTTCAAATCAAGCAAGGCTTCGGGTGATGATATAAACCTTTAACCATACATTAAGGCAATCGACCTCTTCATTCTCCCTATCGCAGAATATGTTATACACTTTTATAGGACCGACCAAATTCATACTGTCACCGTGCCATTGACACGAATAAAAGTACTAGTATATAAATAAAGAGAAAAAACAATTATTATTAATTAATTGTTTATAAAAAAGAAAATAATCACATTTACACTTCCCATAAAAACAGCTCCCGGTCCCCGTAACCCCCTCCCACCTCCCCGTAATTCTCTCCCCTAAATTTACTTACAATTTTTCAATCCAATTAACCTATCCCACATAAATTCCTCTAACCTCATTTCTATCTCCCATTTCAATCTCAAAATTCAAATTAGATAACCCATACTCTCTCTCTCTATAACTCTCCCTGTTCTTCTTCTTTTATCTCCCCCGCCCCACCCCCACTTCCCCTTCTCTCCGCGCCACCACGACCTGCCACCACAATTGACGTTGTCGTTCTTTTTCCTTGTCCATCGTCGCCGTGTTATTCATAGGTTTTTTTCCTCTCTTGTACGTCTCTCTATGCGTTTCTTTCGACTCGGATTTTCATTCTGATTCTCTTCTTACGTTTGATATGTTGTGTGTTTGTCCGTATGTGTTAGATCTGTTTGAATCAGAGCGTGTATTGGATTTCTATCTGATTTGATGTGTGTATGTGTTCGTGTGTGTGATAAAAATAAGATCTGGTGTATGTTGGTGTGCTAAAACACACAGCGTGATGGTGGTGGAGACTGTTGGAATGCCAGTGATTGTGGTAGCCGGGGCATCGTTCGTTGGTAGCATTTACTGGTGGCATTTGCTGATGGTGTGGATTGATGGCGGTCTTGGTTGGTGGTAATTATGTTATGGGATCTAAGGGATTTGGATTGGGATGAAGAGGTTATGGGACTTAAGTTTGGCTCTTCATATTTAAAATATAAATGAATGGATAAAACAATGACAACTTGTTCTAAATTACATGTGTTTGTCATTGGATCAAACCACTTGTCATTTTTTTTAGCAATATAGGAGTATAACAAATCGACTACATTTTTAGCAAAAATATTTTCATTGTAAGACTACCTACAGTGGTTTCATCCCACTCTTCTATTTCATCTAACATTTTTTACACTTTTTCTCATCCACCTAATATTTCATCTACCCATTTCATTTACCCCCACTCCAATGGCTAACTTAAATTAAATTTCAACTCCCTCCAACTCATCATTCTATATCCCACTACTTTTATTTTATTTCATTTATATTCTTTATTTTTATGATTAGTAAAATAATAATAATTATTATTATTATTTATAATTAAAAAAATATTTCACACTTAATTAAAAAAATATTGCATCAATTTATAGGTAAAAAAAATATAATGATTTTTTTAAATAAATGCTAAAATGAAGAAGGATAATTGAGAAATGATGAATTTTGGTGAAAAATAAAATTAAAAAAAATAATAATTTACTAGGTAATAATTCAGCCCAAATTGAAAATTAAGTGTTTTTTTTTTTGTCCAAATCAAATGAAACTTATATCGATTTGTAGGGAAAAAAATGATGAATTTTGGTGAAAAAAAAATTAAAAAAAAATAATAATTTACTAGGTAATAATTCAGCCCAAATTGAAAACTAAGTATTTTTTTTTTTGTGTCCAAATCAAATGAAACTTATATCGATTTGTAGGGAAAAAAAATGATGAATTTTGGTGAAAAATAAAATTAAAAAAAATTATAATTTACTAGGTAATAATTCAGCCCAAATTGAAAATTAAGTGTTTTTTTTTTGTGTGTCCAAATCAAATGAAACTTATATCGATTTGTAGGGAAAAAAAATGATAAATTTTGGTGAAAAATAAAATTAAAAAAAATTATAATTTACTAGGTAATAATTCAGCCCAAATTGAAAACTAAGTATTTTTTTTTTTGTGTACAAATCAAATGAAACTTATATCGATTTGTAGGGAAAAAAAATGATGAATTTTGGTGAAAAATAAAATTAAAAAAAATTATAATTTACTAGGTGATAATTCAGCCCAAATTGAAAACTAAGTATTTTTTTTTTTGTGTCCAAATCAAATGAAACTTATATCGATTTGTAGGGAAAAAAAATGATGAATTTTGGTGAAAAATAAAATTAAAAAAAATTATAATTTACTAGGTAATAATTCAGCCCAAATTGAAAACTAAGTGTTTTTTTTTTGTGTCCAAATCAAATGAAACTTATATCGATTTGTAGGGGAAAAAAAATGATGAATTTTGGTGAAAAAAAAAATTAAAAAAAAAATTAATTTACTAGGTAATAATTCAGTCCAAATTGAAAACTAAGTGTTTTTTTTTTGTCCAAATCAAATGAAACTTATATCAATTTGTAGGGAAAAAAAATGATGAAATTTGGTGAAAAAAAAAATTAAAAAAAATTATAATTTACTAGGTAATAATTCAGCCCAAATTGAAAACTAAGTGTTTTTTTTTTTTGTCCAAATCAAATGAAACTTATATCGATTTGTAGGGAAAAAAAATGATGAATTTTGGTGAAAAAAAAATTAAAAAAAAATTAATTTACTAGGTAATAATTCAGCCCAAATTGAAAACTAAGTGTTTTTTTTTTGTGTCCAAATCAAATGAAACTTTTATCAATTTGTAGGGAAAAAAATTTGATGAATTTTGGTGAAAAAAAAATTAAAAAAAAATTAATTTATTAGGTGATAATTAAGCTCAAAGATTTGGGATATTTTTTTTTTTTCATATATCCAATACTACTCTTACACGTGGAAAGTAAAAAAAAAAAAAGATCAAAATATGTTTCAACCCGGATGAAACATTTCATCCCGTGGTTTCATCCGGCCCAGTTTCATTCTGCCATTGTAAGGCTTCAACTGGATGAAATGGATTTCATCCCCATTTCATCCAGCCCATTGTAGACAGTCTAAGGATAATTATACCTCTATACGCAGAAAGACATATTTATCCTTGGTAGTGATTTTTTGAGAGAAAAAGTGACTTTATTGTTTTTATATATGCTAGTGTTACTCCCATGCGATGTACGGGTTGTAACTATTTATTAAAAAGACAAAAATTAAATTAAAATAAACCAAAAACTCAATTCCTTTATACATTATGGAATACTTTCTTAAAGACTACATTGTTAGTACATATATCAGATTGGCCAGCGTTGTCATCATTACAAATTAATATTCGAAGACCATCCGGACTTTTGACATGTGATAAAGCAACATACAGTTGACCATGGCAAAGCACTGGCTTTTCAGTATGAGACTGACAACAGATAACGATTGATCTTGATTTTTATTAATTGTCATAGCGTATAAGATCATCAAGGGAAATTGCCTCTACTCAAATCGGGAAGGAATCCTTGTGTTGTGCCTGAGGGTGTTAAAGACATTCTCGAAATCAAAAATTTTCTACCAATATCACCTGACGAAATTACTTCACCTTCTAAAACATGATTTCCAAGCCTAGTGATAACCAAGCGATTGCCATTGCAAAGGCCAAGTGAAGAGTCTATATTACGAAGTAACATCACTGGAGTCCCGACTTTCAAGTTTAATGTGTGATTAGGAAGCTCAGAAATACAAATACTATTTATGAAGTCAAGTGTATGAAGACCACTCAAGGACTCAAAATGTTTATCAGTATGACATGCAGCATCTGAACTCAAATAAGTCCTTGCAGCAGAATTATTCAATAACACCATATACTCATTAACAGCATTAACAATATCCAATGTTGGAGCCAAAATTGCTCTTTCTTCAAAGTAGGATAAATCATGACGACCATTAATAAACTCAGAATATATACTCTCAACCATTGCAGCAATCGGGTCACTAAATTTCTCAGTTAAAAACTCTCGTGGGATTTCAATGGGAATAATTCCATCATTATGCTCATTAACTTTCCTATCTCCAATTCTAGCTATTCAAGCAGCAAATTGTCTCAATTTCTCCGAATTTAAACTTGAATTCAAACCTTGTAGACTCATATTCTTTGTCAACCTCAATACAACACAATGCCTCCATAGATAAGATGAATTAATAGTGGCATGCACAATATCTTGTCGACTACCCTTCGGAATCACATGAAGAATTGGCCTAAAATCTCCACCAAAAACAATAGTCTTTCCACCAAAAGGATATTCATTCCTCTTATGATCAACTACTCTCATTATATCTCTCATACTCCTATCCAAAGCCTCAAAACAATGTTTATGCATCATTGGTGCCTCATCCCAAATAATCAAATGCGCCTTTATAATTAAATCTGCTAAAGGGCTTCCTTGACTACTATTACAAACAGAATCTTCATTCAGGTTGAAAGGAATGACAAACCTCGAATGCGCAGTTCTTCCCCCAGGTAATAATAATGACGCTATACCACTTGAAGCTACATTCAACACGATAAATCCCTTTGAACACAAGCGAACAGATAAGGTTCTCCAAATGTACGTCTTACCCCTCCCTCCATAGCCATACACAAAAAACATCTTTCCAATATCAGTTGAACATGATTCAAGAATGACATTATAAACTTCTCGCTGATCAACATTCAAATTCAACACAAGTTCTTGAAATTCAGCTTCTAATCTTTCTCGATCATAACATATTTCATCATGAATAAACCGATTAGTTATGATTTGAAAGTAATCAGCATTAGAATATGGCAACATCGTAAACTCAAGTAAACTTCTTCCTTGCTTTCTAAGAATTTTCTCAATTTCAGCAAGGTCATAATTGCGAATTTGTACTTCTTCCAACATCAAACCTGGACAGAAAGTAGAAAAGTGAATAAGGAAACTATCATGGAGAAAAGAATTATGTGCTAATATTTACCAATCAATTTTAGAACAAAATTTAATGAAATGAGAAACTGACATGGGTGATTAAGGATAGACCGTTATCTATAAAGTATATCCTCACATAAATAGCTCCAACACTCCTCCCATACATACTATGGTCTACTCATAGACCCAGAAGTAAGTAGCGTTGCAAAGAGAATTCTCATTGAATGAGCAGTAGACCAGTCGCTAGATTCAACAAAAGCTTCTATATACTCCCTATCGTCATTCAACAAACCTAACTCATAGCAAGCATCACGAAAAGTCTCACATTGGACATCATTTAGGAAACGAATTTCACTATAACTCTTAGCTCCATAAACATTGTTAAGTAGGCACCTCAAATAATAAATTTCACCACATCCCGAAGGAACAAAAAATATTCGGCCTATTGTAAACCCTTTCTACCTCGGCAACCATTCACGTAAATTTGATTTCCATACAAACTTCATCGAAAATTGTGAATAAGTTAAATTTCTAGCTTCAACATATTTCTTGTTCGCTTCCATACAACCCAAAACACATACTTTGTGCAACTGAATCGCGATGTAAGACAGATTCAATGTTATCTGAATTAGAGAAAATGATATTCTGCTCATTAGGAAGATGAAAACTCAAACGTTCAACCGGAGGATCTTTAAAATGAATTTCGAAACCATAAATTCTCCAAGCTGCCTCACAGGAAGACATATAACGGCAATTGTAATACAAATTAATATCATCTACACCCTGCTCGATACGTTACACACATGCGTTGAACGAACTGTCTTACAAATACACGTAGGTTACTAAATAAGAAAAAAAATACCAAAAAAACATCAATAAGCAGATAAGAACTATATGGCCACATAATCAAATTTCAAACCAAATACAAAATAGGATATTAGTTTTTATAATACTATTTCTACCACATTCCAAAGATTGATACCAGAGAAAAGCAGAGATGAATTTTTTTTCTTCTGATTTTTAAAGATATGATTAACATAATTACTGAACATTTTCTTTGATAAATAAAACTCTGTGCATTGTAGACAACCTACACTTATAATGACTGCGTCATTGTAATAAAATTTATTAAAATTACTTATATTGAACGCCACAACAACGAAAAGTTCATTGTTATTTCTACTACATGTATACTCTCAATCCCCATTCCATTATCTATGAACCATACATTACTCGTTATATGTTCTATTAGTTCATGTTATTCACACCTAATAAATTTTCATTACTTAACAGTCGATCTTCGATCTAATAATGATAATGGGTTTTACAGACATATACAACGTTACACATAATATGTTTATGGTTTTGTAGCTTTCTTCTAACTCTCAATTGCACGATTTGTATGCAGGATATACAACTCTATAATAAAAGCCAACCACATCATACTAAAACCATGTACACATGGTACGTACAAACGTTTACTCTTTTTTTGGAAAAATTCATTTTTGCAAACCATCTTACACCTAGTAAGTATCACTACAAGAATCAGGCTTTTTAGCCACGGTCGTCGAACCGTGGTAAATAGAGATAAACCCGTGGCTAATAGTATTTACCACGGTTTTGTCACGTTTTTACGTCCGAGGCTTTTGTGAGCGTCGCTTATACTGTTCTACGTTTTCAAAACCGTGACAAATAGTATTTGCTACGGTTATGGTCACGGTTAAAAACCGTAGCACAATAAGTGTGATATATGTTATTTTTTATTTGCCACGGTTGTTGTGACATTTTCTAAACCGTGACAAATAGTCTTTTTTTATTTGTCACAGTTGTTGTGACATTTTAAAAACGGTGCAATTTGTAATACTTGTGACAATTTGGAACCGTCACAAAAGTTATGTGCGACATATAAATCATTATTTGTATTGGTAATTAACGTGGCAAATGATACCATAATATGTGTTTCTCATATTTGTAACACAATTCAAAACTGTGATATATAGATAATTTTTTAATTATAAAAGCTAGTGTACTATATATTCATTGTAATACATTTAGTAGCAATAAAAGAGTTAAATGACCATTTTAACCGTAATGCATAAATTTCCATAAAAATTCACAAACGGTGATACAAGTGTGCTTAAACAAAAATCCTAAATAATTCATTCTAGTAAGTCAAATCTAACAACTATTTATAAAGCATTTGCTACTCTTAAGCATTTGTCTGAAGTAAAACATGTACAAAAGTGTAATCATAGTCATAATCTAGTCTAAAACATCAATGTTTTGAAGTTGAAGTTGATGTTGAAGTTGAAGATCAAAGAGACGTTATCAAGGCTCCAATCCTGTCATACGTATATAGAAAAGCAAATCTTCATAAGTAGTGAATGAATATCATTGACAATTGAAAACATAAACAAAATCACGAGTACTTCATATTTTAGATTTAAAACAAATGGATAATAATTACTAATCGATGACATGACATATTATAAGTTTGAAAAAAAACTAACAAAGAAATTAAGTAAAAAAAACTTGAGTATGAATTAAAAAAAATTACTTACAAAAAAAGTCATCTAGCTACAAATCTCATTTGACACATCATCACCCGATGTTGTAGGAATCTGTGAACAAGAAAATGATGTGGATTAGTCACAAGTAACCCTATGAAATAAATACAAGAAAATGATGTGGATTAGTCATAAGTAACCCTATTTAACTATTTCCGAAATGCACTATTTAACTATCAATTTTTAACCCTGCATAATTGGAGGAGACATAAATCCTGCTTGACCAATCATACATAGATTAATTGGCCCGGAGCAGAAGATATATGCATCCATGAAAAGCCCAGACATGAAAGAGCTGAAAGAGCTGGATCTACTTGATCTAAAATTATCAATTAACCATCCACCATAACTAACAGTTCAAGTACGAAACTTATCAAATGTGTAGCTAACAATTCATCCAATTAACTTGTGAAACATGATCAAGTAAGAACAATTCGCCTTTGACTAGTGAAACATGTACACTAAAAATATCAGGTTCTTAGTTACTTCTTATATATCTCAATAATTATTTCAACTTTTCAAAAAAAATAAGGCATTATATAAAACAACCTCCCTAATGCAGCTTTCATATTCTGCAGGCACATCAAAATGGCAGCATTGGAATTACCCTTGTATCATATTGGTTTCTGCCTTACTCAAATTCTACTGCAGATCAGTTGGCAACGTAAGGTTCCTTTGATTTCGCGTTAGGATGGTAAGAACTATCTACTTGTTTTTTCTTCAAATATTTCACTTTTACAACTTATAAAGGATGATAATTTCTTATTTGTATAGACTATAGTGATTTAGGGACTAAATTTAATCTCTCCTTTATGACAGGTTCATGGAACCAATAATCTTTGGTTCATAACTAACAGTTCAAGTACGAAACTTATCAAATGTGTAGCTAACAATTCATCCAATTAACTTGTGAAACATGATCAAGTAAGAACAATTCGCCTTTGACTGGTAGGCCAACCAACTATCTTAATTTTATGCATTCTGGAAGGAGGGGCTCTAATGCAAATAGATCATTACATTCTCAAGTGCCAATTAATAAGTCCAAACAGAGGACATGCTACTCCTGCTATTAGAGCAGAAAAAGTTAAGTAAACGAGAAACATTCTCTTGGATTTCTAACCAGTTCGTGATGGTAGAAACTGAACCAAGTTCACAAGGAGTTGTGGAACATTCTCTTGGATTTCTCACACATAAACGATAGGAAGGGAAGGTTGATGAAAAAGACACGTTTTGGGGCCGTGATATCGAAACGGCAGACAATGACAATCTTTCAGGAGAGCTGATTCAGGCAGACAACAGGATTCGTATGAATTATGTCAGGCATTTAAAGTTTAATTATCATTGAGAACATTAGGAATTCAGTCACTCATTCAAACTTCAAGATTAGTTAGAACTTAGAGCCTTGTGAAACATGCCAAAATGGTACGTATTATGTGGGGACCCCGACCCGGAACCTACACGTGTCCCGAGTAGGTGCGTCCTCAAACTAACCCAAAAACACTAAACTTTGAAAACTTTACTTTGACTTTCAACATAAACACTTAATATCACAACATTTAGAAATAACTCCACTCAACTCCCTTTCGGAGGAGGAGATAACTGACTTTGAAAACGGTTCACTGTTTAGTTACAAAAGATAAAGGTATGACGTAAGGTTTAAAGTTTATAATTACAAATTCCAAGAACGGAATTACCAAAATACAATTTGTACGCCACCCTAAACATACCCCAAAATATCCCAAAATGCTCACAGCCAAACTCCTTTCCGTCCTCACTTGGGCGGTCCTCCTGTCTCGGGATCTAAAACAGTAAAGGGAGAGGGGTGAGAATAAATCTCAGCAAGCTATTATGGATGCAGCAATATGCCAAATAAATGCAACATATAACAAGTCGCACATAACACATTGGAAAAGCGATAAACACGTTCCATTACCTTGGTTTACCTTTTTCCGTCTGAACAATAGTCGTACAACATTGGGTATAATAATACTCCAATTACAGTGAGCTGCTTAAGCAATACTCACGTCTTATAAGACCCGTTTTTCAGGGAACCAAATAAAGACAGTAGCAACTCTGTAAGGCTTGTGGCTCAATACAGATGCTATACCCCAACCTGTGGCCACAGGAGGGGACGGTCACAGATATAACATAATCCGGTCACATTAGGTCACACTTCCATAATTGACCGTATTATGTTATACCCCCAACGTCAGCTGACTCAAGCACATAATCAAGCACATAATAGATACTTGAATAGAATCCACAAAAAGGGATAAACAATAGCCACATGGAAATATATACTCATGTCTAAACAATATCAAAGTGCAACAATTTATGAATACACTAAACAATGTCAATCAACAATATATGTGACATCAACTAAGGAAAAGAGGGAGCATTAACCTACCCTACAATTTCCACATAATAGGATACAAGGCCTTAGTGAAGGTTCAAGTTCAATTACCAAGTGGGAGAGTCCAATTATAAGTGGCCAACAACATGCTAAACGATCCTAGTTCAAATCAGGAATATTGGTTCAGGAGCATGGGCGACCGCCCATACCACTTGGGCGACCGCCCAAGTGGATTAACAAATGGGAATGGAGTTTCTGTCCATATGGGCGACCGCACACCCAACATGGGCGACCGCTCACAAAGGGTGTTGGGCGACCGCCCATACCTCTTGGGCGACCGCCCAAGAGGGTTTCAAGGGAACCTAAAGCTACTGGACACATGGGCGGCCGCTCACGCCCCTTTGGGCGACCGCCCAAGTGCCTGGGCCAAGGATTTTCAGCTTTCTTCAAGTCACTTTCTTGCTATTTTCTTCTACTCTAGATTAAAGATCAACCAAAGGAGTTTCATACCAATTCCAAGTTCATCCTAAAATCGTGCAAACCCAAAGTAGTCCATTCTAGATGATTCATTACTACTCATTCCCCCCATTTCAACCCTTTTTACAAATTCTTCCATGAACCCTAACTTTAACCAAGTTCAATTCCCAATCATTCAACTACCATTAGGTTTCCTAAGCAAGAATCAACATTTCAAGGACAAGAACAAGAAGAGATATTCATGAGCATTCATGAGAAGGGAGTCATAACAACTTACTTGGATTTTTAAAAGGAAATGTGAATCTTTCTTGTTAGATGATTTCCTCTAGGTGCTTCCTCTTCAAAGATGATCTTGGACTTTATTTTAGATGAAGAAATGTCTTGTAGCAAAGCTTTGGAAGGATGGAGCTTCAATGGAGGTCAAGCTTTCTCTAGGTTGATCTTTGGGTAGTGAATGAGAAGAAGGAGTATGGGAATGAAGGGGAGAGGGGGCCGGGTAGGGAGGTAAGAGAGGTGAGGTGAGTGAGACACATGGCACAAGGAGGGAATGGCTACAAATTGGCCCCCCATGGGAAATTAATCCCAAGGCTTTCACACTTATTTTAAATCATCCTACCCATTTTAAAATAAATCCTATCCCTCTAATTAATCCTACTCACTCATTTAACCTCTTCCAATATTTATCCATTTAATAAATTCCCATTTTTATTATTTCCCATAGTTTCTTTATTTAATGTCCAAATAAATTCTCATAAGTTCCTAAATTTACTTTTCACCCAATTCATCCTAATTTAAGAATTTAGAGATATAATTGAACAAATAAAGATAATATAAATATTAAAGCATATAATTAAATATTGAAATGAGTGCCTAGGGTTGGGGTCGTCACACTCACTCCCCCTTAAAGAAAATTCGACCCGAATTTTAAAAGAAGAACTTACTTGAATTTTCAAACAACGAAGGATATTTCGCTCTCATCTCCGACTCTAGCTCCCACGTCGCTTCCTCAACGGTATGATTCTTCCAAAGGACTTTTACTATCGGGATGCTCTTAGACCTCAACTCCTTAGTTTGGAACTCTAGGACTCTCAAGGGCTCTTCAACATACGACATGTCCGCTTGGACATCATCGGGAGGAGAGCTCAAAACATGGGAGGGGTCATGACAATACTTCCTAAGCATCGAGACATGGAAGACGTCATGAAGTAAGGAAAAGGACGGAGGCAATGCTAACCGATAAGCCAACTCCCCAATTTTCTCTAGAATTTCAAACGGACCAACGAACCTCGGAGACAATTTACCCTTATTACCAAACCTTTTGATTCCCGTCCTCGGAGAAACCTTCAAGAACACAAAGTCACCAACTTGAAAAGACAAATCCCGTCTTCGATTGTCGGCGTAGCTTTTGTCGACTCTGAGCTGTCTTCAATCTATCCCGAATCACCTTGATCTTCTCCGTAGAATCTCGAACCAAATCCGGACCCCAAAGTCTCGCTTCACCTACCTCATCCCAACACATCGGAGATCGACACTTCCTACCATACAAAGCTTCATACGGAGCCATCTCAATGCTGGACTGATAACTGTTATTGTAAGCAAACTCCACTAAAGGTAAATGATCCTCCCAAGATAATTGGAAATCCATCACACAAGCCCGTAACATATCCTCAAGTATCTGAATAGTTCTCTCGGACTGACCATCGGTTTGAGGATGAAACGCGGTACTAAAACACAACTTAGAACCCAAAGCTTCATGCAATGCTCTCCAAAATCTGGATGTAAACCTCGGATCTCTGTCAGACACAATACTAACCGGAACCCCGTGAAGTCTTACAATCTCCTTTAAGTACAACTGAGCTAACTTCTCTAACGAATACTTGGTTGATACCGGAAGAAAATGAGCCGACTTTGTCAACCGATCCACAATAACCCATATAGCATCCATCTTCTTCACGGTAAGAGGCAAACCCGAAACAAAATCCATCGAAATTCCTTCCCATTTCCATTCCGGAATATCCAATGGTTGAAGTAGTCCCGCCGGTCTTTGATGTTCTGCCTTAATCTGTTGACACGTCAAACACTTAGATACATAATCCGCTATTTCCCTTTTCATACCATTCCACCAATACCCACGCTTCAAGTCTTGATACATTTTGGTACTCCCCGGATGAATCGCAAACTTGGACTTATGGCCATCCTCTAAAACACGCTTCTTGATTTCCGGCGATGACGGAACGCAAATTCTCCCTTGGAAAGTTAAAATACCATCTCGATTCAAAGCAAAATCCCCGGCTTTCCCATCTTGCACTTGGTCACCAATTCCCTTCAATTCCGGATCTTCTTGTTGAGCTTCCTTCAATTCACCATACAATGTAGGAACGGCTCGAACATTCGCAACTATCACTTCACTCTTCAACTCCCGAGAACTCAAGGTACATCACATACGCCTTTCGGCTAATCGCATCCGCTACAACATTGGCCTTCCCCGGATGATAGGAAATCACACAATCAAAATCCTTCAAAAACTCTAACCATCTCCTTTGCCGGTTGTTCAACTCCTTTTGGGTAAATAGGTACTTCAAGCTCTTATGATCGGTGAAAATCTCAAACTTCGCCCCATAAAGATAGTGCTTCCACTTATGCAACGCAAATACAATCGCCGCCAATTCCATATCATGAGTAGGGTAATTGCTCCGCCGGTGATAACTTCCTAGAGGCATACGCAATAACCTTCCCATTCTGCATCAACACACATCCCAAACCCGCCTTCGAGGCATCACTATAAATCACAAAATTCTCACAACCCTCCGGAAGGGTAAGAACCGGAGCCGTCGTCAACCTCTTCTTCAATTCATCAAAACTTGCTTCACACTTGGAATCCCATACAAACGAAACATCTTTCCGAGTCAACCTAGTCAACGGAGTCGCAATCCGAGAAAACCCTTCAATGAACCTCCGATAATACCCCGCCAAACCAAGAAAACTACGGACCTCGGTCACAGTCGAAGGTTGCTTCCAATTAACCACGGCTTCAATCTTTGAAGGATCAACGGAAATTCCCGAACTCGACACAACATGCCCCAAGAAAGAAATCTGCTCAAGCCAAAACTCGCACTTACTGAACTTAGCGTACAACTGCTTCTCACGAAGAACGGACAAGACAATCCTCAAATGATTCTCATGCTCTTCCCGGGACTTAGAATACACAAGAATATCGTCAATAAAGACCACCACAAAACTATCGAGATAAGGCTTGAAGACACGGTTCATCATATCCATAAACACTACTGGAGCATTAGTCAACCCAAACGGCATCACAACAAACTCATAATGACCATATCTAGTCCGGAAAGCTGTCTTAGCAATATCATCCGGCCTAATCTTCAACTGATGGTATCCGCTTCTCAAGTCAAGCTTTGAGTAGATAACGGAACCTTGGAGTTGGTCAAACAAATCATCTATATGAGGAAGAGGATACTTATTCTTAATGGTGGCTTGGTTCAACAAACGGTAGTCAATACACAACCGTAGGGTACCATCCTTCTTCCTAACAAACAAGACCGGTGCTCCCACTGAGACACACTAGGACGAATGAAACCTCGGTCTAACAATTCTTGCAATTGGACCTTCAACTCTTTTAACTCGTAGGAGCCAGTCTATAGGGTGCTTTAGAGATAGGAGCGGTACCGGGTACTAAGTCAATACAAAACTCTATCTCACGGTCCGGAGGCATGGAGTACTCACTAGAGAACACATCACTAAACTCATTCACAACCGGAACATGAGCTAACTCGGGAGACTTCTTATTGGAATCTACCACATAAGCCAAGTAACCCTCACAACCCTTAGATAGCATCTTTCTAGCTTTTAAGGCAGAAATAACATGTAACCCGAACATAGATTTATCGGCATCAAATATAAATGTAGGCACATCAGGCATAGCAAATGAGACTCGCTTCCTACGACAGTCTACCAAAGCATGGCACTGACTCAACCAATCCATACCAAGGATCACATCAAAATCACGGATTGGTAACTCGACCAAATCCACCGGCAATACATGCCCACATATAGTCACATCACATCCACAATATATCAAAGAAGATTCAAGGCTCTCTCCCATAGGAGTAGAGACCTCTAACACATAAGGCATAGCTTCAGGCAAGATGTGCAATGAGAATGCAAAATGAGACGCCACAAATGAATGGGAAGACCGGGATCTATAAGAATGCGGGCCTTAACTCCCGAGACAGGAACTATACCTCTAATGACGGCATTAGGATCGACCTCTCCCTCGACCCAAAGCAAACACACGACCTTGGACTTTATCCTTAGGTTTCCCATCAACATCCCTTTTACACCACTACCTTGTCCCCCAAATCCGGCACCCGAAGCTTGTCTATTCCGCAACTTGGGACAATCCCTCCCGAAATGGCCCGGCGATCCACACTCCAAACACTTGCCTTGTTTGCTCCAGCATCGGTCCTCCGAATGCCCTAGCTTCTTGCAAAACCCACATGTTATCCTGCATCGACCGGAAGTCGAACGATTTGCCGAGCCACCACATGACCTCCTCGATTCGCTCCGGGGTGAAAGTCCTCGAGGCTGCGCTCTATTCTGTCCCGATCCTTGACTCACCGAAATACATTTCTGTTTCCTCCTTCACTCTTGCCCCGATGCTCCTCTATGTCGTTCTCAATTCGGTACGCCATATTCATTTCTTTGCTTGGAAATTGGCGAAGGCGTGCGTCAACAAGCGCTACGGAACTCAACTCTCAAACCTTTCACAAACCGGTAAACTCGCCTCTCCTCATCCGGCACCAAATGGGGACAATATCGGGCCAACTCGTGAACTTCGCCGAATCTGCGCTCTTGCCGTGGTCCCTTGCTCCAGCCTTCAGGAACTCGCCTTCTTTCTTGTCCCTAGTAACCATCGGCACAAAGTGATCTCGGAACTTGAGCGTGAAGTTCTCCCACGTCCGCGGTGTCAAATCTCGGTCCCAACCATCCTTTACCACTTGCCACCAATGCTCCGCCGGGTCCTTCCAATTTGAAAACGGCGCATCTCACTTTCTCCGCATCGGCACTCTCCATAGCCGCGAAAATCTTGTTCATAGCCTCAAGCCACCTCTCGGCCTTCACCGGATCCGGATCTCCGTTGAAGCTAGGAGGAGACATCTTCACGAACTTCTCCAAACCATGTTGCCCTTGTCTCGCCTAGATTCCGATTCAAATTCGATTCTCGCGTTGCCATATGCCGAAGGAACCCTCGGAACATGTCCATCATCTCGGCGTTCGGATTACCACCACCCAAACCGGATTCGGATCACCTTCATTTCCCGCCATTACAACAAACTCCTGCATTAAACACTCGACGTCGGTTACCACACACTCTCGCTCGGCTAGACTCTACCCAAGAATTCTAACCGAGCTCGATACCAACTCGTGGGGACCCAGACCCGGAACCTACACGTGTCCCGAGTAGGTGCGTCCTCAAACTAACCCAAAACACTAAACTTTGAAAACTTTACTTTGACTTTCAACATAAACACTTAATATCACAACATTTAGAAATAACTCCACTCAACTCCCTTTCTGAGGAGGAGATAATCGACTTTGAAAACGGTTCACTCGTTTAGTTACAAAAGATAAAGGTATGACGTAAGGTTTAAAGTTTATAATTACAAATTCCAAGAACGGAATTACCAAAATACAATTTGTACGCCACCCTAAACATACCCCAAAAATATCCCAAAATGCTCACACCAAACTCCTTTTCGTCCTCACTTGGGCGGTCCTCCTGTCTCGGGATCTAAAACAAGAAGGGAGAGGGGTGAGAATAAATCTCAAAGAAGCTATTATGGATGCAAAGAATATGCCAAATAAATGCAACATATAACAAGTCGCACATAACACATTGGAAAAGCGATAAACACGTTCCATTACCTTGGTTTACCTTTTTCCGTCCGAACAATAGTCGTACAACATTGGGTATAATAATACTCCAATTACAAGTGAGCCGCTTAAGCAATACTCACGTCTTATAAGACCCGTTTTTCGGGGAACCAAATAAAGACAAGAGCAACTCGTAAGGCTTGTGGCTCAATACGGATGCTATACCCCAACCTGTGGCCACAGGAGGGGACGGTCACAGATATAACATAATCCGGTCACATTAGGTCACACTTCCATAATTGACCGTATTATGTTATACCCCCAACGTCAGCTGACTCAAGCACATAATCAAGCACATAATAGATACTTGAATAGAATCCACAAAAAGGGATAAACAATAGCCACATGGAAATATATACTCATGTCTAAACAATATCAAAGTGCAACAATTTATGAATACACTAACCAATGTCAATCAACAATATATGTGACATCAACTAAGGAAAAGAGGGAGCATTAACCTACCCTACAATTTCCACATAATAGGATACAAGGCCTTAGTGAAGGTTCAAGTTCAATTACCAAGTGGGAGAGTCCAATTATAAGTGGCCAACAACATGCTAAACGATCCTAGTTCAAATCGGGAATATTGGTTCGGGAGCATGGGCGACCGCCCCATACCACTTCGGGCGACCGCCAAGTGGATTAACAAATGGGAATGGAGTTTCGTCCATATGGGCGACCGCACACCCAACATGGGCGACCGCTCACAAGGGTGTTGGGCGACGCCCATACCTCTTGGGCGACCGCCCAAGAGGGTTTCAAGGAACCTAAAGCTACTTTTGGACACATGGGCGGCCGCTCACGCCCCTTTGGGCGACCGCCCAAGTGCCTGGGCCAAGGATTTTCAGCTTTCTTCAAGTCACTTTCTTGCTATTTTCTTCTACTCTAGATTAAAGATCAACCAAAGGAGTTTCATACCAATTCCAAGTTCATCCTAAAATCGTGCAAACCCAAAGTAGTCCATTCTAGATGATTCATTACTACCATTCCCCCCCATTTCAACCCTTTTTTACAAATTCTTCCATGAACCCTAACTTTAACCAAGTTCAATTCCCAATCATTCAACTACCATTAGGTTTCCTAAGCAAGAATCAACATTTCAAGGACAAGAACAAACAAGAGATATTCATGAGCATTCATGAGAAAGGGAGTCATAACAACTTACTTGGATTTTTAAAAGGAAATGTGAATCTTTCTTGTTAGATGATTTCCTCTAGGTGCTTCCTCTTCAAAGATGATCTTGGACTTTATTTTAGATGAAGAAATGTCTTGTAGCAAAGCTTTGGAAGGATGGAGCTTCAATGGAGGTCAAGCTTTCTCTAGGTTGATCTTTGGGTAGTGAATGAGAAGAAGGAGTATGGGAATGAAGGGGAGAGGGGGCCGGGTAGGGAGGTAAGAGAGGTGAGGTGAGTGAGACACATGGCACAAGGAGGGAATGGCTACAAATTGGCCCCCCATGGGAAATTAATCCCAAGGCTTTCACACTTATTTTAAATCATCCTACCCATTTTAAAATAAATCCTATCCCTCTAATTAATCCTACTCACTCATTTAACCTCTTCCAATATTTATCCATTTAATAAATTCCCATTTTTATTATTTCCCATAGTTTCTTTATTTAATGTCCAAATAAATTCTCATAAGTTCCTAAATTTACTTTTCACCCAATTCATCCTAATTTAAGAATTTAGAGATATAATTGAACAAATAAAGATAATATAAATATTAAAGCATATAATTAAATATTGAAATGAGTGCCTAGGGTTGGGGTCGTCACATATTAGTTCCAATGCAAAACTTACCTTAACCTCCATTCCTCTATTCAGAACCCCAGCATATAGGCGTCCAATTGCTATCTTTTCCTTGTGTATGTCATACTCACTGCTTGTTACCTGCATATATGGATAACCCATTTCAGTACAAGGCATAAATCAATTAAAGAAATAAGGAAAAGGACTAAAAATGGTCAAGAGTTTAAGACTAAGGAATTCATACTATATAAGCACACAAAGGTTTCTGCTGACGCATAAATCCTATACATTTTACCTTTTTAGGAAATTCAAACTTTGCCATCACAAATAAAAAAAAATCCGTAATAAAAATATTCTTCATATTTGAAGCTCAAGTGAAATCTTGCATTAGGCGAGAAGTTGAAAATAAAGTGGAAAAGCCAGATTAAAAATAAATAACCCGAGGGAAAAAGAGTGCATGGGAGTCAAGGAACACTCACAAGCATTTGAAGAGGACCATCCTACACACACACACTCAATTGTGTCCAACCAACAACAAAAACATGTAACTATTAAGAAGGTCTTGCTTGCATACATGTTCATCAGATGCATTGAGTTCAATAAAGAGTTCAAAAGTTGAATTGACAACAAATTACGGACGACGGATGGTCTATCAATCTTATTAACAACAACAACCACGGCATGGCCAAACTCTAAAGCCTTCTTCAGAACAAATCTTGTTTTTGGCATTGGACCCTCAACAGAATCAACCTAAAAACAGTACAACATATCTAGTTGTTAGAAATATAAGAAATAAAAGTACAGAGAGTAAAAGGCGAAAGGAAAATAAGCTATTAAGGTACGTACCAACTACTTGCACTGATGAAAAACAGTTACAAGCATAAGCAGGCGTCTATTTCACAATGATTGATGCAGATAGAATGATTGAACCGAAAATATAGAAAAATGTCACTTTGCTAAATGCTGACCTTCATGAGACAATGATTGTGTGCCAATGGACCCTCTAAAAAACAACAAAGTCTTAGTCCCAAAAAGATTTGGGGTCGGCTAACATGAATTGTCATATGGAATCGTCAACGTAAAAAGGTGAGGAAAAAATAAAAATAAAAATTTGAAAAAGGACCCACATATCGGGGTGCATTATAACCAAATTCTCACCTGTTGTGGGGTATATTGAAAAGAATGAACCACAGATATTGGCCACACCAAGACCAAACAACTGTCAAAAACAAAGACAAAATTGTAAGTGATGTTTCTTTTAATCTTCCTGCTCCTGTTTCTCTAATGTTCATCCTCGTGGAATAACTACAGTGAAGCCACACTAATGACACATACGGGGAGAGCATTACAGGTGGAAGATTCGGCACACAAATGGGAGAGTAAGCACCGTAGAAAATGCAAGCATACTATTGCCAGACAACTTTCTTTCTTCCTTCAAACTTCATCAGAGTATCTTGCTAGTGTCAAGCCCAATATGATGAGTGAAGCAATGACGGTGGATAAATATTAATGGATAATATAAAATGTCTCATCAGAAATAATATGCATCAATTGTCAGACTCTAATGACCTTATAGATGACCTAACTGGAAAACAAGCTTAATAAATGGTAGTGCTGACAATAATTTGGCTTGACAAGAGTCACTATAATATTCATCTCAAAGAAATGTGCAATTGGGCAACTTGGAATTCCTCTACATGTAAGCCATACCTCTTGATTTGAATCCAGCTCATATCCGTTCTTAGCTGCCAGGGCTTTAGCAATCCCCACAGATTCCTATAGTTCAAAAGAGTGTGTGATTGAAATGATGGCTATGATGCATATTAGGAAAGAAGAAATTAGAGAGGTAATATGGTATATATCTTACCAATATAGCTACACCAGTGATAAGAAACGAAGTTGGGATCAAATACTTTACATGCCCAAATTCTTTCGGTATAGAAAATTTCGGGAGGCCCCGAGGAATCTCGCCTACCTACAAAGAGAGTCCTCTTTTTTAACAATGTCTGGTTAAAAATATCCTAGTCACAACCCAACATGAAATGTAACAGAATATAATTAAAATAAGTGAACTTTGGCAACGGTACAAGAGAACCAAGAAAGAGAGGAGAGAGGGGGATTCTGCAGGCCCAAAGAAATCAGAAAATCCTAGTTGTCAATAATTGATTGCATGCATTCTATAGCACAGGTCAATAAAAGATGAGATCACCAATCAAAAACTGCCACTTATGAGTCTGTGCTAAGATTTTGCAACTTTTTTTTTTACTCTGGAAAAAGTACTTAACTATAGTAATCAGCATGCTACATGTGCAAAAGACACCAGCACAGATCTCATCTTTAAATTACTACTCATGTAATACCCAATGATATACAATATCTCTCCAATTTTTCTTTAAGTAACAATTCTTGTAGTTCAGAGTCATTACCAATTAGATGGAAGATGGATGAAATATCTTCACAAAACTGTGCCCACAACAACTGCTGTAAGCGGACCTGCTGCCCGCAGAAACCGTAAATTCATTCTTGTTTTTCCCTACACAGGAAAGCCCCCATATAATTAACAAGTTCTAAACGCCGTTACTAACAATTTTATAGAGAAAAGGGGAAAATAATGTCATACAAAGTGCTTCATGACCAACAAAATTGCTAGAATGATTGTGCCCATTACGAAAGGAGGCCATGAGAACTACAAAAAAAAACATTTCCAATAGAGATAAGAACACCAAATAAGATAATATAACACAATGAAAAAAAAAGTGTTCAGGAAGGACAAATGAGACATTCACAGACTTGACCAACAGAATTTCGATGTCAGATAAGATTTTTGACAGCTATAAGGACTAGAAATGAAAGAGGCAAAAAAGAGTAAGACAAAGGGATTCGTTAACGCGGCTGTCTTTTTTCGTTCTTATCTTTCTTTCTTCTAAATTATTTCACTTGGAAACCCCATATCACCCTATTGCTATCCATGTTCCATCCAAATTCTAGTAAAACCAAGAAGCAGACTCATAAATCTCAACCTACAAAGTTAAAAATTAGATATAAATTACATATATGAATCTAATAAAATCAAAAACGACAGATCATCCACAATCTTTAGATAAATCACAATATCATCCACGGGGACAAATTAATGATTATCATTAACAAAGAACACTTATCTCCCTCTCTCTGAAGGGAAGAGCTTACCAATGCCCGTATCAACAGGTATCAACCGATACAGAGTATCAACACCGCTTCCAGATTATAATTGAAAAGCAAAAAGGATATTAAGAACTGTGAATTACCTTCCAGCAAGATTTCTAGGGTTTGGGTTTGAAGGTTTGCGTTGAAGGTTTCGTTGTTGAAGTAATTACACCAATACGCCAATGCGCCAATACACGAAGTGGAAACTGATTTCGGTAACCTAATTAATTTAGAATTCTAGGAGGAATCGGAATCTTCCGATTTGGATTGAGAGGGATTTGGATTGAGAGGGAATTTTTGGAGGGAATTCGGAATTTTAGGAGGGGAATTTGGGGTTTTGGACGATTTGGATTCAAAGAAAAAGAATTCAGAATTTTTGGGAGGGTAATTTTGATGAGAGTTGAGCGTGAACGTGATTTGGTTCAAGATACGCTGGAAGAGCCGGAGCTGTTGACATAAAAATAAAATTAAAACAGTAGTTAACGGATAAACCACGGTCAATTATTAAACCGGGGCAAATAATAAGTAATTGCTACGGTTTGAAAAACCGTGGTTTATAGAAAATTATTTGCCACGGTTAACGGACCGTGACAAATAAAATGTGACAAAAACACCATTTTCTTGTAGTGTATGTTTTACTTCATAACATGAATCGCAGGACTGACAATTGTATTTGAGATCAAGAAACTTTAATAATATTTATGTATACCACTATTCAATACACAGAGGTACACTATACACTTTGTTCACTTAAACATATCTATTTCCACATATCTATTTCTGTCTTCCTTGTATGTAGTGTTATATGTAATTAATAAATGTCTTGTTTTCAAGCTGAACTGAACAGCCTTGGAAGAATAAAAATAAAGGAAGGCAGAGAAGAAGACCACATTTCAAGTTTTAGTCGCACACCTATTGTAATTAAAAATTTGTAAATTTGTAAATTAATTACAATTTTGTAAATTAGATGTAGCATATGTAAGAAAAGTATACGACACTGCGATGGATAGGAGCTAAAATTAAAGCAAAAGCATGACATGGATTTAGATCATGGAGAGGAGAAGAATACAACTACCAGAGGCAAGACAAATATAAGGTACAAACTACTCTTTTTCTACATTGCATTTATATAATTTTCAAACACATATAGCAAAATTAACATAAAGGTAACCAACATATAGATTAAAATTAGAATTGATATTGAAGTAGGAGGAAAATAGCTCACATACATGTTCCACTTGAAGCTTCCGGATACGTTTTATTCCCTAGAACAAATAATTTTGTCATTTTCATGGTTGTAATTCTTCACAATAAGACAGTAATTGACAGAAATGGGGATAATTTGAAGCAGGTAGAAGTGTGTTTGGGTGAAACTGTTTGAAACTATGTGGATAATTTGAAATCCATCCCACTTTGAATATCAAAATTTGAAAATATTCAAAAGTTACTTTCCTAGATAAACGTGAAAGAAAGTGCTTCTCCCTCACTTTTGATACCAAGTAAACGCCTACGTACAACCACGTCATATTATGGAAAGAGAAGTGCATTTTTAAAAGATAAAAAGTAACAATACTATTATTTAAACAAAAAACTTTTTACTATACTTCATTTGTGGTTTTATTTATTTTAAAATAAAATTTCACTATAAATGTTTCAATTTTCAATGTCATAATTTCGAAAGACAATTATATTTATTTTTTAAAACAAAAAGTTACATAACTATTATATTAAATAAGAACTTTTTACTATACAATATTTATTACATATACAACTTTTATCATCAATGAATTTTACTGTTAAAAAGTTTCATTATTCTAAATTACGTTACATTTATTTATACTCTAAAATTAATAACCCCTAAATATTATCTTTGTATTTTTTTAAATATATTCCATTCTTATATATATTTGTAATTTGTAATTTGTAATTTCATTCATATTTACCAAATCCTAATATGTATGTATATATTATTTTAGATAAGAAATATTGTTTTCATCTATACTTTTATATCCAAATAAAATATTTCCCTATATTAACTTTTGTAATTTCCAATGATTTAGTAAGTAAACTGATAAGTGAAAAGTAAACTACTTATTCTTAACTAACTTTTTTTTTCAAATATATGATATTGCAAACATGATAAGTTGATTTTTTTTGTCCCTACATTTCATACATGTGGAAAAGCAAAACAATTATCTACTTTATAACAATTTCAAACACAATCAATATGAAACACACTTCTTCATTACTTAATAGTATTTACAGACCACACATCTCCTTTACTATAAGGAGATTCATACTATAATTCTCCATTACTAAAAGGAGAATATATACATACATAAATCTCCATTTCTAAAAGGAGATTAACATAGGCTATCACGCCACAAAGCTTATACTAACTTGCCACACATTGGACTTCTACCACAACATTACATATTTCAAAAGAACAAACGTAGCCTTCGAATTAACACCAATTGCGCAGTGAAATCCAAAAAGTTTTGACATACTCCATCACCAAAAACAATAAAGTTTCCCATAAACAGAAACTAAACACCCTCTGTTTTAGCACTTTTGCCCTCTTTCTCTTCTTCATTTTCAGAAAACTCATTCATCAAATTTCGTTTTACACCAACACAAACTACCATAGGAGTTGATTTCACTTTCACATTCTTGATCGAAGCCAAAACATTATCTGCATCATCTTTCTCATGAAGGTCCACTTCAGAGAAAGAGTCAATGTTACAGTATTGACTTATAACATGCACATCTGAAGTTAACTTGGTGACTGGAAAAGGTCCAAGGTTGATACCACTTGAGAAATCCTTCACATTAACCTTGAACAAAGCTTTTAAACCTACAATCCTTGAAATAGCTTTTGGAACAGCGTGTGGCATATATATATAAGAGAGAAGGACATTAGGAACACTATGTTTTACTAATATTTTCCGTTTTATGAAACTATTTTACAGCTACCAAAAACAAATTATACCTCGCCATTAGAAGTAGCCTGCAACTCTCCAGCAATTTTACCAATGAGATTAACACACTCTTTGTCCCACAAAATAAGAGAAGCAATACACCAATTGTCTGCAACATGCACCAAGACCCTGTACCTAAGGTTCCCAACTGGATCAGTTAAGTCGCATTGAACACAATAAAAGGTGGTTCCAGCTTGTGCCATTTTTTTGAAACACTTTTTGCAAGAAGCGTAGAACCAATCAAACATTAGTTCTATAGCAACAACTTGACAAAACACCCATAATTGATCAATCTGCAAAAGTATACCTCCTGCACCCTGATCAAGCGGTTCAATGGCATAATTTTGTCCCTAGACATTTCAAGTTCTTCCCCAATGGTAATGCTAGACGGCATGAACAAATTTGTCACTGGAATGTCCACATTACCTTCTAGTATCAGTCTAAAAAAATTGTTAAAAAAATAAAAATTCAATATTTTAAGTATGAAGTAGAGATACATGGAGATATTACTAACCCACAATGAAAGTCTTCAATTTCTTGAACATTATCAGTGAATATAACCTTTGACACCTTAAAAGTGTTTGACAAATGTACTTCACCACGAAACTTTTTGACACGACACAATTGCCATATCACCACGATTGGTCCTTCATGTCGCTCAACATGATTTAGCATCTCCTCAGCATAGTCACCACAAAGGGTGCATGAAATAACATTGCCCCTAGAAAATAATAGAAGACGTAAACCATAGAGTTGACATATGTACAAAAACAAAAAAAAAGGAGTTATTTAATTCAACTAACTTACTGCAAGTTCTTAAGTGTGATATCAAGCATAGTTGTTTGTCTGCCTTGAACCTCGCGAGTTTGCCTAGTACTACGACTGGAAAGCCTGCCAATAACATCTGCAAAATATATGTTTGCAGTAAAAAAATAGTAAGTATCTGTTCAGTCTTAATATGAAATAACATTAACAGGACATAGAACATAACAAAGGTGTTACCAATTAGGAGGTCCTCATCCAAATTATCCCACAAGTTAAGGTTGTCGTATAGTTTGAAAGCAAAAATATTTCGCGGAAAATTAGCATCAAACACTTCCACAACATTAGTCTTCGGAATAAAAACCATCTTATATTCTGCATTTGTAGTTTTTAACTTCATAATATTGTTCGCTAGCACAAAGTTCCTAATAGCGAAGATGTGTTCCTCCCTTAATATGTTGCTAAAGCGAGAGATGAAAGCCCTCTTAATTGAAGCATGGATTATTTGAGCCTGAAATATAATACAAAGAAATTAAGTTTCTGAAAATGAAAAAACAATATGAAAATCTCTAACGAAATCAAGATTTGACCTTGTTAAAGAGAAAAACATATTACTCACTTCTGCGTCATGAAGAACACACTCTAAGCTGTACACATTGTTAGTGTCTTCACCAACATGAAGCTTGTAGCAGCGAATCAACCTAAGTTTCACAGCCTGATTGACATTAGAGGGGTCAAGCTCATGGAGAAATTTGAATAGTGGAGGCATGTTGTCTTTTGCACAAATAGGAGGAGATCATACACAAACATATCTGAAGCGAATATCATATTTATAGAGGACGAAGGAGCATTTGATATTTGAAATGGAATTCAAACTTAAAATTTTCTGAAATTACCGCCTCAATAACCAAGAACCAACTAACATCTACGGTGCATAACCAATTATATCCACACAGAAGTTGGAGACTTGTTATTAAAATTAACATAAAAGACACCTGGTTGGTTGACATGAACCTAGATCTTGTTGACAAAAAATGACACGTTGCATAGATTGATTTTTTTTTTGTTTTAGCATTTACAACTTCAAATGGGAAAAGACGGATTTACCCCTACTTGTAGCAACATTTACCACTTTCTTCCTTTTATATATATACTAGTACATGCCCGTGTCCAAGGACACGAGTTTTTTTTTTTAATTTTTTTTTTTAATTTAATTTTTTTTAAGGGCAAAATGGAAAAGAGACAAATGTTTGAGGGCAAAATGGGAATTTCGCCCCTTGAAACTGTTCATAAAACTGTTCATAAGGGAGGTCTCATTTATACTATAGATAGATATAGATTAGCAATATTTTAGATCAACTCCAATGCTAGATATCAAAATTAAATTTTGATACCCACATGAAGAGTTAGCATTTATAATAATAAACAACATAGGTATCAAATTTTGATAAATAGTTATGTAAGTTACCAAATTTGGTACCTTGGTTAACTCTTTCACTTTGCCTAGTATCATTTTATATCATTTAACTATTTATTTAACATTTACATTTTATTTTGTTTTTATTTTTGTATATTTGTAAAACAAATAAATAAATTATTATTTTTTCAATGCTAAAAGAAATACTTTTTTATTTATTAAGTATACATGTTTTATTTTACTTTATTTTATATTTAATTATATTTTAACACTTGTATATATTTAATTATTAAAAATATTAAATGTGAAAGAATTTCAATAAAACTTGACTTATTAATTTGATACCTATCAATGAAGATAGTAATTTGATACCCTATAAATAATATTATATGTATCAAAATTTCATTTTGATAACTATAGCTTAACTTCAAGTCTTGAAGATGGCCTTAGGTTGAGGTACTCGAATCCAAACTTCAAAATTAAAATGCAAACACTCCAGACTTCAAAATAAAAATGCAAACACGTTATCACTAAATCAAATAAACTCTTTTCTTTAAGATCAAATATAGGTGCACTTGCACCTAGTTATTGAAGTAACTCCGCCCTGGCTCAATTCTATCGAGTAAAAGATTTTTTTTTTAAAATGCTATTGATTAATAGCCAATGTTACACATAGGACGGATAGAGAAAATTTGACTTTATTTTTTTTAATTCATCACAAAAGATATAAGCACGAAATTTTCAGACAACCCCCCCGGTCTCGCATATAACAAAGTCCGGTCCCCAGGAAACCAGAACATTAGCCGGCGCCAAAGGAGGAATTGCAGCCGAGTTGCAGAAATAAATCAACGGCAGGAATGGCCGGCGCAACTTAATAGATGGCATACTTGGCTCGTTTCAACGCCGGCGCAACTCAGCGATCCCTTAATTTGAAGCTAATCAAAAGTCTCCTTAAGGGGGCGTTTGTTTTTTCATTCTAAGTCTTATTTGCCTCTTAACACTTATTCATTAAGAGGATTAGAGAAATAAGTGTGTTTGTTTTTTTTTTTTGAAATAAGGCTTGTTAGGCTCTTAAAGTCCTCTTAATTTTAAGAGATTAAAATGTTGTTGAATTGCCTCTGAAAGCCACTGTTTCATATTTGGTTTTGGGTAAATTTTTTTTAAACTGTTTACTGTTTCATAATGCATTTATGGTTTTTTTTTTTTTTTTAATTTTTTTTAACTGTTTCAGATAATGAATTCAGATACAAAATCAAACAACTTATCCAATTCGAGTCGAGTTTTCGATTCTTTGGCACGCTTTTAATCATTCAAATTATTTTCAAAACTGAAATCAGATTTCAGCATTTATCACTTAAAAAAACAAAAACCCCTAAGTGTATAGACATATTCACCGACACCTTAAAAAATGACACGTTCTCTCTCCAATTTTGCGGTCAATATCAGATAAGGCACGCATTTCTAGGCCAAGTTGATGGAATCAAATTCGTCTTTTTCTAAAACAGTTTGGAGGTGGGAAGTCTTCCACGAGTGTAGTGGTCCCTTTAGTTTTCTCCCCAAAATAAAAATTATTGATTTTCTAATAAAAATATACTTCATCCGTCACACATATCACACATATGAATAGATACCAATATAGTATTGCATAAAAATTAAGAAAAAATATTTTAGTTATTCACTTATTAATTTCAAAACAGAAAACTAAAAAATGATAATAAAGACTATTAAAAATATGCATTAAATATCTCTATTTGAAACATAGAATGTGTATCTAAAATATAATAATTATATATGTTTACAAAGTACATAATAATTTAACTGAAGTTTAAATAAAATACAATATTTAAAAATGCCGACATCCCAAATAAAAATTATTGATAATAATTCCTAAATTTATTAACTTGTCATATTCTTTGATTTTATAAGTTAATGCCTATGCAACGAAAGTGTACACTTAATCAACGATCTCAAAGGTTTGACTTTGTTTTGTATTGACTTTCGAAACATTCATGATTTGCATAGTGTCGTTACCTTTAACGAGAAGCCACTAAACGTCATCCACGAGGCAAAGCATATTTAACTTTTAGCGCATGGCAACAAAATACTCCCTCCTCCGTCCCAATAGTAGCTTCCCATTTTGCTATTTTGAGTGTTCCGTTAATAGCTTCCACTTTTCTTTTTTGGCAAATGAATCTTTACTATTTCCTCCACTCATTCTCTCTCCTACATTATTTTAATACTCACAACACTATTATAATTTACTATTCCCTCCACTCATTCTCTCTCCTATTTTTAAATTACACTCACAACATTTTTACTTCCCTCTCATTTTTTTAATTTGCGTGCAACCCAAAAATTGGACAGTTATTATTGAGACGGAGGGAGTATTTTTAAAAAAAAAATTGATTTAAAATAAGGTGAAATTATTTTATTGATTGTATCCGTTATATTTTAATTAATAGTACTGACCTAAAATTAGTGCTCTCAGATTCCTTAAATAATTTGAAATTTACTTATTTGAAATATATTTCAACAAATTACATTTTATTTATCTGAGTTTATCAAGATGTTTCAATTGAATATCGAATTTGCATTTTTTATAAGTTGGTTATTGAGTTTACCTTTTTGTTATAATTAAGGCTCCGTTTGTTTGGGGGAAAATGTTTTCCGGAAAACATTTTCCCCATTTTTGGATATTTGTTAAGCACCGAAAAATGGAGAAAATGTTTTTCGAAAAAAAATTTCTCCACTTTTCTAAATAAAATGATTTACAAAGATGCCCAATCTTTTCACAATTAAAACATGCTCCAGTTGATTATAGCAAAACCTTGTCTCATGTCTACCACACAAGTACCACAAACGATGTTAGCACCTTGATTCTCATACTGATTAGGCGCTCTTCTCTTACTACTATTATCTCTACATGTTTGCTCCAAACTTTTTTCTGAACCTATTCTCTTCTCATCCTTTATTCCTTAACTGACTCCTGCTCTACCAATTATTTATTTTCATGAATTTTCAAATTATTACATTAGGGTTTCATAATTGTAAATTCTTATGATCAATAATTCTTGCAAATAATTAGAATAATTAGAGAGTTTTTAACACTGTTAGTATGTTGAAACTAAGAAAGTACATTATACTTTTCTTTAATTTTTGCGCAATGGTATTATTTTGCAATTTTAGATGGAACGAAGGAGGGGAGTATGTGAATGAATACATACCCCTCCGTCCCAATCGAAAAGATACAAAATTCTATTTTAGGTGTCCTATTTTAAATGACACACTCTAAAATGAAACTTTTTAATATTTCTTTATTTATTGGATCAAGTTGTTATACTAATAATAATTATACACTTGCTATTCATACCCCATATTTAGGGCTGTTCGCGAATCGAACAGGCTCGGGCTCGGCTCGTAAAAGCTCGAGTTCGAGAAGGCTCGAGCTCGACCCGATTTTCAGGCTCGAATTTTTTTCGAGCCGGCTCGAGCTCGGCTCGTTTGTTCGGTGAGCTTTGATCGGGATCGACTCGTTTAAGCTCGGATCGGGATCGGCTCGTTAAAAGCTCGAATAAAAATTTTCGCAAACGATTCGAACTCGAGCTCGAGCTCGAGACCGAGCTCGGCTCGATAAGCTCAACTCTGGTTTCTTTATTATACTTTCATTTGTTTAGTTTTTTTCTAACATTTTTTATATATCTTTTTGAAAAAAACTTCAATACTAAAAAAAGTCCAAAATATTTATTTCTATTCATAAAAAATAAAATAACTATACATTTATACATAAAAATTAAAGGATTTTACCCGTCTCTGATTTCTTTATTATACTTTCATTTGTTTAGTTTTTTCTAACATTTTTTATATAACTTTTTGAAAAAAAACTTCATTACTAAAAAAAGTCCAAAATATTTATTTCTATTCATAAAACATAATAAAAACTATACATTTATATATAAAAAATAAAGAATTTTTCCCGTCCTGATTTCTTTATTATACTTTCATTTGTTTAGTTTTTTCTAACTTTTTTTATATATATAACTTTTTGAAAAAAACTTCAATGCTAAAAAAAGTCCAAAATGTTTATTACTATTCATAAAAAATAAAAAAATTATACATTTATACATAAAAATTAAAGGGTTTTACCCGTCCCTGATTTCTTTATTATACATTCATTTGTTTAGTTTTTTTCTAAATTTAGTAGTGGTAGTAGTGGTAGTGGTGGTAGTAGTGGTAGTGGTGGTAGTGGTAGTAGTGGTGGTAGTGGTGGTAGTAGTGGTGGTGGTGGTAGTGGTGGTAGTGGTAGTAGTAGTAATAGTGATAGTAGTAGGGGTAGTAGTAGTGGTAGTAGTAGTAGTGGTAATAGTGGTAGTATAGTGGTGATAGTGATAGTAGTGGTGGTAGTAGTGGTGGTAGTGATAGTGGTAGTGGTGATAGTAGTGGTGGTAGTAGTAGTAGTGGTGATAGTGGTGGTGGTGGTAGTGGTAGTGATAGTGGTAGTAGTAGTGATAGTGGTAGTAGTGGTGGTAGTGGTAGTGGTGGTAGTGGTAGTGGTGGTAGTGGTAGTGATAGTGGTAGTGGTGGTAGTAGTAGTGGTGGTGATAGTAGTGGTGGTAGTGTTAGTAGTAGTGGTGGTAATAGTGGTGGTAGTAGTGGTGGTAGTGGTAGTGGTGGTAGTAGTGGTGGTGATAGTAGTGGTGGTAGTGTTAGTAGTAGTGGTGGTAATAGTGGTGGTAGTAGTGGTGGTAGTGGTAGTGGTGGTAGTAGTGGTGGTAGTAGTAGAAGTGGTGGTAGTGGTGGTAGTGGTGGTAGTAGTGGTGGTAGTGGTTGTGGTAGTGGTGGTAGTGGTGGTAGTAGTGGTGGTAGTGGTAGTGGTAGTGGTAGTGGTGGTAGTAGTGGTGGTAGTAGTAGTAGTGGTGATAGTGGTGGTAGTGGTGGTGGTAGTGGTAGTGGTAGTGGTAGTAGTAGTGGTAGTAGTGGTGGTAGTGGTGGTAGTAGTGGTGGTAGTAGTGGTGGTAGTGGTAGTAGCGATAGTAGTGGTAGTAGTTGTAGTGGTGGTAGTAGTGGTGATAGTAGTGGTAGTGGTGGTGGTGGTAGTGGTGGTGGTGGTGGTGGTGGTAGTGGTGATGGTGGTGGTAGTGATAGTAGTGGTAGTCGTAGTAATTAGGAAAGTTATATTTTATGACTCCATCCCTAACATAAATTGAACATTTTAAAATTATTACTCTATTCGCTTCAAAATAAATTTTAAAATTTGTCTCAAAATATATGACATTTTAATATGTCATTCGAAAAGTATAAAATAAATAATAAATATTTTCTTAGTTATTTTCAATTTTTTTATGTTTTTTGTAAAAATATAAAGAATTATGAAAAATCAAAATTGAAAAAAAATTATGTAGAGACAAAGACAAAGTTCGAGCTCGGCTCGGCTCGTTTAGGCTCGTAAATTCGAATAAAAGCTCGATAAAGCTCGAACTAAAGATTGTTTGAGTTCAGTTTTTTTTAAAAATTCGAATTAAGCTCGAGCTCGGCTCGTTAAAGCTCGAGTTCGAGAAGCTCGCAAAAAAGCTCGTGAACAGCTCGCGAACAGCTCGAAACTCGTTTCGAGCCGAGCTCGAACGAATTTTTCAGGCTCGAGCTCGAGCTCGAAAAAAGCTCGACTCGTTAATTTTTAGTCGAGCTCGAGCTCGACACCTCAAAGCTCGGCTCGGGTCATTTACAGCCCTACCCATATTCTTTCTCTTACCTAACTTTTTATACCCATAACACATACTTCATTATACACTACTCTTAATTTTCGTGTAAAATCAATTTTGTAATTTTTTGAGGGGGACAAAGAAAGCATACATTTTTGAACGAAATTTTCGTCATGGGTCATACACAGAAATAACGTATATGTGCTTTTAAATCGTATAGAGTATAGAGGCAAGAATTCATGTATTCATTCGATCCCACCTTACCCTATTATTACATGTGAGAGTTGTTATTGAAAGAATAAAAAAATCTATACTATACTATATTAAAGTAGGCGAAAATGAATATGGGTGTGACACCTCATCAAAAAATGGGAGTATCTTTCATTCTAGGAAGCCACATCATCCTAGCTATTGATGTGCCAATGCTTTTCAAATTCAGATATTAGTTGAGTATATTAGACAATAATATGAGGTATGATATTAGATACTCTTATATAGGAGTATATAATAGAAGTATAGATATTAGGTATGATATTAGGTACTCTTATATAGGAGTATATAATAGAAGTATAGATATTAGGTATGATATTAGGTACTCTTATATAGGAGTATATAATAGAAGTATAGACTAGAGTATGTGAATAGGTATAAGTAGTAATAGACATATACTCTTATATATATAATAGAAGTATAAACTAGGTAGGCTATGCATTTAAAAACGCTAATAAATTGATACATTATCAACTTTACGGCTTCTTATGTATTGATTATCCTAATTCAACTTTTCATATATAAAAATGCATTATTTTATTTTCGAAATACATATGATTTTGCTTGGAAATATGATAATAATTAAAGAAATTTATTTTAGTAATCCAAAAGGCAAAAAGATGTTTAACATGAAGAGAGACTTTAAAAATTCATGAACGGAAGATTGTTCATATCTTCATCATTTAGTATACTTCAACCGTTAAGAGCATGAAGAATCATTGCATTAGTTTCACATTATGTTCATTAATAACATGCATATGATAATTCAAAAGACACACCAACGTAATTTAATTTTGCTATCTATTACTAAACATATAGAAGAATATAATTTTCTTTTGTTATAATCAACGGGAATATGAAACAAGTTGAAGTTTAAAGGTTGTAATACTAACTAATACAATAATTTAAAAAAACTTTTAGACTATTCATAAAAGATCAATAGTTGAAGAGTCATTCATTTTCTTCATTCAAGTATATAAAGACTAATTTTCTTTTGACAAATGTTTGTTTTTTGCTCTCCATCACTTTTGTAGAGACTGATTCATGAAGAAAGAAAATGTGTCAAGATTCTAGGAAATGTTATTGTAAAATGCTATTGTAAGTATTCACAAAATCCATTTTTTTGGATTTGTGAGTGACTTCTTTATAATCTATTTCGACGTATTTTGAATAGAATTTGTTTTTTATATTTATGTTTGTGTTTATTATTTTGATTTTGATTTTGATTTTAATTTTAATTTTAATTTTAACTTTTATTTTATAAATTTTCGTCTTTATTTTGATTTTATTTCTTGCTTTTTTTCTATTTCTTTTATGTTTGTGAATGTTTCTTTCGCTTTTTAATTATTAGAATTTTAATTTTAATTTTCATTTTTCATTTGCATTTTATTTTTTCGTATGTTTTTATATTGATTTTCTTTTATGCATTAGATTTTTTTCTTTCTTAATTATTAAATTTTTTTTTTTCATTTTGCTTTTGCTATTTTTGTAAGACAATTTACAACTTGGCTTTAAATAAGAACTTTGTTTGGATTATTATTTTATTTTTTTCCTTTCGATTATGATTTGATTTCTTTTACTTATTTGTAAAGTTGATTTAGTTTTATTTCTTATTTTTTTTTCATATTTGCTTTACTTTCGTTTTTTTAATATTATCTTCCTTTTTTTCAGTTTGTGATAAAAAATATTTCTTTTATTTCGATTAAAGTTTGATTTTTGATGTATTTATTTATAATTGCATTTGATATTGATTTTCATTGATGATTTTTTCAAAATATTTTTTTTAATATATTATGATTGTGTTCGTGAATGCTTCATTTTTATTATTTTTTTATTAAGATTCGATTTCCATATTTTAATTCAATTGTTTCATCTTTCTTTTGTTTTTTTTTCTATTTTGATATTTATTCTACATTGACTTTGTATTATTTTTAAAAATATTCAAATTTATTATTTATATGTTTCTACTCTTTATTTTTATTACATTTTTGAACTCTTATTTTTCATTTTTTTCCTTTATTAATATTTGACTTTCATATTTCTGTTTTGATATTGAATTCATTTTTAGTTATTATTTTATTTATTAAGTTTTTGAATATTTTTATTTGTTGTTGCGTTTTCTTTCTTCTATTTTATTCATACTTACGAATGAATTCTATCAAATTGCTAAGATTACAAAAATTAACTACAATGATATTTGTTAATCTTACTTTTATCTTTTATATTGATTTATATATTTATTTTTTCATATTGTACAAACATTAATGATCTAGAAGTCTTGAGGGAATAATGAGAAAACAAACCACAAAAATATTAACAGATTATGAAGAAAAATATTGTGCCATAACCCTAACTCTAAATACCTCTTTTAAGACTCCATCTATCCCATCATCACATGACATAACAAATGAATTTCATGGTTAGCCTTTTACATGTTTGTGACCTCACTCATATTTTTTCCCATGACCATAATATTTATAATTCATCCTCATAATATTTTATATTAATAAATTAATTTCAAACTGAAGTACATATTTTTTTTAATGGACAAACTTACTTATGATTATCAAAAACATCAAAGTATCCCGTGCGTAGCACGGGCAACACTAGGGGTGTGCTCGGTACGGTTTGGCTCGGTTTTAGGCTAAAATCGTTACCGAACCAAAAGTATTCGGTTTCTAATTTTAACAAACTGCCACCACTCGGTTTTAGCTCGGTTCGGTGTAGTCGGTTTTCGGCTTCGGTAAGTGTCGGTTCGGTAATATTCGATTTTAAAACCAATCCACCAAAACAACACACACAACCATAACAAAAAACACTCTCCATAAAAAAACAGTATATGACACAAAGACACAACATATCCTAAAAAAAACATCCAAGCAAAGAAGAGCCAAGTTTAAACCCCCAAAGCATAACCAGTAATTCAATTTCAAGGTCACTAGTTTTAAAAATTCATCAAAAATCCAGAGAGGAAAGCACAAAACAGTATATGACACAAAGACACAACAGATCCTAAAACGGAGATAGTTCATGAGAAAAAGAGAAAGAAAAAAAAATCAGAATCAGAATTATGTAGTTACAATTTGACATTGTCCCACCACTGTCCATCATTCCTGAAATATATGTGCTTGAAAGAAAAGGATGACAACGATGAAGAGAAAAAGAAGACAGTTGGATATCAACACTAGTCCTCAAACTCGTGCATGTGACCTAAAAGGTAGTTAGCGGCCGACTCCTCGTTCTTGTTGCAGGCAAAGAAGACCTCTAATACAAGTGCTCGATCAAATCCCATTGCTTCAAGCTGGAGATAAAAAAGAAACCAAAGAATAATGACAAAACGGATTACGAGGCGTCTGGCTGGTTAAAATTCAAAGGATATTTAATTTGGATAATTGGCCAAATTAAAGGATATTCAAGGGAAGGGAATCGGGATGACGACGGAATCAATGTCACCGGCCAGTGAGGTTAAGAGGACTATCGAGAACAAGGGTTAATCTCTTAGAGGAGTATTTAATTTGGCTTAATTGGCTTTTGATATTGACAAGATTTATTAAATCTTGTAAATTTTGAAGAAAATTTTTATTTATTTAATATACTCCATCCGTCCCACGTGAATGCAAACTTATTTCTATTTTGGTCCGTCCCACATGAATGCAAACTTTTCAAAATGGCAAAGAATATTCACTATTCCACCCACTCATTCTCTCTCCTACTTCACTTTTACACTCACAACATTCTCTCTCCTCACTATTCCTCCCACTCATTCTCTCTCCTATTTAATTTTTCATACTCACAACATTTAACTTTTTCTCTTTCTTACATCACTTTTCCTTAATTCTCACACCCAAAAAGTTAGTCCACATTCACGTGGGACGGAGGGAGTATATGGAAATTGAATAGATGTAAAATTATAGTAAATGTTATGAATATATATTATTTAGAAGTATATCGGTACGGTACGGTGTGAGTAATTGGTGTGAAATCATATATTCCAAATCGAATCGATAGATTCGATTTTTCAATATTTCATAAATCGTACCTATCCAATTAACCGTTGATACGATTTTTCGGTATCAATTTTTTCAATTTTATTCGATATTTCGATTTTTCTGCTCACCCCTAGGCAACACCCTAGTCGTAAAAAATGAAAGAGAAAAAGAAAAGAAAAAGCAAATGGAGCAAATCCAATTCACCCATTTTTGGGATCTTATCCAATGTGTTAAAGGAGTGGCTATATTTAATTGATATGGTATGTGCCTGTCTACATCCATCATTGCAATCTACAACAACCACACGCGTATTGTATAAATAGCTTATTACACATTGTAATAGCGTTGACACTGATTCAGTCCCCAAAGACTTTTCAGCTGTCCCATCTCTTTCTCTCTCTGGATTTTGGTAGCAATTGTTCTCTTTGAAGTAAGATCGAGGTTGGGGTTTTGCTTTTTGGAGGAGAATTGCTAGCAAAGAACCCTAAGGTCTGTGTGATTTCTAATTAGTTTTGTTCTTATTTACTTTTGCTTCTTCAATTTGATGATTGCTGTGTAACTTGGATTAGGGTTCTGGTTTGTGAAGTTTATCTCTGTTTTTTGGTTGTTGCAGTTGTTGGATCTGGGTTATATGTATTAATTTAAGTATTTCCATTTCTTAATTTAGGTTTTTGGTGAATCTTTTCTGCTTTCCTTTTGTTGTAATTCAGTACTGTAAGGGGTTTTTTGAGGTAGAGGAGTAGTCACTTTTTGAATGGTGTTCTTGGTTCATTTACTTTGAAATTGTTAATCTTGTAGCCTTCTTTTCTGTGATTGAGTTGATACTTTAGGGTTATTGCAAAGAGAGAATTTTGTAGCTCATTTATGCTGATTTTGATGCCATATTGCTTGAAAAGGAGTTCTAGCCAGGAATTCAGTTGCATTTTAATGATATCATATACTACTACCTCCGGTCCTAAATAGCTGTCTCTTTTGGATTTTTTACAAGTTTTAAGAAACACAATCATTATCGCAACTTAATGATGAAAGTGCCAATATTAATCTTATTTATTGTGCCTCTCTCCTACATTACTTTGCACAAAACCAATTAGGAATAAAGTAAAACAGGATTCAATGTAGGAGTAAAATAGGAATTTGAAAGCTTTTGACCTCAAAAGGGACAATTATTTCGGACCAAAACTTTGACCAAAAGCAACAACTACTTTGGACTGAAGGGATTATATGATTTGAGCTAGTATAATTGTATATCCTTATTAGCAAGAGGATATCAATTTGAGGTCGATTCATGTAAAATGATCATCTGGGTTGGTGATGCAAAACAAAAGCGTTTGTCTAGAGCATAAAATAAAAAACTAACTGGACTCATAATTGATTAATGTACATTGTTCCCGACATTAACTAAAATTACTAAATTAACCTTCCTCTAGGAAGACCAAAATAATGTGAAATAAAATATAAACTCGGACTATCTAAATATTCTAACTTGATTGTTAGCTTTGAACTTGAGTACATTACAATGTTTCTTATGCTCTTGACTTTGCTTACTTGGGTTTGATGAGCTTAAACAGTTAGTTCAGCCAGCCCTTTTGGTCATTGAAATTGTAACCTTGAAATTTTGGAATTCTGCTAAATGAAGGTTCAGCTAAAGAGTTGGTGTCCGTAAAGGAAAAAAAAAGAAGGGGGGGGGGTTGTGTGATGATTCAGCACTAAGTGAATATTACCATAATTTTATTTCAAATTTCCTAACTAACAATAAGGAAATATTAAATTTCAGAAGATTCTAAACTATTATATAGCACCGAAACATGATCATAGTTGAGCGTGCATGCATAGTTTTGGACAAATATTTTCCTAATAAAAATAAAGACTATGTAATTTCAACTCCTTATGAATAACTTATGGGGCTTTGACCAATAAACCCCTCAGCCAAATGAAATCAACCAATAAAGACAGACATTTTCAATACTTGCCAATAAGTCCATACTAAAAATGTGGACAAAAATACCCCTAACTGCAATTCCCGCACGTACTAGCGCCTTATGCGCTTGATGGGTGAAGATTAGGATCCGCTGATTTGCACTCCCTATGCATTCTCTCTCCTTCTTTCTCTATATTCCTTTTTTTTCCCCGTTAATAAAAACACCAATAACTGTGAAATTTGCCCTACAGTTGTTCTAAAAGAATGACATAAATAATCGAGAAATCTACAACACAGTTATAACATAAACCAACTTTAATCATGAACAATTGTGAAAACCTATAAAACATTAATGTGAAATACACATCACAGTTCAAAAATTTATCAGTTGTTTAAGCAAAATAACTGTGAAATACACATCACAGTTATTTCACAAACAATGCATTTGGATGAACAACTGTGAAAACCTATGAAACATTAATGTAAAATAGAATTCTCAGTTTATAACATAAACCAACACAGTTATAACATAAACCAATTCTATTTCACAGTTATTTAAATAACTGTGAA
Source organism: Adenophora triphylla var. japonica (assembly GCA_022495995.1). Taxonomy (NCBI): domain Eukaryota; kingdom Viridiplantae; phylum Streptophyta; class Magnoliopsida; order Asterales; family Campanulaceae; genus Adenophora; species Adenophora triphylla. Next base: position 152,708 of record JAFEMH010000086.1, read on the forward strand.
ATAGAATTCACAGTTATTTACACCAAAAATTTTGTCCAAGTTTCATGAGAAATATTAGTTGTTTACAAAACTCTAACCAAAATAACTATGAAACACACATCAGAGTTATTTCACAAACAATGCACAAGGATGAACAACTGTGAAAACCTATAAAACATTAATGTGAAATAGAATTCTCAGTTGATAACATAAACCAACACAGGTATAACATAAAAACACCAAAACTTGTGTCCATGGCGATTTGAGAGAGAGAAGAAAAACGGGAAACGAATTTGAATTTGAATTCAGCGAGAGCGAAAGAGAAAATCTTCTTCCTGTCGCTGAAATCTAGGACTTGTTGTTCTCCATTGTTTGTGGAGCGAAAATACAGCGAATTGAGGATCGAAATCAGAGTAAAACAAGAAATGGAGGGTTCAAAAAAATCACCGAATTATACATCAGTTAATCGAATCAATTGCACAAAACAACACACCGTGATGTGCACATATAATCACACACACGGAGTGTGTTGTGCGTGTTTACGATTGGAAGGAATGTACCAGTTTCCGCCATTGTTGTTAGTAGGTGTGTGCGAGATATCTGGATTTTGTGTTACGTAGCTCACATGAGAGAGATCCAATTATTTTTAGTAGAGACTTATTGGCGAGTTTCGAAAATGTTTGTTTTTATTGGTAAATTTCACCCCATCTAAAGGCATTATTGGTAAAAACCCCATAACTTATCTAAAAAAAAAAAAAAAAAAACCTTGAATTCCCACTCACTCTCTCTCTCTCCTTTATTTTCTTTTATCAAATAATGAATTACTAATTCTGGTTTTGTTTTGAGACACACTTCTCTATATATTGTCAATTTAACCTAAGAAGAGTCCGAAGAGTTGTTTCTTCTGCATAAAATTTATCCTTTCATTACTCTTTTATCTCAGATCAGATCATTGTTTTTTTTCTTTTTTGTAACAGTTTCATCTTTTCTTTAACGATGATGCATAAGGATTCATGTTAGCTGACCCCAAATTATTTTGGGACTAAGGCTTTGTTGTTGTTGTTTTGTAATAATTGCATTCGGTGCTCCATGGCCTCTGCTTTTCCTTTCCCTGCGTCATTTGATCTTTAATCATACACATGTTATTCGTTGTAGTTTGACATTCAATGTGAACGATGTGAAATATTTTTTTGTAATTCATATGCCCATAAGTCATATCTTAACAGTCGTGCCTCTGTCTGAACCACTTGGAAACATACATTTCTTCCTACGATTGTTAACTTTTCAACTGATATGTCAGTTGATAGTTGTTCCTATGTACTTTTATTTTACCTTAGTTCATTAGTTATTCCTTCTATGTTCCAAACAGTGTTCTAAAAAAAATTCTTCCCGCTCAGAAAATGCTGGACAAAGAATTTTTCACCGAATATGGTGAGGCCAGCCTTTATGAAATCCAAGAGGTGGTTGGTAAAGGAAGTTATGGTGTTGTTGCTGCTGCAGTTGATACTCATACCGGTGAGAAAGTTGCTATAAAAAAGATCAATGATGTTTTTGAGCATGTTTCTGATGCCACCCGCATCCTAAGAGAAATCAAACTCCTGCGGATGCTTCGACACCCAGATATTGTTGAAATAAAGCATATAATGCTTCCTCCATGTCGAAGAGAATTTAAAGATATTTATGTTGTTTTTGAGTTGATGGAATCTGACCTTCACCATGTGATCAAGGCAAACGATGACCTCACTCCTGAACATTTTCAGTTTTTCTTGTACCAGCTTCTTAGAGCATTGAAGTACATACATACAGGTTACTCTTGTCTGTACTTGTTGCATTTTCCTTGGGTTATTATTTTTTATTGCTTTTCTGATTCTTGTTTTATTTTCTGTTTCAGGACATGTATTTCATCGAGATCTGAAACCTAAGAATATTCTTGCCAATGCAGACTGCAAATTGAAGATTTGTGATTTTGGTCTAGCTCGTGCATCCTTTGATGATGCCCCATCAGCAATTTTTTGGACTGTATGTGTATCTTGTCTTGAGCTTAGTTTTTTTTTTTTTTAATTATTATTATTATTATTATATATATATAGATTTAGCTTTTTTTTTTTTTTTTTAATTTTATTAGAATTTAACCTGAAATTAGATGCATCAGTAGTTTCCAGTGGAATTGCAGCATTTCCTTTGACAACTTATTGATATTATCAACTTTTTATTTACTTATCCTAGGATTATGTGGCAACTCGTTGGTATCGTGCTCCTGAACTTTGTGGTTCTTTCTTCTCTAAAGTAAGTATAATAGCAAAGTGTTTATTTAAGTAAGGTTTTTTCATAGTCCTATATTTTATAGATGCTTCTGTTTTAGGTTTTAGATGTCATTTTTCCTTATGTATAGTGTTAGAATATGCGTCCATGAGACAGAGCAACATCTCATATTAATATCAGTGACTACAATTGCATCACTGGCAAAGCTCCACTCCCAGTCTTAAAGTCCTATACTTGCAGTTTTTGTCAATGTTAGTTTAGTTCGTTTCTACTCGTATTTTCATCATTGTTTCTTGATAACTGACGATCTAGCCCACTGTACTTGTTTCATAGCTGATATCTCAGCTGCTAAAACTGTCTTTTTAACTTCCATTCATTGTTGACACTTATATTGTTAGATATAATATCCCACATCTACTAAAGAACTAACCATGGACTGTTATATTGACTTGAGGGGCTACTACCCTTATCACAAATTTGTTTTAAGTTGGAACCTCCGATATAATCTACTACTAATCCAGTTCAAGCCTATGCTCACTCTTGAGCCACTCTCTACTTCTTACCCAATTCTAATTCCAAGATGGTATCGGAGCGGGTCGGTCCAGACTTCGTCATGCCACTAATTGCTTCTACATGGGCCCTCTCGTCTACAAGACCCACTATCTCCTATCTTCTACAAGGTCCACGTGCTCAACTCAACCCTCGACCTTCTCTCCGGGTCACACGTGAGGGGGTGTGTTGGACATAATATCCCACATCTATGAAAGAACTAAGCATGGACATGTATAGACTTGAGGGGTTACTCCCCTTATCACTAATTAGTTTTAAGGTGGAACCTCCAATATAGTCTATTGTTGGTTTAGACCAAGTCCATGCTCACCCTTGGGCCTCTCTCTACTTCTTACCCAATTCTAATTCTAAGATATATTAAAAGAATGATGACTATTTATGATTTAAACTGGTGTTAGGCTTAACAACACCTTCTTAGCCACCTGTCTTCTCCCCCATTGCCCTGACCCTTAACATGAGCCTTCTTTTAAATCATTTGCTTCTCCCTCTCTGGATTCCAGCTAAATGTAGAATCTAAGCCTACTTTTCTATTTGGTCTATTGAGGAAGACCACATGGATCTTATCATCTTCGTCCTACTGATAAGAAGGAAATGATTGTTTAGCTTGCCCTTATTGTTTTGCCTTTTGTTTTCTTTTAAAAAGATGATTGATGTCTCACTTAAAAAGATGATTGATGGGTCCTAAGGAGGCAACAAGGATAGAAGAAAAAAAGTTAGGGTGAATAGTTGTTTTAAAACTTTTTCGACCCTTTTGTAAGAACCACCTTGTTCTTATCAAACTTACCTAACTTGCTATTTAAGGCAAGATCAGGGTAGCTTAATAAAACAAACTGGAGGTAAGTTCTTTAGGCTAAGAGGATATTGAAAAATAAGCATGACCAAGTGTATGGTTAAAATGGGTCGATGCAAGTAAAAATGGTAAGGTAGAACAGATTGACAGAAATCAAAGCTTAAATGAATTCAAGGTTGGATTAGATATTTGGCATTAGTACTCGATTTAATTACATACAAAGTAAACGGTAATTAAGTTAATGACAAATGGTTTGAAGTGGTTCACTCGTAAGTATAGCTACATTCACTACCAATTACCTGGAGCCCAGAAAATTGGACTTCTCTAAAGTGAGGCAAAAGCTTCTTACTAATTACCTGGAGTCCAGAAAAGGTCAAAAGGAGTAATGGGGTCTATCCAATCAAGAGGTCAAAAATAATAGGACTAAAAAAAATAAGAACTGAGTGTTTAACATGGCCTTACTCAGATTTTCAAATTTTCCAAAAAAGAAAATCTTAAATTTTAATGCATATCTCCTTCTTAGGGGGAGTGAACATTTTATGCATCTTGTTGCTATCCTTGAGGCTTTTAACTTTGAGAATTTCCTTTGCATTAACAACATTATTTTAGAACATTGCTTGATGTATTGAATGTTTCCAGTACACTCCTGCTATTGATATCTGGAGCATAGGATGCATATTTGCCGAAATGCTTACAGGTAAACCCTTATTTCCTGGAAAGAATGTGGTGCACCAATTGGATCTAGTAACGGATTTGCTTGGTGCTCCTTCAGCTGAAACCATCGCAAGGGTATGTTATTCCTTGTAGGAAATCACTCTTGTTAACGATGATTATTTGTTAATTATTTGTTAATGTTTACCTAACTTTGTTCTGTCTCATTAAAGTTTGTTTCTGCTCGGTTTACATTATGCTATTTTAACTTATGTAGATACGGAATGAAAAGGCTAGAAGATATTTGAATGGCTTGAGCAAGAAAACACCTATTCCTTTCTCTCAAAAATTCCCCCATGTTGATCCTTTGGCACTACGCTTACTCGAACGTTTGCTTGCATTTGATCCCAAAGACCGCCCATCTGCTGAAGAGGTAAGATTTGCTTAACAATTTATTTGACAATAGCTCTTTTAACTTTACTTTGTAACCTTTGCAGGCTTTAGCTGATCCCTACTTTTATGGTTTGGCCAATCTGGAAAATGAACCATCCACAGAGCCGATTCCAAAACTTGAGTTCGATTTTGAAAGGAGGAGACTGAATAAAAATGATGTGAGAGAGTTAATCTATAGAGAGGTATGATCATATTGAGTACTACTCCCTCTGTTTCCCAGAATAAATATTGCACTTTTGACTTTTTTGGTCAACTAAATTGAACTTTGACCTACATTTAATGATAAATTATTTATCTTCATGAAAAATTGAAAATAGTTATAGATAGTGTTGCAATTCGTGCGTCAATAACCATTTTTAGAATAATAAATAATTAACCAATTTTTTTTGACTTTTTGGTCAAAGTTCAACTTAGTTGACCTTTAAAGTCAAAGTGCAACATTTATTATGGGACAGATGGAGCAACTCTTATTTGGGGCATTCACTTTAATTTTACGTAGTATAAAGATGCGTCTTCTTTTAAAGCAAACAGATATTGGAGTATCACCCGCAGATGTTGCAGGAGTACCTTCACGGTGAAGAACATGTACACTTCATGTATCCAAGGTTAGGTTTTACAGGTTTCCTGAGCCATAATGTATGCTTACATACATGTACAATATATAGATTGAACTACCCTTGCAAGATTTTTTCTTCTTGTAGTTACTCCCCCACACGTGATTTTACAAACCCCCCGTTTCCTTTCCTTTTTTTCCAATAGAAGATTTAATGCAAAATGTCTCATATGTGTAATACATTATTGAGTCCTTTGGAATATGTTGTCTAGTATAACTGGCAATGGGAACAGCGCTTCCTACTCCCAAATTTCATTTAATCATCTGATTCCTTATTGAAAACTTCAAATTGTTGGAAGGTCCCAGTTTAAGAAAGAAATGTGCCTATCTCTTGCACTCTTCAACCAGTCTTTACTCCAGGAACTTACTTTGTGATAGGATGTTGTACGTTGCTTCATTATGGGCCTTCCCTAGAGGTGTCTTTTTTAGAGGAATTCCTGTTTCTTTCGCACTGCGGGATTCAAGCAATTTGATCTCTTAGAGTTTTTCTGTTTCTGCTGTATCATTCTCTTTCGATGGGTCCAACGAGTCATGAAAAAGTAACCAATAATAAGCTTCTTGATGAACCAAGAGCATGAAATTCTTGAATGATTGACATCAATAGGATCTTTGTAACAATTGTCAAATTTAATATATTCAAAATTATCATGTGATCGGCTCAATGAAAGTATGGTAATTTTTTTTGAAATTGAATGCTTCCCGACTAAATAATATGAGTTTGAATCACAAATTGAAAAAGGATCTAAGCATTTAACATAACACGGTGTGGGAAACTCTATTCAATTTGATCAAATGAAAATTCTTTTGGATCGTGTGGATATTCATCGAAGATAGGTGGTTGACACCAGTCGATGATGGGTTGGGAGTAATGAAATCCGTAAATGGCCAAACAAGATCAATCATGGTGAGGCAAGAAAGAAGATTTTTTTTAGAAGATAACAAAATGAGAAAAGAAGTAAAGTTGACGAAGGTAGGAGGAGGAAAAAAAGAAGAAAATGTTATAAAGATACCTCAACCGAAAATTTCTGGTTTCGGCTTTGATACCAACTGATGCAGTGAAAAACTGCAGCAAAATGATATATATATTGCTATAACAACAACAATGCCTAAGAAGAGAATTTGGGAGGGGGAAAACCCACAATTTCAATAATATTATTAATCAAAAACACTCTCCTTTGCTGAATACATTAAGAGTATTTATAGACTACATAAAGCTAACCAAGAGTCTAAATGTATGAACATAAATAGATATCTCAAGAGTCTTCGGTTCATGTACCAAAGATGATGAATAATACCTAGACATCTTTGATTAAATATTTCCAACTAAGATGACTAGAAGAAAACCAAAAAACATTAATATACCTTGAATATAAAATCATGAAATAAACCAATTTTGTTGGATTGATTTGACCTGCATCAATGGGGTCCTCATCCGTCTTCTGCGATATTCCTTTATTTGGTATATTTTTCTTTTCTTATCCTATCATTTCCGATGGAGCCAACGACTCACTATTTTTTGGTTTGAGAATATGATGGAATAAAGCAAAATGGTTCACTAAACTGTTTGCGCTTCTTCCATGCAATTTTCGACACAATTTTCATCGTGGGTCATTCGAAAACAACCTCTTTGTGCTTTAATACAGGGGCAGGGTTACGTACATCCGACCCCCCCCCCCTCTTATCCCACCGTAGGTGGGAGCCTTTGCGGCACCGGGGTAATGTTGTTGCTGTATCGAAAAAAAGAAATACATGAAGGATTTTGTAAATGATCCAAATTACCACCAGCAGATTCATCTAAGTGTTCTTAAGAAAATACTCCGTCCTTCCCATAATGATAGTCCCATTTGACTATCAATCATTTTAAGTTTTTAACAACATATCATTTCCATCACTAACCTTAACGAGGTTTCCTTATTACGCCAATCCTCCCTCTTTTTTCTTGGTTGACTCTCATCCTCTCCTCTCCTTGGTTGACAATTTAGAAAGGTCAATTATTTTAAACTAACAAATTTGGTAATGTGACTATCCTTTTGGGACAAAAAAAAAAATGACAAATGGGAACATCTTTATGGGAAAGGAGTAGTTTTCAGCAAAACCTAATATCACAAAATCCCAGCAAAAGTATTGAAGTTTTTATTGCCTTCAAAGTACCACTCTTGGAACTCCTCTAGATTTATGCCTTTCTGGTTGATTCTGGTGGATTTAAACTTGGATTTTCACTCCTTGATATGCTTGAAACCTAAGGCCAAAGGGAGGGTTTGTGTTGATTTAGAGAGAGAGGCCTCAGAGGGCAGAGGTGGGTTGGCAGCTTGGTTTTTGATCCTTCTGTTGATCAGTGGCAACTTTGAGTTTCAATGGAGGTTTCAGGCTTCCTTTTTGCGGGTGAGAGATGGATAAGGCCAGACTGAGAGAGCAGGGGTATCTACATCCATAAATAAACAAATTCCTTGAGCTGATAGATTGAAGGTTATCTACATCCGTCCATAAATAGTTTAGAAGATGCTCTTGAAGCTCCTCTTTTATGCAATACCAGTCAAAACTAAGGGCCCGCCCTTGCGTTCTTCTGGGTAAGAAGAGAAAATGCAACCTCCCCCCCCCCCCCTCTTTCTCCCAACAAAACTAAATATATAGCACAATATTGAGTAATTTTATGAGTTTCTTACTTCATTATGAAACACCTTCAGTAACGTTTATGTGAGCTAGTCTATGGTCCTCTTGAAGATCAAAGTTGTTCATGTGAGACACTGATTTCTATTGACCTCATTTCTTTTCAGTGGAGTGGATAGATTTAAGGAACAATTTGCCCAGCTTGAGGAGCAAGATTGTAACGGGCAAAGAAGCTCACCATTGCCAAGGCAGTATGCATCTGTGCCAAGGTGAGATGATAAATAAAATATGCCAGCGTTCCTTCTAATGGGTATAATTCTCCCTCTGTACCAAAATGAATGTCCCAACAAAAATTCAAATTTGCTCTTGATCACCATTAAAATTTCAAATTTGCCCTTGATCAAGAGCAAATTTGAAAAATTTTGGTACATTCATTTTGGGATGGAGGGAGTAAAACATGTTTAATAACTTTTGCACTGGTTCTTCTAGGGAACGTATCTGTGCACCAATAGATGAAGCTGATGATGAGAGCAGTGATTTTGTTGCACGAACTACAGCTGCTATTGCACGCACAACCCTTCAAAGTCCTACAAGGTCAGCCAGGGTTAAAGAAACAGAAACTGTTAAAGCGGATGTTTTACCTCCCCGAGGTGGTCAGAACAGACCAAATCATAGTGCTCGTTGCATGCTGAGGAGTGCTAGCATTAACGCTTCCAACTATGTTGGTGTAAATGGAACAAATTATGAGGTAAACGTAGTATTTTTCTCTCTGTGCCTCTATATATGTATATGTAATATGTGTATATATCTATATACTCCCTCTGTCCAAAAATAAATGTTGCACTTTTCTTTTTAATCTGTCACAAAATAAATATCACATTTCTAAATAAGGAAAAAGACTTGGTGCAATTTTGCAATTGTATAAGCAATGTACAAACAAGTAAAGTACATTCCTTAGAAATATTTACAAGGCAAATGCGACATTTATTTTTGATATTTGTAGGAGGCAATATCTGGACAAGATGGAGAAGGAATGAGCATTCTGTCACCAAAGCTAGCAGTTATTTCTTAACCGGACGTAATGCAGCCATTCCTGATACAGATAGTATTTGGATGTTCGTTCAGGCTACAGTTCTTGAGCCTAAAGTTACGAGGTTGCAGGTTTTTTATTTGCTAATGAATGTATCGTGCCACCTTCTGATGTATCATTGTCACTTGCTACATCTACTGCTTATTTGTGCTCAACAACAGCTGTTGCCACTAATTCGGATAATTCTTCTAAGTCAGGTCCAACATAATCCAATGTATTTTACACTTGCAAATGTTTGATAATTCTCTGAAGCAAGTTTCTTGTCATGTTTGCTTATCTGATGTTAACCCACACATAAGTTGTACTCCACTCATCCCAAAAAATGAATGTCTGTTTTTAGAACAAGGAAATTTATGTGCTTTCAGTGATATACTTTTTCCTTATCAATTCACTTTATATCAAATTTTTAGGCAAGGAAAAGAAGGAGAGATAATTAGTGAAAGGAAGTGTTATGAGTAGGAAAAGTAAAGTAGGAGAGAAAATGAGTAGAGGAGAATAGTAATTTGATTGGTGTTGTGAGTATAGAAACTTTTTATTTCGGATGTCATCAAATGAAGTGTTAGTGTGTAACGGAACAAAATGAAAATTTGTATCAGGTGAATTGGGACGGGGAAGTATGTGTGTACTTGGAATAAAATGAAAATTTGTATCAAGTGAATTGGGACGGTACTTGCCTTTTTTTAGTATGTGGGACAAGGAGTATCTGTGTAGTGTTTTTTTTTTTTTTTTTTTAATGTACTACGTGCAGGGCTGGCCTCTTGGGAAGTTTATAAAGCCGTTACATTTTTACCCTCAAAATTTGTTGCTCTCAAAATTTTACCTGCCATCTCACCAACCTATCATCGACACTCCCAGGCCACACCGCCATCACTACCAAACCTTAACCCTAAACTCAAAAAGGGTAATGCTTTGAAATGGGTCGTGTCGTAGCTACCAATTATTACTTTTGTTTCAGCCGCTACAATGCTTCTAAAACGGAAACCCAATTGAGAAAGAATTTTGTCCGAATTAACCTTAGAATTATGCACCAAACGAGCCCTAAACTGTATACTCAAATAATACTCTGTCTCATATGAAAAGGTACAAAATAGGTATTGCAAGGGAATTAAGAATAGTATGTATTTGAGTAAGTGTTGTGAGTATGAAAAGTAAAGTATGAGAGAAAATGTAGGGTGGAAAATAGTGTGTGGATATTTATCGAAAGTGTCTTTTTAAACGGTACACACAAAATGAAACTTTGTGCCTCTTTTCGAGTGACACGGAGGGAGTATATGTTAACATCACCTAAATATCAGTGGCGAAGTCAGAAATTTTAGAGATGGGGGTTGAAATTGTTTAAGAAATAAACATTATAATTGAAGTATCCAAATTTAGCATAAAATAAAAGGGAGTCAAAATAATAATTTAGTACAATTTTTACCTAGAATCAAGGGGATCTAAATGTAAAAAATCATCATATATGGTACTAAAAAGTGACTATCTTCAGATTTGAAGATGCTAACATGAACTCCCTCCGTCCCACCCAAGTGTGCACCATTTTGACCAAGGCACGCCGATTAAGAAATATTATTAAGATAATGAAAATGTGTGGTAGAAAATGAAGAGAGAGAATGAGTAGAGTAAATAGTAGGTTGGTTGAATAAATTGTATGGTGGAGAATGAGTGGAGTTAATGAGTGGGTGGGGTATGGAGAATATAAAATATTAAAACCTTTTCCATTTTTGGTAGTTCACACTCGGCTGAAACGGATCAAAAGGAAAATAATTGTACACTCGGCTCGGCTGTGACTGAGGGAGTATACTTTTCAAAATTTAAGGGGGTCAACCGACCCTTATACCTTAAGTCTAGCTTCGCTAGTGACTATAATAATAGACCTACTTTTGCCACCACCAATAGTTAGGGCCGTTTCTGGAATTTTATGGGCTTGCTTGGGGCAAAAAGGGTCCTTCGTGAATCAATTATTTTTTTCAAAACTCAAATATTTTTCTATTATCAAAATATTGTACACCTCATACTTTGAATTCCAGAGAGTTATAACCAAAACTGCTAATTTATTTTATAAAAAAAAATTTACAACAAGACCAGAGACCCAATATAAAACTGTAACAGAAATCTTAAGCACATCAAAAAAAACATATAAGGTTCTCAAAAATTACAAAAATAAAATAAAATATGAAACAATCCTAAAAATGTAGCAAAAAGAATATTATAGTATGTACAATATATATATCAAAATATAGTAAGAATATGACGATCCCAAAAAAATTACTTTAAAATTAAAGATTATATAATCTATGTCTTAGTTCTTATTTTCTACTTTTGTCCACCCCCGCCACCAAAAAAATAAAATAAAAATCTCATTTCTTAATTTGAGTGGTTAAAATAAGTGAAATTACTAAATAATACCACTCAAATGCATAAATAGTGGATATGAAACTTGGTGATATGAAATAATATGAGGGTCCCCTATTTTTTATTTTATTTGAAAAAAATGCAAAAGCCATGGATATGAACTTTGGTAATACGTTCATTAAAAATGTGTTTGCGTGTAAAATATAAAATTAATAACTATTTGCAGATAATATATCCCGAAAATGGGCCCCTGTTAAACTTGGGCACTGGACGGGTGCCCTTCCTGACACCACCTCAAATTTCAATGCCACCCCCACCTTAAGATTTAACATTTTAATAAAAGGTTTCATTTTGCACACTTCAAAAATGTGGTTACATACTGATTTAGAAGCTGAGGGAAGCTTCCTGATGATAAAGTTTGAGTGGGCCCCCTGAGCTATCAACAGGGCCGGTCCTGTGAAATTTGGGGCCCAAGGCAAGCTATTTGGTCGGGGCCCTTATAATCCTCCACGAGCAACAATGCGGTGACATTCTCGAATATATACTTATCTACTCCCTCCGTCCCATTAGTAATGGGAAATTTACTGTAGACACGGGAATTAAGGAAAAGTGAATTATAGTGGAGGAAATAGTGAATTATAATGGTGTTGTGAGTATTAAAATAATGTAGGAGAGAGAATGAGTGGAGGGAATAGTAAAGATTCCTTTCCATTTTAGGAAGTTTGTGATTTGTAATGGGACGACCAAAAAGGAAAGTTTGTGGTTTGTAATGGGACGGAGGGAGTATATCTTTAGGGTTTAGGGCTTATTACGATTGTAGATGTTATTTTCGATATTATTAGGTTTTAGCATTATTGAATAGTTGTTGAATAGTAAGCTAACAACGAGACTTAGAAATTTTTACTAATAAAAATATTGAGTTTTGTGCTTAGATAATTGGATTTGGTATTTAGATTGGATTGAGATAATTGTGAAAAAATACAATAAATTTTATTAATAAATGCAAAAGATTTAAAGAAATATTTGACCAAAATGAATAAATGCAAAATTTATACAGAAATATTCCAATAATGTTGAAGTAATTAATGCAAATAATTCACTAAAATATACCCCCTCCGTCCCATAGAACATTACACGTTTACTATTGAGAACGGAAAATAAGGAATAATGTTATTAAAGTAGGTGTTGTGAGTGGGAGGAGAGAGAATGAGTGGAGAGAATAGTAAATTATAATGGTGTTGTGAGTATTAAAATAATGTAGGAGAGAGAATGAGTGGAGAGAATAGTGATTTAAGGTTTCCTTTTTAGGAAAGTGGGACTTTAAAGAGGGACGCCCAAAATAGCAAAAGGGGTAATGTTCTATGGGACGGAGGGAGTATTGCAAAAAGAAAATTAAATTTGCTAATTAAACTTGGAATAATAGAATGTAAGCAAAAAAAAAAAAAAAAAAAAAAAGGAAGAAAGAAAGCCAACTAATTAAGATTTAACTAATTATGATTGGTAAAATAGGAGGAAATTAGGTGGGACAAAAGCAAAGTTGTCTAGGAGAGAGAAAAGGAAATTAGAAGAGAGAAGCAAAAAAAGAGGACAAAGAAAAGAAAACTAAAATTATAACTTATAAACGAAGAACAGGGATTCGAACACGGGTGGTAAGCAAACCACAGGGGCTTCAGCCTCACTACAACCACTGGACCAATAACAATTATTGATGAACATCTAAGAGTTTATATTATATATAAACAAAAGATTAAATTTGGGGGCCCTAAAATTCACAAAATTTTTGGGGGCTCAAGGCGACCGCCTTACTCGTCTGGGTACAGGGCCGGGCCTGGCTATCAAACCGTCAGCACGTGTCAGGTATGGCTGGGACTTTTCGCAAATTTCAAAGTGCACCATAGATGCTGACCGCTATAAATTCAAATTTTAAAACTCCGCCGGTTCAGCGCATGAGGAAATTTGATCAGACGACTCATTAATATAGGTTAACCTGAACCGCCCAAGGCCTATAAATAGGAAACCCTTCCTCCTTCACAATCTTTTATCACCCATTGCTTTCGGTCTATATCTTAGAGAGAGAAAATACCCCAGCTACCTTAAGCTTCCTCTATTTGCAATCCTTCTCAAGTAGCAAGTCCTTGTTTACTGTTTCTTCCCTTTCTCCATTACAATGGTTGGTAACCTTGAGTGTCCCTTAGAACTAGGCAATGGGATTATCCCTGACATATTCGCTGTAGATAGGACTTCCGTGGAATCTATTGGATGGTTGTCAGTGGGATGTGGGTGAAACTAACCCTAGAGTCTTTTAGGTACTTTTCCCAGAAGTGTGATTGGGATCCCCAATCACACTTCTGGGAGATCATACCCGACTGAGGAACTTCGTGATGGGTGTTCTTTGCAGGTTCCCCATTATCGCAATCAGGCAGAGTGTACCAAAGAACTTGTCAGGAGGGCTCGTGCAGACCCTATGGGCCGTGGGACAGACTGGGAGAGGGTGGAGCTTATTGATAAGAATGAGATAGCGCCTTAGAGCCCTCGACCCCTCTTGCTCTTGTTGAGCCCGCGGCTCCTTTGGGATCTCACTAACTATGGAATAACTGACTTTGGACGAACTTGTACCTAGATCACAATAAAAACAACAAGCACCGTTAGAGACCAAGCCGGGGTTGATTCCGGCTTAGGCCCTCGGGTGTGAGAGTAAGATCTTTGAGAAAATATATCGAGAATAATACTTGAAATGTCTTAGTGTGTTTGTGTGATAAGGTTTAGATAATGTGACTTAACTTACCCAAAAGGACAAGTGAGAGTATTTATAGTGTAAAGAGAGAGACCAGGTTGATAAGATCTCAGCCATTGGGAATGTTTGTCTTGACCTAGGGTGTGAGAGTAAGATCTTTTTAAGAAGAGATTTAAAATGGTTTGAGTTTTCTAAAGTGTTTAAATTGAAGACTAGCGGTTAGAATCCGGCCAGAGAGAAAGGGGTGGATAGATAGAGGGTTTAGTCCGAGAGAAGAAAGTTGGAGAAAACATGTTTTAGTTTTTATTAAAACAGTTGTAATTTTTCTTGGTCATTGATCCCACCGATATTTTACTCCCTCCAATATCCCTATAAATTATAATTTCAAAAATTACTAACTGTAAACTAAAGGCAAAGAAATTGTGAAATATCAATAATTGAGTACATTTTCTATATAACATGTGCATACAATAAAGGTGACTTTAGTCACACAAGATCCCTGAGGGTTTTTTTTTTTTTTTTTTTTTTTTTTTTTTTTTATATATATATAATTTGAGCAAACAAGTTCCATGAGTTTGAATCATCAAAAATAAAGAAGAATATTAAGTTTCATGCAAATATGTGACATTCATTTTCTGAGATTAAAAAGATATGAAATGTCAGTGTTATTGGAATAAAAAACAACAAATTTAGACAACTGATTTGTTGAACCAGCTACCTTTTCACATGACAATTGAAATTGTAGTGTTTCTCAATCCATTGCACCAATGCTTAAGAAATGTATAGGCTGAATATATACAATGAAATGAAAGATATTAACATTAACATGCGTTTTCTTGATTTACTTGGAGACTTATGGCATGTGAGCTATTCTAAAAGAATGCAGAGATTTGGATAAGACTCACATTCAGAATATTATTTTCACTTTATTTCTATATGAGGAAGACCTCAACAGGTTTGGTGGAGTTCAAAAACAATTTAAAAATCTCTCTCTGTCAGCTCAAACTGAGATCTTCCCAGACTCTTCCTTAGTCAACAATTTATCTGCCAATAACTCCCCTTCAACCTCTCAGTCTCAACCTACCCAAACTAATGTCAACCATAGCAAGCTTTCTCAGGAAGATTAATCTGCTGCCTTTGCTAGAAACTATAGAAAGTTTAAAGACTTTAAGAAGTCTCAACAACAACAACATGGCAACAAACCCTTCCACTCCAAACCCTCATCATTTCAAAGATCTGGAAATTTCCAAAGACCTCCAAACCTCAACCGATAGCAAAAATGCCCAAGGTGAGTTTGTTTGCTACAAGTGAAGGAAACCCGACCATTTTGCTTCTAAATGCCCTCAACCTAAGTATGAATTTCTTAGGAAGAAACCTTTTAGGAAAAATCCTAGATCCAAAAGCTTAGTAGCCGAGGAAGGAACAGAAAAGGCTATGCCTGTTTGGTTTGAAACTGATTCAGAGGATGAAAATGCTGACTTAGATGAATATGCTGATGTTAGTTTTGTAGCTCTCGATTTAACAGAAGCTGGACCCACTCCCTTACAGTCACCAATCTATAGAAACTCTATTGACCAGTCAAGCACATACCATGACACTACCACACCTATGAGGTCTATCATATTATGATGAACTTATACCAAGGGCTGAAAATTCCTACAACTTCAAAATCCAGAGTATAGGTGAAGCTCTCTACGGTCAAAGCAAAACCCCTCCAACTCTCAAGCCTTTGATGCAACCAATGCAACCGACCTACCAAACTCAGGCTCAACCGATGACATTCAAAACCCAACCTGTGTTTTCACCTCGACCGATCCAATTTCAAAAGACCTTAGTCGACATAAGCTCTCAACCGACATCCTCCTTACCTAATTTTGATCCCAATTTTGAACCATCATCCTCAACCTTTCAGCCAATCATTGACCCAATGCCTAACCTTTCAATGTCTGATATGGCAGAGGTGATGAATGAACTGTTTTCTGATTTTGAAAAATTAAATGATGTTCACAAAGTTATGGCTGCTGATTTCAAAAGAATCTCAACTGAAAATGACTCTCTTAAATCAGAGATAAAAGTTTTGAAAGAAAACAAACAAGAGTCAGATCAGTTGAGAATATAAAATCAAGATCTCAAGGATGGACTAAATATTTATCTTAGTCAAATTGCTGATTTAGTCTCAAGAAATAATTTTCTCACCAAGACCATTAATTCTTGTTCTAAATCAAAAGCTGCTGTTGAGACAATCCTACAAGACCAAATGTCTTATAATGACTAATCTGGTTTAGGATTTAACTCCAGAAATAAAGACAGCAAAGACAAGTCATTTATTAAGTCTGTTATTGTTGATGATAGTCCATCTGATCTGCTAAAGAAAAGTACAACTCGTACTTTTGGTGCTGTTCCACTTGCTTACCCCCAAGTGAAGGAACAGATCAAGGTCAAGAAAGTTGACAAGAAAAACTCCAAATAGACTAAGGTAGCTGATCCCAAGCTGGGACCCTATATCCCACTTGGTGATGGTGACAGCAAAGCTGGTATTCACATTGCCAGTCATGTTGCAAACTTGGAATCCTCAACCGGTAGAACACCTGTAACCGGTTAAGGGACATTAATTGGTCAGGCTAATGTCATCGGTAAAATCGTCCTAACTGATAAGGGTGCCTCACCAGGTAAAGTTATGTCCAAGAATATGTGACATACCAGCAAAGGAAACACCAACACCTTCGTGCCAAAAACATTTGTTCATGCTCAAACTTCTAAACCTTCTGAAGCAGTGGTCAAATTGAATATCAACTCATCTACCTCCTCACAGCCTATTGAAATCAAGTGTGTAAATTTTGGAGATTACGATCACAAGGCTTATGAATGCCACTTGAAGCACCTATCTGGACCCAATGAGCCTCAAAGCTCAAGTGGTGGCCAGGTATGGCTGCCAAAGAGGAACTAACTCTTTGGACCCAAAAGAATAAGGGGGACCATAAGCTTAATGTTTTATTTCAGGTATGCTTTATGGCCTCAACCTATGCAAGTAAAGACATTTGGATCTTGGACAGTGGATGCTCAAAGCATATGACTGGCCGTACAGATCTCCTTACAGATATTGAAGAAGCATCAGGTCCTCCAGTTGTCTTTGGTGACAATGCGAAGGGTAAAATTGTCGGTCGTGGATCCGTCATAAGAGGTACAGTTACTGTACAGAAGGTATTATTGGTGGATGGTCTTAAACATGACCTTCTCTCCATATTACAATTTTGTGATAAATGTATACATTGTGTATTTACTTCTTCCAACTGTTATCTGAAAAATATTGATACCGGAGAAACCCTTCTCACTGGACAAAGAAAAGGTAACATATATGCTATAAATTTAAATGCTATTTCTAGTGTTACTAATGCTTGTTTTGTAGCAAAGAACATCAGTGATAATTCATGGCTATGGCACAAGAGACTCAGTCACTTGAACTTCAAATATCTATCCAAGCTAGCCAATGCAAATTTGGTAACCGGCTTACCTCAAGTGTCTTCTGATCATGGAAGGAAGTGCAGAGCATGCCAGCTAGGAAAGCAACATAAAATATCATTCCAAAGCAAGCCCTGCATGTCCACATCTAAGTGCCTCCAACTGCTACCTATAGACTTATTTGGCCTCACAACAACTGCTAGTTTAGGGGGAAGCAAATATGCCTTGGTTGTTGTAGATGATTTTTCAAGATATACTTGGGTGGAAACATTCAGCTCCAAAGATGACACTTATGGAGTTGCCACTAAGCTTTTCCGTCTACTTCAAACCTAAAAGGAGAGTGACATCATCAGTATGAGATTCGACAATGGAACGGAGTTAAAAAATAATGGCATTGCTCAGTACTGCGATGATCATGGAATTGATCACAATTTCTCTGCTGGTGGAACACCACAACAAAATGGTGTGGTTGAGAGGAAGAACAGAACCTTGATCGAGGCTGGTAAAACTATGATATCTGAAGCAAGGCTACCCAAGTACTTTTGAGCTGAAGCTATCAACACAGCATGCTTCACTCAGAATCGGTCATTGGTCAACAAGTTTCACAACAAGACTCCTTACGAGCTTTGGCGTGGCAGAATTCCCAATATCGGTTTCTTCATAATATTCGGCTGCAAATGTTATGTTCTTTACAACGGAGAAGAATATCGAGGTAAATTTGACGAGAAAGTCGATGAAGGCATCTTTGTTGATTATTCCAATCACAGTAAGGCTTTTAGAATATTCAATAAACGTATGTTGAAAATTGTTAAATCTTTTCATGTTACATTTGATGAATTTGATTTGCTAGAATCTGACAAGGCTCCTAATAGTACTAATGATTCTGATGTTTTTTAGACAGGTGAATCGAGCAACTCTAACTCCAATCAAAACACCAGTAACAATGCAAATCAACCTCTAGCTCAGAATTCAGGCTTTCCAAGTGGTGTAACCAATAGAGCCCTAGTTGATGATTCATTTTTTCCTCAATCGGTTAGAAGAGAATCAAATTCCCAAAATACCTTAACCAATTCCCTACCAACTAGTCCCTCTACAATTATTCCTATTATACCACCTGAACCTGAACCAATTTCTATTATCCATATACCATTTTCTCCAACTAAACCTGAATTTGATCATCTGTCAAACTCATCACCAACTCCTAACCGATCCTTACCTCAACCGTCACACCTCCATCAACCGATTCCACTCCACCTCTAGAAACCTTAAGAGAAGAATCGGTCAGGCAAGACAGTCCAAGGGAAGTGAGACCAGCTAAAGGACACCCTATTAACAATGTGATTGGTGATGTGTTTGGTCCAAGAATGACTAGAGGCCAAAGGAGGAGTATAGAAGAACAACATAGTCTATTCTCCTCTGCAATGGTCTCAAATAAAAACCAAAGAAGACAGAAGAAGCATTCAATGATCCCAGTTGGGTAGAGGATATGCAAGAAGAACTCAATCAGTTCAACAGATGCAAAGTATGGGAATTAGTGCCTTGACCCGATGATCAGACAGTGATAGGAACGAAATGGGTCTTTAGAAATAAATTGGATGAGTCTGAAAAAATAATAAGGAATAAAGCAAGACTTGTAGCAAAATGGTACATACAAGAATAAGGAATTGATTATGATGAGACTTTTGCCCCTGTTGCTAGATTAGAAGTCATTAGGTTGTTTCTTGCCTATGCTACCTACAAAGAGTTTAAGCTATACCAAATGGATGTGAAAAGTGCCTTCCTCAATAGAGAACTTCAAGAGCTTGTATATGTTGATCAACCTCCCGGGTTTGAAGACTCCAAGAAGCCTAATCATGTTTATAGATTAAACAAAGCTTTGTATGGCCTCAAGCAAGCCCTAAGAGCATGGTATGAAACTCTCTCCAAATTCCTACTTAGTGAGAAGTTCAAAAGAGGTAAAATCAATACAACCTTATTTATTGCTAAGCATAATGGTCATTCATTATTAGTTCAAATATATGTAGATGATATTATATTTGGCTCTACTAACGAAAACTTATGCAAGAGATTTGAGAAACTTATGCAAAGCAAGTTCGAGATGAGCATGATGGGAGAACTAACCTTCTTCCTTGGACTTCAAGTTAATCAAACTTAAGAAGGAATTTTCATCAATCAAGCCAAGTATACAAATGATCTTATCAAGAAATTTGGCCTTGATTCTGCTCATCCTCAAAGCACTCCAATGGCTACTAACGTACATCTTGATAAAGATGAGTCTGGTAAGAAAGTAGATATGACACTTTACCGAGATATGATAGGATCTCTACTTTACTTGACTGCTAGTAGACCAGATATCATGTTTGTCGTATGTGTGTGTGCTAGGTTTCAAGTTGATCCTAGAGAATCTCACCTTCAAGCTGTTAAAAGAATCATAAGATATCTTGTGGGAACTGTTCACTTAGCTTTTGGTATCCTAGAGATTCATCTTTTACACTAATTGGCTATTCAGATATTGATTTTGTAGCTTGTAGAGTCACAAGGAAAAGTACTAGTGGGACTTGCCAATTTCTAGGTCACCGATTGGTTTCCTGGTCTTTTAAGAAGCAAGCTTCAATTTCCACTTCTACAAGTGAGGCTGAGTACATAGCTGCTCACAAATCCTATGGATGAAGCAACAACTGGTGGACTATGAAATTTCAACAGAAGTTTGTCCAATTTATTGGGACAACTCATCAAACATCTCAGTCTCCAACAATCCTGTGATACATTCAAAGACAAAGCACATAGATATCAAATACCACTTCCTCAAGGATCATGTTGAAAAGGGTAATGTTGTTTTTTTAAAAGTTCATAATGATTATCAGTTAGCTGATATTTTGACAAAACCCTTAGACACTAAATGTTTTGAATTCCTTAGAGGTGAACTAGGCATGATTGATATTCTTGGATAAATTGTGCTAACTTTGCTACTTGTGTAAGCTCTCAACTGATCAAAAAGGTGATATCCCCATTTTACCCTCACTCAACCTTTGCTCCTCAACCTTAATCGACGGCAATATGCTCTCAAGCCGTCATAACCTCTTGACCGATCACAATCTCAATCGGTCATAATCCATGACCGGTCAAGCCTTCAAGCAGTTGCTCCACTACCAGAAACAGGTGTTTTAGCGACGGAATAAACAGCGATGGAATGATTCTGTCGCTATTTAGCGGCGGAAATAATGATTTAGCGGGGGAATTATTTTGGCGTCAAATTTAGCGACGCAATTTAATTCCGACGCTAGATTCCGACGCTAAAACGAATATTCCTCGAATATTCGTTTAATTACCGCCACTATTTTGGCGCTTGATTTACCGACGGAATATTCCGCCGCTATTTCTTTATCAGCGACGGAATTATTCTGCCGGTGAAAATATATTATTTTTTTATTTTTTATTGCTCAGCGGCGGAAATTTTCCGTCGGTGAAAATAAAATGTTTTTTATTTTTTTTTGAAATATTACACCGACGAAAAATTTTCGACTCTGATAAATTAAAAAAAATTAATTTATCAGCGTCGGAAATATTCCGACGGAGAAAATAAAATATTTTTTATTTTTTTTTGAAATATTACACCGACGAAAAATTTCCGCCGCTAAATTATTAATTTTTTTTTAATTTATCAGCATCGAAAATATTTCGACGGTGAAATTAAATATTTTTTTTTAAATTAAACACCAACGGAATATTTCCGCCGCTGATAATTTAATTTTTTTTAATTTATCAGCGACGGAAATATTCCGTCGCTGATAATAAAATGTAATTTTTGATTATTTTTAGAACTAATTAACAAAATAACAAACTAAAAAACATTAAAATATTTAACTACACCCTAACCCCTAACTTGATAACCCTAAACCCTAAACCCTACAACCTAAAGCCCTAACCTAACCCCTAAACCCTAACCCCTAAAGCCTAACCCCCTAACACAACCCCAATCCTAAATCCCAACCCCTAACCAACCCCTAAACACCAAACCACAAACCCCGAACCCTAAAGCCCTAACCTAAACCCTAACCCACTAAACCCTAACCCCTAAATCCTAACCCCTAAACCCTAACCCCTAAACCCACAAACCCTAACCCCAACCCACAAACCCTAACCCCTAAAGCCATAACCCCAACCCTAACCTAACTCCCTAAACCACAACCACTAACCTAAACCACACAACCCTAAATCCCTAATCCTACTAAACCCTAAATCCTAAACCACTAAACCCTAAACCCTAACCCCTAAAGCCTAACCCTAACCACAAACCCTAAACCACTAAACCCTAACCCTAAACCACACAAGCCCACAACTAAGCCCCTAAACCCTAACCCCTAACCCCTAACCCCTAACCCCTAAACCCTAAACCCAAACCCTAAACCCTAAACCACTAACCCCTAAACCCTAACCCCTATATACATAGTGTATACGGTATATGTATATGTATAGGGTATAGTGTATAGGGTATGGGTATAGGTATAGTGTATATATAGGGTATATATAGTATAGTATAGGTATGTATAGTGTATAGTATAGGGTATATATAGGGTATTGTATAGGGTATAGTGTATAGGGTATAGGGTATAGTGTATAGGGTATAGGGTATAGTGTATAGTGTATAGGGTATAGGGTATATATAGTGTATAGGGTATAGGGTATATGGTATAGTGTATAGGGTATAGTGTATAGGGTATAGGGTGTAGGGTATAGTGTATATGGTATAATGTATAGTGTATAGGGTATAGGGTATAGTGTATAGGGTATAGTGTATAGGGTATAGGGTATAGTGTATAGGGTATAGTATATAGGGTATATGGTATAGGGTATAGTGTATAGGGTATAGTGTATAGTGTATAGGGTATAGGGTATAGGGTATAGGGTATAGGGTATAGTGTATAGGGTATAGTGTATAGGGTATAGGGTATAGTGTATAGTGTATAGGGTATATGGTATAGGGTATAGGGTATAGTATATAGGGTATAGTGTATAGGGTATAGGGTATAGGGTATAGGGTATATTGTATAGGGTATAGGGTATAGGGTATAGTGTATATGGTATAGTGTATAGGGTATATGGTATAGTGTATAGGGTATAGTGTATAGGGTATAGTGTATAGGGTATAGGGTATAAGGTATGGGGTATAGTGTATAGGGTATAGGGTATAGGGTATAGTGTATAGTGTATATGGTATAGGGTATAGTGTATAGTGTATAGTGTATAGTGTATAGTGTATAGGATATAGGGTATAGGGTATAGGGTATAGGGTATAGGGTATAGGGTATAGTGTATAGGGTATATGGTATAGTGTATGGGGTATAGTGTATAGTGTATAGGGTATAGGGTATAGAGTATAGGGTATAGAGTATAGGGTATAGGGTATAGTGTATATGGTATAGTGTATAGGGTATATGGTATAGTGTATAGGGTATAGTGTATAGGATATAGTATATAGGGTATAGGGTATAGGATATAGGGTATAGTGTATAGGTTATAGAGTATAGGGTATAGTGTATAGGGTATAGGGTATGGGGTATAGTGTATAGGGTATAGGGTATAGTGTATAGTGTATAGTGTATAGTGTATAGTGTATAGGGTATAGGGTATATGGTATAGTGTATAGTGTATAGTGTATAGTGTATAGGGTATAGGGTATAATTTATAGTGTATAGTGTATAGTGTATAGTGTATATATAGGGTATAAGGTTTAGGGTTTAGAATTTATTTATTTTTTCAAAAATAATATTTATTGACTCATATTTATTTTTTTGAGAGTAATTTAAAATAACTTTCATATTTTATATAAATAAAAATAATGATATTTATTTAATTAAAATTAATAAATATTTATGATTTATTTATTTTTTCAAAAATAATTTTAAATATTTTAATGTTTTTTAGTTTGTTAGTTTGTTAATTAGTTCTAAAAATAATCAAAAATTACATTTTATATAATAAAAATAATATTTATTGACTCATACTTATTTTTTGGACAGTAATTTAAAATCATTTTCATATTTTATATAATTAAAAATAATGATATTTATTAAATTAAAATTAATTACTATATTTATGATTTATTTATTTTTTCAAAAATAATATTTATTGACTCATATTTATTTTTTGAGAGTAATTTAAAATAATTTTCATGTTATATATAATAAAAACAATGATATTTATTAATAATAGCGGCGAAAATTTCCGTCGCTGAGGTTAAAAACAGCGGCGAAAATTTCCGTCGGTGAACATGCCACGTCATCGATCCATGTGAACGTAAATGTTAGCGTCGGATTTTGCAGCGGCGGAATATTTCGCCGCTAAATATTAATTATAGCGTCTGAATTTAATTCCGCCGCTATATTTAATATTTAGCGGCGGAATATTCCGTCGCTGAGGGTAATTATAAAATTGATTTTGGATTTCTGAAATCAGTTCACGCCATTATTTCCCTCTCTCTCTCTTCCCGCTATCTCTCTCTACCCGCGACCTAGCTCACACCGCCGCCGTCCACCTCTCCACACCGCCTTGCTTCCCCGTCCGTCCACCTCTCCACCGTCTCCGTCTCGAGCTGCTGCCGCTGCCGTCCGTCCGTCGTCCGTCCGTCCGTCCGCCTCCTTCCACTGTGTTTCTCTCTCTTCTCTAATCAAGGTAAGCTTAAATTAAAATTAGATCTGAGTTGTAATTTTGTCGTTGATATGGGTTCCATGAAGTTGTAATTTTGTATTAATTTTCTATTTTTTTTTTTTTTTTAAAATGAACATGTTCACGTCAGTATACTGAGAAGCAAGAAACGAACCGGAGGGACTCAATAGGTTCTTTTGAACAAAACAGGTCTTTTGATTTAGAACCTTGGTTTGTTTCGGACAAAACTTGGATGCATTAGTGCTCTTCCATATTGTTCCCAGATGTGCAAATTAATGTTCATTCACTGGAGTACACAAATTAATGTTACTGTTTTTTGTTCCTTCATTGGTCTTTATTCATGCTCTATTTTTTGTAATATTGGTTTATTGTGAGCCTTATTAGTAATGTTTTAGTTCTTGAAAAAGGATGTTAAATGTGTAGAAGGATGAATTAAAGCAATTCGTTATTAAAACTATGGTATTCCTCTGTCCGAAAATGAATACTTCGAAAGTTTTTGAATTTGCTCTTAATCATTCCCAAAGTGAATGTTTAAAACAAATTTGCTCTTAATCAAGAACAAATTTGAAGTTTTCTTGGGCATTCATTTTGAGAAAGAGGGAGTATGTTAGTAAAAAAATATCCAGAAAGAGAGAGTAGAAAGAGTATAGGACTTTTTTTTTTACAATAATGAATATTACAAAAGCTTGGAGTTAAGCTGCAGGAAGCTAGTTGGCTAACACTACAACCGTTTGTTGTAAAACTCCGCTAAACTACTTCCGAAAAATTTGTAACGGCTGCGCACAAGGAATGGTATTTTGATTTATTGTGAGATCAGTCGTTATCCAAGCCGTAGGAAGAAAACTGTGGATGAAAGAGTTTAGGAACATCTAGTTCTAGATCTCATTTTGGGGCGATTGACGGCATCGCGGACGGTGATTATGTCGCCTACGTTTGAGCGTCTGATATCAATCCTGGCACCCTAGATGCACCTTATATGAAACAAACTAGGATACAGTTTCTGTATATACGTGTCGCGTAAATAAGTAAACCAACATTTAAGGTGTAGTACCTGAAATCATAAAATGTGCTTTGATACTAATAATCAAATATGTAACATGTTATATTTAGTAAACATAACATGTTACATATTTAGTAAACATAACATGTTACATATGCAACAATTAGATAAGTTACTAAATATCTAATTTTCAAGTCTTTTAAAGTCAAAGGGGGAGGAAGGGGGTAAATGTCTCAATAATGTAACATATTCAACTGCACACTACCTTAGTGGTTCTAGATCCCATTTTGGGGCGATTGACGGCATCGCGGACGGTGATGTATATCGCCTACGTTTGAGCGCCTGATATCAATCCTGGCACCCTAGATGCACCTTAGGGTATTGTGAATGCTTTAGATTATTAGAACTTTAAAGTTTTATATGTATTGTGAATGCTTTAGATTATTATTAATATCCGTCGTTTTATATATATTGTGAATGCTTTAGCTTATTAGAACTTTAAAGTTTTATATGTATTGTGAATGCTTTATATTATTAATAGTTTAAAGTTTTATATGTATTGTGAATGCTTTTGATTATTAGAACTTTAAAGTTTTAGATGTATTGTGAATATATTGTTTCCTATTGTTAAAGTTGCATATTTTAATATTTTTACTGTAATACAGATATGAGTTCTAGTAGAAAGGGTAAGAAGACTAAGCCCATCTACACATCTATTCTTGGGGCCTTGGCCGTCCCGATCCAAGATGCTTGATGATGTCGACCCTTCACGCGGTAGTACTACCTGCGGGGCCGATACTCGGACTCACGTCGATTACGAGGGAGGATATTTTTCCGGATATCGTCACATTATGACCGATAAGTAACTCTTCATTAATTTGATATAAGTTGGTTCCTTTTTGTTTTATATATAATTCATTATTTAAGTTAAAATGTTATTGTATAAATATACTTAGCAGGTTTGTAGGTGGATACCCTACCACAGGGACTAAGATCGGGCAATATTGGCGGTCTCGAAAAATGACCGAGTATTGGCCCAACTGGAAATCATTGCCACCGAGGCAGAAGGAGGATGCGTGGGAGGAGTTTAAGATAATGTGTTAATGGTTTTTATTTAAAACTTAAATGTTAGTTTGTTATTAAAATGTTATAATTAATAATGATTATACTCTTTTAGTTTTGTAATGTTATCATTATATGTTGTAGGATAAATATTATTGGGCGCCGAAAATCGACGAGGCGACGGCTAGATATGTTTTCGATATACAGGCTCACAAGCTATTAAGGGATCATAATGGTAACATATTTATCTATCCTTAATTAGTTTAATTAACAATGATTATACTCTTTTAATTTTATAATGTCATCATTATATGTTTACGATATATTCATATTTTTTATAGGTACCACAAAGAGAAATTATTATACTAATCGGCTCGTGGCGGGACAACAGCCCTCGACACCTACTTGGATGACCGAGGAGGTGTTTCGTCAATTTTGCGAATATTGGGGGTCGGATGCGGCGAAGGCTATATCCAATCAGGCCAAGGCCAATAGAGCAGGCTCCTCGGGGTCGGCGGCGATGCATACCATGGGGACGATCCCGGTCGCCGAGCATCACGACCGCATGGTATGTATGTTAGTTTAAATGTAGTAGTGTATGGATGCTTTTAAATAGGTTTATGTATGTATGTTAGCTGGGAGATATGTTGATGCTATGAAATCCATGGTTTTAGTGTAAATGTAGTGTATGCATGCTTTTAAATCAGTTTAAATGTTGCATTTATACAATTTCAAAGTAATAATCTCGCTTATTTTATTTATAGGAAAGGGAGCATGGCCAGAATATCAGTTTTGTGGATGTTTACGCTAGCACCCATCTTCGGAATCCTACAGCGCCCGATCAACCTCCGCAATGGGTTGACGATCGCTCTGCTAATGCCTTTGTAAGTAAACTATCATTAAATGACTTGATTTTGAATATGTAAATTTATTTATGTACCTTACATTGTGTATATGATTATAATTGTTTGTTTTATTTTGACATACTGCATATCAAGCCGCCGTTGTTCCTGAAGGAACGCCTACCGGCGAGCCCATCCCCTTCGTGCCTGATGTTTAGCACTCGGTCACCTCTGAGGGACATCCAAAGAGAGGAGCCCGAGTGTTAGGGATGGGGGATTACGGGCGGCAATGCCCGTCGACGTCGACCGGCCGTCGGCGAAATGTTGCCCCGACCACGTTTCATGATCCGAGGGTCGACAGTCTGCAGGCTGCGTTGGAGGAGGAGAGACGTGAGCGGGCAAAGCTTGCGGAGGCTTTGGCGGTTCAGACGCAGATGCAGGAGGAGACTGATCGGCGTCATGCAGAGACTGAAAGACAATTGGCGCTGTTGATGGCTCGTTTCGACCAGGACCCCCAGGGTAATTTCCGGCCTCCCCCGAGTTGATATTTGAGATATTTGGCGCTGTTGATGGCTCGTTTAGACTTGTTTGTACTATTTTATACTTGTTTGTAAACATTTGAGATATTTTGTACCCGCGGGAGCCCTTCCCCCCCTCCCCCCTCTCCCCCTCTCCCCCTCCCGATTTGGTACGGTGATATTTAGTCTTTATTTGGTACGCTGATATTTGATTTTTAGTTTTTATAGTTTTAGTTTTATAAATTGAATTGTTATATCAGGTACAAAAAATTTTGGTTTATTGATATTTTAAATTATTTTTTTTTAATTTATTTCAGAATCAGCGATGGAATATTCCGTCGCTATTAATTTATTTTCATTAATTTTAATTACAGCAACGGAATTTTTTTTCGCTATATTAATTAATTTTAATTTAATTTTTGATTATAGCGGCGGAAATTTCCGTCGCTGTAATAAAAATTAAATTAAAATAAATTAATTTCAGCGGCGGAAATTACTGTCGCTGAAATTATTTTATTTTAATTTAATTTTAATTCCAGTGGCAGAAATTTTCGTCGCTGTAATAAAAATTAAATTAAATTAAAATAATTTCAGCGACGGTAATTTCCGCCGCTGAAATTAATTTATTTTAATTTAATTTTTATTATAGCGACGTAAATTTCCGCCGCTGAAATTAATTTAATTTAATTAATTTTTATTACAGCGAAGGAAATTTCCGCCGCTGAAATGAAAATTTAATTAAATTAAATTGATTTAACGGCGGAAATTTCCGTCGCTGGAATCATTAAATCACCGACGGAATTAAATTCCGTCGGTAAAATCAAAAAATACCGGCGGAAATTGACCCGTCGGAGCACTGCGACGGGCTGGTAGCGGCGGACCACCGACGGAATTTTTCCGCCGGTGTTTATATTTAGCGACGGAAATTTAATTGTAGCGATGGAAATTTCCGTCGCTAAAACACCTTTTTCTGGTAGTGCTCTCAACTGGTCAACTTTGTTCAATGGGTCAACCAAACGCTTAACCGCCGATGAACTGCGGCCGGACCAATCCGTTTTAACCGGCTCGTCTGACACCTCTGCTGTCCTTTCAAGTCTTTTCAGCCTCTGTCTGACACAACAGTGAGTTGTGTACCAACTTTGTTTCATAGGTAGATCAAAATTTTAATTTCGATCAAAAGGTAATCTCTGTATCATTCTCATTTATCCAAAAGGTTATTTTTTTTGTTCATTATTATGTTTAAAATTTAACTGTTGCACACACGTTCCTAATTTTAAGCTTCCATATTTACATTCCATTAAGATCGTGTTTTATTATCCCTATTTTTAAGCATCAATTAAACCGTTTTTTAACAAATAATTTTGCTCTTCCCTATAAAACCCTTCGTCTCCCTCTCTCTCTCTCTCTCTCTCTCTCTCTCTCTCTCCCTATAAAAGAAAATCAAAAACATATTTTTTCAAGTTCTTTGAAATTCTCAAACTCTCTCTAGCTTTCTGCAATCTCTCTCTAAACAACCACTTAAGCCTTCAAGTTCTTCGAAGATCTTCAAGTTTTCAAACTTTTCTTCATCTTTCATCAATCTATTCTGGTAACGCTTAGAACACTTAGAAATTTTTCAAAGTGATCAATATTTTTTTCTAATAAATGTTCTAACTTAAAATGTTGTGTTCTTGATGTTTGATTTTTACAGATGTCTCCCAAACCAACTCCCAAGAAGGACATATATGGAGGTTACATTCTATCATCCTTCTTCGATCTGAGCAAGGAAAGCTCCTAAGGCCATTCTTTCTGGTGTTGGGGTTCTTCCGTTTCTTTTACCAGGAGGATCTGAAGATATCTATTATGAGCTAGTGAATGAACTGTTTGATAATGGATCTCTAAATGACAATGGGTTTATTATCTCTACCGTGGCTAGTTGTGAATATGGCCCCGGGATTTATTTCCTCTTTTCTTTTCTTACGAAAAGGGGGGTCGTCGTTCACCTCTGTTTAAAGACACCAGTTTTATGAAAAACGGAGTCGCCACGCCATTTTGATTTCCTCAAAACTTTGAAAAAAAAGGAGAAGGGTCCGGAGGTTAAGTTACTCCTTGGGAAGAACGTTTGGCGTTCACCCAAGGAGCCTTACAAAAGCAAGTCTTCCTAGGTCCAAAATTTGTGCTTGTTTGTGTGCTTGTGTGTGCGAGAAAAGGATGTGCCAAGTTTATCTTCCGGACGTAAAAACAATTTTAAGAAGGTTTTAGCTCGGGATACCTTGGATTTTGGTATTTTCGGGATTTTGATCCCGTGCTCACTTTGGACTTGTGATCATCATTACGGGACTTATCTACCCTCCCGTTAGATTAATCAACTATCATAGGCGTAAGAGCCTTGGTATGTCTTAACCTAACTTTCCTTGGGGATTTGAGTCACATGTGATCAAAAGGGGTTTGTCTTTAAGTCCAAGAATGAGACTCTTTAGAAAAGAACGAATCTTTGTCCATCGATCCTACATCTTGAGAAGATGATGATTCGTAGGGACATTTTTATGTTCATCTCAAGTGATTATCGGAGATTTCGGGACTAAGACTCAGTGAGTTCTAAAGGGACAAAGAGTGTGGCATTTTTATAATGGGATTGATGTAAAGATGGAGTCTTTACACCTATCCTCACCATGGAATGCATCAAGAACCACGGGACTAGGGGAATGGGATGTAAAGATTGAATCTTTATGCTCATCCTATTTCTTTTTGTGCCTTAGAAGACTTTTAAACAATCCTTGGAGAAAAAGATCCATCTTTAGTGACATGGGAGAAATAACATTAATGTAAAGATTGCATTTTTAATAAGAACAATACAATGAGTATCATTAAACTAAATACATAATGTAAAAGGTATGATATTTATGGCTTTTCCTATGTCCTTAATACCTCATAAGGTGGACAATCCTTGGAAAGCTAGATCAAGGAGAAGGGGATGACATAAAATGGATAAAGATTGCATTTTTATACATAAATATAAAGGGGAATCACATCATCATATGGTAGATCATCCCTAGAACAAGCCACTTGTGGAATCTTGTTCATCCTAGGGAGAGGATCTCCATTTGAATCCTTTGTGTAGGGGAATAGGAAATATGAAGATTACATTGCAAAGATCAAAGCTTTATGACAATAATAAATGTAAATAACAAGTAATAATAGAACAAGAGTATATATGAGTGTATCAAAAGGTAAAGGAAGGAGAGATTACCAATATTGGTTTTTCTCTATCTTCCAGGGGAGTTTTTCTAGGCAATATCTATTTAGAAATAGATTAAGGTAGGATTAGTGTATGAGAGAGGAGGGTTTTGTGTATTTTTAGGGACTGGAATTTGAGTTCCTATTTTGGCAAAGTAACAGTGCTCTAAAATTGTATCTGAAAATAAATAGAGGAGGCCTCTATTTGTAGGCTTCTGGTGTGCTTCTAATGAAGCCGCCCTGCGTGATCTTGCGGCTAATGAAGCCGTCCGGCGTCTTCTTCCGTCGCGTCAGCATGTTTCTGGAATCATGCAAGGTGGCAGCTTGGAAGCTTCTTTCCAGCGAGGTCCTGTCCAGAATTCTAATTCCTAACAGGTCCTTCCTTGCTTGGAAAGTATTGAAAAGTTCTCGAATTGCCCCTAAACTTTATAAAAGTTTGGGGAACTGCTAGGAAACTTTAACTGGAAGGCATGAGCCAGATTTGGGTACTTACAGAAGCCCCTCGGCAACGGTACTTGCGAAGCAAGTGGGGTTGTCGATAAAAGTGAGAATCCAATCTGGCGAACTGCCGAGATGGATTGGGATTGGGTGACCAAGGAGGTCGAGTGGCTAAACCTTTAGAAGGCTACCTACGTATCTCGAAGAGGAATCAAGCCAAATCGTAGTTCTGGATCCACTGGGGAGAGGATGTCATGTATGACGGATTGACTAAACCTAAAGTAGGCTACCTACGTATCCCGGGGGAATAAAGTCGTGATCGTAGTTCGAAATCCGATGGGGAATGGCGAAGAGAAACTGGTACCTTGCTATGAAGAAGGAGAGGAGGTGACCTAAGAGGTCGAATGGCTGGACCTTTTAATAGGTTCGCGCACCATTGAGGAGATGGTAAAGGAAGGGGGTGACTAATGTGGTCGGATGGCTGGACCTTTGAAAAAAAGCTACCTACGTATCCCGGAGGAATCAAGCCATGATCGTAGTTCGGGATCCTCACTAGACAGTTAGGAACTAGTCAAGGATCCTCGAAATTTTTTTACGGTTAATGGAGGAGTCACCTTAAGAAACTAAAGCTTACGTCGCTATCGAGGAGATAGAGGGAGCTTAAAGTTGGAAAACTAAAGCTTACGCCGCTATCGAGGAGATAGAGGGTGCTAAAGTTTGAAAACTAAAGCTTACATCGCTATCGAGGAGATAGAGGTAGCTAAAGCTAGAAAACTAAAGCTTACATCGCTATCGAGGAGATAGAGGTAGCTAAAGTTGGAAAACTAAAGCTTACGTCGCTATCGAGGAGATAGAGGTAGCTAAAGTTGGAAAACTAAAGCTTACGTCGCTATCGAGGAGATAGAGGTAGCTAAAGTTGGAAAACTAAAGCTTACAATGCTATCGAGGATATAGAAGTAGATAAAGTTGGAAAACCAAAGCTTACGTCGCTATCGAGGAGATAGAGGTAGCTAAAGTTGGAAAACCAAAGCTTATATCGCTATCGAGGAGATAGAGGGAGCTAAAGTTGGAAAAATAAAGCTTACGACGCTATCGAGGAGATAGAGGTAGCTAAAGTTGGAAAACCAAAGCTTACGTCGCTATCGAGGAGATAGAGGTAGCTAAAGTTGGAAAACTAAAGCTTACGTCGCTATCGAGGAGATAGAGGTAGCTAAAGTTAGAAAACTAAAGCTTACATCACTATCGAGGAGATAGAGGTAGCTATAGTTGGAAAACTAAATCTTACATCGCTATCGAGGAGATAGAGATGGCTAAAATTGGAAAACTAAAGCTTACGCCACTATCGAAGAGATAGAGGTAGCTAAAGTTGGAAAACTAAAGCTTACGTCGCTATCGAGGAGATAGAGGTAGCTAAAGTTGGAAAACCAAAGCTTACATTGCTATCGAGGAGATAGAGGTAGCTAAAGTTGGAAAAACTAAAGCTTACGTCGCTATCGAGGAGATAGAGGTAGCTAAAGTTGGAAAACTAAAGCTTACATCGCTATCGATGAGATAGAGGTAGCTAAAGTTTGAATTTGACTATTCGCAGGCTGTCACCTGACGTTATTCCGTTATAACGGAAGTAACGGGAGCTTTTTTGAGAGAAAACGTTATTTCATTTGGAGATAACGTAGATTTTTGGTAGAAAACGTTATTCCATTTGGAGATAATGGAGATTTTTGGGAGAAAACGTTATTCCATTAGGAGATAACGGGAGTTATTTGCTTAAGTAGAAAGTCCAGGGGCAAAAGTGTAAATTCAGCCTGAGGCGAATGAAGCCGCTCGGCTAGAGATGGAGAAAAAGAAGCCGTCTGGCTCGAAACCTCGTTTCACCAGATTTATTAAACAGAAGGAAAAACAGGCAGCAGCCATTGTTGGCTTTGGCTATCGAGGAGAGAAGTGAGAAAAGAGAGAGAAACATGCCAAGATCTTCAAAGATTCGGGTTTCTACTGCTTAGATGGACCAAGGAGGACACATCATGCCTCGCCAAGCACGCCGTGATCTATCACATGCTGCGAGATTGAGGCGGAGAGAGTTTGTGAGGACCGACCAAAAGTATGACTTTGCGGTGCCTACTTCTCAGTTTTATCCCTATAAAGGGATCACAAGTCGATGAAACCACAATCTATAGGGGTAAGCACTCTCGATTTGCTCGATTTTATCAATTTTGGTTGATTTTTTGATTGATTAGAGCTAAATTCGAAATTTGGGAATTTTTGGATTTTCTTTGTGATTTTGTTGATGATTTTATGGATTTAACGATTGACCTACGAAGCTAGATACAGAGGTAATCATGCATGTGCAATTTATTTGAAGAAATATGAGAATGACTCATTTTTTGAAAATAAAATGAGAAAAATAATGCCTAAAATGAGACGGAGTTCTTGCATGTGCTAGAACTAGGTCAATTCCTGATCCTGGATGTGAGAATGAGATTTTGGACGATGAAAATGATTCATGCATGCCAGTTTGAAAGATTAAATTTATATGCAAAAGAATTTTGTGAAAACTGAGATTTTTTTTGTGTTTGGGAGAGCATGTGCTCGGTGTGACGTGTTTCAAATGATGAAAGACACGTATTCTAGGCAAATGATGCTAGAAAATCTCTTATGAATGCTTTTCTTTGTCATGTGTGCACTATTTTGTGAATATATGCATGTTTCTGAGATAAGTTGAAGGACTAACGTACCTTTGCTGTGCTTACCTGTAGGAGAGCAAATCACAGGGACCCGCCGAGCTAGTGGTGAAATTGTGGGCGAGGATGCCAGACTTTGAGAAGGATGGTCACAACTATAGGCATCTAGTTGTGGCTACGGGTCTCCATTCCTATGTTGAGGCTATCGGTAGAGGCATTCATGTGACAACCAAGAGCAAGGGGTTGGTCCTAGCTCTTTCTAAGTTCTGGTGGGATACCACCCATAGCTTTCACCTGAGCTGGAGAGAGGCTACTGTGACTCCCACCGATTTTACGGCTATTACAGGCTTGCGGTTGACTGATTGGCCTGTGACTTGGAGGGACCACATTTCTGACGCGGAGTTCAGGGACTATATGGGGTTTGACATCCATCCGAAGGGGCTAGGGATGGAGACTCATTTGGTTGAGATTCAGGTTCTCAGGTGTATGGAGGGATTTATAGCCAATGACGTGACTGCTCACCAGCTCGCGAGGGCTTTCTTGTGGTTGACTTTATCTGTCACCATTTTTGCTAATTCTGGGACGTTAGCGATTATTTGTTTATTGGACTCTTTGGATGACCTGGCCACCGTTGGGGAGATCTCTTGGGGTGAGGCCGGATTGGCGGAGCTTTACTTTTCTTTAGATTTGTACAGCTGAAACAAGGCTGCTTCTATGGATTGTTTCTCATTTGCTTTGGAGGTATTCTCATTCTTCTTTCTGTTCTTTCCCTTTCTGTACCCTCAAAGTTCATGAGAGAAAATAACCTTTATGTTCTGACATGCAGGTTTGGTTTTGTGAGGTGATTGGGTTCTTTCCGTAGAACCAGCAGAGTGATCCAGCTACCTTCCCGGCTATGGTACGCTGGAGAGGTGAGGCTCGGGACAAGTTCAATGCGAAGACCCGGGTCACCTTTGATTACAAGATGGTGAGGCCCGTCATCAATGGGGACAGCTGTGAGAGGGTGAGCTTCTACCCTTGGGGGAGATATCCAGAGGCTCTGATGGGAGATGCCGTGGCCGTGACTCGGCAGAGGAGGTGGTTGACAGTCTTGACCTGTGATATCATCTACTTGGGGGACCGGTTTTCTCAACAACATGGTCACGTCCCTCCTTTGGGCGCTATTACTCCCCACAATCCTCCTCCTTTCATGCTGCAGCCCAAGGTTTGGTCAGAGGACGAGAGGGATAGGTACAGGGTCGGTTTGGCTGTGGAGGACTACTTTGATCACGCCACTCCGTACGCCACCTTTATGGAGAAGCGTTTGAGGATGCCACAGAGGCTGGTGAAGATAGCTGCTGCTCAGGGGTACGGGGAGGCAGAGCCGACCGATCCACCTGTTCCTTCGGCTCACCTATCTTATGTGGTGAATGGGGTGCCAAGGAGGCTGATGGTGCCTATGGCCGATACGAGGGACACCGAGTTTACTCTGCCAGTTGACAGCGCTGTAAGTAACTCTGGATCCCTTTTTTCTTTTCGGCCTTTTCTCTTCCTGTTCAGGCTATTTCTGCAATTCTGAACCTTTTCCTGGGATTTTCTGACCCTTTCTCTTTCTCACAGGTCCTTGCTCGCACTTATGATACTCTGGTGCAACAGAAAAAGGGCTGGAAGTAGCTAGCTCGGTCTCTTTTGAGGAAGCTGTCTTGCGCGTCGAAGGCTGCGGGGAATACGAAGGAGCCTGAGCGCAAGAGAAGGCACGTCGGGAGTGCGACTTCTACATCATCGGCCTCAGAATACTACTCATCCTCGACCAGCGGCGTGCCTCGGGGGCAAGAGCCAAATACTGACATCCTGGAGCAGCTGGCGGAGTACGAGCATGTGCCCGTCAACTTGTCCGCCGTGAGCGATGATGAGGACTTGATGAAGGACCCCGAATTCTACGAACTGAGCAGCGACGAGGAGTCAGAGGCTTAGGGTCTTTTCTGTACTTAGGGAGAGAGAGATAAAACAAGAAACAAATGATGCATGACAACAATTTGTATTTATTATTTTTTTATTTGGGGGCCAATTGTGACAAAGACATGTAATGATTTATTTTTATTTTTATTTTGCTATATTACTTGAGCCTCGGGGCAGTTTTTTTGCATGAAAATGGGGCGAAAGTCAGGCCAAAATGTGTTATGATGGTGTATGAGTGTATGAATGGTATTTGGGAATGATTTTGTGCAGGTTTATTGAGAAAGTAGGGTGAAAATCCCACTTGGGCAACAGCTTTGGCTGCTGCATATTTTTTTCTGCAGTAGCGAATGAAGCCGCCCGGCTAGGCCTTGAGAAAATGAGGTCGCACGGCTGGGTCTTTTGCCTGGACTGATTTTCTGCAAATAAACCAAGGAAGGGTCTTTACTTTTCATTTCCACTTTTGGAACCTCCCAACTGATTTTAAAGTAGATTTTTAGCCAAAAATAGGTGAGTCCAATCATTTCCATGGAGAAACCGATCCGATTGCAAAAGGGGAAAAGGGACCATTTTCTTTCCAACCTTCAATCTTGGATGAGGTATAACTTTCAATCTCACAAGGGGATTTTTGACAACACCTTCAAAATCAAATCTTTATGGCATTTGAAGGATCTTCCCCCCGATTGGGACCTTTTGAGAGCAGCAGCAAGATTTTGGGACGTCCGGAGACACGTTTACTCCTTTTCCTACAATGAGATCGTCCCCACCTTCGAGGATTTTTGAGCATTGATTGGGGGTCCGGAAATCGAGGCTATTTTGATTCCTTTGGCCGGGGATTTACCGGTTATCCCGAAGCTAGCATCTTTTCAGCAAATTTCTCCGGAAGAAGCTAAAGGGATGATGATAGCTCCCGATAGGATCGACATTTCTGACATTCCGAGCATATTCATGTCTCCGGGTACTGCTGAGACCACGATGTCTATGGATGCTTTCATTCTCTGCGTATTTTCTTTCCTTTTCACTTTCGAATCCTTTGGAGCGTGCCATAGCGGCCTTTTGGACATGGTCAGAGACTGCAGGGCTGGGAGAGATATCGTCCCTCTGATTTTGGGAGAGACACTGCATGGCATTGATAGGATGGCCAGGGGGACCTTTTCATGCGGTCAGGGAGCCTAGTTGTACTGACTATAAGGTTGCAGGAGAGGCTTGAGGCTTTACCTGGGGCTTTGCCTACTCAGTGTCCTTGGGTAATTTCTCGGAGGGGTGCATCGAGACAGCAGGATCAGGGTCACCGGGAGCCGATGATGGCTAGGCTGTCTACCTCGGATGTTCATTGGTGGGTGCCTCATTGGATGTTGCAGACTCGTAGGACATTTCAGGGGTCCTACATAGTGAGGGTTCCAGGGCTATCCTTGTCGTCCTTTTACATTCCCTGCTTGGTGTCGAGACAGTTCGGGAACTTACATGAAGCCATTGGATGACTGGGAGGACATTCGCACCATGGAGGTGGCACCTTTAGACATGAGAGGTCCAGATAGCTTCTCCTTTTTCTCAAGAGCATGGACATATGAAGCTTTTCCACCCACGGCCATTCTCAAGAACAGGAAGAGTACCATTTTGACCACAGCTTACCTGGATTGGTATGAGAGGGAGATGGGGGCGACTCAGATTGTCTTGGGAGAGAGTCGCCAGGCCTTATTGGGTGCTAATAGTGAATCTAGCAGGGCTTTGAGAGAGGCCGAAGCCAAGGCTAGTCGCCATAACCAGTCGGGCGATTTTATCAAAGACATGGAAGTCAGATATGAGAGACTATCAGAGGTTTCTCCTCTTACCGAGGCTCAGCGGGAGGAGATAACTCGTGCCAGGGTAGAGAAGGCACTTATTGACACAGGTTTGATCGAGGCTCCAGTGAGGGCACCTGAGATAGGGATGAGGGAGGCCGATATCATTGAGAAGAAGAGAAAGAACACTCGACAAGGTCGAGGTCGGGGAAAGAAGAACAAGGATGACGCTGTTGCTGACAACTGATAAACCTGTTCTAAGCATCCACTTATTGCCTTTTGCAAACACATTAGTTGATTAGGTCTTTTATTGTATATTTTTGTCTTCGTAGCAGGTTAGGAGAGTCAAGAGTAGACCGTGCTTGAACTCATCAAGAAGTTTTTTAATTTGTAAAAACAAGAGATATTATCTTAGAATTTTTCAAGACACATTTCATGGAAATCTGAATGTCTTATTTATTGTTTAGACCGAACCATTTCTGGCTGCCTACGTTCTCCTTTTACAAGAAAGGCTAAGGGGCTCAGGTCTCCGTAGTTCATTCTAATGAACTTTTTGGATTTTTGTTGTTTTTTTTTTGTGCAACCCTATTTTCTGCCTAGACCGCCCTTTTCAGGGTTTTCAGCCTAGCTGGATATTACTCCTTTTGCACTATATTTTTTTTCTTTTTTTTTGTGCGACCCTATTTCGCTCTAGACCGCCCTTTTCGGGGTTTTCGGCCTAGTGGGTATTACTCTTTTGCACTTTATATATATATATATATATATATATATATATATATATATATATATATATAGGGAGCTATTCAAATGAGAACCCAATTTATATGAGAACCATGAGAACTAAACCCCACCATTTGATTAAAAACACATCAATGCCGCATTAAAAAAAAGATAGAGACGGTGACATTTTCGTAATTATTGTGAACTAAATCCCCCTCAAATTTCAAAATAAAATATCTCAATATCTATAAGTCGAAAAAAAATTTCGAAAACACTGATTTTTTTGTCTTGACGAGACGATTCAAACTAGATCCCTGAAGACAGGATTTTGAAAAAAAAATTTTGAAAAAAAATTCGAAAACACTAAGACAACACATCTAGTGTTCACTAAGACAACATAGCTAGTGTTCACTAAGACAACATAACTAGTTAACTTACAGCTAGTGTTCACTTACAGCTAGTGTTCACTAATTAATTAGTGTTCACTAAGACAACATAGCTAGTGTTCACTTACAGCTAGTGTTCACTTACAGCTAGTGTTCACTAATTAATTAGTGTTCACTAAGACAATACAACTAGTGTTCACTAAGACAACATAGCTAGTGTTCACTAAGACAACACAGCTAGTGTTCACTAAGACAACATAGCTAGTGTTCACTAAGACAACATAACTAGTTAAGTTAACTTACAGCTAGTGTTCACTTACAGCTAGTGTTCACTAATTAATTAGTGTTCACTAAGACAACATAGCTACTGTTCACTTACAGCTAGTGTTCACTTACAGCTAGAGTTCACTAATTAATTAGTGTTCACTAAGACAATACAACTAGTGTTCACTAAGACAACATAGCTAGTGTTCACTAAGACAACATAACTAGTTAACTTACAGCTAGTGTTCACTAATTAATTAGTGTTCACTAAGACAACATAGCTAGTGTTCACTTACAGCTAGTGTTCACTTACAGCTAGAGTTCACTAATTAATTAGTGTTCACTAAGACAATACAACTAGTGTTCACTAAGACAACATAGCTAGTGTTCACTAAGACAACATAACTAGTTAACTTACAGCTAGTGTTCACTTACAGCTAGTGTTCACTAATTAATTAGTGTTCACTAAGACAACATAGCTAGTGTTTACTTACAAAGCTAGTGTTCACTTACACCTAGAGTTCACTAATTAATTAGTGTTCACTAAGACAAACACAGCTAGTGTTCACTAAGACAACATAGCTAGTGTTCACTAAGACAAAGATAACTAGTTAACTTACGCCTAGCGTTCACTTACAGCTAGTGTTCACTAACCAATTAATTAGTGTTCACTAAGACAACATAGCTAGTGTTCACTTACAGCTAGTGTTCACTTACAGCTAGTGTTCACTAATTAATTAGTGTTCACTAAGACAATACAAATTAGTGTTCACTAAATTAATTAGTGAACACTAGCTTTAAGTGTTCACTAAGACAATACAACTAGTGTTCACTAATTAATTAATGAACAATACAATTAGTGTTCACTAATTAATTAGTGTTCACTAAGACAATACAACTAGTGTTCACTAAGACAACATAGCTAGTGTTTACTAAGACAACACAGCCTAGTGTTCACTTAGTGTTCACTAATTAATTAGTGTTCACTAAGACAACATAGCTAGTGTTCACTTACAGCCTAGTGTTCACTTACGCCTAGTGTTCACTAATTAATTAGTGTTCACCGAGACAATACAACTAGTGTTCACTAAGACAACATAGCTAGTGTTAACATAGCTAGTGTTCACTAAGACAACATAGCTAGTGTTCACTTACAGCTAGTGCTCACTAATTAATTAGTGTTCACTAAGACAATACAACTAGTGTTCACTAAGACAATACAAATTAGTGTTCACTAATACAAACACATCTAGTGTTCACTAATACAACACAGCCTAGTGTTCACTAAGACAACACAGCTAGTGTTCACTAGCAACACAGGGTTTTAAAAATTAGACGTTGTTCAATATTATTTTTTCAAAATTCTATCTTCAGGGATCTAGTTTGAATCGTCTCGTCAAGACAAAAAAATCGCATTTTCGAATTTTTTTTTCGACTTATAGATATTGAGATATTTTATTTTGAAATTTGAGGGGGATTTTAAATGAAATAATTACGAAAATGCCACTCCCTCTATCTTTTTTTTTTTAATCTGGAACATTGATGTGTTTTTTAATCCAACGGGCCGTAGTGGTTCTTATGGTTCTCATATAAATGTGGTTCTCATTATAATAGGACTTATATATATATATATATATATATATATATATATATATATATATATATATATATATATATATATATATATATATATATATATATATATATATATATATATATTTTAGACATAATAACGACGAAGCTTGTCACCGTTGACCGGGTGAATAAAAGGATTGCCGTCCAGGTCTGCAAGCTTCATGGCTCCTCCCGATAGTATCTTCTGTACCACATACGGGCCGATTCAAATGGGTTCCCACTTTCCTAGAGGGTTGTCTCTGGTAGGGGGCTTCTCTTTTAGTACCAAATCCCCTTCTTTGATGTCTCTGGCCTTGACCTTTTTGTCGAATGCCCTGCCCATTCGCCTCTGATAGGCTCGAGTATGTTCCATGGCTTTTAGCCTCCTTTCATCAAGCAGGGAGAGCTCATCGTGTCGGATGCGTAACCATTCTACTTCGTTGATGCTGTTTTCCAAGAGGACTCTCAGGGACGGAATTTCCAACTCTACAGGCAGGACTGCTTCCATTTCGTAAGTCAAGGCGAAAGGGGTTTCTCCCGTGGCTGTCCTGACAGAATTTCTGTAGCCCCAGAGTGCTAGATGTAATTTTTCGGGCCAGTCACGACCGCGAGTGGCCATCTTTTGGATGATTCTCTCAAGTGTCTTATTTGCAGCTTCTACCGCTCCATTGGTCTGAGGCCTGTACGGAGATGATTTGTGATGAGTAACCTTGAATTCTGACAGCAATCTATCACAGTCTCCTTTAAAATGTGTCCCATTATCCGAGATGATCTCGTTTGGCACCCCATATCTGCACATGATATTTTCTTTGACAAACTGGGCAACCTTCTTGGAAGTGAGGACCTTATAAGACTTTGATTCCACCCATTTCGTGAAATAGTCTACTGCCACTAACACAAACTCATGCCCATTGCTTCTGGCTGGGGCTATCTTCCCGATTACATCAATGCCCCAAGTTGCAAATGGACAAGGCGTTGTCATGAAGTACAGGTCATGAGGCGGGAGATGATTAAGGTTGGCAAACCTCTGGCATTTGTCGCATTCTCGAACATGCTGAATACAGTCTATTTCCATGGAGATCCAGTAGTAGCCCATTCTGAGGATCACTTGCATTAATGCTCTGGCATTCATGTGAGGACCGCAGGGACCATTATGGACTTTGCTCATTAGCTCTCTTTCCCTTTCTTTGGTGACACACAGCAGGAGCGGTCCTTGGTATCACTTTTTGTACAGATCACCACCTAGAATGACATAGTGAGAGGCCAGTCGCTTCAAAGCTTGCAAGCTTTTGGCTTTGATGCCTTCCTTCAGCTTACCTTCTTCGTCTCTGAATGCCGATTTCCCATCTTTGAGAATTTGGTAAACTTGATTGTACCAAGGTTCCTTGACGAGTTCAGGTCCCACTTCTATTTCACAACAAAAGGCTGGTGTTTCTCTTCTACCCACTCTGATTGGTTTTACTGCCTTTCCCTCGGGGATTTCTACCAATGAGGCTAGAGTAGCTAAGGCATCTGCAAATCTATTCTTGTCTCTTGGCAGATAATGGAATGTCACTTCTCTGAACTGCTCTGTCAATTCTTCCATATAGGCATGATACTTCTGTAGGTTAGGATCCACAGTCTTCCATTTGTTCGAGACCTGGTTAATGATCAGGGCTGAGTCTCCGTAGACCTCGAGTTCCTTGACATTTCTTTCTAGGACGGCCTCCAAACCGGCTATACAGGCTTCATACTCTGCCGCATTGTTTGTGACAGAGAAGTTCAGCTTGACGGCTATTGGCGTATGCTCATCTTTCGGGTCTACCAACAACATTCCTATGCCATTTCCACTTTTGTTAACAGCTCCGTCAAAGAAGAGTTGCCATCGATTCTCGGGCTCAACAGCAAAAATCCCCTCATTCGAAAACTGGGGTTCAGGTCCTCGATCCTTATTACTAGGGAAACTTGCCAGATGGTCTAATAGTGCTTGACCCTTGATTGCCTTTCTTGTCACATAGTTGATGTCAAACTCTGCTAGGAAGAATGACCACTTCGCCAGGCGCACCGAGAGGGAAGGTTTGTCAAAGATATACTTGATGGGGTCCATTTTTGAGACCAGATTCACCGAGTGATCCTGCATGTAGTGTTTCAGTTTCCCGACTACCCAAACTAGTCCCGCACAGGTCTTT
The DNA here is from genome assembly GCA_022495995.1 of Adenophora triphylla var. japonica. NCBI lineage: Eukaryota > Viridiplantae > Streptophyta > Magnoliopsida > Asterales > Campanulaceae > Adenophora > Adenophora triphylla. The sequence goes on from JAFEMH010000086.1 coordinate 195,553, forward strand.
TCACAAGACGAGTAATTGAGCTCGCTTCCTTGCAGCTTTTGGCTCACAAAGTAAATGACATTCTCTACCCAAGAATCTTTCTTTTCCTGGGCTAGCATAGCCCCAGCTACCGTGTCGGTTACCGTGAGATAGAGCAGAAGAGGTTTCTGTCCATGTAGGGGGCACAGTACCGGGGGATTCACTAGGTATGACTTAATTTTGTCAAAAGCATCCTGGCATTCTTCATTCCATTCTGTATCGGCATTCTTCTTCATAAGCTTGAAGATGGGCTCATACATGGTTATCAGCTGATTGACAAAATGGTTGATGTACTACAACTTGCCCATAAAGCTTTTGACTTCCGTCTGGGATCGAGGTGGCCTCATGTCCATAATGGCTTTGATCTTTCAGGGGTCGGCTTCAATGCCTCTCTCTGTGACCATGTACCCAAGTAATTTTCCCCTTGTCACTCCAATGGTGCACTTTGTAGTGTTCAGCCTCATAGAATGCTTCCTTAACCGCTCAAAGAACTTTCACAGATCAATAAAGTGTTGTCCATCTACTCCTTTAGAATGAATAATCATATTGTCGACATAGACCTCGATTTCCTTGTGGATCATGTCATGAAAAAGCGCAGTTGCTGCCCTTTGATACGTAGCCCCAGCATTTTTTAACCCAAAAGGCATCACCATGTAACAATATGTTCCCCATGGCGTGGTGAAGGCTGTCTTTTCCTGGTCCTCTTCTGCCATCTTAATCTGATTGTAGCCAGCAAAACCATCAACGAATGACCTGACTTTATAGTTGGCCGTGGTGTCTACCAAAATATATATGTTTGGCAACGGGTAGTCATCCTTGGGACTGGCTTTGTTTAGATCCCGGAAATCCACACAGCAGCGTACCTTCCCGTTTGCTTTAGTCACTGTCACGATATTCGACAACCAGGTCAGATATTTAATGACCCTGATGAATCCTACCCGCAGCATCTTTTTAATTTCCTCCTTGACCTGCAGAGACCATTCTGGCTTGATTTTCCTTAGCTTCTGTTTCACAGGCTTGGCATCAGGTGTCAAAGGAATCCTGTGTTCTACAATCGAGCTATCCACCCCCGGCATGTCCTTGTAAGACCAAGCGAACACATCCACATACTCTCTGAGCAGATAAACCATTCTGTCCCGTTCGGCCCCTTGAAAGAAGTTCCCGATCTGTGTCTCTTTAAGTTCTTCGATAGTACCCAGGTTAATACTAGTCAAAACCTCCTCGGCAGCTTGGGCACGGTTTTCCTCTTTATCATTAACCTACTTAAAGATTTCTTTAATGTATTGTTCATTTAGTATGTTTGCATCTTGTTCAAATGAATCATTATTAACTGTTGTTAGATTATTAGTTAATTTATCATTTGTTAAGTTGGCAATAAGGGGATACTCGGAAAGATCTATCATTTCATCTAATGCAAAGGGAAAGATGACATTGGCGACACACTCATAATCTTCAGGCGTGAGGCCATCAGATGACTCGGAGGACTGAAACTCAAAGACTCCTGACTCTAGAGACTCTTAACCCTACACTACTAATGACCAAGTGTTTGACTGGACTAGACAGGGGGTACTCTTCACTATTGTTGCCTGGGGAGAAGCAAATTTGCCAGCGGTCCAATCCTGACGTGCATCCTCCAAACAATTGTTGCAGTAGCAGACATCATACCCAAAGTGGAGCTTCAGCTAAGCTGGTGCAAATTCCTCTTCAAATTTGATCACATTCAGTTGCATCTCTGAGGTACCGAGGCCAATTACACTTTCGGCATCTGAGAGACAACTTTCTCCATCATCGGAGTCTTCTTGATCATTCATTCTCCTTTCCACATTTTTCCAAGCTGGTGGTTGGGACTGATCCTCCTGAGCAGTAAGGGCCATCACAAACACATTATGTTCACCATGGGTGATGAAAGGTTTTGGGGAAACTTCGACCATCATAGCTTGATTTACTTCGGCCTCACAATCTTCATAAGTGAGTTTTTCCTCGGTAATCTTGACTATGGTAAATGGCTCGATGTTGCCGAAAAGAGATCTTTCTTTGACGACATTAATGAAATCAGTCCCTATTATAGGGCCAAATTACCCTTCCCTGGCTGAGGCATCGATCAGATCTTTCCTTTCCCCACATAATTCGACGTAAGGAACGTTGAATTCTAGGATGTCTATAATCTTTGGATTCCCGAACCCTACTGCATTTGCCTGCTCTGAATCTTCGAATTCGATCACATTCACTCGGTTACTGCCCGGAAGAGGATTCTTGACTGTATTGGGGCCCCAAGGCGATTCAAGTTTGCCTTCCTCGATCAGACGGGAGATCAGGTACTTCAAATAGGTGCAGTCATTGATGGTATGCCCCATGGTACTTGTGGAAACGAAAGTGCTTAGACATGTCCAACCTAACATTAAGGTTCTTGGGCTTCCAATTCTCCAAAGGTCTAATAAGCCCCTCAGCTACCAAACCGTCAAATACTTTTTCCAACGGCATTCCAAAGTCTTCGGCAGTGTAGAAGTGAGGCTTTGGCTTTGTAGCGGTCTGACCTAAACTTTGTCCGACTTTCTCATTCTGGATGTAATTGACCGTACCTACTGTTTCTTTTCCCTTCACGACGCTGGCTGGAGTGTTTGAGGTCGGTGCCCTGTACCGGTAGGAGCTGCCTGCCTCAGAATCGGTGCCATGTTGAAGGCATTTTCAAACTTGGTGCCAGCATTCACCATTGCTCGGAGATCGTGATAATAGTAATTGCTAATCTGGACCCTTAACTGGGGCTTTAAGCAGGACCAGAAGATTTCCATCTGTTCTTCTTCATTTAACGGAGTCATCATTTCACTAAGCTTCCAATCCATCTCTTGTAAAATTCACCCACTGAGCGCTGCAAAGTTCCTTGCAAGTCATTTCTGCTAGTTTCCCAGTTCAAGTTGGCCTTGTACTTTTCCATAAATGTTTCCTTAATCTGGTCCCATGTGGATCGGGCCTCTGGCTTTACATGCAAAAACCACCTAAGAGCTGTACCCTTTAACGATAGTTGAAAATGATCATCCATTTGCATTTACGTACAATCCTTGGCCCTCATATCCAGAAGGTAGCTTTCGATGTGAGTTCGAGGATAGTCTGTGTCGTTGAACTTTTCAATCTCAGGCATCCAGAATTTTGGAGGAAGGGGAACAATTTTGCTTGGACCAGTGATCTGATAGGCTGCTTTCTTAGTGTTCAGTTCACCAAACTTCTCTTGCATGGACTTAACTTGCTCCACGAGCCAGGCCATGTTAGTTTCAGATGTCATTTTTGGATTACTCGGTTCCAAGATAGGATTATCAGACTTGAGTGGCGGTACAATAGGTGGCACACTGTTGGCTGGTACTACGGGCTGAGGATCCTTTGGAGGGAAGTAGGTGTAAACTTGACCTGGTCTCTGGTTTCCATAGGACAGGCCGGAGGCATAGGGGTTAGATTCATAACTACCAGGGTAAGAAAAGGAGTAAGGAGCTTCATGGGGTCCAGTTGGCAAGGCCGGAGATGAAAGATCTGTTGTTGCGGGGCAAGTGTTGAGGATATCATTGGATTGGTTCTGAGGTTTTGAAATCAGCTGGGATGTTCCATACTGAGGAGGAGGGACGAATCATATGGGATAATGCTGAGATTGAGAAACTGGGGTGGCTGTAGCATTCGTTCTCTATTGGTAGTGAACGAAGCTAGGTCTTATCTGAGGAGCTGAGGGCGATGGAGCCCTGATAGCTTGAGGTGCTGGGAAGGACTGAAAGGGAGTATTCCTTGGAAAGGGATCATATGTGGATGGAGGAAGGCATTGGTTGTAGGATGGAGGGGCTGAAATCACTGTTTCTGGAGTCCCATCTTCCACCATGACCAAAGAACCATTTGCTTCAACTACTATCTTAACCCTATGACGGCGAAGAGCATCGATGAGCATGGCTTGCTTCTCTTCATGGGCTTTATGGTTGTTTTACAAGGCTAGGGTTAACTCTTCCTCTCTAGTCACCGGATTACCCATACCACCACTGTTTTCTGTCTGATCTGCCATTCTAAACCTCTGAGTAGACGAAACTGATGATTCTGACGAACTGTCTGAGCCCAAAATTTCTGCACTGAAAAGCCGCTTACCCGGTATTCTCACCCACTTCTTTCTCGCTGCGAGAAATGGATAGGCAAGGTTTAGACTCGGGGGTAGTTGTTTAGGCTGAAGGCTCAAGTAATATGCAATTAAGAATCTTCAAGTTTACTTAAAACAGTGTCTTTTAATTATTTCTATTTGGTTGGAAAAGGTTGCCCTTCCTTTTCACAACTACTCTAGATTCTGGATCAGTGGGCTCCATCACTACTTCTATAAGCCCCTCGTTTTGCACCTGTATTTCGACATCCCAGGGTGGACAGCCCCAGGCGAGGGTCCTATAGGGCAATCGGATCCCACCGACCGAGAGAGAAGAACGGTCCTAGGGTCTAGTGGATCATAGGAATTTTAACGCACGAGCAATGCGGATTATAGTTAATGTCAATGCCCTGAAAGTCAAGTCTTTTAGCATCAACGAAATTTCGACAAAGCTTCGCTTGCGCGATAGACGTTGACTTCGGCATTGTACAAGGAAGATAATATGCATGGGTCGGACGTTAAAATTCAATTGACACGGTGTCACGTTGAGCGTTGTTGCATACTTTGTGCAAGTCAAAGTCAATATCGGGGTCAAGATTTTGCCAATTTTCCTAACGAAATTTCGGCATGGCTTCACTTGTGCGAGGAATCTTGACTCTAGCATGGGCTCGGGTTTGAATTTTACATGCCCCGTGCAAGTCAAAGTCAAAGTCAATGCCGAGGTAAAGATTTTGCCAAACGAAATTTCGGCATGGCTTCGCTTGCGCGAGGAATATTGACTTTTAGCATGGGCTCGAGTTTGACTTTTATGGGGGTATATGACGAGGCTGTATGACACGGTCTAGACCAAAAACCATCCAAAAAGTCACGGTTTTAAAAGTGTGACACGGACTAGTGCATTGGTCGACACTGGCTGCCATGGGGAGTTTGGGTTGATTTCTTGCGTGCCCGGGAACGTCGTAACACTGTCCGTGACTGCAGCTGAACAACCATCCCGGGTTAAAGGACGTGCGTGCAAAAGTGTACAGGATATATATAGTACGCGTAGTGTGCGGTCTCCTAAAAATTCTTTTTTGAGTTAAAATAGAGATTTTTCATCATGTGTTTTAAAAGAATGTTTTGGGGACGGGGAAAATGCATCACATAAGCACGTAAATTTTCTGGAACCAGGCCAGATTCAGGACCGAGTAGCCCCAAATCGCCACGGTTTCCAGATTAACCTCAGATAAAAGTGTTCTGGTGGAACTGCGAATGAAGCCGTCCACCTCAGATCAAGGCAGATCAGGTCGTCCGGCTGGATTCCACAATTTTCCAGGTTCCAATTTGCTTCCTTTCCAGACTATTTTTCCAGGGATTTTTGGCAACTTTCAGCTTCAGAGTCGCACCTGTTTATTATTCAGAGTCGCACCTGTTCATTACGGGACTTATCTACCCTCCCGTTAGATTAATCAACCATCATAGGCGTAAGAGCCTTGGTATGTCTTAACCTAACTTTCCTTGGGGATTTGAGTCACATGTGATCAAAAGGGGCTTGTCTTTAAGTCCAAGAATGAGACTCTTTAGAAAAGAACGAATCTTTGTCCATCGATCCTACATCTTGAGACGATGATGATTCGTAGGGACATTTTTATGTTCATATCAAGTGATTATCGAAGATTTCAGGACTAAGACTCATTGAGTTCTAAAGGGACAATGAGTGTGGCATTTTTTATAATGATATTGATGTAAAGATGGAGTCTTTACACCTATCCTTACCATGGAATGCATCAAGAACCACGGGACTAGGGGAATGGGATGTAAAGATTGAATCTTTATGCTCATCCTATGTCTTTTTGTGCCTTAGAAGGCTTTTAGACAATCCTTAGAGAAAAAGATCCATCTTTAGGGACATGGGGGAAATAACATTAATGTAAAGATTGCATTTTTAATATGAACAATACAATGAGTATCATTAAACTAAAGACATAATGTAAAAGGGATGATCTTTATGGCTTTCCCTATGTCCTTACTTAATACCTCATAAGGTGGACAATCCTTGGAAATCTAGATCAAGGGGAAGGGGATGACATAAAATGGATAAAGATTGCATTTTTATGCATAAATATAAAGGGAAATCATATCATCATATGGTAGATCATCCCTAGAACAAGCCAATTGTGGAATGTTGTTCATCCTACGGAAAGGATCTCCATTTGAATCCTTTGTGTAGGGGAATAGGAAATATGAAGATTACATAGCAAAGATCAAAGCTTTATGACAATAATAAATGTAAATAACAAGTAATAATAGAACAAGAGTATATAGGAGTGTATCAAAAGGTAAAGGAAGGATAGATTACCAATATTGGTTTTTCTCTATCTTTCAAAGGAGTTTTCCTAGGCAATATCTATTTAGAAATAGATTAAGGTAGGATTAGTGTATGAGAGAGGAGGGTTTTGTGTATTTTTAGGGACTGGACACTACAAGAAACAGGCTTATTTACGGCGGTTAAAATCCGCCGTAAATAATACGCGCCCCGCCGTATATAGTATTTACGGCGGACTAGCCGCCGTAAATAGATCCCCGTATAAATTATCGCCGTATATACTATATACGGCGGGGGAACCGCCGTATATACTATATACGGCGGATATACCACCGCCGTATATAAATGGAATACATACGTATAAAATGGCGTATTTGAGTGATCTTTATACGGCGGAATGTGTAACCGCCGTAAATAAGAGACGAGTCGTCCGCTCCGTGACGAGTCGTCCTGGCTGCACCCCCACCAGTGTTCCTCGTCCAAACGAGTCGTCCATGGGACTTTTATACGGCGGTCACTATATCCGCCGTAAATAACTAAATAGGGACGACTCGCCCAACATGGCACGAGTCGTCCCATTTACACCCTTTCGGTTCCCTCGTCCCCCTTTGGGCACGAGTCGTCCCTGGGTTTATACGGCGGATTTGGTCACCGCCGTAAATAATCCTATTTTTTTTTTTTTTTCCCCAGCTTTGTATAATTCATTTTCCCCAAAAATACGTTCACAAAAACCAAATTAAACCTGTACACACACAATATAACAAAAATACACAAATGCAATCAATATTTACAATCTACATATTAACACAATTAATGTTGAATGTATCCATACATAATAACCATTATACAAAAAAAGTTGTTAGTTGTTGAATGTATCCAAAATATACAATGTCTAAAATCCACGAACACCTATTCATTACCGTCATTTCCACGTCGTTCCATCCAACAACGTTTCAATTCATCAATTTGTTGTTGTAACTTAAGGCGTTCCTCATCAAGTTGTTGTTGTAACTGCTCCTGAAGTCGTTGGCGTTCCTCCTCATTTTTTCGGCGTTCCTCCTCAAGTTGCCTTTCCATATCTCGCTCGACCCCCGCCACCGCCTCCATTACACTGCCCGAGAAGGTTGGGATTTACCAAACACCTTAGTTTTGTTCGTACTCCGCCTCCCATACATCGAACTCTCCCATGGTCATCAGAGCCAAACATACCAACAAAAACATCTTCACGCGCCGCGGGAGAGTCCTCTGGCAGCTCCTCAACTGCATCATTAAGCGTTTGCTGTAACAAAAACAACATGTTCAATATAAATGTTTTAACTTTAATTAATATTATGAAAATGAAGTTAGAAATGAAAAATATTCTATAGAATAACAAAACTGAAACAGAAAAGGTTGAAACTTTAACTTACAATCATTTGAGTGGTGGCTTGATCTGCGGGTGTTTTGCCCGTGCGCGTATGTATGAAAACGCTTACGCGATCAGTTGGTAATCCCTTGTCGCCTCTCTACAATTTATAATAGAATCATTTGACAAAAAAAAAAAATATTTATATACGATACAAAAAGAAACATTAATTGAATTGACAACTGAGAACTAAATTGAACGATGACAAACCTCTTTGATGACTTTGGGATGGGACGTTTTCCTGGTCCTATTCGTGCACGATTGTTTTTCTCGATTCAATTTATTTGTTTCGATATTTCCCTCGGAAAAAAAAAAAAAAGATAATATTAGTATTAATTTGACTACTTATATAAGACATTCACGATAATAGATTGAGATTAATTTGAAATATACCCGAGCCTTGGGGCGTACTCCCACATCGCAACAAGTGCAGCCCATTGATCCGCAACGCACCCACGGGGTGGGTGAGCCAATGCGTCTTCGTCGATTGATACATCTTATAATGTCAAGCTTTCAACCGAGTAATAATATTCATAATCGAGTCAATATTCATAACAAAGTTATAACCGAGTAATATTCATAACTATATAATACTTATTATATGCTTGTCTCACATTGTATTTCCAAATACGCCACGCTTTAGCGAGAGAAAGAGCTATAACCGGAAATACTCCTGAGGAGCATTTGTATTTTCCTATATACACAATTCAACAAAGAAAAAAATCAATTGTTAGAGAAGCATAAGACTTTTGACTACGTACTAGAGATATATGTAAGAAATATGGATTACAACTTACTTAACGTCATTCCATACGTTATTTATGCACTCGTGATTCATCTCGAGACCACTCATTAGTTAATGGGAAATGTTCCCCATTTTTAGCAAAAATTCCTATCTCGAGTAGCTAATTGTGCCATTTCCCCACCAACCGGTTGACCATAATTATTCCATATTATGATCAATCTCTCTTTACCCCATTTGGCGGTTGGTTTTGCCAACCCTCTTCCTTTAGGGTTAGAGCCCCGACCTGTAATAAATTTTTCCTTGGAGGCATATCTCGTCATATGACAATTCAATTATAGCACAAGAATTGGATAAACCAAGTAAAGGACCCAAAAAAACAATCTTATAATATATGTATAAGACCTATAAATTTATTATAGGTCTTATGTATCATGTATAAGACCATATATTGGTCTTATAAATGGCCTTATAGAATAACAATGCTTCCAATATACAATTGTAATACTACAAGGTAGATATAGAAATATGAACATTGACAAAACAAGAACAACAACAAAACAAAGAAGAATAACAACAACAACAAAACAAAGAAGAACAACAATAACAAAACAAAGAAAGAACAACAACAACAAAACAAAGAATAACAACAAAACAAAGAAAGAACAACAACAAAACAAAGAAGAACAACAACAACAAAACAAAGAACAACAACAACAACAAAACAAAGAACAACAACAAAACAAGAAGCTAAAGAATAACTTTTCTTTTTTTTTTTTTTTTTTTCATTTTTTTTAAAGAAAATGATACCGGTACGTGGGATTGTTAGACCACAATTTATCCCAAGCCCCGGGTTAGGGAGCGATACAGAAGGTTAATGGTTTCCACCTATATACCAAGTATCGTTTTCCTTAAAAGTATAAAGTATAACAGAGCTCATTGAAGTTGAAATTGACATATGTAGCAATAATTAGCATAGAGAAAAAAAAAAAGAGCTCATTGCATTAGGAGATGGAATGATACAAAGAGATTAACAAGAGATTATATATATATATATATATATATATATATATATATATATATATATATATATATATATATATATATATATATATATATATATATCAATGAATAAAATTAAGAACAGGAGTGAATAAAATTAAGCAACTTGCCTTGATTTATTATTTCGATGTGATAATACAGAAACTCATAAATGGAAGAGGAATCTTTCTATTAAAGTTGGCTCCGCACAAAGGTGTCATTTACAGTCGATGGCTAGTCTAGGAGAAATGCCTTCCCGTTGCTTGCGGGGTAAGGTCAGAACGTTACCACCCTCCCTAGAGTCCGTAATGTCAAATGGCCATGCTACCGTTGTATCTTTCTACCGGATAAGGAGCAATTTTGGAGCTAGAAAGCTACAAAGCAAGCAAAGATGCCCACGAATCCTCCGAAGTGCAGATCTTAAACAAACTAGGACGAAAACAAAGCAAAGATTCCATGATGTAACTAAGGAATTTTCGAACACTCATTAGCAAATTAATACTCCTCTCGTTCCCAAAAAAGAAAAGAGGCACATTTTCAAAAGAGGAAATAATTTTAGTGCAATTTCAAGAAGGCACAAGCAAGTGAAGCTCAATTCTTATAATGTTTGAGTTGTCAAAGGCAACTCGTTTGGGATGGAGGGAATACATTATTATACGTACAATAGCCACCATGACACAAGTAAAAAAAAGGATTCAAAACAATGGCAATGCCAACAAGAGTACATTTATTCACTCCCCGTATTATCACATCGAAAAATATCATGGTTCAATATACACTTGCAATCTTTCAAAAATAAAATAAATACTTGCGTAACCAATATTTTACAAATTTTTCTTAGAATGAATATGTTCGAATGCCCATTAAAATAAAAAGAACATGACATTACGGGGAGGGAGGGCTCCGCGGTTATGGACACATTTGTTATATGTCACATTTAACAAATACCAGAAACCATGACATTACACTAACATTTCCAACGAATCAACCAAAAAACAAAAATTGGTGGGGGAAGCGGGCGGGGGAACAACAAACATGACATTACGGGGGGCTCAGCGGGTTGTGGACACATTTGTTATATGTCACATTTAACAAAAAACAAATACCAAATCGGTGGGGAAGCAAGGGGGGAACAACAACAACAACCACAAGGAACAACAACAACAACACTATAGGGCAAGCCTTGCTTGATACAGAAAAAGTATAAAATAGTACGGGGGGGGGGGACTGGGGCTCCCGCGGGTACCAAATCGGTGGGGAAGCGAGGCGGGGACATCCCAAAGTAAAAGGAGTACCTGGACAAGCTAGCAGATGACGGAGGTAGAAAGTAAGCTGCTGCAACAAGATCCTGTAGGAAATAAGAGTTTGATCAAAAGAAGCAAAACAAATACATATTACAATTAACAATATTAATATTCAATCCAACCATACAAAATAACAAGTTTGATTGAAATATGAAACATAAGTAATAACATTGTCTTAGTAATAGTAAGCAAATAAGATCTAAACAAATACATATTACAATTAACAATATTAATATTCAACCATACAAAATAACAAGTTTGATTGAAACATGAAACATTAAGAGCACAAATCACATGCATAATAATTTAAATTTATATTTCATAAAATAGCACACTTCCGCAACAACTGCCTATAACACATGAAGAGCATAGAAATTGAAAAAAACGCAACAAGAACAACAAAAATCAAAAATTAAAAGTAAATACGTATACCTACCTGTTGATTTGGTCGCCGGCGGTCGGAAAATCGTGCCCTAGGTAGCTATGGAGGAGAGAAAGCTTCAGCTTCTACTAGAGGAGAGAAAGAGAGGCTGAGATACAGAGATCGAAGAAATCAACGCTCAACCACACCAAGAACAACAAAAATCAAAAATTAAAAGTAAATACGTATACCTACCTGTTGATTTGGTCGCCGGCGGTCGGAAAATCGTGCCCTAGGTAGCTATGGAGGAGAGAAAGCTTCAGCCTTTTTCGATTACCGCGAAACCGAATAGGGAAATTTGGTTTCCGGTATTTAACAACATTTACGGCGGACGCGTATAAACCGCCGAGAATAAGTACCTATATACGGCGGACGCGTACAAACCGCCGAGAATAAGTACCTATATACGGCGGCTATATACATACCGCCGTATAAAACTTCGACCTCGTATACGTACATGCCAAATGTACGTACATTACCTATTTACGGCGGACTTAGCCGCCGTATATATTTATTATATACGGCGGATGTTCAAACCGCCGTATACATATAATATTAACGGCGGACGCGTGTCCACCGCCGTATATGGGCGCCGTAAATAACATAGTTTCTTGTAGTGGGAATTCGAGTTCCTATTTTGGCAGAGTAACAGTGCTCTAAAATTGTATCTGAAAATGAATAGAGGAGGCCTCTATTTATAGGCTTCTGGTGTGCTTCTAATGAAGCCGCCCGGCGTGATCTTGCGGCTAATGAAGCCGTCCGGCGTCTTCTTCCATTGCGTCAGCATGTTTCTGGAATCATGCAAGGTGGCAGCTTGGAAGCTTCTTTCCAGTGAGGTCCTGTCCAGAATTCTAATTCCTAACATGTCTTTCCTTGCTTGGAAAGTATTGAAAAGTTCCCGAATTGCCCCTAAACTTTATGAAAGTTTGGGGAACTGCTAGGAAACTTTAATTGGAAGGCATGAGCCAGATTTGGGTACTTACACTGGTGTACCTGTTACTTTCTCTCCGGCCTCCATTGCAGAAGCTTTTCCAAACCTAGCCTCAATCTCTCCCTCTACTATTTTTATGAAGAATATGAAGTTAGTTTGGGCTCAGATCAGAGGTGGAGAGCCCTTTGTGACCGGTGAGGGAAATAAGAAGGCTGACCTTGATCCAACCAACTATGCCTTAGCTGAAATTGTTGACTGTTGCATTATTTACCGGTCTGGATCTTATCATTGTATTACTATGATCCAGTTTGAAGCAATAGCTGCTATTCTCCTCCAGAAGGAATTCAAATCGTGCACATTCATCTATAATGTCATCATTATTTCCTTCAAGAAATTTTAGAAGGAGAAGACACTTGCCAGAGCCAACAAAGCCAGGTCATGCCATTATCTGTCGATCAGTAGGGTATTGAGAAAAAACCCATCTATCCTTGCTGCTTCCCCCGGTCAGCCAAGCTATCCTCATTCATGGGTGAAAACCTTTGATACTTCTGACTGGGCAAGGATTTCTAGAGAGGCAACAACTTCAACCGATGAAGCTTCAACTGGTGCTCAACCGGTTGAGAAGAAGAAAAAGGCTTATAAGCCTAAAGTTAAGAAAGCTGATGAGCCTGAGTCCTCTCAACCGGCCCCCACTCTATCGGTTAAGAGGAAGGCAACCGATCCATCGATCAGTAAACCCAAACCAGCTGAAGCTCCTCAACTGACAACCTCTCAACCAACTGCTCCATCAACCTCACCTTCAGTCAGACCCAAGAAAACTGCCAGAAAACAAGCTTTACCCCAAGTCCAAAAATTCCCAACTCCTTCCACTTCATCCTCCCTACCCAAATCCAAACCTATCCCAAAATCTTCCTCTCAGCTAGCCAAAGAAAATTCTGAGAGAAGAAAATTGATTGAAGCTGATCTTACCACTTTTGTTCCCTTCATTCCTAAGAGGTTGTTTTCACACAACTTCCTGACCGGTAAGGTACCCATAACCGGCCATGCCTCAAACCCATCGATTAGGAAGTGCCAACCGATTGGAAACCCTACCTTCCATATCTTCTACAATAACCCTTGGACTGTCCAAGATAAGCTTATCCCTTCTCCCAACTGGGTTTATTCAATTGATCATCTACCTCTATTCCTTAGGAAACTTCTCCAATTTCATGAGTTGAATAAAGACTCTATCCCTGCTGGTGATATATATCAATATGTTGACTTTGAGAATACTCACCAAGATAAAGGCATCTACTTCAGTAAATATTGTCAGTTGAGTGAGTATGATGCCTCTTTATCCAAGCAGGACCTTGTGAAGCTCTACAACCGATACTTTGACATGTTTCCCAATCTGGGGAATGCCATCTGTCTAGCTCAAGATCGGTTGTGTCATGACATGATGATTCATGCAGTGTGGATTGACTTTTCTATGCTCTATGAAGTCCAAGAAACTCTAAAGGAATCTGATCCCTATCAGTTGGGCAGATATGAACTTCCTGTCGATCTACTTCCTCAATTTGATTCAGAACCTATCTCTTTGGGTCCAAGGAGAAACCAGCTGATCAGAAATGTGATGGACCTTATAGAGAACATGATGGAAGTAGATAGAGAGCTACAAGATATGGGGAATGTGAATTTGGATGACTTCTTCTCTTCGGTTCACTCAAACAAAAATAAGTGGACCTCCACAACTGATGAAGAGATTGAAGAATTATTCAAGGATGGTGGTGGTGATGATGATGAAGATTTTGATGATGTGAGTGATGACAGTGAGCATTCTAGCTCAAGATCCAGTTCAAGTGGCCATGATCGGTCAAGAATGAATTTTGTTACTCCTCAACTGACGGCACCGGTTAGGAGAGTATGAGGAGGCTTAACTGATACATCACTGGTTACAAGCCTAGGAGGAGGTGAGAAATTTTTTTCTGCTGCCTCACCAGTTGTTCAACCAGTTAAGATGCCCTCAACCGATGGATCTGATGACCGATTGAGAAGGAGAAGCTTGCTGATGTTGCTGCTGATGATGAAACTGAGCTACACGAAGCTATGGACAAAATCATGTTTGAGAGTGAACTTGACCAACAACGGTCATCTGTAGAGGAGTTAGCTACTCAAGCTACTATTCAGGCAAGTCTATTGGTCACCAAGCTAGTGCCCAGCTTAAGGGTAAAACTGTTGCCGAGGATGTTGATCCTATTTTTGAGGAGGTGGATCCTACTCTTTCTGACTTCTTTGAGGAGGATGATGATATTGAATTCAAGGCACCTGAGCCTTTTGAATATAATCATTTTGATGCTGCCCATCCTCCTGCCTCCTTTGACTTCTTAGTGGACCAAAAAGACTTAATGTCCACAAGGAATTACTACACTTCAAGAGCTTCCATTCCCCGGTTATCAAACAGGATGTTCCTTTTTTATATTCATGAGAAGGTCTCAAGTCGTTGCAGTCTTCAACCGATCCCTATGCCTCCATATATAGCCGATGAGCTGTAAAGAAAAAGGAGACAAGACAGAATGCAGACATTTGTGGATGTGGTTGAGACCTTGAAAGTAGGTGATCCTCCAGCTGATACTCCTCCCCATCAAACCAACACCAAGTGTCCATGTGAGACCAGCCTAAGATTTCAAGCTCCTAGAATCTTACGGCTAAAGAAGAGAGTTGCTCCCCCAAGAAATGCCAAAGTTATACCATGCAAGGCTGAGCAACAACTGGTCCTGGACTTTCCAGCCAAACGGTCACACTATAATTCTTCAATGCAAGGTCGGTCAAGCTCTATAAAGATTGCTGGTCAGGTTGTTCAACACCTACCTCGACCGGTTGAGTCTTCACTTTCAACCGACAATCTCTATATCTGTTACTTGGCTTTGAATGGTCGTGTGACCAAGGTGTTAGAATTGAAGATTTTCTCTTGGGATTTTGAGGTAACCAAGATGGTGGGTTTCATGCATCAAGTGCCTCAACTGTTTATTCATAGAGATGATGGAAGTGTGGTGCCCCAAAGCAATATCATACATACCTTCCAGCTACTCAACATTTTGAGGATGATTCCATTGATCAGGTTAAGGTAGCTGGCCATACCTTTGGCTAGGCAGGCTGCAGATTTGATGGTTTTGGCTTTTGAAGAGGCCAATGAATTTTGGATTTTTTTGATGATTCTGATGAGAATGTTGATATAGTTACCTACCCAACCGGTGCTGCTCCCTCAACCAGTCTGCCCTCTCCAACCGATCTAGCCCCCTCAACCGATGCTCCTTCTCTAACCGATCCCTCTCCTTCAACTGACCTTTCCATGACCGATCCTCCTTCAACCGATGTTATCCTTCAGTCTCCTCTTCAACCGGTTGCTGCTGTCTTAGAAGATGATGATCTCTAAAGGCCAACCTTTGTACAAGACTTGATAGAGCTTCATGATGCACTGATAGGTGGGCTTGCTAAGTCTAATCAGGAGGAGGAATAAAGAAGACTGTCCAGAATTGAAACTGGGTTTGCAATGGCTTTAGGCAATTTTGTTGAGAAGCTGAATGAGAAAGATGCTACCATAACTGATCTTGTTAAAGAGCTGAAAATTTCAACCCATACCAACAAGCAATTATGTGATGAAGCCTTAGCCGTTCAGACCAATCTTATTGAAGCTACTGATGAGCTGAAGAAAGCAAATTTAAAGATTCGTGACCTGTCTGCTCAACTTAAAGATTCAAATACAGAGCTGGTCAAGGTTAAAGATCAAAATGAAATTCTAATGAAGCTCGTAGCAAGTGGTCAGTTTGGGAAATCTGAGAAAAAGAAGAGAATGAGAGAAGAAAAGAAATAAAAGGAAGCAAGAGAAGCAAAAAGATCTAAGTCTGAACCGTTTGCATCGGCTACAACTTCTTCAAAGGACAAGGACCCCTCAACCGATCCTGCTCCAGAAGTTTAGAATGTAACCAATGATATATATGTCTTTGCTTTCCAACCGGTTGCTGCTTATGAATCAATGAGAATTTCTTTACCCTCAACCTTGTTCATTTCAATGTTTAATATTTGCTTTCTTGAATTTTCTTTATATTTTTGAATAACTTCACTGCTACTAACTCTTTCAATTTGCAGGTTATCTCATTCATCCATCTTCTTTAGCTTACTTTATTTTTACTGTATAGCTTTCCATAGGTTACATCAAGTTTTCACTTGACTTAGGGAATGACAAAATTAAAAGATAAACTCTTGATCATTCTTTTACTAAGTTAAGATAGATGTATACCTAGGATGATTGAACTTAAGCAATTAGGAGGAGATTGTTAGTCAAATATATATATAGCTTAAGAATTGCTTAATCCCAATCATTATAAGCATTATTGAGGAACCCTAATTTTAACTAGACTACTTAGAATTTTATATGTACCCTTAGGATCCCCTTAGTGCTAGTGCTAGTGTTTTTACTTGTATTTTCTTAAAGATTATTGAAGACTTGAAGACCTAGAGATTTTCCAAGACATTATTGGTTTACTTGGGCAAGCTGCCAAAGCCTCAGCCGGTTAAGTGCCTTAACCGGTCATGCTCCTAGCCGGTTCAACACTCAACCGGTTGTGATAGTCAAACGGTTATGTCCCTTAGTTGTTGCATCAATCAAGCTTCCTCAACAAGCTTCCTATCAGTTGAAGCATTTATTGCTCTCACCTACTTAGCCTACAAATTAGCTAAAGTTAGTAGAACAGTTGCTATGAAGACTTTGCTGCCGCCTTGTCAGTAACTACTTCAGGGAATGTTCAAGTTACCAGTACTCACAACAACTTCTTTATCCAATGAAAAATTCAAAGATGGTTATCCTTCAAATCTCAAGCATTCAATGCAGAAGATATTCTCATTAAATGCTTGTCAGACCAAGTCATCCCTCCAACCCCTTCAAAGACAACAACTCAATTTTAAGACACTATAAATACCTTCCTTAGAGCATTGAAGAGGGTTGGTGCATTAAAGACTTTGAGAGTGAGATTGTCAAGAACTGCAAATGTTCAAGCATTGAAGTTCAAAGCAATCAGTGCTTATATTCACTAGATTATTTATTAGGACATACATTGTGCACACTCAATCATTTTTTGTAAGTGTTCCCCAACAAGACTATATTTAAAACACATTGATTGATCACACTACACACCCAAGAGAAATCAGTTCATCTTGTGAATATATCTCTGGAAAACACATGGTCAAATCTTGTATCACGGTCCATTAGTGATCACTTTTCTTTAGACAGCTTTCAATCATAAAGCTTGCAACTTGTAATAGAC
Source organism: Adenophora triphylla var. japonica (assembly GCA_022495995.1). NCBI lineage: Eukaryota > Viridiplantae > Streptophyta > Magnoliopsida > Asterales > Campanulaceae > Adenophora > Adenophora triphylla. Next base: position 213,119 of record JAFEMH010000086.1, read on the forward strand.
TAGTGACATTAATAGTGCACTTTTTCACAAAACCATGTTCTGACCAAACTTGGTAGAGGACGTAGCAATTATTTACCACTGTGAACCTCTCCAAATTATTGTGTCTCCTTGTTTGTGTGTTTGCTCATTTCTCTTGTCCTGTAACCGGTTGAACTTTATCACCGGTTACAACCTTTGAATCCTTAACTGCTTTATTTGTCTTACCTATTGGAATATAACTTGCATGAACTTTTAACTTGTTTTTGAAACCCCTTGCACTTAACCGATTTGGGTGAGTAAAATCAGTAATACTTAATCCGCTGCATAACTGATCATTATCGGTTTTAGCTTTTGGTATATTACTTAACCATTTTCTAAAGGTTTTCAAAAGAAGTTTAATCAGGCTATTCAGCCCCCCTCTAGCCTCTTTTCCTACCAATTGGGCCTAACACCTGTAATGTTGTCTACTCTTTCCTCAAGAGTAATGTCTCTGGTTCCTGGTATTTTGATAGTGGGTGCTCTAGGCACATGACTAGGAATCAAGAAGTCCTAACTGACTATAGGATGATCAATGGGGGAAAGGTAAACTTTAGTGGTGGTGCAGAAGGTAAAATAATTGGTAAAGGAATCCTAGATGTTAAGGGTCTCCCAAAACTGCACAATGTATATCATGTAAAAGGCCTAAAAGCTAACCTGATAAGTATCAGTCAGTTGTGTGATGATGACCTCCATGTAAAATTTGATAAATACCTGTGTGATGTGTTTGATAAAGATAACAAATGTGTGTTTACAGGTCCTAGATCTGCTGATAATTGTTACCAATTTGGTGACAATCTGTCTTGCCTTAGTACTAAAGTAAATGATGTCAATCTCACCAAAAACTAGGGCATGCTAGCAGCAGAAAATTGGAGGAACTCCAAAGGTTTGAAGCTGTAAAGGATCTCCCTAAACTGAACTTTAAGAATACTATTATATGTGTTTCTTGTCAAAAGGGAAAGCAAATAAAATCCTCACACAAAAAGATTCAACAATGTTCCACATCTAGATATTTGGAGTTGATACATACTGACTTGATGGGACCTATAGAGGTAGAAAGCTTTGGTAGGAAGAAGAATACTTTTGTGTGTGTTGATGACTACTCAAGGTACACATGGGTGATGTTATTAAGGGAGAAATCTAAGACCATAGGTGTCACGACCCTAAACCTAGGTTCTATTTTGATACATACTTGAATGTATTTATGGCGTGTGTTGCATCTTATTTTATGCTTTACATTATGTTCGTGAGTATTATGTGCTAGTTTAACATTTTAATAACTTATTTGATATTTAAGTATGTTAATAAATTAAATATAATTATTTAATGTCTAATTGAAAATATTAGGAGCTGTGTAGTTGAAATGGTAATTGTTAAAAATTAACTAGAAACTTATAAAAGACATTGAGGTGCTTTAGAGTAAATGTTAAAATTTAAGGCATTTAATTTCATCAACTAAAGTATTGAAGGAGCCTAAGTGTAATTAGTCAATATATATCCTCATTCTCATTATTCATGAAGAAGCTTCAATTTCATAAAACAAAAACCAGCCAAAGTTTTTTCCTTCTTCCATGAGAAAGGTCCAACCTAGGGCTTCATTTTAAAAATCCACCATAAATTCAAGATAAATCCGTTCTTCAATCCGTTTGCGTCTAAATGTTCAGGAGGATAAGGGGATCATTTTCATCTGAATAAATATTGAAGTCTTTCATTTCATTTTTGGAGGTAAGTTATTATATTCTTCTCTTCAAATTATGCTCATTTGATGTTTAAGGTTGAAATGTGTGAAGCAAAATGGTTGCATGTTATATTTGATCATTTTATTGAGTGGAAATGGTTTTGGTTAAGTTGAACTGAAGTTTGGGGTTATGGTGTTGCTGCTTGGGATGGAGAATGGTCATGTAAATGTTTCAAGAGACTACTGATGTTTCAGCACAAAAATCTGATTTTTGCTGAAGGGCACGACTTGTGCCCCTTGTCACGAGTCGTTCCCCTCAGCCAGTCGTGACCACGAGTCGTGTAAGTTTATGCACTCGTGCTGATTTCAATTGGCATGACTCGTGCTGTAGGGCACAAGTCGTGCCCTGCCCTGTTTCTGTTGTACCATTTTCAAAGCAAGATATGCCTAACTACCTAATACATCTTTGCCCAATTGAACACCCAAATCAAAGTACAATATGTGGACTACCAAATGAGGTCTTAACCTATCAATTGTGATATCAAGAAGGTTGTTAAATACTTGGTTAAAATAGGTTGGAACACTTGATTTCCATGAAACCTAAATTGCTCTACATCTTTATATGGTTGATATTAAACCTTGGAATTGTTATATTAAGTGTGTAGACCTTATGTGTTGCACAATATTGATTTGTTTGATATCTTTAATGGTGTGCTTGATAGGGTTCCCTACTTTGGAATCCTAAGTTAAAATGAATTGTTTCAAGGATTGTTTAGCCGTTGTGCATGAGTGTGAATGTGTGCCCCAAAATTTTTGTTTATTGGAATTCACGCGAGTTTGAAGACATCCGAGTTATTTGAAAAACGGAGTCGCCACGCCATTTTGATTACCTCAAAACTTTGAAAAAAAGGTTTTACGGGTTCGGAGGTTAAGTTACCCCTTGGGAAGAACGTTTGGCGTTCACCCAAAGTGCCTTGCCGGAGCAAGTCTCCCGAGATTTCATTAATCGTGTTTGCTTGCGTGCTTTCTTTGTGTGCATGTGTTTAAAGATAAGGGGGGGGGGAATGTCCCAAGTTATCTTCCGGACGTACAAACCATTTGTTGGTTGTCGCTCGGGATTCCTTGGAATTTATGTATTTGGGATTATGATCCCGTCCTCATCTTATGACTTATGATCATCGCATTTTAAACCTCGGGACCCTCGGGACTTGCGTGATCGAGAGAATGACTCTCTTTTGGGTCAAAGATGAGGTTCTTTAGGAAGGAATGTCCTTAGCCCATCAATCCTACGCTTTAAGACGGTCGAGCTCGTATAGAGGCTTCGTACTCATTCTTAAGCGATAATTGGAGATATAGGGTTCAAGGTTATCCTTTTCCTAAAGAAATCATGAACCTTTAATGGAAGGAACGATGCAAAGATGAGAACTTTTACACCGGTCCGTTCCAAGGTTAGGGGAAAAGGGGAAATGCATGATAAAAATGACTCTTTAATGAAAAGATGACATTTTGGTTATAGCAAATGATGCTTTTTGATTGAAAGAAATGATCTTTATGCAAATGATGCATAAAGATAGCGTTTTTATGCAAATGATGCATTAGAAAAGGGGGTTTTGATGCAAAGGATGCATTTTTATTGAAAAAGATTTGATCTTTATATGCAAATGATGCATAAAGAGAACATTTTTATTGGAAAATAGGGATTTTAGGTGCAAAGGATGCACCTTTATGAAAAAGACTACATTTTTATGACAAATGAGGTCTTAATGCATGCAAAAAAGGGGAAGGGGATGATAAAGATGTGATCTTTAAGCTACCAAGTCCCAAGCAAGATATATGAATGCAATGAGCAAGTATATCAATTAAAATGCAAGGTTAGGGCGTGCGAGGTTACCAATGACTTCCTTTGCTTCTCGGGACGGAGCTAGGAGGAGAGGTCGATCTTTGGTCTTCAAGGAGGAGGGATGTAGCTTCTTGGCCTTCCTTCTTCTTCTTCTTGAATTCCCAGCAGTTTCTTCACATATTTCAGAGTGTATGGTGTATTTTTTCTCATATATTGTGTGTGTTGAAATGGGTAGAGGAGGGCTCTATTTATAGGCGATCTGGATAAGGCTAATGAAGCCGTGCGGCCGCAGCCCTTCGCAAATGAGGCCGTGCGGTCTTATCCATAATGACTCAGCATTCTAGAACCATGCAAGGTGGCATTATTCTAGAACCTTCTCCCTAATTAAGAAAAACGTGTTTTCTTAATTAGGAAGGCTGCCTACAGCCCTAATTTTAATTTGGGACTGCTCGGGGACATTTCCTAACACTAGGAAGGTCCGGGAATTACCGAAACTTACCGAAATTGCCGGGAAATTTAACCTAAGGCATGAGCCAGATTTGGGTACTTACAGAAGCCCTCGGCAACGTCACTTGCAAGGCGAGTGGGGTTGTCGATAGAAAAGGATCCGATCTCGGCGAATGCCGAGACGGATTGGGAGACCAAGGTGGTCGAATGGCCGAACCTTTTGGAAGGCTACCTACGTATCCCTGAGGAATCAAGCCAGCCGTAGTTCGGGATTAGGATCCGCTGGGAAGGAAGAAGAGAAACTTGGTCTCTTGCCGGGAAAAAGAAGAGAAAATGACCTAGGAGGTCAAGCAATTGATCCTACTGGGGACATGCTAGGAGTGACCCAGGTGGTCGAATATTTGAACTTTTATGAGGGGGCGCTTTATCACTGAGGAGTGACAAAGAAACAGGGTGACCAAAGTGGTCGAATGGCTGGACCTTTTATAAAAGGCTACCTACGTATCCCGGAGGAATCAAGCCTGGTCGTAGTTCAAGCATCACTAGATAGTTAGGAACGATGTCTAGGATCCTTGAGATTTTGACAATTCGGAGGCTGTCACCTGATGAAGCTAGAGCTTATGGCGCTATCTCTTTATGACGGAGATAGAGGTAACTTAAGTTGGGAAACTTGAGCGTACGTCACTATTCGCGGATAGTGGTATCACAAGTTGAAATGATTTGGGCATACGTCACTATTCGCGGATAGTGGTAGCACAATTTGAAATGACTTGGGCATACGTCACTATTCGCGGATAGTGGTAGCACAATTTGAAATGACTTGGTCATACTTCACTATTCGCGGATAGTGGTAGCACAATTTGAAATGACTTGGGCATACTTCACTATTCGCGGATAGAGGTAGCACAAGTTGGAATGACTTGGGCATACTTCACTATTCGCGGATAGAGGTAGCACAAGTTGGAATGACTTGGGCATACTTCACTATTCGCGGATAGAGGTAGCACAAGTTGAAATGACTTGGGCATACTTCACTATTCGCGGATAGAGGTAGCACAAGTTGAAATGACTTGGGCATACTTCACTATTCGCGGATAGAGGTAGCACAAGTTGGAATGACTTGGGCATACTTCACTATTCGCGGATAGAGGTAGCACAAGTTGGAATGACTTGGGCATACTTCACTATTCACGGATAGAGGTAGCACAAGTTGGAATGACTTGGGCATACTTCACTATTCGCGGATAGAGGTAGCACAAGTTGGAATGACTTGGGCATACTTCACTATTCGCGGATAGAGGTAGCACAAGTTGGAATGACTTGGGCATACTTCACTATTCGCGGATAGAGGTAGCACAAGTTGAAATGACTTGGGCATACTTCACTATTCGCGGATAGAGGTAGCACAAGTTTAGAGTTCTGACAATTCGGAGGTTGTCACCTAGTGTTATCCCGTTATAACGGAATTAACGGAGGCGACTGGGAATAGAGCTTGATTGCTAAAGAGATAAGGGATATTTTCTGAAAAGATGTTATCTTGGTTAAAAGATAACGGAAATTGCATGCCCAGTGGAAGGTCCAGGCAGGATTGTAATTTATGCTCGTAGCGAATGAGGCCGCCCGCATGAGATGGAGAAAAAGAAGCCGTACGGCTAGAGACCTGTTTTTTCCAGATTATTTAAAATCAGGTTTTGAACGGGCATTGGGCACTTGTTGCCGCCCACTTCAGCCAAGAGAGAGAGAAGAGAGAAGAAAGAATTTCGAAATTCTTCAACCCCTTTTGCTTCCCTTTGATTTGAGATGGATCCGGAGGGCAATCCCATACCGAGGCAAGCAAGGAGAGACATCTCGGCGGCCGCGAGAAGGAGGAAGGAGCTCGTGCGGACGGAGAGGAAGTATGACTTCCTTACGCCTCCATCGGAGCTTTACCCGGGGAGAAGGGAGCATAAATCAACGAACCCGCGATCGGTTGGGGTAAGCATTCTTATTTTGCTCAAATCCGATGATTTTGCTTGAATCTTGAATGATTTAGGGCTTGACCCGAATTTTAGGATTTTGAATGATTTTTGAATGATTTTGAGATGCATGAACAACCTATGCGGCTACGCATGTGCAATGTGCAACTTGTTTGATGAAAATTATGAGAATGACTCACTTTTTCTCGCAAAATGAAGTAAGAATGAGAATTTTTTCAAAATATGAGACGGAGTTTTTGCCTTGTGCTAGAACTAGGTCAAAATTCTGATTTTCAATGAGAAAACATGATTTTGAAAATGATTCATGCATGCCATTTTTTTTTTGAAAGAATAATGCTTATGTGCAAAAAATTGTGATTTTGTGCTTTAGGAAAGCAATGACGCGTTTCAAGTGATGAAAGACACGTTTTTGATGCAAAAGATATGCTAGAAAAACTTTTATGAATGCTTTTCTTTTGAAAATATGTGCACTTTTGAATATATGCATGCTTTTAAAATGATATGAAGGACTGACGCTTCTTTTTGATGTGCTTGTCTACAGGAGAACAAGTCTAGAGGACCGTCGGAGATTGCAGTTAAGCTTTGGCAGAGGATGCCGGATTTTGAGAAGAATGGGGCAAATCCCAAGCAAAGTGAGGGCTACCGGCCCGGATGCATTTGTAGAGGCCATCGGCAGGGGTGTTCACATCACTTCTAAAAGCAAGGGCTTGGTCCAGCCCTTTCGAGTTCTCGTGGGACAAGACACATAGCTTTCACCCGAGCCGGGAGAGCCGACAGTGACACCCGCCGATTTTACCGCTATTACCGGCCTACAGCTCACCGGGAGGCCCGTGACTTGGAGAGACCATATTACGCCCGAGGAGTTCCGTGCTTTGGTAGGGTTTGAGCCGATTCCCAAGGGGCCGGGATGGAGACACGGAACGTCGAGGTGGCAGCTCGTACTTGCATGCAGTAATTTGTCGCTAATGAGGCGATCGCCCAGCCACTGCTAGAGCATTCATATGGTTGATGCTATCACCACCATTTTTGCTAATTCTCGGGACGCCGGCCATGACTTGCCTCCTCGACTCTTTGGAGGATGCCGATGGGATAGGGACGGTCTCGGGGAGAGGCCGGATTGGCGGAGCTCTACTTCTCTTTGGACATGTACAATGGAACAAGGCCGCTTCCATGGATCGCTTCTCATTTGCCCTTGAGGTAGTCTCCTTTCTTTTCTCTTTTCCCGTCTTGAGACTTTTATGAGAGAAAATGACCTTTTGATGTTTTGAACATGCAGCCTGGTTTTGCGAGGTGATCGGGTTCTTCCCTCGGGAACCAGCAGAGTGATGTCACCATCTTCCCCGCTATGGTTCGCCGGAGAGGAGATGCGAGAGATAAATTCACTGGGAAGACCCGGATTACCTTCGATTACAAAATGGTGAGGCCGGTCATCAACAGGATGGGCACGACGGAGTGGACTTCTACCCCCGGGGCGTGTATCCAGAGATTTTCCGAGATGCCATCGAGGTGACGAGGCGCAGGAGGTGGCTCACCGGGCCGACTTGTGATGTCATCTATCGGGACCGCTTCTCGAGGCAAGATGGCCATGTCCCTCCATGGACGCCATTACTCCTCAGATCCTCCAAAGACGGATGCCGCAGCCTGTGATTGGCCGAGGATGAGATTGAGAGGTACCGAGTGTGCGTGGCTGCAGAGGAGTACTTTGACATGGACACCCCTACGCCGTGTTTGTGGAAGCGGCGCTTGAGGACGCCACGTAAGCTAGTGAAGCCGGCGGTCACTCGTGGATATGGGGAGGATGAGCCTACCGACCCGCCGATCCCTCCCCGCGCATCCGTCCTATGTGATCCATGGAGTGCCGAGGAGGATGAGGATACCGTCCCCGATGCTAGGGAGCCCCAAGACACCTTGCCACCCGATAGCACCGTAAGTGTACTCTTAGGGTCTTATTCCCTTTTAGCTTTCGCATTTTCTCGCTTTTGCAATTTTCTCGAGATTTTCTCGAGATTTTTCTCTTCCTTTTCTCGTGTTCCACTCGTACTTACGATAGGGCCGGTCAAAGTGCATTAGGGGCCGGAAGGACATGTGCCTGCCTCTTCGAGGAAGCCGGCTCGCGCTTCGAAGGCGGCACGGATGCACAGAGCCTGGGCGCAAGAGACGGCACGTCTGGGGCACGGCCTACCTCATCGGCCTCGGAGTACTCTTCCAAAGGCTATGCCTCGGGCGGGGACCCAACGCCGACATTCCGGGAGCAAACTGGCCGAGTACGGGCACGATAATGTCCATTTGTCCGACTTGAGCGACTGTGAGGACTTGATGAGGGAGGCTAGCATTTATGAGCCGAGTAGCGATGAGGAGGAAGAAGAATCGGAGGCCTAAGAGGTCTCTAGAATAGATTTGGAACAAAAACAAACAATTACAATTTTTATGCACAACTTGTTTATTTTTTTGCTTTATTTGGGCGCCGATGGGGCGAAAACATTGTATTTATGTTTTATTTGCTTTTCTAATTCATGCTTTTTCAATTTGCATATTATCGGAGCCTTGGGGCGACTTTTTTGCTTGGAATTGGGGCTGAACCGGGCCAAAATGATTTATAATGGTGTATAAATGCTTGAATGGCTTCGGATATGTTTTCGTACGTGTTTTGGTTGAAAAAGTGGGGTGAAAACTCCCTTGGGCAGCAACTTTGGTTGCCGCAGAATTTTTCTCGCAGAGGGCTAATGTAGCCGTGCGGCATGGCCTCGAGGGCAAATGAAGCCGTGCGGCTAACCGCCTGTCTCGAGCCGGTTATTTTCTCGAATAAAAGCAAGGCTTGGCCATTTCATTTCATTTTCACTCTAGACTTGTCCCAATTGTTCCCGTGAGCATATTTTGGACCTAAAAGCACCATCTTTGAACACTTTGCGATGGAGAAGCCCGTCGATTGCAAAGGGGGAAGCGAGACCATTTTCTATCCGGTCTTCAATCTTGGGCGAGACATAACTTCCAAAATCACAAGGGACTCGCTAGATTCTTCCTTCAAGATCAAGTCTTTATGGCATTTGAGGGATCTCCCACCCGATTGGGATCTCGTTGAGAGCCGCAAAGAAAGTTCTGGGACGTCCGGAGACATGTTTATTGCTTTTCTTACAACGAAATCGTCCCAACGCACGAAGACTTCGTGAGCCTTAATTGGGGGTCCCGAGACCGAGGCTATATCTATTCCGCCGATCGGAGACGTGCCGGTGACGGTAAAGCTTGCATCTTTTCTCGCAGATTCCTTTGGGAGAGGCCGAGAGGATGATGGTAGCCCCTGATAGGATTGACCTTTCGATATCCCGGCAAGTTTGGGTCTCCAGATATGGCTGCGACCACGGTGGCTATGGATGCTTTCATTCTCTCGCGTATTCTCTATTTTGTTCACCGCCGAGTCCGTGGGATCTGTCATAGTGGCCTCTTGGACATGGTCGAGACCGTGTGGCCGGGAAGGATATTGTCCCGCCGGTCTTGGGAGAGACATTTCATGGGATCGATAGGATGGCTCGGGAGACCGTTTCATGAGGTCCGGGAGTCCGGCTATGTTGACTCGTGGCTACAGGAGAGGCTCTGGCTTTGCCTGGGGCTTTGCCGACTCGGTGCCCTTGGGTGATTTCTCGGAGAGGTGCACCTAGGCAACAGAACAGGTAGCCGGGAGCCGATGATGGCTAGGCTATCCACTTCGGACATCCGTTGGTGGATACCACACTCGGAGGTTGCGCACTCAGAGGATATTTCAGAGTCTTATGCCGCGAGGGTTCCAGGATTCTCGCCGGTCGTCCTTCTACATACCCCGCTTGGTATCCAGCAGCTTTGGGGCTTTACAGAGCCATTGAGTGATTGGGAGGACATCCACCATGGAGGTGGTGTCATTGGATATGAGAGATCCAAATGCCTTCTCTTTCTTCTCGAGGGCTTGGACACATACCGCTTTCCCACCTGTGGCTATCCTCAGAGCAGGAAGAGCACCATCTTGACCACCGTCTACTTGGACCGGTACGAGAGGGAGATGGGAGCGACTCGTGCTATCTTGGAGGATAGACGTCGAGCTTTATTGGGAGCCGATCGTGACTCGAGTAGGACTCGAGGAGACCGAGGCTAAGGCGAGTTGCCATAACCAATCGTGTGACTTGGTCGAGATATGGAGGCTCGGTACAAAAGATTGTCCGAGGTCGCTCCTTTGACCGAGGTTCGAGGGAGGAGGTGCGGACTCGTGCTCTGATAGAGAGAGCGCTTATTGACACGGGGCCGGGTAGAGGCTCCAGCCGAGGATACCAGAGATCGGGATGAGGGATACCGACATTATTGAGAAGAAAAGGAAGAAGACTCGACGAGGCCGAGGAAAAGGGAAGAAGACTGAAGAAAACTCAGCGAATGACGACTGACAAGTCTTTTCTCAAGATCCTCTTATTGCCATTTGCAAACACATTAGTTTATTTAGGCATTTTGTTGTGTTTTAGATCTTTTTAGCAGGTTAGCAGAGTTAAGAGGTAGACCGTGCTTGAACTCATCAAGAAGTTTTTAACTTGTAATGAACAAGGCATATTATCTTAAAAATTAATCAAGACACATTTCATGGAAATTCAAATGTCTTTATTGATTGGGACCCGTTTTATGAAAACTGAAATGCCCTTTACTATTTAGGACGCACTTCATGGAAGCTTAATCGTCCTTTTTATTATTTAGGACGCATTTCATGGAAACTTAATCGTCCTTTTTATTATTTAGGACGCATTTCATGGAAACTTAATCGTCCTTTTTATTATTTAGACCGAACCATATATGGCTGCCTACGTTCCCCTTTTACAAGAAAGGCTAAGGGGCTCAGGTCTTCGTAGTTCATTCCGTGAACCAATTTTTATGTGCACTGCCTTTTGCCTAGACCGCCCTTTTTGGGGTTTTCACTTAGCCGGGCATTACTCTTTTTGCACTAAGATTTTTTTTTTTTTTTTTCTTTTTTTTTTTTTATATATGTGCAACCCCGTCTTTTGCCTAGACCGCCCTTTTTGGGGTTTTCACTTAGCCGGGTATTACTCTTTTTGCACTTTTTCTTTTTTTTTTTATCGTACATAGTATCTTCTGAGTTTATCACCGTTGACCGGGTGGACAAAGGGATTGCCATCCAAGTCTCGCAAGCTTCATTGCTCCTCCCGACGCATTTTCTCGCACCACATAATGGCCGATCCAGACGGGTTCCCATTTTCCTGTGGGGTTGTCTCGGTAGGGGCTTTACTTTCAAAGACTAAGTCGCCTCTTTGATGTCTCTCGGCCTCGACCTTTTTATCAAACGCTCCGCCATTCGCCTCCGGTAGGCTCGGTGTGTTCCATGGCTTTTAGCCTTCTCTCACAAGGTGGCTAACTCATTATGCCGGCCGCGCAACTATTCCTCTTCATTGACACTCAAGTTTTCCAGAGGACCCTTAATGACGGGATTTCCAACTCCACCGGTAACACCGCTTCCATCCCGTAAGTTAGGGCAAAAGGAGTTTCTCCCGTGGCCGTTTCCGACAGCACGTTCAGAGCCCCGCAGTGCTAGGTGCAGCTTTTCGGGCCAATCACGACCACGGGTGGCCATCTTCCCGATGATCCGCTCGAGTGTCTTATTAGCAGCTTCCACGGCTCCATTGGTTTGAGGTCCGTACGGGACGACTTGTGGCGAGTAACTCGAATTCTCGACAAATAGCCTATCGCAGCCTTCCTTCGAAGTGTGACCCATTATCGAAATGATCTCGCTGGGCACCCCATATCTCGCACATCATGTTTTCTTTGATGAACCGGGCCACTTTTCTCGAAGTGAGGACCTTGTAGGACTTGGCCTCTACCCACTTTGTGAAGTAGTCAATGGCTACCAACACGAACTCGTGCCCATTGCTTCCTCCCGGATATTTTCCCTATCACGTCAATGCCCCAAGTTGCAAACGGCCAAGGAGTCGTCATGCAAGATGTGTCATGAGGTGGGAGATGGTTGAGGTTGGCAAACCGCCGGCATTTGTCGCAGTTCGACGTGTTGAACGCAAATTGCTTCCATGGAGATCCAGTAGTAACCCATTCCGAGGATCACTTGCATCGTGGCTCACATTCATGTGAGGACCGCAGGGACCATTGTGGATTTCGGTCATCAACTCTCCGGCTCTTTCTTGAGTGACACATAAGAGGAGTGGTCCTTGATACCGCTTCTTGTATAGGTTGCCTCCTAGAATGACATAATGAGAAGCCAACCTTTTCGTGGCTTGTAAGCTCTTAGCTCCGATACCTTCTTTTGGTCTACCTTCTTCGTCTCGAAAGCCGACTCTCCGTCTTTGAGGAATTGGTAACTGATTGTACCAAGGTTCCTTTATAGGCTCAGTCCTGTGTCCACTTCACAACAGAAAGTCGGGGCTTCTCTTCTACCCACTCGAAGGGCTTTATGGCTTTTCCTCGGGGATCTCTACCAATGAGGCTAGAGTAGCTAGGGCATCTGCGAATCTGTTCTTTTCCCTCGGCAAGTAGTGGAAAGTCACTTCTCCGAACCGTCCAATAACTCCTCCATACGGGCATGATACCGTTGTAGATTAGGGTCCACAGCCTTCCACTTGTTGGAGACTTGGTTGATGATCGTGGCCGAGTCTCCGTAAACTTCGAGCTCCTTGACATTTCTTTCTAAGGCAGCCTCCAAACCAAAGAATGCAAGCTTCATACTCGGCGGCATTGTTCGTGGCAGAAAGTTCAACTTGAGGGCTATGGGGGTATGCTCATCTTTCGGATCGACCAATAGCATTCCTACACCATTTCCTCTTTTGTTAGCGGCTCCGTCAAAGAACAACCGCCATCTATTTTCGTGCTCAACCGCAAAGATCCCTTCATCCGGAAATTGGGGTTCGTGCCCTTTGTCTTCATTACTGGGAAATTCGCCAGTGATCTCGACAATGCTTGACCCTTGATGGCCTTTCTGGTCACATAGTTGATGTCGTATTCTCGCCAAGAAGAAGGACCACTTCGCTAAACGCATCGAGAGGGAAGGCTTGTCAAAGATGTACTTGATGGGGTCCATTTTCGAGACCAAGTTCACAGGGTGGGCTTCGCATATAATGCTTCAACTTGCCGACTACCTGCACTCGCCCCGCACAAGTCTTTTTCACATGCCGAGTAATTGAGCTCACTCCCCGTAGCTTCCTACCGACAAAGTAAATGGCATTTTCTACCCGAGAGTCTTTCTTCTCTTGAGCAAGCATAGCCCCAACCGCCGTGTTCAGGATAAATGAGATAGAGCAGAAGAGGCTTCGTCTATGTGGGGGCATAGTACCGGGATGTACTAAGTATGCCTTGATCCGTCAAAGGCATCTTGGCATTCTTCGGTCCATTCTCAGTGTCCACATTCTTCTTCATGAGCTTGAAGATGGGCTCGCACATAGTGGTCAACCGATTGACGAAACGGCTAATGTACCGCAATTTACCCATGAAGCTTTTGACTTCCGTCCTGGGTTTGAGGTGGCCTCATATCCATGATAGCTTTGATCTTTCTGGGGTCAACTTCTATACCTCGCTCCGTGACCATGTACTCCGAGCACTTTTCCCCTTGTCACTCCGAAGGTGCATTTATGTGGTTTAGTCTCATGGAATGCCGTCTCACCTCTCAAAGAATTTTCGTAGGTCAACAAAGTGCCGCCCACCTTCTCCTTTGGAGTGGATTATCATGTCGTCTACGTAGACCTCAATCTCCTTGTGGATCATGTCATGAAAAAGTGCGGCCGCCGCCCTTTGGTAAGTAGCCCCAAGATTCTTGAGCCCGAATGGCATTACCGTATAACAAGAGGTTCCCCACGGTGTGGTGAAGGCCGTCTTTCTTGGTCTTCCTCGGCCATCTTGATCCGGTTGTAGCCTCGCAAAACCATCAACGAAGGATTTGACTTCGTAGTTGGCAAGTGGAGTCCACCAGGATGTCTATGTTTGGCGAGGGTAGTCGTCTTTGGGCCGGCCTTGTTCGCATCTCGGAAATCCACACAGCAGCCGCACCTTCCCATTGGCCTTGGTTACGGCCACGATGTTGGACAACCATGTCGGGTATTCAATAACTCGATGAATCCTACCCGCAGAGCTTCTCAATTTCTTCTTTGACTGTAGAGACCATTCCGGCTTGATCTTTCTCGCTTTGCTTTACCGGCTTAGCATCTCGGTGCTAGAGGGATTCTCTGTGCTCTACTATCGAACCTGTCTAGCCCCGCATATCTTTGTATGACCATGCAAACACGTCGATGTATTCTCCGAGCAACTCGATTAGTCTGTCCCTTTCAACCCCCCGGAAGAAGCTTCCAATCTGTGTCTCTTTAGGTTCCTCAATAGTACCTAAGTTCACACTTATCAAAATCTCCTCGGCCTTGGGCCCGGTTTTCCTCTTTTTCAAACCCGCTTAAAGATTTCTTTAATGTATTGTTCGTTTAGTGTGTTTGCATCTTGTTCAAATGATTCATTATTAACTCGTTGTTAAGTTTTGAGTTAATTTATCATTTGTTAAGTTGGCAATAAGAGGATAATCGTAAAGATTTGTCATTTCATTCAAGATAAGGGGAAAGATGACATCGATTACATTTTCATAATCCTCGTGCGTGAGGCCTTCGGATGACTCGAGGATCGGAATTCGAAGATTCCCGACTCAACCGAATAGACAACACCGACTCTGGACCCTACACTACTTATTGACTCGAGGGGACTTGACAAGGGTTGGACCGGGATCTCACTCCTTCTTGCGTTGCCCCGGGAAGTAGCAGCCTTGCCGGCGTTCTTCGTAAAAGCCTGAGACTTCGAACCGATCAAAAGCTTGCCGGAAATCATTAACAGCCTGCATCGTGGAAAGATGGTGAGGGGAACTAAAGTAACTTGTTGCAATCTTCCAGCCTAGCTCTTCCGTAGAGACTGGACTCATTGATCAAGGGTCCGGCTCATCTCATCAATGCACCGCCGATAACTCATTTTCTCTATCGATCTTGGACACCACGACCTTGTCGTGTAGCCAATGTAAGGGTTGGCTTGGATAATGCCGATGAAGTCTTCTTCGTAGGGGATCTTGATTCTTCCTTGACCGGCTACGTATTCAATAGGCTTTCGTGTTCTCGCTTCCAGATCCGCTAGCTTCTCATTGAACTTCACGATGGCCACAAATTCAGCACTTTCGCTTCAAGAAGATCCCCGTATACGGGGATATCAGCCGGACTGTGCTTGGGGTGACGGGTTCTTTGACGGGTTCTTTGGCATAACCGACATAGTAGTCGAACTTGCCCGAAGGCTCTCCCAAAGTTCCTACGCTCTTGTCCCCACTTCGTATCTTTCCTTAAGCTTTTGTTGTGTGGACTTTCTTCTTCTTCTTCCTTGAAGGAGCGTCCTCATTGATCCATTCTTGATACTCATACTCTACGTCTTCGCAATCACATACATCATACCGTATGTGAGGCTTGGGTTGAACCGGGATAGCCCCTCCAACCGCTTGGTTATTACCGTTGTGGATTACCATGTTGGCCATTTTGACACCGACAAGCCGACAAAACCGAGGATTACGGCGAACCGTCCGAGGATTCTGCGCTAACAAGTCGCCGACCCGGTGTTCTCACCCACTTCTTTCTCGCCAAGGAAAGGGATAGGAAAGGTTTAGACTCGGGGTAGGTGTTTAGCCAAGGCTCGTGCAATATGCAAATTAGAATCTTCAAGTTTACTTAAAACAATGTCTTTTATTAATATCTATTTGGTTGGAAAAGGGGTTTTGCCCTTCTTTTTCGTAACTACACTAGATCCTCGGATCAGCCGGGTTCCGTCACTACGTCTATAAGCCCTCGTATTCCACCCGTATTTCGACCTCCCAGGTGGACAGCCCCGGGCGAGGGTCCTATAGGGCACGCGGATCCCACCGACCGAGAGTAAAGAACGCTCCTATCGGGTCTAGCGGGTCATAGGACCTTTCAACGCACGAGCGATGCGGATTATAGTCAAGGCAATACCGGGAAAGTCTCGTCTCTCTGCCTTGACGGATCTTCGACAGAGTTTCGCTTGAGCGAATGACGGTTTTTGACTTTCGGTAATGTCCGAGAATATAATAGGCATGGGTCGGGCGGCAAAAAGCCGGATGACACAGTGTCACATTGAACTTCGTTGCATACGCAAAGGCGCGAGTCGGAATCGAAGTCAATGCCGGTCAAGATCTTGCCAATTTTTCCTTGTCGGAATTTTGGCAGAGCTTCGCTTGAGCGAAAGATCTTTTATTTTGGCAAAGACTTGGTCTTGACTCTTATGCATTCCGTGCGGGTCAAGGTCAATAGTCAATGTCGGAGTCAAGATCCCACCGATTTTTCCTTGTCGGAATTTCGGCAGAATTTCGCTTGAGCGAAAATCTTGGTTTCCGTTATGAGCTAAGGCTTGACCTTTACGTGGGTATGCAACTGGGCTATATGACACGGACTAGACCAAAAACCAACCAAAAGTCACGGATTTTTGAAACGTGTGACACGGATCGTGCATTGGTCGACACCGGCCGCCATGGGGAGGTTGGGATGATTCCGTGCGCGCCCGAGCATCGTAAGGCTGTCCGTGGATCGTACTGAACCACCCTCGGGTTTGAAGGACGTGCGTGCAAAAGTGTACAGGATATATCAGGTGCGCGTAGTGTGCGGTCTCCTAAAAATGTTCCTTTTTTGAGTTAAAACAGAGATTTTCATAAATGTGTTTTAAAGGAATGATTTTCGGGACGGGGGAAAATGCAACACATAAGCACGTAAATTTTCTGGGAGCCCCTGGCCGCCATGGAGCCGAATAGCCCCAAGCCGCTAGGACTCGCCAGATTAACCATGATTTTTCCCGGTGGAATTGCCACCGAGGTCGTATGGTCGAATCCTATGAGGATTAGCCGTACGACCGCATGGATCAATTTTCCAGGTTCCACTCCTTTTGCTATTTTTCGGGTTATTTCCCGTTCAAAGTATGCACAGATTCCAAGATGCAAATGATGCAATGCATGGTAAAAGAAAGCAAAGACGATTAATGAAATTGGCGATGGGAGTCTAACCCGCTCAAAGGGAAAAGCTTTTTGTATTTTTTTTTTCAAAAGTTTTTTTTTTTCGAAAAGGGATACTGGTACGTGGGATTGTTAAACCACCTTGTTATCCCAAGCCCCGGGTTAGGGAGCGATACAGGAAGGGTAAGTGGGGTCCACCTATATACCAAGTATCGACTTTTGTTTTGAAAATAAAGCTTTTCTCCTTTGGGATGATCCCCAGCGGAGTCGCCAAACTGTGAATGTGTGCCCCAAAATTTTTGTTTATTGGAATTCACGCGAGTTTGAAGACATCCGAGTTATTTGAAAAACGGAGTCGCCACGCCATTTTGATTACCTCAAAACTTTGAAAAAAAGGTTTTACGGGTTCGGAGGTTAAGTTACCCCTTGGGAAGAACGTTTGGCGTTCACCCAAAGTGCCTTGCCGGAGCAAGTCTCCCTAGATTTCATTAATCGTGTTTGCTTGCGTGCTTTCTTTGTGTGCATGTGTTTAAAGATAAGGGGGGGGGGAATGTCCCAAGTTATCTTCCGGACGTACAAACCATTTGTTGGTTGTCGCTCGGGATTCCTTGGAATTTATGTATTTGGGATTATGATCCCGTCCTCATCTTATGACTTATGATCATCGCATTTTAAACCTCGGGACCCTGGGACTTGCGTGATCGAGAGAATGACTCTCTTTTGGGTCAAAGATGAGGTTCTTTAGGAAGGAATGTCCTTAGCCCATCAATCCTACGCTTTAAGACGGTCGAGCTCGTATAGAGGCTTCATACTCATTCTTAAGCGATAATTGGAGATATAGGGTTCAAGGTTATCCTTTTCCTAAAGAAATCATGAACCTTTAATGGAAGGAACGATGCAAAGATGAGAACTTTTACACCGGTCCGTTCCAAGGTTAGGGGAAAAGGGGAAATGCATGATAAAAATGACTCTTTAATGAAAAGATGACATTTTGGTTATAGCAAATGATGCTTTTTGATTGAAAGAAATGATCTTTATGCAAATGATGCATAAAGATAGCGTTTTTATGCAAATGATGCATTAGAAAAGGGGGTTTTGATGCAAAGGATGCATTTTTATTGAAAAAGATTTGATCTTTATATGCAAATGATGCATAAAGAGAACATTTTTATTGGAAAATAGGGATTTTAGGTGCAAAGGATGCACCTTTATGAAAAAGACTACATTTTTATGACAAATGAGGTCTTAATGCATGCAAAAAAGGGGAAGGGGATGATAAAGATGTGATCTTTAAGCTACCAAGTCCCAAGCAAGATATATGAATGCAATGAGCAAGTATATCAATTAAAATGCAAGGTTAGGGCGTGCGAGGTTACCAATGACTTCCTTTGCTTCTCGGGACGGAGCTAGGAGGAGAGGTCGATCTTTGGTCTTCAAGGAGGAGGGATGTAGCTTCTTGGCCTTCCTTCTTCTTCTTCTTGAATTCCCAGCAGTTTCTTCACATATTTCAGAGTGTATGGTGTATTTTTTCTCATATATTGTGTGTGTTGAAATGGGTAGAGGAGGGCTCTATTTATAGGCAGTCTGGATAAGGCTAATGAAGCCGTGCGGCTGCAGGCCCTTCGCAAATGAGGCCGTGCGGTCTTATCCATAATGACTCAGCATTCTAGAACCATGCAAGGTGGCATTATTCTAGAACCTTCTCCCTAATTAAGAAAAACGTGTTTTCTTAATTAGGAAGGCTCCCTACAGCCCTAATTTTAATTTGGGACTGCTCTGGGACATTTCCGGAACACTAGGAAGGTCCGGGGAATTACCGGGAAACTTACCGAAATTGCCGGGAAATTTAACCGGAAGGCATGAGCCAGATTTGGGTACTTACAATGAGTGATACTTGTTATCATCTTGTTATAATATATTTGGTATGGTTCCCTACTTTGGAATCATATATGGGATTTTTATGCAAGTATTTATTATTGTACTTTTATTTAAAGTCCAGCTGGTACTTGATTGTTCGGGCAGTGGTATGAGATTATAATGGCACTCGAGCCGAGTTCATTATAATACCATTCACTGGGTCCCTTTTCCCCCTTCCATTGGCCATAGTTGGGTTATGGGCTAGCTCCCTTTGGGTGAGGTCTAGCTGCACATTTGGGGTATGACTTTGTGTCATTTTCTCCCTGTTGTTGATTGGTTACTTTGTTCTGGAACCGCTTATTGATGCTTCTCAGACTGCTATTTCCTTTTTTATTAAACCTTGGCTCAGTATCCTTCTAAGTGTTACATTATTGCACTTATGTGTTATCTTATATATCCTTCTTTATGTTTACAAGATTGTGATGTATATGATGAATGTGTTGATATATGTTTTCCTAATGTGATTGCATATCATCTTATTGCATATATAATAGCTTACTGAGATTTATCTCACCCCGTCCTTTTATTGTTTTCCTTAGATAAGGGCGAGCCAGGGAATAGGCCACGTTGAGCACGGGGAGGACGCTGAGTTGGGTTGTATTTTGGGAAAGGTATTTTGTAGTGGTTTACATTATGTAAATGTATAACTAAGGGGGTAGTATACTCGAGACTTGAGATGTTATGTCACTATTTTAAAACACTTTTGTGATTGTAAATATTATAAGTTTTGGAACTATGTTCCTTGGTTTGTAAATGGTTTGTAAAATTTGGAGTTTGTATTTAAAGTTATGTGTTGATACCTTTAATGGTATATATGAAAGTTTTTTATGTTAAACAGGTTTTTGTATATTGCAAATTTTAAGAAAGGTCATTTCGAAAGTTAAATTAAATAAAGGCGTCTTCCGAGTGTGTCCCGAACGTGGGGCCAAGTAGGACCACGGTTCGAGGCGTGTCAATAGGTGAATTCAAAAACTGGTACAAAAGGAGTCAAAAATCTATATGGCCTTAAGGTTGTAAGGATTAGGTCTGACCATGGCACTGAGTATGAAAACTCCATGTTTACTGCCTTCTGAAACTCCATGGGAATTACTCATGAATTATCTGCTCCTATAACTCCTCAACAGAATGGAGTTGTAGAGAGGAAAAATAGAACCTTACAAGAAATGGATAGGGTTATGCTAAGTTTCAAAAACCTGTCAAAGAAATTTTAGGTAGAGCTCTTGAATACTGCCTGTCACATTGGCAATAGGGTGTTTCTCATAATTGGGAGCACTATTACACCTTATCAAATCCTACTTGGCAAGAAACCTACTCTAAAGTATTTTCATGTGTTTGGTTGTATCTGTTAAATCCTCAATGATAGGGAATACTTATCCAAATTCCAAGAGTGACAAAGCAATATTCATGGGATACTCCATAAATAGTAGAGCATATAGGGTGTTCAACCTAAAAACAAAAACTATTATTAAATCTGCAAATGTGGTTTTTGATGATTCACTTGATCTAAACCTCAAGACTGCTGAGGATAATGTTTCGGGTTGCTTGCTAGACTGAAAAGTTGCAGAAACAGATGTTGCGGTGCAAAAAGAGGATGTTAAGACTAAAACAGTGGTTGAAGCAGAGAAGGATGTGACTAAAGATATGGACACATCTGCATCTACATCCGCACCCACATCTGTCCCCACATCCTCCCAAACTCTTGAACCTTAGCACAGCTCCTCTGAATCGAACAAAGATGATAATCCAGACGGGGATAAGGATGGGTGTGTGGACAGATCAAGGGATATCTCATCAATAATCCAGAAAAACCATCCCACCTCACAAGTAGTGGGAGATGTGCATGATAAGATGAGAACTAGGCAAAAAGGAAAGGTAAACTACAGAGAGCTAGCTGGTTTGTGGAGTTGCTCATCAGCATTCTCCAAGGTAAGTTTTTGTTGCTATGTTTCAAACATTGAACCTAAAAACATTCATGAGGCTTTAAAAGATGTAGACTGGATTTTGGCCATGCAAGAAGAGTTGAGTCAGTTTGAAAAGAATGATATCTGGACCTTAGTATCTAGACCCTCTCATGGGAATGTCATTGGTACAAAATGGATTTTCAAAAATAAGACTGATGAAAAGGGGGTAATTACTAGAAATAAAGCCAGACTTGTGACTCAAGGGTTTACTCAAGTTTAAGGGATTGACTTTGAGGAAACTCTTGCTCATGTTGCCAGAATTGAGTCCATAAGACTCTTATTGGCCATAGCCTGCTACCTAAAACTAACTATTCATCAAATGGATGTTAAGAGTGCCTTTCTGAATGGGGTATTGAATGAAGAGGTCTATGTAGAATAACCTAATGCCTTTGAGGATCATGAATACCTAGACCATGTGTATAAACTGAAAAAGCCTCTATATGGGCTTAGCAAGCCCATAGATCTTGGTATGATAGGTTGACTGACCATCTTCTCCACCTAGGATTTAAGAGAGGTGAAGTAGATAAAACTTTGTTTGTGAAAAGGTAAAGATGGGAGATAATTGTAGCTCTAATATATGTGGATGTCGTAGTGTTTGGATCAAATTCAGACACTTTGCTGACTACATTTGTGGAAAGTATGACCTCCACATTTGAGATGAGTATGGTAGGAGAATTGAACTACTTCCCAGGCTTACAGATCAAACAATTTAAAGAAGGTATATTTATCTCACAATCAAAATATGCCAAGAATCTTGTAAAAAAGTTCTCCCTTAAACACTCTTCTCATCATAAGACTCGAATGGGGTCATCCCAAAGGCTCAGTTATGACACAGATGGTGAAAGTGTGGACCAAACTGTGTACAGAAGCATGTTAGGTAGTTTGTTATACCTCACTGCTAGTAGACCTGACATCATATATGTTGGGTTTTGGGGTTACAAACGCAGCGGACTTCTTTATAAAGCAACACAAAACCCTAAGCCTTGAATCCGTCTAGCATGAAGAGATTAGAAACATGAAATAGAATTTACATAACTTAATGCGATTTGTTTTTTCGAAACGAAACTCAAAATTCAACCTTTGAATTTAATGATGAAACTTGGATCTTCTTCTTCCTTGTTCTACCTTGGTGATGAATCAACAATGGAGATCTTCAAGCTTTAGGAGATAAAGTAATCTCCCTCTAATGGTGATCCACACGCAAACGAACCAAGAACAATTTCTTGTTGGATTGCTAGATGATCCTTTCGATTATTGAAACACCTTTCAATAATCAATGGCTGTTTGGTAGAATGAATCTATGGAATTTGATCTTTGATTTGTAATCAAAATTAACTAATTAGTGTTTCAAAAACTCTAATTTTTGTCACTTTTTGCTGGGACAAAAGGGTTCTATTTATACTTACTATAAATCCCTAACACTTAGGGAGAGGAGTCCTTTTTCCTTGCAAAAACGGGTTTCCAGCGCCGCTAGGACGAGTCGTCCCACAGGGCACGACTCGTCCCACAGGGCACGACTCGTCCCATAGGACACGACTCGTCCCTCATGGCAAGCAACCTCATTCAATCGTCCCTGCCTTGGGGAATAGTTGGGCCAACACAGGGAACGAGTCATCCCATAGGGGGCGAGTCCTCCCTTGACCCCAGAATTCCACAATTTAGCCATTTTCAATCTGTTCTTTTGTGTGTGACCCTTTAGAAATTATATTTTATGTTGGTAGTGAGTTGAATCATCATCCTCACAAGACATAAGTGACTTCTAGCAAGTCATTATGTCCACCCAATTAAATATAACATCAAAGCTTGATTCCTTGATAGATCAAATGTCACAATCCCTTTGTCCACGATGTCCAATTGAACATGAGTCATGGTCCATGTCAACTCACATGTTCAATGCTTTCTCGATTCCGAATATGTTGATAATCCAAGTGCATTTGATCTCTATCAAATCTCTTGAGTGTGGCCACACATTTCATCAACTTATTCATCGAGGGGCCCAAGCAAATATCTCTTTCAACGAGAGAGGGACAAATCCCATCTTGACTTATCATTCTTCCCTACAAGAATCCAATCATTCCAACATAGCCCTTATTGCTATCCGATTAAAGATAGTGTTAGACTATATCAAACACAATGTTCATCATGTGGAAGACGATGATAATCTCAGGTTCAAAGGATTCAATGACACGACTATCATGAGATTTAATCATGACACATATGACTATAGACCATGTCATAAATCTCATGGGTAGTTCATGTCCAATACTTGTTCTCTAGCAAGTATCCATAAATGTAATGTGCATCACATGCATATAATCATCTCCATAATTATCCATTACCAACTTATACTAGTTATTCACAATAACTAGGGACGCAGTTCAATATAATAAACATGTAAACATATAATGAACAAAATAAACTTTCTCTATAATAAATGATAAAGACTTGAGGCTGCTATATATTCGGCCTCGATTGTAGAATCGGCTATGGTACTCTGTTTGGAACTCTTCCAACAAATTGCACCTCCATTAAGCATAAACACAAATCCCGACTGCGATCAGAAATCATACTTGTCGGTTTGGAAGCTAGCATCTGTGTAAACTCTTACAACAAGATCTTCTTCCATCCTTCCAAAGACCAAGAACGCATCCTTAGTCCTTCTTAAGTACTTAAGGATCGTCTTAACTGCCATCCAATGGTTTTCACCAGGATCAGATTGGTATCGACTCGTCATGCTTAGAGCATACAAGACGTCGGTGTGATGTACCCGATTTTTTTTTTTTTGAAATCAAACGGAGTCGCCACGCCATTTTTATTTTGAGGGCCAAAACTTTGAAAAAAGCCTGAGATCAAAAATTTAGGTTCGGAGGTCACGTTACGCGTCGGGAAGGACGTTAGTGTGCACCCGGCGCGCCTCGCAAAACGAGTCTTCCAAACATTTGAAATCCTTTTGTTGTGTGGGGGTGGGGGTGTGTGTTTTGACCAAAATAATTTTAAACTGAGAAAAGTAAAAATTGGGATCTTTTCTTAAGACTTTAAACTGATCCCATGATTTTTTGGGTGATTTTTGGTTTGAGATTTGGTACTCAAAAGACCTCTTGAAGTTGAAAAACACTTCTGCCAGAAGGAAAAAGGCAGCAGACACCTGATTTTGAAATGGACTTTAGGGCTTAAAAAACTCAGAATCTGGGAAAAGTCCGAGAATGAAAGTTGCTTAGAACACCTTAAATAGGGTTTCTAAAAAGGAACCTTCCATTTTGGGGGTGAGTTGAGGGACCAAAATCTTCTGGAAATCTCATATATGAAATCTGGATTTCCAGAAACTGATGAACTGACCTTTAAAAGAAAATTTGAAAAAAGGAGTTTTACTCACACAAAAAATAAAATAAAAATATGTCTGGAAAGCTCTGGATGTTGGATACAAAAAGTATTTTGTAGTCAACATCAAATTCCAAGTTTTACTGGGTACAAAAAATAGGAAAATGGACTGAGGTCCCAGAACAATGCTACTGGACAGCAAGATGTTCTTGAGGGAAAATGTGATTTTTGGGGGATTTGCATCTATGTTCACCCCATTTCCATCCCTAGACTTGATTCCACTACTTTGTGTTAAGTGGTTATCATATTCAAGTCATCCTTGGGGAATTTATGGGGTTTAAACATGTCCTTTGCAAAGGGAAAGGGGATATTTTGTAGAAATGAAATTAAAGAGACAAATCAACTAGAGATTTAAAATGTGGACCATTTGAGATGGTCATTCATGAAGATGAACTTCAAGATGACCATCTTGGGTCAAAACTTAAGTTAAACTAGACATCAAGTAGATCCAAGTAAGAAGAACAAGATGAACAAGAAGTTAAAAGAGGATTTTAGGGTTTTGAGAAGGAGGGCTTTACCAATGGTGACACCCTATCTTCCTAGGCTTGGAATTTGACTTGAGGAGTATCAAGATTTGGTGTTTGAGTAGGTGTTTGAAGGGATTCAAGACTTGGATGTGTTTGGTGTTTGATTGGGAAAGATTCAAGAGAAAATGGTGGCAATCTAGGGATTCCCACTGTTTTCTCTCTATATTTCGCCAGAGGTTGTTGCTGTGAGCCAAAATGTGTTGTGTAAACTGAGAGAGGAGGGTTCAATTTATAGCCCTCTGAAATCTACATACATGTCCGCGCGGAGGGTATCGTCAGCGTGCACTGTTCATCTGCTACAGTGCTGGCTTTTGGACAGGAGGAATATTTTCAGAAAATTCCAGCATTTTGTTTTTCAACTTGCCCAATTCGGATTTTTCCAATTTCTTTTGCTTTTTGAGATTCTTTTCTTGGTTTAACTTTAAATGGCAATCCCCAATTTACCCTCACTTTGTTAGAAAGGTTAGGAATTGTTAGAAATGTTAGTAATGTTAAAACTTTCGTTAATTTTCTAACGAAAATACTAACGGCTCAAATTGGAGCACTTACAGTAGCCCCTCGGCGACGGCGCTTTCGAAGAAAGCGGGGTCGTCGATAAGAGTAAGGCTCCAAATTTGACGGGATGATCAAGTGATCGAGTGGCTGAACCTATTTAATAGGCTACCTACGTTTCCTTAAGAGGAATCAAGCCGGTCGTAGTTCGGGTCTTTGACCCTGGAGTGACTATTTTAGGGAAGTCGCCCTAAGGTTTGACTATTTTTGGAAGTCGCCCTAAGGTTTTGACTGTTTTGGGGAAGTCGCCCTGAGATCTGACTATTTTTGGGAAGTCACCCTAAGGTTTTGACTGTTTTTGGGAAGTCACCCTAAGGTTTTGACTGTTTTTGGGAAGTCATCCTATGGTTTGACTATTTTTGGGAAGTCGCCCTATGATCTGACTATTTTTGGGAAGTCACCCTAAGATCTGACTATTTTTGGGAAGTCACCCTATGATCTGACTATTTTTGGGAAGTCGCCCTAAGGTTTGACTATTTTTGGAAAGTCGCCCTAAGATCTGACTATTTTTGGGAAGTCACCCTATGATCTGACTATTTTTGGGAAGTCGCCCTAAGGTTTGACTATTTTTGGGAAGTCGCCCTATGATCTGACTGTTTTTGGGAAGTCACCCTATGATCTAACTGTTTTTGGGAAGTCGCCCTATGATTTGACTATTTTTGGGGAAGTCGCCCTATGATCTGACTATTTTCGGGAAGTCACCCTAAGGTTTTGATTGTTTTGGGGAAGTCGCCCTGAGATCTGACTGTTTTTGGGAAGTCACCCTAAGGTTTTGACTGTTTTTGGGAAGTCACCCTATGATCTGACTATTTTTGGGAAGTCGCCCTAAGGTTTGACTATTTTTGGGAAGTCGCCCTATGGTTTGACTATTTTTGGGAAGTCGCCCTATGGTTTGATTGCGATTTATCGCTTTCCTAGTGTTGTGACCGGGGTGATAGCGCTTTAGGTGCCTCAAACCTTAATGATGGCGTCTTAGGTGCCTCGAACCTTCATGATGGCGTCTTAGGTGCCTCGAACCTTGATGATTGCGTCTTAGGTGCCTCGAACCTTGACAAAGGGTAATCTGGAGGTATCAACTTGTTTTGAAATGATTTCCTTCGATGTTCGTATCCTTTTGTTGGGGATGAACCTAAGCTGAGGTTTAGTTCAGAAGTATGAACCTAAACGAGAATTTAGTTCAGGAGTATGGACCTAAATGAGGGCTTAGCTCAGGAGTATGAACCTAAGTGAGGGCTTAGCTCAGGAGTATGAACCTAAGTGGGGACTCAGTTCAGGAGTATGAACCTAAATGGGGACCTAGTTCAGGAGTATGATCCTAAGTCGGGGTTTCAGTTCAGGAATATGAACCTAAGTCGAGGTTGAGGGAGACTATTTGAGGGCATTCTCGCTGGGGAAGATTAGAGCTTACGATGATAATCGGGGAAAAGGGTGACCGTGCTGGTCAAGCGGCTGGACCAATGGTAGGCTACCTACGTATCCTTAAGAGGAATCAAGCCAGTCGTAGTTCGAAAATTGCTGGGGATGGTCTTTGATGGTTTGACAGTATTTGAGGTTTGACTGTTTTTTGGGAAGTCGCCCTAAGATTTGATGATAAAGTAGTTGACTAAGATATGCTTTCATACCTGTGCTGTGCTTACCTGTAGCTGCCGGAAGGACTGAGGCTACGACTGATGTTGATGAAGAGTTGTTAGGTTGCCATTCGTGGGACGGTTTCTGCTGACGATTTGCTGTCTTTGGAGGCATTTTGACCTGAAGGAGGAGTTTGGTTGAGTCTGCATCTTGCTGGTGATCGTCAACCTTGTAGAGGTTGTTGAGCTTGTCTTCACATTGGGACTTCTTGCTTTTGAGAACTTAGTGTCTCTGACCACATTGTATTTGAGAACATGGCATCCCTGACCGATTTGTATTGGAGAGCTTGGCGTCCCTGACCGATTTGTATTGGAGAACTTGGCGTCTCTGAACGATTTGCATTTTGAGAACTTGGCATCTCTGACCGATTTGTATTTGAGAACTTGGCGTCACTGACCGATTTGTATTGGAGAACTTGGCGTCTCTGACCGATTTGTAGACACTGGAGGCGGTCTTCATATGTTTGTGGATGTTGGGGGCTGTTTTCATCCATTTGTGGACATTGGAGGTCGTCTTTGGTGAAGATCATCCTTGCCGAAAAGGGGGATTACGTTTGAATTCCTGCATTCGTTAGTGAAGAGGAAGATGCATATATGGCATTCATGATGGCGGATGCATGCATAGAACCAAAAATGATTATGAGATGATGCATTTACTTGCTTTCGAAAATGCACCTAGCCTAAGCTTTTGGCAGGGAAATTACGATTTATGATTTTCAATCACCTAGGATTTTTCCTATTGATTCAAGTTTTGTACATGCTACATGAGCCCTTTGCAGATTTTTGTGGGGATGCATGGTGATGTATGTGTCGGAAAGCTGTTTGGGACATATTTTGAGCAAGTGGAGGATGAGAACCCTTGATCGCGATTTAAACGGCGGTTGTTGGTGAGGTTTTGTCGGCAATATCACATGGACCTCAATCTTGATGAGATTGGATTCGGATCCCGGGTCTTGATTGAAATTTTCCCTCTCATTCTTGGTCATTTGAAGGCGATGCTTTGACGGACTCTAGGAGCACGTTGATACGAGTGAAGCTTCTTTCATTTGGGTGAGTGTGACTTTGGCGAAACCTTGTCAGGAGAATGATTTGATGAAATTGCTAATGCGAGGAGAAACCCGGATCTTAAATTCCGATGCTACGGGAAGCTGCTATGTACCAAGTTAAGGAACTGAAAATCTAGTTGTTGATGTGACTAGACCTTTCTTGTGACTTGATAAAATTCGGAGTCCAAAGGACCGGCTTAGCAAAGTCCAGATTTGAAGCAGTGACTTGGCGAGGCCCTAATCTTATAACCTCGTTGTGATTCGACATAATTAGCGAGTCCCAATCGATTGGTAATGCAAAGCGATCACGAGAATAATCGATGAAGATCGAATCTATCTTGTAGTGAAGAACCCAATGTGGACCCAAAGATGACTATATAAGCCCCGGCTTGAAGAGGCTGCTACGGGAGAACACGGGAGAACCGCTTAGCAAGCCCCGGCATGAAGAAATTCGAGTAGTCTTACGGAGGGGGCACCCATCTTTTCGGACCTTAGTCAACCGATTCTTGGACAAGACTCGAAATGTTTACGTGCGGGGGCATATCTTTTGAAAGGTGGGAATGTCTCCCGAATTTGTGTATGACACTCTAGCTTTAGGTTTGACTCTTTTGAGAGAGTATAAGCATTACAAGGTGTGGAAAAGTGTATGGAAGCCCTGGCGACGGAAAGACGATGTTTGGCTCTATTTTCCTATGATGTAGAAAGAAGACTTGTCGAGACACTTGAAAACTTGTCTTATTCATGATGATCACAAGGCTGCTTAAAACCCTTTGTTAATGTTCGGGTTATTTAACTCCTAAATCTGATATGAACAAATACTTTGATTAATCACAAGGAGAAAATCAATTGATATCGAGAATCAAGCTCGGAAGGGCGGAAAGTGTATAGGGACGATCCTTGATGAGACCGGACTTTTTTTTTTTTTTTGAGATTTGTTTGTGATTTCGACCGGACCATTTCTGGTTGCCTACGTTCCCTCCATTATGAAGAGCTCGGAGTCGCCGTAGTTCGGGCTTATCCCGAATGAAAAGAGAATGAGTGTGAAAATTCAAGACTTTGAGGTCCTTTTGGGAATTTGAGGATTGAATAACATATCCCCTTAGAGTGTCCATGAAAGACACGGATGCGAAGCCCCAGTGGGACATCCACGGCAAGTGTTTGTGGAGTAGAAATGAATTATGCTCACATGAATCAAATTTGAATTTGCACATTCTTTGACTGGTAATTTTGAACCAAAATGGATTAGATTCCAATTTAAGCAAGCAATGAAGCATTAATTTGATTTAGATCTTAAAGATATTACGATGAAATTGCTATCCGATAGGAATTGCAGCTGGGTTTCCGGGCTTCGATCGGCCATCGGGTGATTTTGGAAGTCATGACCTCTTAAAGTGAGAGGTCAGCTGGGCCTTTCGCTCACTGAACCTCTAAAGATGAGAGGTTGACTTGCAGGGATGTGTTTGGGAAATCTATGGCGGGGAAGATTGATTGCCTCTAAGAATGAGAGATCAAATTTTGGCTTTGGCCAAAGGTGAGTGTAAAGGTAATGGGATTATCCTCTAAAATTGAGAGGATGGCTTGGGATTGGTTTAGGGTAATGATGAGAGGGAGTCCAAGCTATCGAGAACTTTTGGCTCCTTTTTGGTCATTGGAGAGCTTCTTGAGAAGTCGGGGGACTTTTGAGGATCGACAGTTCTTCTCTTTTTTTGTTTTTGTTTTTGTTTTTGTTTTTTTTTTGGAAGGCTTCCTGAGGAGCTTGGAATTATATCCGAGATTGTGAGGATTTTTAAAATCCTTCTTTTGAGAATTCGGGAGGCCTCTTTGAGAATTATCTTTCCTTCCTTCACAACTTGAACATTTTATGCGTCGCCGACTCTCGAAGCTAACTTCTTTGGCGTTGCTTGGACTTCTCTCAATAAGGAGAAAGGTGATGGCTAAATAGGGTTTCAAAACATGCCGATCTTGAAATGAAAGGATATTGTTTGGTGAGGGTAAGGTAATGGCTTTCCTATGGGTGAAAGGCTTCAACTGCAATCCCTACTGGATGATCTAAACGAGATTAAGTCTTCATTGCTTGCTTAAGCTTTATATGAGAAAAGATCCATGCAAATTCATCGAGCAACGAGATGATGAGGATGAAAGGGATGTGAGCATATGAGATGCAAGATGGGGAGTTGGTAAGCCCCAATTTGGGAAGGATATCAATTGATTTTCTCACTCCGATTAATTTAAATATTAATTATTTCAAAGAATTAGTGGTTGAGCAGCACAAGTGATCATCTAGGATAAAACCATTTCAATTAAATATAACGTGGGTGCACAAGTGTTGTCTCGAGTCTAGCAAGAAAAGAAGAAAAGACATATATATATTAAAATTTTAAATGATAGCTAAGCTTCTTTCCACAACGTTCGAGGTGGACTAAACCGACGAAGTGTCCAAGATGGACTTAGGTGAAAGAAAAAGTACTAGAACCTACGAAGGTTGACTAAAAGACTATTTTAACCTTTAAAGATAGGTAGCCCCTAGTCTAGCCGCTCCTTCTTTGTTGGACCATGCTTTGGAAATGGGAGCTATTACAGATTCTTCCATCGGGATTTCTTTGGCAATCTCTGCTCAATCCAACCATTTTCATTGTCTGCGATGAGTGGTTCATTGATCTCACAAAGGGCGAGTCAAATTTCATTATGCCCACAAGGCTTGAATCACCAAACTTCGACCATGTTGACACTCATGTTGTTTGGGAAATGATCATTGGCGGGGTTGAGATCAGAGGTGGTCGAGTTTGCCTTTCTTAATTAACCCCTGAATTGCCTTTCTCAAAGGCGTGCGATCATCGGTTACATGGCCGTGATACTGGTGGAAAGCACAATGCTTAGTGGTGTCCAAAGGGATTTTGGGATCCTTGGGCTGATAGTTTCTCATGGGTTCGAGGAGACCCTGCTTTAGCAAGCTATTCAAAACTTTGCTTAAGGGAACACCCAAATCCTCGGGATGTGGTTTCTCCTTTGGGGGAGAATGAACTCTTAATGCTCTTTGATTCGAGATTTGGTCGTTGACTTGGTCACCATTCTGAACAGGGTTTGCCGGTTTTGGTCCATTGGGGCGCTCAAGCTTGCCCGCTTCGATTAACCCTTGAACCGCTCTCCTCAAGACTGTGCAGTTGTCAGTCGTGTGGCCATAATGATCATGGAAGGCGCAATGCTTACTCATGTCGAGGGGTGCATTTGAGCTCCTTGGATGGTAGTCCCTGAGAGGCTCCAAAAGGCCTACCCTTACTAAGCCCTTGAAAATTAAGCCCATGGGCATCCCAAGATCATCAAAACATTCTCGTTTCCTTAAAGGACCACCATTTCTTGGTTGCTTTTGGGTGCCGTCAATTGTACACAATGCCTTCTTTCCTTTACCAGATGTCGGAGCCGTGTTGGAAGGGTAAGGTTTATAGCGGTGAGACATGTTCAGACTCGTAGTCTTTTCCCGTACACGAACCCTTTTGATGTAATCATCGATGTAATCGTCGAGATTTGACCTTTTGTAAACCTCATTCGTGTCAGATACACAAGATTGATATGGTGAGATGGCCCGAGTCGAGCGATCGTCGATACTCTCGTTGCTAGGCTTTTCTTGTACCTTCTTAATTGGTTCTACCAATAATCCATTGGGACGAGTCAATAGGAACACTAGGAGGCTGCATGACCCCGCCACAAGATTGGCATTAGCAAGCGAAACCACGGTAGGAAGTACTCTGGTGGGAGGAATGACGATGCGAGCATTAAAAGCGTGACCGTAACCCTCCTCATAGAGCACTGGCGATTCCGAAGATGAGGATATATGGCTTGTGATGGGTGGATACCGAGGGAGCGGTGAGGGCGGATCCGAGAAGGCTGCTGAAAACATGAGGTTTGAGGCATCGTAACGATAGGATTGAACGTGTCTTGACCACACCGAGGAACGTGACTACAAGGGTAATGTGCATCTTGTACTTGGTGAGCGGGAGCGGCTTGCGTAACGGCCGGGTGGAGAATTTGATGAGGAACATTTGACCTTGTCGGACTTCCCAACCGAAGGGGCGGGGTAGAGCACGATGAAGTGGTGATAAAAGCACAGTGGCCCATGTGATCTTGCGGTATCATAGGGGCAAGTGTGCTCGAGAATTGGGGAAGCAAGTGGCCCCCTACGAACCATGGAGCACGAGAAGCGAAGCTGTCTCATTCGAGATGATGACCCGAACGAGGTGATGTTGTGAAGTAGTAAAGCGGCCCCTTCCAAGGCGTGGGGCGGAAGCCAGCGATTCAATCCTGGTGGTGAGACTTGAGAGGCACGGGGGCGAGATTGACCTAGATCGGATTTGTTGATGAGTATCGAGCTGTAGGGGCTGAGATGTCTTGAAGCCGGCCAATTCAGGCCCGATGACCCGAGCCGGAGGCGAGGTTTTGGAGTAGCGAATCGACCCATTCCAAGATGCGGGCGAAACGGGCGGTGAAACCCAAAGGTGAAAACCGAGAGGCGCCGGGGGAAGTTGACCAAGATCGATACGATGCGGCCGTAGAGGCGAGGGTGAGTGATAGGGCTGGGGATGCTTGGCCCATTAGTAGTTCCACCCGAAAGGGAACATGGCATTTGATGGTAGTTGGCGTGTCCGGGAGGGTAATTAGCTCCAATCTCCGCATCAATCGTAAAGGTTCCATTAGGGTTGCGAACAATTGCTAGCCCACAGGTTACGATACTTTCCAATAAGCGGCGATCGAGCCATCCGATTCCCTTGTTGTTACGTACGAGGAGTCCGGGAGGCGGAGTGACGTTG
Organism: Adenophora triphylla var. japonica; assembly: GCA_022495995.1. Taxonomy (NCBI): domain Eukaryota; kingdom Viridiplantae; phylum Streptophyta; class Magnoliopsida; order Asterales; family Campanulaceae; genus Adenophora; species Adenophora triphylla. The sequence goes on from JAFEMH010000086.1 coordinate 245,879, forward strand.
TCCCCATTGTTACCAGTGATGCGGACATTACGAAACCCGGAGTCGAAACAAACGGTGAAGGCGACAATGCGCTTGACTCTTCCCAACCGATTAAACGGTGACCGGCGCCGAAACCAAGCCTTGTGCGGAGGCTGCGGGGGAAAGACACGAGGGTTCAGATGGTGGGATTTGAAGGTGGGTAGGTGTTTGGGCTTTGGGCTCATGCAACATGCAGTTATTTGTTCTTGTTTACTTAAAACAATGTTTTATTAACCTAATCGGTTGGAAAAGATTGCTCTTCTTTTTTTGCAAACTACTCTGATTCTGGATCGGTGGGCCCCATCACTACGTCTATAAGCCCCTCGTATTCCACCTGTATTTCGACCTCCCGGGGTGGACGGCCCGGGCGAGGGTCCTATAGGGCAAGCGGGTCCCACCGATCGAAAAGAAAACGATCCTAAAAGTCTGGCGGGTAATCGAGTCTTAACGAGCATTCGATGTAAATTACGGACAAAGGCGACGTTGAAGTCAAGATCGTGTCAGGAGCTCGACAAAAAGTCGGCATGATTTGGACTGATGAATGTCCACAGTTGATCTTGACTTGTCGTCAGTTAGGCTGTAATTAGGCATGGAATAACCGTTAATCCTTGATGACTCGGTGTCATCTTTGGGAGTCGATGTATAATTTGTGACGGTCGAGCCAAAGTCAAGGCGCCGGTCAATATCTTGGTCAAAGTCTGCGGCGGAAAACGGGCATGACTTCGGCGGATTAGGGACCGAAAGATATTGAGTCGGTATGCCGACAAAGACTTGAAAGGAAAGGTCTATACACGGACGGGGCATGACACGGACCCGGACTAAAAACCAACCGGGTCTCGGACAAAGTGTGTCACGGACAAGTGCAGGGTCGACACGAGGCTCCATAGGATGTTTGGGTAGTCCTGTGCTCGCACCGAGAGGCGTAATAAGACCAAACGGGCCGCGACAAGGATTTCCCCGGGTTAGGGACGTAGTGTGCAGTGTAAGGCCACGTGCGCGTAGTGTGCAAGCAATCTATCTTCCATTTCTGAGTAAAATAGAGATTTTTTTATGTGTCTTAAAAAGCATGATGCATGATTTTTTTTTGAAAATTTTCTTTTTTGAAAAATCTTTTTTTTTTGAAAATCCTTTTTTTTGAAAATTTTTTTTTTGGAATTTTTTTTTGAAAATTAACGAACACATAAGCACATAATCACAAAAATTCCAACAGTTAGGGACATGATTTCCGACAGTCAAAATTTTGACTTTTTCCGAGGCGGCCAAAACAAACACGAAAAATGTGCAAAAATCAACACACACAAAACAAAGGATTTTCAAATGTCGGGACGGAAGCTTGACCCTCAAAAGTTTTTCTACTCTTTTTTTTTTTGAAAAGATAAAACTTGTTCTATCCCCAGCGGAGTCGCCACTGTGATGTACTCGATTTTTTTTTTTTTTTGAAATCAAACGGAGTCGCCACGCCATTTTTATTTTGAGGGCCAAAACTTTGAAAAAAGCCCGAGATCAGAAATTTAGGTTCGGAGGTCACGTTACGCGTCGGGAAGGACGTTAGTGTGCACCCGGCGCGCCTCGCAAAACGAGTCTTCCAAACATTTGAAATCCTTTTGTTGTGTGTGTGTGTGTGTGTGTGTGTGTGTGTGTTTTGACCAAAATAATTTGAAACTGAGAAAAGTAAAAATTGGGATCTTTTCTTAAGACTTTAAACTGATCCCATGATTTTTTGGGTGATTTTTGGTTTGAGATTTGGTACTCAAAAGACCTCTTGAAGTTGAAAAACACTTCTGCCAGAAGGAAAAAGGCAGCAGACACCTGATTTTGAAATGGACTTTAGGGCTTAAAAAACTCAGAATCTGGGAAAAGTCCAAGAATGAAAGTTGCTTAGAACACCTTAAATAGGGTTTCTACAAAGGAACCTTCCATTTGGGGGTGATTTGAGGGACCAAAACCTTCTGGAAATCTCAGATATGAAATCTGGATTTCCAGAAACTGATGAACTGAACTTTAAAAGAAAATTTGAAAAAAGGAGTTTTACTCACACAAAAAATAAAATAAAAATATTTCTGGAAAGCTCTGGATGTTGGCTACAAAAAGTATTTTGTAGTCAACATCAAATTCCAAGTTTTACTGGGTCCAAAAAATAGGAAAATGGACTGAGGTCCCAGAACAATGCTACTGGACAGCAAGATGTTCTTGAGGGAAAATGTGATTTTTGGGGGATTTGCATCTATGTTCACCCCATTTCCATCCATAGACTTGATTCCACTACTTTGTGTTAAGTGGTTATCATATTCAAGTCATCCTTGGGGAATTTATGGGGTTTAAACATGTCCTTTGCAAAGGGAAAGGGGATATTTTGTAGAAATGAAATTAAAGAGACAAATCAACTAGAGATTTAAAATGTGGACCATTTGAGATAGTCATTCATGAAGATGAACTTCAAGATGACCATCTTGGGTCAAAACTTAAGTTAAACTAGACATCAAGTAGATCCAAGTAAGAAGAACAAGATGAACAAGAAGTTAAAAGAGGATTTTAGGGTTTTGAGAAGGAGGGCTTTACCAATGGTGACACCCTATCTTCCTAGGCTTGGAATTTGACTTGAGGAGTATCAAGATTTGGTGTTTGAGTAGGTGTTTGAAGGGATTCAAGACTTGGATGTGTTTGGTGTTTGATTGGGAAAGATTCAAGAGAAAATGGTGGCAATCTAGGGATTCCCACTGTTTTCTCTCTATATTTCGCCAGAAGTTGTTGCTGTGAGCCAAAATGTGTTGTGTAAACTGAGAGAGGAGGGTTCAATTTATAGCCCTATGAAATCTACATACATGTCCGCGCGGAGGGTATCGTCAGCGTGCACTGTTCATCTGCTACAATCTTGGCTTTTGGACAGAGGAATATTTTCGAAAATTCCAGCATTTTGTTTTTCAACTTGCCCAATTCGGATTTTTCCAATTTCTTTTGCTTTTTGAGATTCTTTTCTTGGTTTAACTTTAAATGGCAATCCCCAATTTACCCTCACTTTGTTAGAAATGTTAGGAATTGTTAGAAATGTTAGTAATGTTAAAACTTTCGTTAATTTTCTAACGAAAATACTAACGGCTCAAATTGGAGCACTTACAGTCGGGTCTAGTACAAATCATAGCGTACATGATAGATCCAATAGCCGAAGCATATGGAACCTCATTCATCCTCTTTCGCTCATCAGTTGTCTTAGGATACTGATTCTTGCTAAGAGTAACACCATGACCCATTGGCAAGTTGCCTCTTAGAATTTTCCATCTTGAATCTTCTAAGAACCTTGTCAATGTAGGTACTTTGACTCAAACCAATTATCCTTTTAGATCAATCTCTATAGATCTTGATGCCAAGGATGTAAGCGGCTTTACCCATATCTTTCATTGAGAAACATTTCCCTAACCAAGACTTGACAGTCTAAAGTGCAGGAATGTCGTTTCCAATGAGTAAGATATCATCGACATACAATAAGAGGAATTATACTATGCTCCCACTAAATTTCATGTATACACAAGGTTCATCTTTGTTCTTGACAAAACCAAACTCTTTGATCTTTTCATCAAAACGAAGATTCCAACTCCTAGAAGCTTGCTTCAATCCATATATGGACCTTTGCAACTTTCACACTTTGTAAGAATTTCTTGGATCGACAAAACCTTCGGGTTGTGTCATATACACATCCTCGAGTAAATTCCCATTAAGGAAAGCCTTTTTGACATCTATTTTCCATATCTCATAGTCATAATACGCAGCTATGGCAATCAAAATTCTAACAGACTTAAGCATTGCAACAGGCGAAAAAGTTTCATCATAGTCTACACCATGAATCTGTCTATATCCCTTTGCAACAAGCCTAGCCTTATAGGTATGCACCTTCCCATCCATGCCAGTCTTCTTCTTGAAGACCCACTGCACCCTATGGTTTTAACACCTTCGGGTGGCTCAATCAAGTTCCAAACTTGATTATCCAATATGGATTGCAATTTGGATTCCATGGCCTCCAGCCATTTATCCGAATCAGGAGTGGACATCATCTCTTGATAGGAAGTAGGTTTGTCATTCTCAATGACTTTCACTTCATTACTTTCCGACACGAGAAATCCATATCTCTTGGGTGCGGATCGTAACCTATCCGATCTACGATGGACTTGTGGATCTTGAACCGGTTCCACAACTTCTTGTGGACTTGGTTCAGTCTCTACTATCGGTTCCATGTTATTTTTGGGTTCTTGAATTTCTTCAAGATCAACTTTACTCCCACTAGTTCCTTTATTGAGAAACTGTTTCTCAAAAAAGGTACCATATTGAGCAACAAACACTTTGTTCTCATTGCGGTTGTAAAAGTAATACCCTTTGGTTTCCTTAGGATAACCAACGAAAATAACTTTGTCAGATTTAGGTGCTAACTTATCAGAGACAAGTCTCTTCACATAAGCTTCGCAATCCCAAATCTTCATGAAAGACAAACTAGGTTTTCTTCCATGCCACATCTCATGTGGGGTCTTAGGAGCCGATTTAGTAGGGAGTCTGTTCAATGTGAACACAGCAGTCTCTAATGCATGTCCCCAAAAGGAAATAGGAAGGTCAACTTGACTCATCATCGAACGAACCATATCTAATAGGGTTCTATTCCTCCTCTCGAAAACACCATTGCATTGTGGCGTTCCGGGTTGAGTCAACTCTGAAACAATTCCACAGTTTTTGAGATGATTGTCAAACTCTTTGCTCAAATATTCTCCACCACGATCGGATCGAAGTGCTTTAATAGTTTTGCCAAGTTGATTTTGTACTTCATTTTGAAATGTTCTAAACATCTCAAATGATTCACTTTTGGACTTCATCAGATAGACATAGCCATATCTAGATAAGTCATCGGTGAATGTAATGAAATACCGAAATCCTCCCCTATCAATGTTGCTCATTGGTCCGCATACATTAGTATGTATTAAGCCCAACAAGTCACTAGCCCTTTCACTACTCTTAGTGTAGGGTGGCTTGGTCATTTTGCCCAATAAACAAGATTCGCATATCTCATATGATTCATAATCATGTGAGTCTAACATACCATCCTTATGGAGTTTAGAGATGCATTTCTCATTTATATGACCAAGACGGCAATGCCACATGAACATGTTGTTCACGTCATTCGGTTTAGACTTCTTGTCCACATGAAAAACATTTTCAACATTATTTTGTTTCTCATCAACATCAAGAACATAAAGGCCATTAAATGAACTTGCAATACCATAGAGCATATCATTTAAATAAATATAAAACTTCTTATTCGCAATAAGAAAATTATACCCTTCATTATTCAAATAAGAAACGGAAATAATATTTCTACTCAAATCCGGAACATAGTAACAATTGTTCAAAACAAGAACTAAGCCACTAGGTAAAGTTACATCATATGTCCCTATGGCTAATGCAACAACTCTTGCTCCATTCCCCACATGTAGGTCAACTTCACCTTGTTTGAGTAGCTTCCTATTTCTTAGTCCCTGCACATTTAAACAAATGTGAGATCCACATCCGGTATCTAATACCCATAAACTAGAAATAGAAAGGAAAATATCTATCATATAGATACCTGAATCAGAAGCAATCGTATTGCCCTTCTTCGCCTTTAGTCCTTCCTTGTAAGCCTTGCAATTACGCTTCCAATGACCAACCTCTTGGCAATGGTAGCAAATCGTATCCTTTTGAGACACTTTGGGAGCCTCTCCGGCAACGGCAACTTTTGCCTTAGGTTTAGCAACACTTACTTTACCTTTGCCATCTTACTTGAACCCTTTTCCTTTGTTAACCATTAACACATTTGTAATTTCGGGCTTCTTGATATTCTTCTCTGCGGTCTTAAGCATCACATGCAATTTCGGGAGATTTTTATCCATGCCACTCATGTGATAGTGCATTATAAAATGACCATAAATTTCAGGTAATTAATTCAATATCGTATCCGTGGCGAGTTCCAAACTCATCGAATTTCCAAGCCTTTCGAGATGCTCAATGTGACCCTTCATATTAAGGACATGAGCACCAATCGACTGCCCCTCTTGCATCTTGCATGCATTTAGGGATTTAACCACATCATACCTCTCTTGTCTAGCTTGCACTTGGAATATTTCCGTTAAGCCATCGGCTAGATCAAAAGCAGCTTCCATGTGCTCAAGGTCCTTCTGAAGAGCCTTAGACATTGTAGCAAGCATAAGGTATGCAACATCTGTAGAATCATCAATATGTTTCTTATGTGCATCCTTATCTGCCCTAGAAGCATTAGCATCAGGTTGAGGTGGAACAGGTTCGTCAAGAAAGTACATTTTCTTCTCTTGCCTTAGAACAATTCTTAGGCTTCTGATCCAATCCGAATAGTTTGTACCGTTCTCTTCGAGCTTGTTCTTCTCAAGAACTGATCGCAATGACAGGGGTTGATTATTGTGAGTTTCCATTACTACAATAAAATATGTAAACAATGAAACACATAAGTGAATGTGCGCTCGCCGAAAATAATAAAAAGGAGTCGCCACGCCGTTTTTAAGAGGAAACATTGAAAACCTTTTTGTAAGAGAGTGGGTTCGGGGGTCAAGTTACGTGTTGGGAAGAACCGAGAGTTCACCCAACACGCCTCGTCCGTAGACGAGTCTTTCAACGTTCAACATTCAATTCATTCAAAAGTGTGTGCAAAGTGTGTAACAAGATATGTGTAAAATGCATAAGAGTGCTTTGTTTTATTACTCAACAAGGGGAGATACAATTTGTAAGCCATTGACTCTGGGAGGCCACATCCCACTTTACATCGAGGAACTAACAGAACTTACAACTGAAATATGGTCTCTGCAGATGGTCACCATGTGTTGCGTGACACAGGACATGCTTAGCACGATGTGTCGCGTGACACATGTTTACCGTTTGCAGGAACCTTACAAATTGAAACACAAATTCGTCAGAAACCAATCCAAATCCCAACACAATGCCAAAACAAATCAAAAACCAATGAATTAACAACAGATTAACCAAAGGAGTGTGGATATGGGGAGATCCACACTCCCTTGACAACCAAACGACAAAAGGAATTCCAATCACATAATGAATATCAACCAAACCAAACTAAACAATTAAACAGAGAGATCGGCAGTTGGGACTTGATAATTGGGGACGGACGGAGTCCAATTATCAAGTCCGAGAAATAGATTGCAATGAAACAAATAATAATAAATGCGAGATAGAGGTGAGGGAAATCGTTACCCTCGTAGTCCATGCTCCTTAAACCAAGTTAGATTTAAGGATCTTCAAATCAGCTTTGGGACGGAACGAGCTCACAGACCAAGTGACTTGCGGTTTTCCTGCGCCTGTGTATGTTGAACGGACTTGGGACTGTGATTGACGTTGTTGAGGAGCAGCGGTGGTGAGCGGCTTAAGACTGGGAAATAGGGGAGATGGCGATCGGGTTTGGGGATGGTTATATGGGTTTCAAAACATGCCGATCTTGAACTGAAGGGGTATTATTTAGTGAGGGTGAGGCGATGGCTTTCCTATGGGTGAATGGTTTCAACCGCAGCCCCTACCGGATAATCTGAACGAGATTAAGTCTTCATTGCTTCTTAAGCTTACTTATGAGAAAGATCCGTGCAAATTCATCGAACAACAAGATTGTGAGGACGAAGGAAGATATGTGAGCACAAGAGATGCGAGATGGGGATATCAGTCGATTTTCTCACTCCGATCGATTCAAACATTAGTCATTTCAAAGCATTTAGTCGGTGAGCAGCGCAAGTGATCATTTGGAATAAGACCATTTCAATCGAGTGTAACGCAGGTGTACTAGTAATGTCTCGAGTCTAGAAAGAAGAGAAACAAAGATTTTATCACTGCAAAGCAAAAACCGGTCCAACTTGGACTCGACAGACTCATGTCCGACAGTGGACATTCTAGACCCTACGAGGACTGATTGACTTCTTCAACATTGGATGGACGGAAGAGCATCGTTGCCATCGGTGCAGTGAGGACCCTTCTCAATCATTCTGTTCTTCATAAGTCGCTCTCCTTATCTTTAGCAATCAGAGCAAACAACCGGGCCTCCCGCTTGCGAGGAAAAACAGCTTCGAGGGTAGCCCGCAACTTTTCGATGGACGCACCATTTGCACTCTGCTGCTGACCCGTGGGATACGAACTTCCAGATTTGTGGGCCATAGTCTTCTCTGCACCGAGCATTTTGGATTTCGAATCAGATGGACGACCGCTCGGGCACTTGAACTGCTTCCGCCTCGAAAATATGGACCAATGAGCGCTGGGAACGAGAGCATACACCCAACTTGCCTTAGACTTGCAGAGGTGAAGAGGGTGTATAAGGCGGAGGATAGAGAATCTTGAGATGGTACGGGAGAGGGAAGAGTACTGAAGGAGATGGACTCATGCAACGCTTTATTAATGTTCAAATAGAAATCGGTGTTTTAAGTCCTAGAGACGATTGGAAAAGGCTAATCCTTTATTCACACAATCTAGACCTCGGGGGAACCTTAGGGACACATCATCCAAAAATACACCAAATGCGTTGAGTCAAAATTAGCAATAGGCAATGGTACCTAATCAAAATCGAAGCATTTATGGGACGGACGAGCAGCCCCAATTTCTGAAGAAATTTGGGCAGCATAACGGGTATTCCTGAAGAATTTCAAGGAAAAAATCCGGCATGACCTCTCGTCGGTGCATGTTGACAAAGCGACATGATCTCTCATTAGAACATGCCGCGGGAATGACATGTCCTTTCGTGAAATCATGTTGCGTTGGCAACATGCCCACACGTGCTAGGGTTTGGGGGAGGTACGAAAGTCTATTAAAAATTTTGAAACAACTCATTTTAGTGTATTTGAAAAAAATGGCGTGTCAAAAACCAACCGTTTTGGGTAAGGTTTAAATGTGTGGTGCCACCTATAACGCGCTAGGGGGATAGGTTTGACATTAGGCGCTCAAGCGTAGGCGAATATTATCACCGTCCGCGATGCCGTCAATCGCACCCGAGGGTTCTAGATCTACGTGATGTAGTGTGCGGGATGGCTATCTTCCTTTATTTACGAAAATGAATTTTTTTTTATTATTATTATTTTATTTATTTTTATTTGAAAAGGGTGATAAAAGAAAATAACACACACACACACACTCCCATAGAGATACAATAAGCAAGGATCAATAATCTGATCATGGGGGATTGCCCACAACCACAACTTGTATCAATGAAATCAAATCCTGCAGAGTGGCACCTTCTGTCGCGTGACACAGGACATGGGGTGCATGTTATGTCGCGTGACAGAAGGAAACAAATATCCAGAATCTGAACCAATAACTGCAGCCGGCCCTCTCCAAGCATCACAACAATATCTCAAACCCCAGCATCAACAACACAAACAAAGAGGGACACAAGGGGGAACAGGAATAAAGCAAAGCAATAAAATGCATTTTATGCACATAGAATGCCACACAACCAAGCACACACAAATGAATGAAATGAACGTTGAACAATAACGAATGTTTGACCCACTTTTGAAAACCAAGTTTCAAGTCCCCAGCGGAGTCGCCACTGAATGTGCGCTCGCCGAAAATAATAAAAAGGAGTCGCCACGCCGTTTTAAGAGGAAACATTGAAAACCTTTTTGTAAGAGAGTGGGTTCGGGGGTCAAGTTACGTGTTGGGAAGAACCGAGAGTTCACCCAACACGCCTCGTCCGTAGACGAGTCTTTCAACGTTCAACATTCAATTCATTCAAAAGTGTGTGCAAAGTGTGTAACAAGATATGTGTAAAATGCATAAGAGTGCTTTGTTTTATTACTCAACAAGGGGAGATACAATTTGTAAGCCATTGACTCTGGGAGGCCACATCCCACTTTACATCGAGGAACTAACAGAACTTACAACTGAAATATGGTCTCTGCAGATGGTCACCATGTGTCGCGTGACACAGGACATGCTTAGCACGATGTGTCGCGTGACACATGTTTACCGTTTGCAGGAACCTTACAAATTGAAACACAAATTCGACAGAAACCAATCCAAATCCCAACACAATGCCAAAACAAATCAGAAACCAATGAATTAATAACAGATTAACCAAAGGAGAGTGGATATGGGGAGATCCACACTCCCTTGACAACCAAATGACAAAAGGAATTCCAATCACATAATGAATATCAACCAAACCAAACTAAACAATTAAACAGAGAGATCGGCAGTTGGGACTTGATAATTGGGGACGGACGGAGTCCAATTATCAAGTCTGAGAAATAGATTGCAATGAAACAAATAATAATAAATGCGAGATAGAGGTGAGGGAAATCGTTACCCTCGTAGTCCACGCTCCTTAAACCAAGTTAGATTTAAGGATCTTCAAATCGGCTTTGGGACGGAACGAGCTCACAGACCAAGTGACTTGCGGTTTTCCAGCGCCTGTGTATGTTGAACGGACTTGGGACTGTGATTGACGTTGTTGAGGAGCGGTGGTGAGCGGCTTAAGACTGGGAAATAGGGGAGATGGCGATCGGTTTTGGGGATGGAGAATAACGGTGAAGTGGTATTGAATTTGGCCAGAGAGAGGGAACGGTATTAGAGTTGCCGGCAATTGGTTTATGGGAAGAACAAGGAACGGTGAGGTATGGATTGAGGGAGAATCAGATTAGGTAAAGAAGGAGTTGAAGTTGCCGATTGGTTTAGGTATGAGGGATAGAACGGAGGAAGAGGATTGGAGGGAGCGTCAATGGTGGATTGTAGGGAGATCGAGCACGGCGGACTTGGAGCGATGTTGGAGGTTGAAGGGGAATTGGAGGTTTGGTTGAGGAAGGTCGGTTTTGGTTGGTGAGTTCGCCGGTGAGGGATTTGGTGAGGAAGAGTTACTCCGGTTGACTTGGAGAGAGGAGGACACCGGTGGGGGTTGAATTGGTGTTTGATTGGATTGGGGAGAAGGCAATTGAGACAGGGGAGGTTAGGCGATGGTGGTGGTTGAAGTTGGGTTGTTATCCGGTGAGGTGAGATAGGGAGGAGCTTGGGCCGGCAATGGAGGGAGTTGTTCCCCTGCGTTTAGAGAGAGGGAGAGGAGAGAGAGGGAGCGTTGTTGTGAGAGAGAAACTGAGTGGTGCGTGTTTTGTGTGAGAAATGTGTGGCCCCCCTTTACAAATGAGCAGAATATTGGCATTTATACGCTGAATGGGAATAAGGATTATAATGTCGCACGACCCAACGTCTCCAAATTCCATGCCTCAATCTGTCGCACGACCTAACGTCTCCAAATTCCATGCCTCAAGCTGTCGCACGACGGGCCACGTCCATAACCGTTTCTGGCGCCAAAACCTGCTTCTGGAACATTCCGGGTTAATTCTTTAAAAGCCCAAAGCAGTTTATTCCTTTTAGGTCCTTTTGTCCGGGAAAAAAAAATGCTAAAATACACTTTCTTCGCGAGAAACATATAAAATGTTTTCGAAAGTCTCGGAACGGACCGGAAATTTACCAAAATGCCCTTTAGTGCAATTTTATCATTTAAAATGCACCTAAAAAAGGGTCGTGAATTGGATTGGCGTACTTACAATAAGTATCAACACATTTATCATCTAAGAGCAAATAATGTATTTCATAAATACTCCTACTAAATTATACACCTTCAAATACAAGCATGTATCATATAATCATAGTAGGCTAAGATCCATATTTCACTTGATTTTGGTTTAACTGAGTCAATGCTCAAAATCAAGCTATTTAGGTAGATAACATCAATCATATCATATATGACTCTTAGATCTTTTATGAGATTTCCTTAGACATCATATGTCAAATACATGTTTTAAATCTCATCTATGCCTTGGGTCAAATCTCATTTGAAAGCACCAATTAAGTCAAAATCTTTTTCAAACGTATGAGACATGGAACGATGCACCTAACTGAGTCAAAACTACATCAACCATCATCTCATCTTGATTACAAATTAAGATATAATGATGCACCCAATTGAGTCAAAACTACATCAAAATACACTAAAATATCACAAGTGTTCTAATCAAGGAATGTCATAAAACTTAAATATTTAGAAGGTTTTCATATAACAACAAACATTGCATGGTTGTAACCATGAAACTTATGTATACATAATCATGAACATGGAACTTCACAAAATTCAAGCAAATAATTTGATTTCAATTTTGAGAATTTACCAATCTACTTTAATCATATTAAACAGACCAATATCCCATGTAAAAGACTAACCAAATTAATCAATTATCAATCATGACTATGGCATATCACATATGATTATTTTCTCAAAATAATACACATAAAATCATGGATCTATTTCATATAGCATGGATATCAATTAATTGAATTAAATCTAGCATGCCAATTTCAATCCTAATCATGATAAACACGGCTCTGATACTACTGTTGGGTTTTGGGGTTACAAACGCAGAGAAATTCTTTATAAAGCAACACAAAACCCTAAGCCTTGAATCCGTCTAGCATGAAGAGATTAGAAACATTAAATATAATTTACATACCTTAATGGGATTTGTTTGTTCGAAACAAATCTCAAAATTCAACCTTTGAATTTAATGATGAAACTTGGATCTTCTTCTTCCTTGTTCTACATTGGTGATGAATCAACAATGGAGATCTTCAAGCTTTAGGAGATAAAGTAACCTCCCTCTAATTGTGATCCACACGCGAACGAACCAAGAACAATTTCTTGTTGGATTGCTAGATGATCCTTCTGATTATTGAAACACCTTTCAATAATCAATGGCTGTTTGGTAGAATGAATATATGGAATTTGATCTTTGATTTGTAATCAAAATCAACCAATTAGTGTTTAAAAAACTCTAATTTTTGTCACTTTTTGCTGGAATAAAAGAGTTCTATTTATACTTGTTATAAATCCCTAACACTTAGGGAGAGGAGTTCTTTTTCCTTGCAAAAACGGGTTTCCAGTGCCGCCAGAACGAGTCATCCCACAGGGCACAAGTCGTCCCATAGGGCATGAGTCGTCCCTCATGGCAAGCAACCTGATTCAGTCGTCCCTGCCTTGGGGAATAGTTGGGCCAACACGGGGAACGAGTCATCCTCTAGGGCACGAGTCGTCCCATAGGGGACGAGTCGTCCCTTGACCCCAGAATTCAACAATTTAGCCATTTTCAATCCATTCTTTTGTGTGTGACACTTTAGGAATTATATTTTATGTTGGTAGTGAGTTGAAACATCATCCTCACAAGACATAAGTGACTTCTAGCAAGTCATTATGTCCACCCAATTAAATATAACATCAAAGCTTGATTCCTTGATAGATCAAATGTCACAATCCCTTTGTCCACGATGTCCAATTGAACATGAGTCATGGTTCATGTCAACTCACATGTTCAATGCTTTCTCGATTCCGAATATGTTGATAATCCAAGTGCATTTGATCTCTATCAAATCTCTTGAGTGTGGCCACACATTTCATCAACTTATTCATCGAGGGGCCCAAGCAAACATCTCTCTCAACGAGAGAGGGACAAATCCCATCTTGACTTATCATTCTTCCCTACAAGAATCCAATCGTGTCAACATAGCCCTTATTGCTATTCGATTGAAGATAGTGTTAGACTATATCAAACACAATGTTCATCATGTGGAAGACGATGATAATCTCAAGTTCAAAGGATACAATGACACGACTATCATGAGATTTAATCATGACACATATGACTATAGACCATGTCATAAATCTCATGGGTAGGTCATATCCAATACTTGTTCTCTAGCAAGTATCCATAAGTATAATGTGCATCACATGCATATAATCATCTCCATGATTATCCATTACCAACTTATACTAGTTATTCACAATAACTAGGGACGCAGTTCAATATAATAAACATGTAAACATATAATGAATCAAATAAACTTTCTCTATAATAAATGATAAAGACGATTACATAGCAGTTTAGATTATAAGTCAAACATAACTAAACGCCTAAGGCATTATGCCAACAATGTATAGTGTATGTCTTTGTGATAGATATCAAGCAAACCCAAAGGTTTCCCATCTCAAGGATGAAAAGGATCATCAGATATGTGAATGGGACTGCAAATCTAGGGTTACACTATTCAAAAGAGACAAACACTAATATGGTTGGGTATAGTGACTCTGATTGGGCTGGCAATGGTGTTGATAGGAAGAGTACCACAGGGGGCTGCTTCTATCTAAGAAACAATCTTGTTTCTTGGTATAGTAGAAAGCAAAATTGTATCTCCTTATCTACAGCTGAGGCTGAATATGGTGTCCTTGTTAGCTGTTGCACACAATTATTGTGGATGAACCAAATGCTTAAAGACTATTGGTTGAATAGCAAAATTCTTATTGCCTTTTGTGATAACAAGAGTGCTTTAGACATATTCAAGAACCCTGACCAACATTCCAGAAATAAGCATATTGATATTAGACACCATTTTATAAGGGATCTTGTAAAACAAAAAACTGTATGTCTGGAATTTGTTGGGACTGAAAATCAACTTGCTGATATATTTATAAAGGCATTAGATCATGAGAGATTTTCCTCCTTGAGGAAGTCTCTTAGCTTGTGTGATATTTGAGGATGTGAGCACAAATGTGCACACATGCGTTGACACATCTGTATATTTACTAACTTAAAAAAATTATGCATTAGCACAAAATATCTAAGTGTGGTCATTTGTTTGTCCTACATTATTGACATGTCTGATTACCTAATTGTGGGAATTTCTTGTTCATGTTGTCTTTTGATAACTTGATACAATATTCCTAGATATCTCACAGTAGGTGCCTTAATCAAGAGAAACAGTTGCTTCTCCCATTTGAATGAAGCCAGTCCAGTGTGATCAAGTGAACCTCAAGATAACAGTTTGAAATCAAACTTGGAAAGATCAATGGACAAAGGGCTATCTTTGGATAATAAGAAAAGTGAAAGATACTCAATATGCAATTTATCCACAATAAAAAATGAGTGGATGCATCCTAGAGGCTGTGCATATTAGATTATTGCCCATTGACTTTTTGTGATCAAGATGTGTCCCCAAATGTGACTCACATCCCATGCCACATCTGAAACTGAGATTATTTTCTTCACCTGATGCATCATTCTAGTCATTCAGCATCTTAGGTCATATAGGATAGTTTGTAAATATTTTCTAGTTCATTTTCATTCTTAATTTATTCTTTGATTTAACATGTTCTTGATTTCCAGTATCTCTTAGGAAAAGGAAAGTTGTATACCAAAATCCTCATGGTAAAAGGAATGACAATTTCAAAGGGTATTTGTGGAAAAAATATGGCTGAAGAGATTCATTGGTATCTTAAAAAGGTAAACAGAATGTTGATTGAATTTAACCTTGTTTTTCTAGTGATCATCCGTGTGTGAAGGCCAAGGGTTTCTATCCATTGTAGACTCTGTCAAATCACGTCGTTGCCTAAGAATCCTAGAGATGTAAGAGTCCTTAATTGAGTAGGAAAGGGGGTGTTGTGGGTATAAATGTGACTCACATCCATCAATCCATCCTTAATTCCTCATTGTGTTTACTCCCCTTTGCCCCAAATTTTCTCTCTCTCACACGTACGCACCATATTTGATGCTCTCTCTCTCTAACCCAAATTGTAGAATCAATGGAACTATCAAACACTATTTATGAGGATTAAATTCTCGATGTACATCCAATTTCTATGGCATTGCCTGATATCCCTCAATCTCCCACTCCTTTCTTTGTTCCAATACCATCGGAACATTCACCAACTGAAGTTCCAACAATGGAGGTGCCTGCTCCAACTGAACCAACGATTGAGGAATCAACAGTTGTTCCCTCGCCACCAAAGGCTCCAACTCCTCCACCATCTTCTATTCCACCATCTGGTGCGATTACTCCTCCTTTGGTCACTGTTCCGTTTGTAGACTCCCCAGTTACAATGGAGAGGAAGGTTCCACCTTCCAACCCTAAAGGAAAAGCTGCAAAATCCTCACCTCCCAAGAAGGTGAGAACATCTCAAAGAGTCAGAAATCTTTCTGAAGCTGACAAAGCCAAACACCAGAAGCTACCTGGTGGTAAACCCTCAACAGCCATCTCACTTGATGATGAAGAAGAAGAGGAGGAAGAACTCCAATTCAAATTGGTCAAAAGGACTAGGGCACAGAAAGACAATCCTTCTTAAGCTGACAAAGAAGAGGAGCCCCTAGCCAATTTACTGATGGAGTTGAAAGGGAAGAAGAAGGCTGCAGAAACTGAGCCTGAACCAGTTTTGGAGGAAGAAGAATCAAGTGAGGAGAGTGATGATACATCTAGTGATGAAAACTTCAAACTTGGACCTGAGGAACTTGAGCAAGAGAAAGAAGACCAAACTATGGAGAAACAAGCTGCTGATGAAATAGTTGATGAAGAAGAAATGGAACCCTCTCCCTAAAAGGATGTGACATCAGATGTGCACATATCCAAACGCACATCCTCAAGAATGACATTAAAAAGGGGTAATCCTGTTTCTCTCTCCTCATCTACTGCTTAGACCCCAGTCTCCCCTAAATTTTTATCACTTGATGTCTCTGAAAGGCATGAGCAAATAGTGAATAAGGTGTTGATTAAAGAGATGAAGAGAGATAGAGAGACCTTTGCTAGGCTAGGTCTTGTTGAATTGTTTGAGGATAGAGGTCTGTGGTTGACATTTGACCACCCCAAAACCTTATTTTCCAAAGTTGTGCATGAATTCTATGCCAACTTGACCAAAGGCCTAAACAACCCTGCTTTTCCAATGTTTTGCACTGTTTATGTCAGAGGGAAGTTCATTTCATTTTCCCCATCTATCATTAATACTTTTCTAGGGCTAGATGAAGTGGTTGATGAAGTTTATAATGTGTCTGAGGATGAGATAGTGTCTACCCTTACTAATGAGAAGCTAAAAGCTTGGCCCTCAAAACCTAAGGATCTAGGTAGTGGCTCTATCACCTCCTTTTATTGCTTTCTCCACCTCATCATCACTACCAACCTTTGCCCCTCAAACAACAAAACTTGTGTCACTAGGGTTCAAGTTGATTTGATGTATAGATTGAGTACCAAGAAGGCTATCAATTTTGGGACATTTATCTTTAAAAAGATTTGTGGGTACTGTGAATCCCCTTCGAAGAAATGGTCCCTACCTTATCCATCTCTCATCTCTCAAATCCTAATTGCTCAAGGGGTCAAGACTGAAAAAGGTGAGGCTAGAGTGAGTGAGTTTGAACTGCTTAAGGAATCCAAGACTCTCCTTGACCCAAAGCAGAGGTTTGTTGATCTACCAATGGGGATTAAATCTGAAAATGTGAGTCAGAATGTAGCCACATCTAGCCACACATCTGTGGATTCTATTGATACTCAACTGGAAGCCCTAGATGCAGAAATTGTTGCAGCTGAAGCTCTCTTTACAGCTCTCAAGGCTCAATTACTTGCCTCCCAGACTCATGCAAAGAACTTAAAAGTTTTGAAGGTGAATCTTCAAAAATGGAATACTACACTTTCTAGTCAAAAGGGGGGAGAATGAGAAGAAGAAGCTGATGAAGACGTTTATGCTGCAGCTGATAATATGACAGGATGATGAAGCTGGGAAGGTGAAGGTGTTTGAACTCAGGGGAGTTTTAGTTTGTTTTATGTTTTGATTGAATTTTTGTACTGTTTAATTGTTAGGATTTGTTTTTGGTAAAACTGAGATGGTCTGTAACCTCCTAAACATTGTTGGATGTTACTTTACTTTGATTTGTTAAACTGCAAGTTTTTGTAATGACTATTGTCTATGCAGTTTTTGTGTGAATGTGTTTACACATCCTCACACACATCCATTTCAGGGGGAGGTTTGAAACTTTATATTCTTGATTATTTGATCTATATTTGCTAAATCTTTGTTTTGACCAGAAAGTTCAAAATAGGGGAAGATTGAAAGAGTAAGATTTTAGGGAATATTGACTTTCCTAATTTGAATACAATTGGTAAGTTTGTGTAAATATATTTAGACTATGACTATTATTCTAACAAATCTCTTTCCTTGTAAGTGTAAATCTTATTTTTTCTTGTAGGAGTTGGATTGCATCAAATAAGGAATAGTTTCACTAGTTGAAGAACTTCTCAAAGGTGCATATAAATACAAGACCTCAGCACATTGAGAAGAGGACTAATTGAGAATTCTTTGAAAGAGACAACCTTGTTTTCTTCACGGATTCAATATCTTCTTTTAAGTTGTGAGTGAGGTTGTATGAAAATATAAAAATGATATTGTCGCACCTCAAATGATTCCGGATGACTAAAATTGTATCTAATCATCGCATGCAGGGGCGAATTTAGTGTAGGAGGTGGGGGTGCACGTGCACTCGATCAAATTCTATTTCTAGTAAAAAATTAATATAAAAAATTACACTATTTGAGAGATCTTATGACTAGTTTAGTTGGTAAGTTGTTAGAGTTTATCACGAATGAACGGGTTTCAAATGTTACTAGCTATACAAATTTTTAAATTATTTTTAGCCTATAGTATGAGAAATGAACCTTTTTTTTCAAAATCGTACTTAAATTCTTTTATCATTATATTATAAATAGTTTTTATTTATTATTCAAGTTCAAAATTTTACCTCTATTATGACAAATGATTTTTTCTTTTTAAATATTCTTATATTTGGATTTTTTTTTTTGCGCATTGTTAACTAATATAAATGAATTTTATCTATTATCTATTAGTTTTTTTCATCATTTATTGTTTGTCAAAATAAGTAAGTTTGAAACATATAAAAACTAAATTACAAGATTAATTTCAAGAAATGCTTTCTAAAATGATGTAATCATTAAAACAACAATAATGTAATATCATATTTTTAAATTTTTTCATTATATAAGTTTACTATTTCCAAGTAAACAATAAGAAAAAAAAACGGTATATTAAATATTAGAAAATGTTTAAAATTAACTTATGTATTATAATTTAGTCGCGTTAAAAAAATAGTTTGTATTTTATAGTGTAAATTGTGCACCCAGTTATAATATTCTAGATCCGCCATTGATCACATGGCAATTTTTCGATACTGGACACGTTTTTTTGCATATCAATGTCAAATTTTGTCACTTTACAAGATCTGTCATTTTTAGGACCTGCATCAAAATCGCCCAAACAATTATTTAAAAAATAAATAAATAAATAATCCAATTTATAAAGAAACTCGATGTATTTTTGCCGTAGTGTTATTGTTGGCCTCACCCTCGTAAAAGTATCCTGGCATTGCAAGATTTTCTGTCCTTTAGGGTCCGCTCCTGAGTTTTTTAGGGAGGGGAAGGGAAGGGAAGGGAGGGGAAGGGAGGGGGAGGAAATGGCGGTAGCATTTCTTTCCTCTCCAATCCGCGCACAAACGGAAAGATTGAAATGGACGAAAATGAGCGCCTCATTTCCTTCCCTTTCCCTCCTCAAGAAAACTCAGGAGCACCATCAGTGAGGAAATCCTCCCCCATTTCCTCCCTTTTCCTTCACTTCCCCCCATTTTTAGACTCAGGAGCGGACCCTTAGTAGTTTTATTGTTGGCCTCACCCTCGTAAAAATATCCTGGTGTGACAAGATTTTCTATCCTTTAGTAATGAACTTTTCCACCATTATTTCTCGCGATTAAGCCAATTCTCCCACTCCCACTCCCACTCCCACTCCCACCTTCACAGTCACTCCAATGGAGTCAACGCTTCGTCCTCCCTCAAACCTCCTCAAATTCTTCCTCTTCATCGCCGCCTTCCTCCACCACCTTTCACCCAATTCCTCCGCCCCACTCCTCCCTAAAATAGCTCTCCCCACAAAATCCGGCTATCTCAAGGTCAATTCCACCACCGGCTCCTCCATTTTCTACACTTTCTATGAAGCCCAAAACCCCATTTCCTCCATCTCCGAAACCCCACTTCTCATTTGGCTCCAAGGTGGCCCTGGCTGCTCGTCCATGATCGGAAACTTCTATGAACTTGGCCCTTGGCGCGTGTCTTCTTCTGTCAAGCAAAACGTCGAACACCTCACGCTCGAGCCGAATTCGGGTTCCTGGAATCGAATATTCGGCCTTGTTTTTCTCGACAACCCAATTGGTGTTGGCTTCAGTATTGCTTCAACAATCGAAGAAATTCCAAAAGATCAAAAGGGAGTTGCCAAGCATCTGTACACCGCAATCAAAAAGTTGATAGCTTCAGACCCATTATTCAAATCGCGTCCAATTTACATCACCGGAGAAAGTTACGCCGGAAAATATGTTCCGGCAATTGGCTACCACATTCTCAAAAGAAACACCCGTTTGCCGCCTTCCGGTCAGGTGAACTTGGCCGGTGTCGCCATAGGAAACGGTTTGACCGACCCAATCACCCAAGTGGCCACTCATGCTCTGAATGCTTATTATTCTGGCTTGATCAATGAAAAGCAAAAAACCCAAATGGAAAAACTTCAAATTGAAGCTATAGAACTAGTAAAAGATGCCAATTGGAGTGAAGCAACAAATGCAAGAAATCGAGTACTAAACTTTCTACAAAACGCCACCGGACTAGCCACATTATATGATTTCAGAAGACTAATCCCTTACAAAACTAGCCTTGTTACAAAGTTCTTGCAACACCAAGAAGTGAAGGCGGCATTAAAAGCGAATATATCGATCATTTTCGAAGAATGCGACGACATTGTGGGTTCCGTTTTGCATGAGGATGTGATGAAGAGTGTGAAGTACATGGTGGAATATTTATTGAAGAAGGGTCTTAGAGTATTATTGTATCAAGGGCAGTGTGATTTGAGAGATGGAGTGGTGTCAGTGGAAGCTTGGGTCAAGAAAATGAAGTGGGATGGAATTGGCCTGTTTTTGGATGCAAATAGAGAGGTTTGGGAGGTGGAAGAGAAGTTGGCTGGATATGTGCAGAAATGGGGGAGCTTGAGTCATGTGGTGGTGGCTGGGGCTGGACATCTTGTGCCTACTGATCAAGCTGTGAATTCTCAAGTTATGATTGAGAATTGGGTTTTGGAGAAAGGGCTGTTTGGTAATGAGGAAATTGGGATTTCAACTCGGAATTTTGGCAAAGAAGTTTAAGATTTCGCAGTTGTTGTTGTTGTTGTATCGCTAGTTGTTGGCGTTGTAAAAATAAAAGGTACGGTTCCTCTCGTACTTGATTGAATTAATATTGCAACACTGTCAATCAAGTTCAGATTCCGGTTGGACAATGTCTAGAGCCAAATTTCTTATGCCCTTATAACTAACCAAGGCTTTGTTATGGTTTGTTATGTTCCTGTTTTTATTGAAATTGTTTTGTCAAAGAAATGATAAAAATATCAGTTTAGGAATTTTGGGACGGAGGTAGTAACACTTTGCATTGCCCACATGATTATCTCATTATTAGATAGAACTGCTTTAAAGGATTCTGTGTAAAATGTAAAACTACTTTCAAGGAGTTTATCGAGCATTTGATTCTATTGTAGCCTTTACTTGGCTGCCGCAAACTTGAAAAATGGAGAACAAAAATGATCAAAGAACAATACATGTTCGCCACGGCAGAACATGAAAAATGGTTAGGCTAGTGAAGCTTAAAAATCTCTCGATCAGTACGATAATAGGTTTACATATTTCTAGCAGCTTTTCAACGGGCTGATTGTGTAATCCGCTTGCACTAGCCACTTCCATCAAGTTGTCCATGAGAGGCAAGGTGAGCCATGTATTGCTGCACCATGAAAATGAACACGGACTTAATAAATCATTTAACAAATTTCCCAGCCAAAGCGAGCTGAAGTGAGATGAAACAGGGATAATTTTACCCTAAGATAGTGAGAGAGAAAATTACAATCACGAGTCACGTTTCAACACAAATAATAAATTTATTTTCGGGAATTCCCTTTAGTGGCTACAAGTCCAGTGATGTTCTAACTTTACCCTTTTATGATTGAACAAGCATGTTGGATACCCTGTGGCCCACAGGCTGTGGGCTTTGCTAAAGATCATATAGAGCAAGAGGCAAAAGCTATATTCCAGAAGTTAAATAAACTTGAAATCCGCCTCACTTGTTCATTGCTGGAGCATTCAAGACAACAAGACTTGGCTAGTTTATGAACTTTAATCTTATTAGCACTTGTATTTCTTTCTGAACAACTTTGTAACACTACAATATCACGTGTTCTCTTCGAGATATGTAGAGCCTTGTTTGATTGCCACACACACACACCTGATTAAAATATTACTTGAATCTCTTGCATCGAAAACACGGTTTTTCTAAGAGAACTCAAGCAAGATTTTAGGTTAGAGTTAGATTCATGGAACTCAAGCAAGATTTTGGGACGGAGGGAGTATATTGATTCACTTGAATCTCTGAGTACTATCATTTGCCTATTGTGGTTCTCCTTGCATCAATCAATTTAATACCAATAAACTAAGCTTCTTGTTATCTTTAAACATCCGGCATTAAAATAAGTCACATAATACAACAACAACAACAACAAATCCTTAGTCTCAAAATAATTTGGTGTCGGCTAAATCCTCACTCATATGTGTTATCGTTAAAGAATAGATAAAAGAAAAGAAAAAAAAGCGAGTTAAAAGAAGAAATAGGGATAAAATTTAGAAAAGAAAAAAAATGTGATAATAAAAGAATATTTAAATATGATAAATAGAAATAATAATAATAATAAATAATAACAAATAAACACATAAATAAATTAACCCCCATCACCCACATGAATTTTTGCCCTTCACCACAGCCTCTTCAACACCATATTTTCATCTAATCCAATTAAATTAGTATCATTTTCAATCACCCTTAAACAAGTTTGCTTGGACGCCCCTCACCATTTTTTCACTTTTTCACTCTTTCACTCTTTAGACCTCCTGACTGGTGCATCACTCGGTATCCGTCTCACATGATCAAACCACCTTAGACAATTCTCCATCTTTTTATCTTTATTGGGCAACCCCTACTTTCTCACTAATCACCTCATTCCTCAACTGATCATTTCTTGTATGCCCACACATCCATTATATCATACGCATCTCCGCCATATTTATCTTGTGAACGTGACATTGTTTCAAGGCCCAACACTCGGTGTCATATAGCAGCGGCGGCCTGATTGTCGGCGAGAGAATTTTCTCTTTAATTTATGAGGCATGCATGGATCACATAAAAAACATGTGGCACTCTTTCACTTCAAACAACATGTTTTAATCCTATGAGTCACATCTCCCTGCAATTCTCCATATTTTTGGATAATAGATCCAATATAGTGAAAAAAAAGTTGAAAGCTTGGACAATCTTCCCATCGAATGTGATCCCTCCCTGCTTCTATCTCTTCTAAACTTACACTCTAAATATTAGGTCTTGCTTCGGCTCAGTCTAAACCTCGAGATTCCAAAGTTTGTCTCTACAATTCAACTTACTTTCAACACCCTCTTTAGCCTCATCAATCAGCACAATATCTCCTGCGAACAACATACACCATGGTACATCATCTTGTATTGACCTCGTCAATTTGTCCATTAGCAAAGAGAAATGGACTAAGTGCAGAGCCTTGATGCACTCCAATCGTAATAGGGAACTCTTTTGTCTTCCAAACACTAGTCCGTACACTTGTACTAACTCCATTATACATGTCCTTTATGATATTAATATATATTTTTTGAAACTTCTTTTATTGTTAAAGCCCACCAAAGTACCTCACTTTGTAATTAATCATACGCTTTCTCCAAATCAATGAAAACCATAAGCAAATTTTTCTTTTTATCTCGATATTTCTCAATGGTTTCTCATAAGATATACTGCCTCAATAGTCGATATTACAGGCATAAATTCAAATTGGTTATCTGAAATCTGCAAAATTATACTAGTCTTTGTTCAATCACTCGTTTCCAAAGTTTTATGGTATGGCTCATTAGTTTGATCCTCCGATAGTTGGCACAATCTTGAACATTGTTTTTTTTTTCCTCCACTCCAATGGCATTGTGTTATTACTTCTCCGTATCTTATTGAATAGTGTTGTTAACCATTCTATTTCCCTTTCCCAAAAACATCTCCAAACCTCAATCGTATGCCATCTGACCTACGACTTTCTTCAATCTCATCTTTTTCATTGTCATTTCCACTTCAACCTTTTGAATTCTCCGCATAAAATATTGATTAACCATACTCGAAGGGATATTCAAAATCTTCAATATCCTGCTCTTGATCGCCATTGAACAAGTTAATAAAGTACGACCTCCATCTATCTTTTATCTCCTTATCCTCGACCAGAACTCTTTAATCTACATCATTCACACATTTAACCCTCCTAATATCTCGTCCTCTTGTCCCCCAATCATAATAGGAAACTCTTCTCTTTCTCTCTCTCTCTCCCCCAAGCTTCATTAGTTTCACCATAAATGGCGACACCCTCTCTCTCTCTCTCTCTCTCTCTCTCTCTCTCTCACCTTTCTCTCTCCCCAAGCTTCATTAGTTTCACCATTAATGAAGACATCCAGAATTCCCTATCCTTAAAATCATCACTTTCATACTTAAGCCAGATCCAAAACTGGCTTCCAAACAGCAACCTTTGCACCTTCAACAACATCACCTGCAACAACATTTTCCGATCGTG
This sequence comes from Adenophora triphylla var. japonica, assembly GCA_022495995.1. Taxonomy (NCBI): domain Eukaryota; kingdom Viridiplantae; phylum Streptophyta; class Magnoliopsida; order Asterales; family Campanulaceae; genus Adenophora; species Adenophora triphylla. The sequence goes on from JAFEMH010000086.1 coordinate 270,507, forward strand.
TCTCCTCCATAATTCGCAGCGATATATCACGCTTGTCCTCTTATTTCGTCTCCACCTCTCCCCTACAAACCATTTTTCTCAAAATCTCCAACATCACCCAACACTTATTTTTGATTTACACAAAATATTAAATTGATTACTAAAATCATTCCTAGTGTGCTAGGAAGATTTTATGGCCACAAGTAAAAAAATTCACGGACTTAATGTATAAGTCAATCCCATGCAAAAAACACAGTCAATCACATTTATGCCTCACTTACTTTCAATCTGATCTGCTTGAAGTTTTAACTTGTTATACATCATTATTGTTTCTTGGCTTGTGCCTATTAACCGTAGGCATTGTATTTATAATCTTGTCGGGCTTTTTCCAGTTACATTATGCATAAAGGATAGAGTCTCGAAGGGACTTTGACTCCAGCATTCTGAGGACATGTATGATTCCAAGTGCTAGATGAAATTTTAATTGTATTTTTCATCCAACCTCGCTAATATGCTTCATTTAATTGGCATGGGTATCACTAAAGCAATATTTTTCTCTCTGATATGCTTATCAGCATCTTGCCTTTCCATAAGCAGCGCAAGCGTTCACTTTTTATTTAGAAGATTAAAATAATTTTCCTATAATAATTTTTTTATTTACTGACCAATGATCTTCCAGAAAAGGAAAGAACCTACAGACAATAACAACACACCTGGTCATCTAAGTTTTGAAGTAGCTCACGTCTGCTACTAATGAGAGAAAGCAGTCAGTACAACAATAACAAGACACATAGTTTGCTAGATTTCTGTTTACTCTTGCATAAAGTTGGTAGCTAGAGAGATCGAGTTAGAAAAGTGGTTTTTCATTCATTAATCAGCTTTGTACAGTTTCTTTTAGTAATGGAGATACCTTGCAGAGTTCCATGAACCTTCACTTCTTATGAGCAACCAATGGCAGGAGTAACTGCAAAGGCTACAAAAGTTTCCTTGAGTAATATCAAAAGAGTGTATCCAACCCGCAATACCACCTTCAACCTCAAACTAACCAAATGAACATCAATTCTAGATGTTCTAAAAGCCTCCTTTGTACTATGTGTAGACTCATTGACTAGGTTTCCAACTGCTCTGTACAAGACGTACTCCACATCCTCAATAATTCAAACTTTAAAGACCCCAGGCAAAATCACTGACAGTTTATATACCACCGTACAACGAAGTTTGGGTCTTCAACATATAGATTGTGTTTTGTGTTTTCACAACTTTTCTTCTCATATAACTCATGTTAGTTGCCTCCTCTCACTTTAATATTTCCTTAATATTACATTATTTTTAAACATTAAAAAATAATTTTTTACAGAGTATATTATGCACAAGCAAGTAAAACATAAATATATTATAGAAAAAAAAACTTACAACTCAATTGCGACACTTATCATATAAGACGGAAAATCATTTTATTATTTTGTAATTTTCTCTCACAGACCATTAAATATAAATTGCACATTTATAGTTTTATCCCTTGTACTATTAAAAATGAATTTTCACTTTATGCGGGTTGGCATTACATTACATATTGTAGATAAATAATTTCTACTGTTATCTTTGGTTTAATCATTTGGCATGTCTATTAATTTATATAGTGAGTTGTGACTAGGGGTATAGTGAGTTATGACTAGGGGTGTAAGTGGTTCGGTTCAAACTGCGGTTCGAAACCGAACCAAACCAAACCATGCGGTTTAGTTCGGTTTTCAAGCAATAGTGGTTTGGTTCAGTTCCAAAAATTGTCAAACCGTGTGGTTCGATTTGGTCTGCGGTTTGGACCCCCAAACCACGGTTCGAGACTGAACCACCAAACCGAACCAATAAACCAAACCACCAAACCGTTCGATATTAAACGTAGATATGTATATCTTTCATTTTCACCTTACATTTAAATTTGAAAATCCCTAATTCTATTTATGAGTTTTAGCCCATAACCCTTTTTCTTTTGGTTAATCTTCTTGTAATAATGTTAATTCACTATTTAGCACATAACATTACAAGTACTCAAATGGTATGTTTTTATCATAAACATTGAAGCACAATTTCAAGTTGTGTTTAAATACTGAATCTCTTATGTATGTTATGTCTGGAAAATTTAAACAAACATGACAATGAATTGTGTACTCTGAAACCATATTCTAATTAATGATTTAAGCAATGTTCTATTTCATGGTTTAAACCGTGGTTTGAATTTTGGTTTAAACACGCGGTTCGAACCGTAAAATCAAACCACGGTTCGAACCAAACCATGGCGGTTTGGTTCGGTTCGGTTTGAATTTTTTCATGGTTCGGTTCGGTTTGAGATTTTCCAAACCGATAACTAGTGGTTCGGTCCGTAAATTGGCCCAAACCGAACCATTTACACCCCTAGTTGTGACTACATACATTCTTTTCTACTATCTCCGTCTCAAAATGAATTTCCAAAAAATGTTTAAATTTACTCTTGATCAATAGTTAAATCAAAAGTAAAGTTAAATTTATTTTTTTGCATTCATTATGGGACGGAGATAGCAATATCTTGTCATTTGGATATTTCTTAATGTCAATTAGGTATTTTCATGGCTCCATTCTGTGAATTTAAAATTGGAATTTTTTAAAAAAAAAATTGGCTTGGTTTGAATTGGATACGTTTAATGCGATTTGAACATAATTTTTTGCTTGGTATGAACTGGATTTGGCTAAGATTATTTTAACATTAAGTTTAGTACATGTAACTTGAAAGAGTAAAAGTTTTAACATTTAGTATTGTTGTTAAACTGTGACTTAAAGAGGTTGATGCATTTCTGTAATTTAAAAAATTTTGCTACATGAAAGTTTTTCAGGGATGTCAATGTTATTTGAGCAGGCTGAATTAAAAAAAAAAAGTTTTTCAGGGGTGTCAATATCCCAAAATGAATGTCAAAACAAAATTCAAATTTTCTGTGATTCGGAATAAATTTGATATTTTCTCACTATTTAATTTGGGACGAAGGAAGTACAAATTAAAAAGGATGAGAGCATATTTTTGTAATTTTCCATTGTCATTTTATGACCCCTGTTGTAAGCTAACCGTGCTATATTGTTTCGGTGCATAAAAATGAGAACAAGCTTATTGTTTCGGTGCAAAAAAGTGAGAACATGCTTAGCAGGTTGACCCGAGTCAACCCGACTCATTTTACACGCATGTTAAACGAGTTGTTTTGGGTGTTACTTGTTCTAACTCGTTACCCACTTCAACCCATTACCCGCCTTAACTCGCTTTAACCCGACCCAACCCAACCCAACCCAACCCAACCGATCATCAGTCTAAGTGCTAGTTTGATATTTCATCTACCACTAAAACAAGGAAAAACAAATATAGACCAATCGTTTAGCAATTAGCATCATTAGTCTACAATGAAAAGCCACAAGTCATCAATATAGTACTACAGATAAAACCAGCACCCCGTTCATAGTAGTCTCATCCATCAGCAATGATATTTAGAAATATAAAATAACGAATTTTAATCCCAGTCTATATATGTTCCATAATGACAAAAAAATATAATATTCAAATATTGATCTTTAACTTTTGAGCAGAAATAAACAGAAAAGTTTGATAAACTTTACCGCATGATATGCATATGGTGATTTTCCTTGGCGTTCAAAATGCTTAGCCAAAACTGACCATTCTATTGGCCCCCATTCTTCCTCTTCAAAGCAATTCCCTAGTGCAGCTTTATATAACTACCAACAAATCAAAAACGTCCATTATCACGTCTTACAGTGTAAAAGAACGGGTAAGTAGCTATTCCATCCATCCCACAAAATGAGTCATGTTTTGACCTTTAAGTCAATTTCACTATAATTCAAACAAAACTTTGACATCAATTTGCTTGCTTTTTCAAAACTACTAACTTACGAAATTATTGAAGGCATATTTTTTCTCTATGAATAAGTAAATGTACATCAAATATCATCTAGAAATTGTCACTTGACTTCACTATTTAGGGAAATTAAAGCATATGGGTAGTTTTTGCATCTACTGACCTTAGCAGTGTCAGTCAAAAGTTCGGTTCCAGCAGGGTAAGATGCATAAAACTGATCACCTCGGGAGTACCCAGCTCTAGTCCTGCAATGCGTAAAACAAAAATAATAATAATAATAACCCAATTCATAAATCACATTCAACATAAAGTTTAGTTAGAAATGAACTCACGTATTGTTAGTATAGGCGTAGTTTATGAGGACAGTAAAGCAATAAAACCCAGCATATGAAACCATTCTTCTAAATTTCTGAATCTTCAAAATTTCAAGATACCCATCGTAAAGCCTCCTCATATTTGATGATCAAACACAAAAACGCCCCCAATTTCCCTGAAACTCAAGAAAGTATCGTCACTTTGACATTTTATCAAACAGCTTATGTTCAACCCAAATAAAATGTTCCTGATTCCAAATTCTAGGCAAGAAAACTTCTTGACAGACTATGATCTCTTATCCTGCTCCCAAATGGCAGAATTTGCCTCACAAAACGTAATTTTGTGTGAGTATATTTGAGAGAGACAGAGACAAAGAGAGCAAACTTACTTTTGTTGCAGCAAAACCCCAAGAATTTTCTATTTAAAATTGAAATATCAAAGTGAGGTAAAATTGTTTTGGTCCTTGAAGTTTTGATTTTCATTTTATTTGACGATCGTTTTCCAGAGTTTGTTAGATTGGTCCCTCAAATTGACATTTGCAAAGTCAGGTTTGAAAGTAATTTTTATTTTATTTTATACACAATAATTATAAAACTACCATAATAATGGTACACTACTCTTATACTTTGTAGTTAAAAGAGGGTGGATGGCGGACGTAGAATGTTTTGAAAGTGGGTGCACAATTTACATTATAAAAGTTCAAACTAATTTTTTTTCAACGCGACGATATTATAATACAAAACTTAAAACATAGGTTAATTATTAAAATATGTTAATCTTTAACCCACCCTTTTTTTATTATTGTTTACTTGGAAATAATAAGCTTATTTCATGAAGAAGAAAAAATGATATTTACATTATAGTTGTTTTAATGATGACATCATTTTAGGAAGCGTTTCTTGAAATAAATCTTGTAATTTATTTCTTATAAGTTTCTTTACTTTTTTATAAACAATAAACGATGAAAAAACTAAGATGGCCCTAGCTGCTCGTCTATGATCGGAAACTTCTATGAACTTGGCCCTTGGCGTGTGTCTTCTTCTGTCAAGCAAAACGTCGAACACCTCACGCTCGAGCCAAATTCGGGTTCCTGAAATTGAATTTTCGACCTTGTTTTTCTCGACAACCTAATTGGTGTTGGCTTCAGTATTGCTTCAACAATCGAAGAAATTCCAAAAGATCAAAAGGGAGTTGACAAGCATCTGTACACCGCAATCAAAAGTTGATAGCCTCAGACCATTATTCAAATCGTGTCCAATTTATATCACCAGAGAAAGTAAAAGCGAGGGAGATGTATATCTCTAGTCTCGGAATGCCATGAATCAAAGAATTCATCATGTGTGCAGCGACACTTCCTCTAAGACTCCTGCTTTTCAGGATGAGCTGTTATGATCTTCCTTTTTCGGTGGTGTAAAGATCTATGCTGCCAGAGTTGACCCGCCTTGCGGTACTTAAGGAACTACTGTTATGATTTGATGATGGTTATTTAGATCACTGGCTTTGTTGCAATGATGAGTTCATTATTTCTACTTTGCTTTGATGGCTTGGACTGTAGATCATGACTAGTCTAAGAGAAGCAAGATGATGGTTACATATGAGATTCAAAAATGGATGATACCACTAGAAATACAAGTACGCTCCAACCACACTTCGGACCAGAGACAGAACCACACTACAGGCAGAAAACAGCATAAAAAAGAGAAGAAGAAAAACCTCATCCTCTTTTCTCAGAAGCACGACTTCTCCGGGGTCTCCTTCTTAGCTAGATGTTAAGTAAGGGGATATTCTAATGAATAGCGCTCTATCTAGGCATGTTAGCCCCATTTTTGGAAACCAGGTTCGTTTTCACGCCTTTACTTTCCTCGGGGTAATAAAGAGAGTATCCGCACCTGTTACTGCAGTAGTCATCCCTTCCAGCGATTGCTATTTCCCCATATTCAATTTGAGTTGCTTTTAGAGATAGGATTCCTTCCGCATTCTACTTCAATAGCTAAGGCCCTTTCTAAGCATGTGCTAAGGTAAGCCTATTGAATTGCTGTCTTAAGGTAAGGCTCTCCAGAAAATGCCAGTCCTTCTCCATATGAGTCAATAGGGTCCAGATCAGATAGGCCAGCCAATAAGGGAGTAAGAACGGACGATAGAGACTTTATAGATATTTCTTTACCAACCAATAGTTTCTCCTAATGATCGTTTAGTCAGATGCATGCCTTTCTCAATGCACAAAAGTTTACTAGGAAGAGAAAAAGGATCAGATGCTGAATCCGGAAAGATGATGGCACCCTTATATCCCTTAGGATAAGCGCTTGCTTGACCGTTAGGAAATTTTATGATCCAGGCAAACTAGGGGCGCAAATATTTCAATCGAATCCAATTCGGGAGTCGTTTTGGTTGTATGCCACGAGGTCCCTATGGTGACTGCTTTGGGAGGAACATTTTTGGCGGAATACCCATTTTTTCATCATCTCATTGAAGCTTCCATCATAGCGGACGCCTTATTATACGAAACGGAAACCGAGAAAAAGGGATTTCTTTCCAATATCAAGTCTTGCATTTCAACTCCTATGTATAGTTGATTTGCTCTTGACTCGGTCTTTCTTAACGTAGCGAGGCTAAGCCGCATCGCATAGTTGCGTATGTCTTCCCTTCACCACTTACCTTTTGACATACTGCTTGAAACTGTACAAGTTTTAAATTAATTGCACAAATGTTTAAGGGCAACTCCAACGATGGTATTTGCTTTATAGGTATCAAAATTAAATTTTGATATATATTTGGTTACTATTTACAAAGTTTTAAATTGTCATTTTCAACAATAGGTATCAAATTCATGGTATCAAACTAATTTTTGATATTTTTAAATTTTATTAATACTTTCAACTTATCATTGATTTTAAATATGACTATTAACTAATTTATTTTTGATTAAATAAAAATTTATAAATATTGTAGTCATCAATTTATTATTATATAAACACTCAAATAAAATTTTAAATTTCAACACTTTAAATATAAATGCATATTTTCTTTTAAAAAATTAGATTTATTTTTTAGTCAAATAAAATTTATGCATAAACATTAAAACTAAACTAGTGTAACACCTATTCGTTAAACACACGATCAAAAAAACTTTGATAAATAACATGAACTAAATCATATAGTTAATATAACTATCTCATTTGATTTGCATGACTGTCATTAAATAAAAATAATTATCTCATTTCTAAGTAATTAATATTATCAACAACTCTATTTTTTTCATTAATTTGCGTCTTTTAAAAAATAATTTTTTGGATATAATCTTATAAAGTCATACTTCGTATTTTCTAACCAATATTATATAATAGTTTTCTTTTTTAAAATTATCTTATAGTTTTTATTTAGAAAAATTCATATAAAATAGATTTTTTTTAGAAAACTATTTTGAAACAGTTATGACACCATATTTATTGTTTTAGCAATAAATATAAAATTTATTACCCAAAAAAAAGAATGATTTTAAAATTTCAATGCAAATTAATTATCCCAAAATTTGAAAATCCTTTCTTATACTTTGTATTTACCATTTTTTTTAAATTTATGAAAGTTCATCTAAATAACACTCATTGAAACTTAATTATATATCACTTTTTATGAAGATGGTTCAATAAAACTGTAAAATCCCATTTTTTTTATTTTTTTTTTTGGAATTTTAATGAACAAAAAAAAATATCAACAATAAACTCAAAAGTTGTATAAAAAAAGTTGCTAAATATGATTTCAAGACTATTTTTTACTATTAGCTAAAAAAATCACTTCGTTTCGTTCGAAGAAAAAGGAAAAAGGTTTTAATAAAAACAAAGAAGAATTTAAGAGAATATAATTTTGAAAACAAAATTTTCAACAAAAATATATCATCACATTAATTTAGTAATATTACAGATTTCTAAACATAATCAATAGCTATTTCCGTTTTTAAAACACTCTTCATTTAAGAAAAAAATGAAAAAAAATATATCTAAATATCATTGTTATAGACAAGTCTTTAAAAAAAAACAATTATTGCTACTACCCACATTTCAAAAATACCATTCATTAAATGAAAAATTTTATGTGTTTCTAAATGTATTTTTACTATTTTTTTTCTTATTTCTTTTTTTACTTGCAAAATTAAGAGTTTGTAAAACAATGATATTTATGAATTTGTGAAAAAAGGAGTTTAGGTATAGTGGCTAAATGTAAGAGAAAAAAAGTAATGTTTCATTTGCATTTAATTAATAGGGGAGAGAATAGGATAATAGGTTAATTTAAAGACAATTAATTGTTTTCTTGATTAGTTGATTTAAAGCAAAAAATATTCTAGAATCATCCATATTTTGGAGGGAAAATGAGCTTGTTGAAGTGCCATATTCACTTCAACCTTTATATATATATAGATTTCATCCAACCATTGAGGAGGCTACAAATGTCCCATTTTACTACTTATTTTCATTTTTGAATAAATGGGAACAAGGTAATGTGCTTATATCCTCTCATCAAATTACTCATACTCTCTCAACTTGAGTAAGTGAGGAACACTCAAAAAGGTATTAAGCAAGATAGCAAATTCGCAACCTTTGCTAATATTATCACAAAATTTGATACCTTTTTTTCATTGTTGGAGTTGCTAATACTTTCATATGGAAATCAAAATTTGCATTTGATACTCATCGTTGGAGTTGCCTTAAGAAATGTAAGAATATAGCTAATTGCGTTGTTTATTGAACATTTATACATGATTAAAAAAAAGATGGCATAGGCCTACAAATCTAATGTACTCCCTCCGTCTCATATAATATTTTACAAATGAGTTTTGCATGAGAATTAAAAAAATATGTAAGTATTGTGAGTATGAAAAGTGAGGTATGAAAGATAAGGTGGGGTAGAAAATAGTAAGTTGATTGTTGTTGTTAGTATAGAAATAAAGTAGAAAAAAGAATGAGTGGGAGGAATAGTAAAATTTTTTTATCATTTTAGTAGGAAAGTGAAATCTTTTATATGAGACGCAAAAATGGCAGAAGTAAAATCTTACACGAAAATACAGGACAGAGGGGGTATGCCACAATATATAAAATCAGAGTCATATTCTATTCCGTGCGTCATATGTAGTCATGACGTGAAAATTCACTAGTCATCGTCTCATATACTCCCTCCGTCCCAATAATAAGTGCTTCACCCTTTTGGGTGGGCACGCAAATTATAAAAATGGGAGGGAAAAAAAAAGTTGTGAGTGTAATTTGAAAATAGGAGAGAGAATTAGTGGAGGAAATAGTAAATTATAATGGTGTTGTGAGTATTAAAATAATGTAGGAGAGAGAATGAGTGGAGGAAATAGTAAAGATTCTTTGCCAAAAAAGGAAAGGTGAAGCTTCTAACGGGACGCCCTTTTGGGTAATTAGTGAAGCTTTTATTGGGACGGAGGGAGTATATAAATATAAGTATCATTTAAGAAAATGATATGAATAATAATTGTTATTCTAATTTAGATACAAATTTAAAATATTTTGAAAATGCAAATAAACTTTTGATTTTTCATGTTAAGCCATTTTAAAAAGGATTTCCCCATAGCCCCTCCAGTCAAACAAAAAATCTATATAAACCCAAGAAATATACTATATTCCACATAAAGCCTTTAATCCAAATCAAAATTTCATATAAATCCATGTTTACTGTATCACCTCTGTTTTCTTATAATAAAATTTTGAAATATCGAAAATGCCCATCCTCTCAAAGAAACCCGTAGCTTCCCTCCCCCCCCTCTCCTCCCCTCATTCACACACACTCACACACTCTCTCTTTCTATCTCTAATCTCAGTCTGGCACCCCTTCTTCTCTGGCACCGGAGGACTCCTCGGCGATCTGGTTTGCGTACAACTACGTCCTCTTACTCCTTCACTCCAACACACACACACACACATTCAATATTTATATCTCTCTCATGTTGGACTTGTTGGTAGGCTTCTTTAAGACTTAATAGAAAAACTGACAGGTAAAATAACGGAGATTGAAAACAAACGAAATTAAGTCGAGTCTTGTATTAAATACAATCTCCGTAAGAAGTTATTGCCCCGCACAGGTGCTTACGGTTTTGATGACAATCTTCTAGTAAGATGAAACGACTTTTAAGTATATGATAGGAGCACTCCAAATCAAATACTCTAGCGAACAACACAATGTTTGCAACTTTGGACTTGAAGAATTTGATTCAACAATATGCCAATGATTTGGATATGTTTATCTATCTTACTAGAGGGTAGGAATGCTCAAAATACTGTATGAATGAATTGAAATTCGGAGGGGAAGTATATAAGGAGTGTCAAAAGGTTTGTGTCTTTTCCTTTGAAAAGATGCAACTTTTCGAACAGCAGTGAAGGGCACGACTCGTGCCCCTTGGCATGAGTCGTGCTCACGACTCGTTCTCAAGCATTCCACTCGTTCTGATCAGTTTTGAGCAAATGGTCATTAAAGTCCATTCGTGCTCACGACTCGTGCTCAGAGTCCCCACTCGTTCTGATCACCAGAGTGCATAATTTCATCAGCCAAAACACAGTTTAACTCCAATTAAATCCAAACGATCTAATTGACCCTTTTAACCAACTCTCGTTAAGTCACAAAACTTTGTCATTAATTTCTTATTCACCCGGAAATGGTTTTTGAGACAATAAATGAATTTCATAATCTACACTAAATGTAGAATACATTTTGTAACTTGCTTCGTTAACTATTTAACGAATTCCGTTAGGAAGTTAGGTCAACGTTAAGTCAAACTTAACTTTCGTTACCCATTTCCAACAATCCCCCACATGAATGACAATTAATGCATGAATGCAATTTCGTCCAAAGTTCCGGCGAACTATTATTACATCGGGATAGATAGCTTGTGGCCTTGAATCCTCCCTAGTGAAATATTATCGGATATACTAGCCATTTGGTAGCGAGTCGCTTTGAACCATGATCTTGACTACGGATGTATACCAAGACAATAATATTCACATAATAACAGCTCTAACAATTGTTGTTCTCAGGTTTTGTCCATTTCGGCCCTGGACCGTATCTCATTCATAAGCGTTTATTTAGAGGCGACCTAATTACCTCTCGCTTATATAGGTGATTCTCACTATAAAGAGTATCATGCACTACTCCACCCGTAGGTATAGAAATCATTAAAAGTTTTCTCAACTTATCCTTACCACTGCTGCATGTGCTTGTACTTGGATGTTCTGGGAATGAGTATTCAACATCTCCAGGTTAATAAACCGAGTTGTTGTTTCCAAGTAACTCTACTAGAACTTATAACTTGGTTGTCTCATTGAACCAAGGGCCTGGGATCTCCATTTCTCAAGGTTGAGTGTCCGCTATAAGTCCTTTTGTTGTGGGTTTTAAACCCATTCCCCTTAACAGTTTATACAGTTGATCTCGATTTATACCTTTGGTAAACGGATCCGCTAAGTTATCACATGACTTTACATAATCAATAGTGATAACGCCATTCTTGATCAACTGTCTAATGGTATTGTGTCTACGACGAATATGTCTAGACTTACCATTGTACATACTATTATGTGCCCTTTCAATTGCTGATTGACTATCACAATGTATTAGTACAGCAGGCACAGGTTTGCTCCAACAAGGAATATCCTCCAGGAAGTTCTTAAGCCATTCTGCTTCTTCCCCAGCTTTATCTAAAGCGATAAACTCAGACTCCATCGTGGATCTGGCTATACATGTCTGTTTGGAGGATTTTCATGACACTGCTCCTCCACCTATTGTGAATACATATCCACTCGTGGACTTAGAGTCTTTCGTGTCCGATATCCAATTGGCATCACAGTATCCTTCTAATACTGCTGGATATTTCTTGTAAAGTATCCCATGGTTTAATGTATACCTTAAATATCTTAGTACTCTCATTAGTGCTTTCCAATGATCAGTATTAGGATTACTTGTGAACCTACTTAGTTTGCTCACTGAGTATGCAATGTCTGGACGTGTACAATTCGTTAAGTACATCAGACTACCAATTATTCTTGCAATTTCCAACAGAAACCGGTTCCCTTTGTTCTTGGCTAAATGTAGAGCCAAGTCTACCGGTGTCTTAGCCGGAGGGTCATCAAAGACATTGAATTTCCGAAGAACATTCTCTAGGTAATGGGATTGTGAAAGAACTAATCCTTCAGATGTTCTAGAGATCTTTATCCCTAATATTACATCAGCTAATTCCATGTCTTTCATGTCAAAGTTCTTCTTTAACATGCCTTTGGTATTCATGATCAAATCATGATTACTTCCCATTATCAACATGTCATCTACGTAAAGACAGACTATTACAAATGATTCAGATGTTCGTTTAATGTACACATATTTGTCACATTCATTAATCTTGAATCCATTTGACAACATAGTTCGGTCAAACTTTTCATGCCATTGCTTAGGTGCTTGTTTTAGTCCGTACAATGACTTTACAAGTTTACACACCTTCTTTTCTTTACCAGGAACAATGAACCCTTTGGGTTGTTCCATATAAATCTCTTCATCCAGTTCTCCATTCAGGAAAGCAGTCTTCACATCCATTTGGTGTATCTCAAGATTATGCACTGCTGCAATAGCTATGAGAACACGAATAGATGTGATCCTTGTGACAGGGGAGTATGTATCGAAGAAATCATATCCCTCTTTCTGTTTAAAGCCTTTGGCAACTAGCCTAGCTTTGTACTTATCGATTGATCCATCCGCCTTATACTTCCTTTTAAGGATCCATTTGCAACCTAATGGTTTGCAACCTGGAGGGAGATCAACTAATTTCCAAGTATTGTTGAGCATTATGGATTATGTTTCACTGTTAATAGCCTCTTTCCAGAATGAACTATCCGGACCGGATAAAGCTTCTTTAACAGTGGCTGGTTCATTTTCTAACATGTAAGATAGAAAATCAGGACCAAAAAACTTTTCCACTCTTGCCCTTTTGCTACGTCTCGGTTCTTCATATTCTATTTGAGAAGGACCGGTTGTAGACTCATATGTTCTCTTATTGGAACCTATATCTTTCCTGTCCTTAGCCGGAAAGATGTTTTCAAAGAATACCGCATTCCTTGATTCTATAGTAGTTCCTACATGCATATCAGGAATTTCCGATTTGTGCACTATAAAACGATAGGCACTACTATTATTGGCATATCCAATGAAAACACAGTCAATGGTCTTTGGACCAATCTTGACTTGTTTCGGCTTAGGTATTTCAACCTTGGCCAAACACCCCCACACTTTAAGGTATTTATAACATGGTCTACGATTATGCCATAATTCGTATGGCGTTTTATCAATACCTTTCTTGGGTATTTTATTAAGAACATAATTAGAAGTGAGTATTGCTTTCCCCCACAAGTTGTCGGGTAAGCCTGAACTTATCAAAAGCGCGTTCATCATCTCCTTGAGAGTGCGGTTTTTGCGTTCAGCAACTCCGTTAGATTGAGGGGTATATGGAGCCGTTGTTTGATGAATTATGCCGGATTCCCAACATAATCCTTCAAACGGTGCTTCATATTCTCCACCTCTATCGCTTCTAATTTTCTTAATCTTCAAGTTAAGTTGATTTTCAACTTCTTTCTTATAAGTTTCAAAAGCCACTAAGGCTTCATCCTTACTTCTTAAGAGATAGACATAGCAAAATTTTGTGCAATCATCTATAAATGTAATGAAGTACTTTTTACCTCCTCGAGTTTGCACAAGTTTTAAATCACATATATCGGTGTGAATTAATTCAAGAGGAGTTGTGTTTCTTTCTATTGCATTAAATGGCGACTTCGTCATTTTTGCCTCAACACAAACTTCGCACCTATTAGTCGAGTCGGATTTAGTCATTTTGATTAAATCTTGTCTCGCTAATTTCTTAATGGTGTCGAGGTCTACATGTCCTAATCTATCATGCCATAAATTAGAACTTTCTGACAAGTAAACATTAGAAACAACACTTTTATTCTTCGCACTATGGCGGACGATGTTCATTACATTCATCTTGAAAAGGCCCTCCTCGAGGTAGCCCTTTCCAAGGAACAAACCATTCTTAGTAATTACAAATTTGTCAGATTCAAATACAAGTCTAAATCCGGCCTTACTAAGCAAAGCGCCGGAAACTAAATTTTTACGAATGTCTGGAACATGCAGCACATCCAACAAGGTTACTTCTTTTCCGGAAGTCATCTTCAATATCACGTTTCCAATGCCTTGAACATCGGAGGTCGCGGAGTTTCCCATGTAGAGCTTTCTTCCGGAGATGGGAGTATAGGAGGAGAAACTCTCCTTATTACCACAAATGTGGCGGGTAGCACCGATATCTATCCACCAAGCTTTTGGATTCTCATCCAAGTTTGTAACGTTAGCCTCAAAGATTACCGCTGCAAAGTCTAGGTCCATGTGGTCAACATTATTCGCCTTTTTCTTCGGGAGACGACAGTCCTTTGCTAAGTGGCCTGGTTTGCCACAATTATAGCAAGACCCCTTGAACTTCTTAGAGCCCTTATTCTTTCCTTTCTTAGCATTCCCGGCATTTCCGGAATGCTTTCTCTTTGTGCCACTTGTGCTAGCCTCGGCGAGATTGACCTTAGCCTCCATCTTGCCCTTAGCATCCTTGGCCTCGTTGATTCTATTGTTCTCTTCAATTTGAAGACGAACAACAATGTCTTCCAAGGACATCTCCTTGCGTTTATGCTTGAGATAGTTCTTGAAATCCTTCCAAGAAGGCGACAACTTTTCAATGATAGAGGCCACCTTGAATGGATCATTCATGATCATCCCCTCGGCATCAAGCCCATGTAGAATGAGTTGGAACTCATCCACTTGAGTTGTTACCGATTTGGAATCGACCATCATGAAGTCAAGATACTTACCGACGACAAATTTCTTTGACCCGGCGTCTTCGATCTTGTACTTCCTTTCCAAGGTGTCCCACAACGCCTTGGCTATCTCGACGTTACTATACACATTGTATAGTGCATCGTCAAGTCAATTTAGGATGTAATTCTTACACAAAAAATTACCGTGAGCCCAAGCCTCCTTGGCCATTTGCCTTTGAGGGTCGGGATCACCATTTGCCACCGCCGAGGATCTTCCTTTAAGAAGCGGTGCAAGCTTAGGGTGGTCAAGTAGAATAGCATCTTCTGTTGCCATCTCTTGAAATCCACACCAGTGAACTTCGGGGGTTTCTCACCATGACCCGGGTGATGCGGTGTATGAGCGGGTGCAACATTGTTGAATGTTGCGTCACCTTGTGTAGGAGGTGTTACATTGCCTTGACTTGATGCGGTGGTGTCTTTCTCAGTTGCCATCTCTTGAAGGTCTTGAAGAAGCGTCAAATAACTTCTTACGATTGTTGGACTTGTTGGTAGGCTTCTTTAAGACTTAACAGAAAAACTGACGGGTAAAATAACGGAGATTGAAAAACAAACGAAATTAAGTCGAGTCTTGTATTAAATACAATCTCCGTAAGAAGTTATTGCCCCGCACAGGTGCTTACGGTTTTGATGGCAATCTTCTAGTAAGATGAAACGACTTTTAAGTATATGATAGGAGCACTCCAAATCAAATACTCTAGCGAACAACACAATGTTTGCAACTTTGGACTTGAAGAATTTGATGCAACAATATGCCAATGATTTGGATATGTTTATCTATCTTACTAGTGGGTAGGAAGGCTCAAAATACTGTATGAATGAATTGAAATTCGGAGGGAAAGTATATAAGGAGTGTCAAAAGGTTTTGTGTCTTTTCCTTTGAAAAGATGCAACTTTTCGAACAGCAGTGAAGGGCACGACTCGTGCCCCTTGGCACGAGTCGTGCTCACGACTCGTTCTCAAGCATTCCACTCGTTCTGATCAGTTTTGAGCAAATGGTCATTAAAGTCCATTCGTGCTCACGACTCGTGCTCAGAGTCCCCACTCGTTCTGATCACCAGAGTGTATAATTTCATCCGCCAAAACACAGTTTAACTCCAATTAAATCCAAACGATCTAATTGACCCTTTTAACCAACTCTCGTTAAGTCACAAAACTTTGTCATTAATTTCTCATTCACCCGGAAATGATTTTTGAGACAATAAATGAATTTCATAATCTACACTAAATGTAAAATACATTTTGTAACTTGCTTCGTTAACTATTTAACGAATTCCGTTAGGAAGTTAGGTCAACGTTAAGTCAAACTTAACTTTCGTTACCCATTTCCAACATCTCCACCTCCGGTGTCCATCTTTGTCGGTGCATCCCTTCAACCCAATGCCGTCTGCAGGTGGAAACAGCCACCAGATCCGGCTGCTCTACCTGGTCGGCGAGCTGCCTGAGATTGAAGTTCAGAAGCCATTGAAGACAATGCGAAGGCCATTTAATTTTATTTATTCTTGATTCTTTTTCACAGCCTTTTTGCAATTTTTAGGAGTATTTATTTTTTCTTCATTATTTTCTATTTTAACCGCAAAGTTGCAGCCCTACCTTTTGATAAGAGGCTTGGGATGTTTCTTTTGTCTTTCAAAAAGTTGAATGTCGTGAGGAGAAGGAGTGTTTGGGGTAGAGCCGTCAAGTTGGGACGTCCCGACTTTGGGCGGGTCATGAAGGCCCAAACAAAATTGGACTGCTAACATTTACAAGAACATCCAATTTTGATAAATATAGGTAGTTACAGTACCTCCCTCCCAAAATCAACACACAATAAACTTTTTTGGGTGTATTAAAACAGATTTTGCTGCCCAAAATAGGTCTTATAGTAGTCTTTTGCCCCTTTTTTTTTTTTTTTTTTTTTTTTTTTTGCATTTTTCACTTGCATTTTTTTGATTAAAAAATGGGTCTCATAGTTAGACTATAAAGACTTAAATGAGTCTTATACTTAAACTATAGAGTCAATATTAATAAAATATTAGATGATTTTTTATATATATAAAATGTGAAAAAATATGAAAAAAATTACCTTTATACTTAAACTATAAGACAAAAATGAGTCTTATAGTTAAACTATAAAAGTCAATATTAATAAAATATAAGACTTTTTAAAAAAATTTTTATTTAAATTGTGAAAAATGTGTACTAAAATGAGTCTTATAGTTAAACTATAAGAGTCAATATTACTTAAATATGAGATTTTTTATGAAAATGTAAAAATAAATATTGACCCTTATAGTTTAAAATAAAAGACTTTCTCATAAATTTTTTAAGAAAATGTGAAAATAAATTAATCTTATACTCAAGTATAAGAAGTAAACTAGTCTTAATGTAAGTATAAGAGCAGGTTAATAAAATATGAGACATTTTTATAATTATTTTTAAAAAATGTGAAAAAATGTAAAAATAAATTAGTTTTATATTTCAAGTATAAGATTTGAACTTGTATTATATGTAAGTAAGAGATAATAAAATATGAGAATATTTATGATTTTTTTTTAAAAGGTAAAAATAAGTATTGGGTGAATTTGGAGATGGCCAAACGGGCCGGCCCGGTCCGTACGAGGGTGGATGCGGAGCCAAGCCCGTCAGCCCGTGTGGCCAAACGGGCCTAAACCTAGCTCGACCCATTTTTCATGCCCAAGCCTCGCCCGTTTGGCCCGAATCTGAAGATCTATGGGCCAAACGGGTTTTTCAATTTTTTATTTTATTTTATTTTTAAATCAGGAAATATGGAAAAATATGGAAAAAATAAAAAGTGATTTAGTATTTAATAAGATCTTTTTAAAATATTAAAAAAGATATATAAAAAATAAAAGAGGGACGGACTACCCTATATTTATTTTAAATATTAAAAAAGATAGAAAAAAATTAAACAAATGAAAGTATATAGAAGAAAAGAGTGACGGACTACCCTATATTTATTTTTTATTTTTCTTAAATTTTTTATTGACTAGGAAATAATATTTTAGACTTTGTTTAGTATTTATTTATTTTTTTCAAAAAGGTATATTAAAAAAGATAAAAAATAACTAAACAAATGAAAGTATATAGAATAAAAGAAGGACAGACTATCCTATATTTATTTTATATTTTATTTTAATTTTTTATTGACTAGAAAATAATATTTTAGACTTTGTTTAGTAGTGATTTTTTTTACAAAAAATGTATATAAAAAAAGATAGAAAATAACTAAACAAATAAAAGTATATAGAAGAAAAGAGGAATGGACTACCCTATATTTATTTTTTTATTTTATTTTAATTTTTAATTGACTAGGAAATAATATTTTAGACTTTATTTAGTAGTGATTTTTAACAAAAATGTATATAAAAAAGATAGAAAATAACTAAACAAATGAAAGTATATAGAAGAAAAGAAGGACGAACTATCCTATATTTATTTTTTATTTAATTTTAATTTTTTATTAACTAGGAAATAATATTTTAGACTTTGTTTAGTAGTGATTTTTTTTTACCAAAAGGTATATAAAAAAAGATAGAAAATAACTAAACAAATGAAAGTATATAGAAGAAATGAGGGATGGACTACCCTATATTTATTTTTATTTTATTTTATTTTATTTATTGACTAGGAAATAATATTTTAGACTTTGTTTAGTAGTAATTTTTTTTACAAAAATGTATATAAAAATATAGAAAATAACTAAATAAATGAAAGTATATAGAAGAAAAGAGTGACGGACTACCCTATTTTTTAAAAAAAAAAAAAATTATTGACTAGGAAATAATATTTTAGACTTTGTTTAGTAGTGATTTTTTTTACAAAAATGTATATCAAAAGAGATAGAAAATAACTAAACAAATGAAAGTATATAGAAGAAAATGAGGTAATAATGTAATCAATTTAATAATATAAACTCTATGAATATTTATTTCATAATTATTTGATAATTATTTGGGATAAATTTTTATTGTCTTTAGATGATACAATTTAAAATTACATAGTCTTAAAATAAAAAGTCTTCAAATCTTCAAATAAGTATTCAAATCTTCAAAGTCTTCAAAAAAACTTTAAGTATTCAATATTGTTATTGCTTCAAAGTCTTTGAATTTGTTGAATTCTTCTTCTTCTTCTTCTTCTAGAATCCTTCTCGCATAAACTCCTCGTTGAGATTGTCTTCTTCGCCGCTTTCATAATCATCGTCTTCAAGATCCCGGAATGTGTCTTGTTTTCTCAAATCCACGTCATCCCAATTCGCAAGACAAATCAATCTCTCGATAAGAGCGGGTCTAAGTTGGTTTCGCTTCGACGTCACCACTCTTCCTGCAGCACTAAAAGCAGCCTCCGATGCTACCGTGGACACCGGAGGGGTAAGTAGATCACGTGCCATCACCGAAAGAATAGGATAAATATTAGCATGTGATTTTCACCATTATAGGACATTCAATTTTTCAAAATTTTCTCCATCTAATGGGTAATATGGGCTTTCAAGGTATTGGTGTAATTCATCTACACCACTTTGAGAACTACTACTAGATGAGGATGAAGTTTTTTCTTTTGTCATGAAACCCCATTCTTTTTTTAGCAATTTTGATGCTCCACTCTCTTTTCTTTCGAATGTTGTGCTTGGTCCCTCTAGTGTTCTACAATAGTGGTCGAACAAACGATATATGATTATGTGAATTTCCCTAAGTTTGCTCTTGGACAAAGTGTTTACGGCATCTGGGTCAAGGCCGGGCCTTGTGTTCTCATAAAATTCATCAAACAAGCCACCTAATGAGGATAATTTAATCATATGGTCCATTATGGTCGCTAATTGGGAAACTACGGAAAAATTTTCATAATATTTTGTGAATTTACTTTCCATTTGCATAACGGCATGTCCAAACAAGGCATGTGATCTAAATTTCCTAATAACTTCACTTAGGACATTTATTTCACGGCACAAAAGATGGGAGGTGGGATAATAACTTCCCGAGAAAATCTTGGTTGCCCTCCACCAAGGTTTAAGTAAATCTAATAGCTCGGTAGCTATCGACCAATCATACTCACTAATTTTGTAGTCCATTTGATGACTAGAAAAGTATTCCGTGAGGACTACCCTATATTCGACGGCTCTCTTCAACATTTTATATGTTGAGTTCCACTTAATATCCTCGGCCACTTGAGGTTTCTTGTATTTCATGTTATAAGCGGCGCATAAATCGGCATAAATTCTCAACTTTGGGCCAGAATTTCTGATAACATGGGAGGCCGTGTTGATGCTATTGGTGACGGGTTTTAGTGAGTGGGTCAAGTCTTGGACATATAGATTAACAATGTGTCATGCACACCTAACATGAAACAAAGCGCCATCTAGGGAAGGATTAAGCATTTGGATCAACATTGTGGCGGTGAGGGTATTGTAAGTCGCATTATCAAAGGATATTGTTAAAATTTTGTTGGTGATAACATACTCACTCAACACATCCTTAATGTGACTTGTACATTGCAAAGCCGTGTGGGGATAGGGCATTATTCTAAAGGAAAGCTCCCTCTTTTGCAACATCCACTCCTCATCAATCCAATGAGCGGTTATACAAGTAAAGGTTTCAGAACTAGAACTTAGAGTGGTCTTCCAAGCATCGGTGGTCAAGCAAACACTACCCTTGAATTTTTGAAGGTCGCTCGCTAATTGAAGTTGACGAGTTTGGGAGAGCCTCTTTATATGCCTAATAACAGTTTGGCGGCTCATTGGTTGGTATGACGGGTTGAGGCCTCTATTCATCTTAAATTTTGATTGGGTACATTACGGTGCAAAAGGGAATTATCTATTGAGTGGCAGTTTGGAATAGGAAAAAATTGATTTTGATTTTGTGGTGGGGGAGGGGGAGGGGGAATATGCAAATATATCATTAACTAGATCATCCATGATAACTAGTGAACGGAATAAAATTGACGGGCTAGGCCCAACGAGCGAAGCCCAATTATTCAGACATTATTGCCACCACATCTCTAGTGGGTCGGCCCAATTATTACAAGGCCCAAGTGAATGAACGCCCTCCGAAAGAATTCGTGATTTAATTTGTTTTGATCTTTTCTTTCTTTGTTTTTGGGAGTCGCCACGCCGTTTTTAAGGAAAACATTGAAAAACCTTCGGAAATGAGAAAATGGGTTCGGGGGTCAAATTACGATGTGGGAAGAGAATATGGAGCTCACCCACATCGCCTCTTTCGAGACTTTCAATCAAACATTGGACAATTATAATCATTCAAAGTGTGTGCAATTTGTGTCAACAAACAAGGCATGCAAATTTAGATTTCATTGATGGCATTGAAACTGGATACAACTTGTGAACCATGAAAGGGGGCCACACCCTTACAAACGATGACTTGCATTACAAGGCAGGAGATGGGACAATCTGTCCAGGGAACTCGGATGTCGTCCGACACAGGACTTCCTAAGAAGAGGGATGTCGGACGACATAAGACATCCTGGTCAGGTTGTCTCTTACAACACCAAAGCTATTCCAGAATTAAAACAATGTTATTTTAATTAAAGAGAGACACTATTCAGGGTCTAAGACCAGTTTGGGGTTGATCAGAGGGAGCAAAGTCAAGATTGACTTTTAATGATACGGATGTCGTATGACGTAGGACGCCAAAGGCTATCCATGCCACACGACAAACCGCCTCCATCAATGGGTTACACCCAAACAGATCTTAGGCTTCCCAAATAGTGGTAAATGAACAAAAACTACTTGAACACAGCTCTGAATCACAAAGGGGATCAATCTAAGTAGATCTGAAGCCACTGAAAGCCAAACAGCTTTCTGGGAGCTCTATGTCGTATGACACAGGACCCCTTGAGGAGTCCCATGTCTTCCGACATAGGTGTCCTATTTCAGTGCCCTTTAGAAGACTGATCCCTCCTTGCTTTCTAACATGAATCTAAGCTATAATACTAACTGGAAACAGCATAACAACATTAATACGTGAGTATTATGGGAGGATCACATGGCTTTAATGGCCAAATGTGATGAATCACATGTTTTTGGCCATTATCATGTAGCCATCACCTCCTAACTCAAACACAATCAACCAAGATTCAAACTTTAATGCAACTAAGGCTACCAAATGTCCAGATCTGAGATGAGGAGATGTGAATATGGAAGATTCACATCTACACCACCTTTGTCATGCAAAATCCCAAATCTTCACATATTATTGAACAATAAAGCATGTAAGGTAAAATGGATGAGTATGCAAGAAGTAATCAGAGAGAGAGAGAGGGTTTAGTGGCTACCTATTGTAGTCCACAAGGTAGAAGCACCAATAGTATGGTGTTCATCCCTTCAAAACACCAACAAAGGAGCTCCTTCTTTGGTCCTTAGCTTGGATGTGTGTGTGTGTGAGGAGGGAGGTGAGTGTGTGTGTGTGAGAGAGAGAGTGAGCCTCTATTTTAGCAGAGTGCCTTTACTTGCCAAAGTCCCCCCCTAAAATGATCAGCCAAGCCCTTTATTTATAGGCATGCTGATGAGAGGTCTTATGTCGGACGACATAGGGAGTTAACCGCCTTTGGGTTGCCCTATGTCGGACGACACCGGTGTGAATGTGGTGCCCAAATTTTGTTGTTGGATTCACGCGAGTTTGAAGACATCCGAGTTATTTGAAAAACAGAGTCGCCACGCCATTTTGATTACCTCAAAACTTTGAAAAAAAGGTTTTACTTGGGTTCGGAGGTTAAGTTACCCCTTGGGAAGAACGTTTGGCGTTCACCCAAAGTGCCTTGCCGGAGCAAGTCTCCCATGATTTCAGTAATCGTGCTTGCTTGCGTGCTTTCTTGTGTGCATGTGTTTGAAAATAAGGGGGGGAATGTCCCAAGTTGTCTTCCGGACGCACAAACCATTTATTGGTTGTCGCTCGGGATTCCTTGGAATTTTATGTATTTGGGATTATGATCCCGTCCTCATCTTATGACTTGTGATCATCGCATTTTAAACCTCGGGACCCTCGGGACTTGCGTGATCGAGAGAATGACTCTCTTTTGGTCAAAGATGAGGTTCTTTAGAAAAGGAGAGTCCTTAGCCCATCAATCCTACGCTTTAAGACGGTCGAGCTCGTATAGAGGCTTCATACTCTTTCTTAAGCGATAATCGGAGATATAGGGTTCAAGGTATCCCTTTCTAAAGAAATATGGAACCTTTAATGGAAGGAACGATGTAAAGATAGGATCTTTTACACCGGTCCGTTCCAAGGTTGGGGGAAAGGGGGAAATGCATGATGAAAAATGACACTTTAATGAAAAGATGACATTTTTGGGTTGCAAATGATGCACTTAGTTTAAAGAAATAATCTTTATTGCAAATGATGCATAAAGATTTGATTTTTATGCAAATGATGCATTTTTGTTGAAGAAATTGGCATTCATTATGCAAATGATGCATAAAGATTGCATTTTGAAAAGCATATGATGCTAGTTTATGGTAAAGACATGGTCTTTAAAGCAAATGATGCTTGAACAAGGGGTTTTGAATGCAAAGGATGCATTTTTATTGAAAAGATTAGATTTTTATATGCAAATGATGCATAAAATGACATTTTTATTTGAAAATGGGAGTTTTAGGTGCAAAGGATGCACCTTTATGAAAAAAGACTACATTTTTATGACAAATGAGGTCTTAATGCATGCAAAAAGGGAAAGGGGGTGATAAAGATGTGATCTTTAACTATGAATGCCAAGTCCCAAGCAAGATATATGAATGCAATGAGCAAGTATATCAATTAAAAGCAAGGTTAGGGCGTGCGAGGTTACCAATTGCTTCCTTTGCTTCTTTGGTCGGAGCTAGGAGGAGAGATTGGTCTTGGATCTTCAAGGAGGAGGGAGGGAGCTTCTTGGCCTTCTTCTTCACCTTCTTGAGCCTTCACCAATATTCTTCACGTCTTGGGAGTGACTGAGTGTATTGCTATGGAGTGTGTGTATTGTTGTTGTGTTGAAATGGGTAGAGGAGGGCTCTATTTATAGGCAGTCTGGATAAGGCTAATGAAGCCGTGCGGCCAGAGGCAGCGAGCTAATGCAGCCGTGCGGGCTTATCCACAATGACTCAGCATTCTAGAACCATGCAAGGTGGCATTATTCTAGAACCTTCTCCCTAATTAAGAAAAACGTGTTTTCTTAATTAGGAAGGCTTCCTTCAGCCCTAATTTTAATTTGGGCTGCTCCAGGACATTTCCGGAACACTAGGAAGGTCCGGGGAATTACCAGGAAACTTACCGAAATTGCCGGGAAATTTAACCGGAAGGCATGAGCCAGATTTGGGTACTTACAGAAGCCCCTCGGCAACGTCACTTGCAAGGCGAGTGGGGTTGTCGATAGAAAAGGATCCGATCTGGCGAATGCCGAGACGGATTGGATGACCGAGACGGTCGAGTGGCTGAACCTTTTGGAAGGCTACCTACGTATCCCGGAGGAATCAAGCCAGGCCGTAGTTCGGAATAAGATCCCGAGGAAGGGAGAAGAGAAAGCGGTCTCTTCTTTGGGGAAAATAGAAAATGTCCTAGGAGGTCAAGCAATTGATCCTACTGGGGACATGCTAGAAATGACCAAGGTGGTCTCTATGAGGGATTACTTCATCACTGAGGAGTGATGAAGGAACAGGGTGACCAAAGTGGTCGGATGGCTGGACCTTTTATAAAAGGCTACCTACGTATCCCGGAGGAATCAAGCCTTGATCGTAGTTCAAGCTTTGACTGAATCGAAATGTTATTCTTCCAACTTGGAATAACGGAGATCGAAAGAGAGAGCGAAATGTCATTCTTCCACCTTGGAATGACGGAGGTCGCGAGAGAGATCGAAATGTCATTCTTCCACCTTGGAATGACGGAGATCGAAAGAGAGAGAGCGAAATGTTATTCCTTCAACTTGGAATAACGGAGATCGCGAGAGAGATCGAAATGTCATTCTTCCACCTTGGAATGACGGAGATTGAAAGAGAGAGCGAAATGTCATTCTTCCACCTTGGAATGACGGAGATCGCGAGAGAGATCGAAATGTTATTCTTCCACCTTGGAATAACGGAGATCGAAAGATAGAGCGAAATGTCATTCTTCCACCTTGGAATGACGGAGGTCGCGAGAGAGATCGAAATGTCATTCTTCCACCTTGGAATGACGGAGATCGAAAGAGAGATCGAAATGTTATTCTTCCACCTTGGAATAACGGAGATCGAAAGATAGATCATTCATGTTATTCTTCCACCTTGGAATAACGGAGGTCGCGAGATAGAGCGAAATGTCATTCTTCCACCTTGGAATGACGGAGATCGCGAGAGAGATCGAAATGTTATTCTTCCACCTTGGAATAACGGAGATCGAAAGATAGAGCGAAATGTCATTCTTCCACCTTGGAATGACGGAGATCGCGAGAGAGATCGAAATGTTATTCTTCCACCTTGGAATAACGGAGATCGAAAGATAGAGCGAAATGTCATTCTTCCACCTTGGAATGACGGAGATCGCGAGAGAGATCGAAATGTTATTCTTCCACCTTGGAATAACGGAGATCGAAAGATAGAGCGAAATGTCATTCTTCCACCTTGGAATGACGGAGATCGCGAGAGAGATCGAAATGTTATTCTTCCACCTTGGAATAACGGAGATCGAAAGAGAGATCGAAATGTTATTCTTCCACCTTGGAATAACGGAGATCGAAAGATAGAGCGAAATGTCATTCTTCCACCTTGGAATGACGGAGATCGCGAGAGAGATCGAAATGTTATTCTTCCACCTTGGAATAACGGAGGTCGCGAGATAGAGCGAAATGTCATTCTTCCACCTTGGAATGACGGAGATCGCGAGAGAGATCGAAATGTTATTCTTCCACCTTGGAATAACGGAGATCGAAAGATAGAGCGAAATGTCATTCTTCCACCTTGGAATGACGGAGATCGCGAGAGAGATCGAAATGTTATTCTTCCACCTTGGAATAACGGAGATCGAAAGATAGAGCGAAATGTCATTCTTCCACCTTGGAATGACGGAGATCGCGAGAGAGATCGAAATGTTATTCTTCCACCTTGGAATAACGGAGATCGAAAGATAGAGCGAAATGTCATTCTTCCACCTTGGAATGACGGAGATCGCGAGAGAGATCGAAATGTTATTCTTCCACCTTGGAATAACGGAGATCGAAAGATAGAGCGAAATGTCATTCTTCCACCTTGGAATGACGGAGATCGCGAGAGAGATCGAAATGTTATTCTTCCACCTTGGAATAACGGAGATCGAAAGATAGAGCGAAATGTCATTCTTCCACCTTGGAATGACGGAGATCGCGAGAGAGATCGAAATGTTATTCTTCCACCTTGGAATAACGGAGATCGAAAGATAGAGCGAAATGTCATTCTTCCACCTTGGAATGACGGAGATCGCGAGAGAGATCGAAATGTTATTCTTCCACCTTGGAATAACGGAGATCGAAAGATAGAGCGAAATGTCATTCTTCCACCTTGGAATGACGGAGATCGCGAGAGAGATCGAAATGTTATTCTTCCACCTTGGAATAACGGAGATCGAAAGATAGAGCGAAATGTCATTCTTCCACCTTGGAATGACAGAGATTGCGAGAGAGATCGAAATGTTATTCTTCCACCTTGGAATAACGGAGATCGAAAGATAAAGCGAAATGTCATTCTTCCACCTTGGAATGACGGAGATCGCGAGAGAGAATGCATTTTGTAAAGAAGTAAGAAGGACTCAATGATTTTTGTAAAGAAAGTGGGGTGTACCCGATAATTTTTTTTGTAAAAGAAGTGGGACGTACCCGATAATTTTGTAAAAGAAGTGAATTAAAAATGCCAAAGGCAAATAAAATGAGCCACAGGGGTAAATTTGTAAAATAAGCCTCGGGGGCACTGGAGGGAAAATTTGATTGAAAATGATTGAAAATGCCAGGGGCACAAAGGGTAAAACAAGCCTATGGGGGACGAAATTGTAAAATTGAGCCTCAGGGGCAAAATTGCAAAGAGATGCTGGTCCCTTACTATAAGGATGGAAACGGGGTGACCTAGGAGGTTAAACGGCCGATCCTATTAGGAATGTGCCAAATAAAAGGGGGGTGACCAATGTGGTCAGATAGCTAGACTTTTATTGAAGAATGGAGAAAGGAAAAGATGACCAACGTGGTCGGATGGCTGAACCTCTACGTATCCCGGAGGAATCAAGCCTTGATCGTAGTTCAAGCCTCATCTAGACAGTTAGGAACGATGTCTAGGATTTTCGACGTTTTGACAATTAGGAAACTGTCGCCTGGTGTTATCTCGTTATAACGGAAGTAACGAAGGCGCTTTTGGGAGAAAACGTTATCATTAGCAATTGGCACGTTACTTGAGCCTAGGGGTGATTTTTTCTTGGAAAAATGGTAGGGACTGGGTCTGGATGTACATATGGAATTGTGTTTGGGAATCGTTTAAGACGGGTTTCAAACAGGTGGGGTTGTATCCCTTGGCGCGGGAGAGCTATTGTTGTTCTTTGAGATGTTGTCAACGTGGTGGATTTCCCTCTTGGTGAGACTGGTTTAAACCTCGAGTCTCGATGAATGTTCCTTTCTCACATTCCGGCATTTGAAGCCGATGTTGATGGTGCTTTTACAACCAAAGCAGATGTTGAAGTGACCAAACCTCTCTTCTAGGGATGGATGCAACTTATCGAAGCCCCGGTCTAAGGAAATACTCTCTGCAAAAGCCCTATATCTTATTGAAGTAAGGAAAGATCCTTTCACTGGCAAAGCCCCGGTTGGATGAACTGAGTAGGCAAAGTTTTAGGTTACGGACAAGTGACTTGATGAAGCCCCAATCTGATGACCTAACAGAAATCCCAATATGATTGGTACTGCGGAAGTGATCCTGAGGATGATCTGAACAAAACTGAATCCATCTAGGGACCTAGGGAGGAACCCAATGCGAACCCCAAAAATGGCTAAAGAAGCCCCAGTTTAAAGAAATGGCTTGACAAAGTCCCAACCTTGAGGAATTTCGAGGCAGCCCTAATGCGAATTGTAGCAGAAGAGGGAAAACCTATCATTTTTTTCTTTTTTTTTTAGTCAATCAGTCAACCTTAAGAAGATGTGAAAGAAAAGATTCTTAGAAATTTATACATGCAGGGGCATATTTTTTGAAAGATGGGAATAGATCCCGATTTTGTGTTATTTTGATGGCCTTATTTCGACGTAGGCACGGAACTCGCTCTGGGTTTGACTCTTTTGAGAGAGTATAAGCGTAGAAGGGTTTGTAAAAGTGTATGGAAGCCCCTGCTGACAGAAAATCAGTGTTTAGCACTATTTTTCCTAAGATGTAGAAAAGGAAGACTTGTCAAGACATCTGAAAACTTGTTTTATTTACAATGATCACAAGATTGCTTAAAACCCTTTATTGATGTTCGGGTTATTCAACCATTAATCTCGATATGAACAAACATTCTGATTAATCATGAGGAGAAAGTCAACCAGTGTCGCGGATCAAGGTTGGCTGGTGTGAAAGAAAGGTTTGTGTATAGGGAGGTCATTGATGAGACCGGGTTTCCTGGGATCTGACTGTGTCTATGGGAGAGGTCATTTGATGAGACCGAATTCTCTGGGATTTGACTGTGCTTATGGGAGAGGTTATCCGATGAGACCGGATTTTCTGGGATTTGACTGTGCTTATGGGAGAGGTTATCCGATGAGACCGAATTTTCTGGGATTTGACTGTGCTTATGACCGGACCATTGCTGGTTGCCTACGTTCCCCTCATTGTGAGGAGCTCAGGTGGCCGTAGTTCGGCCTTGGCCGGACTGCGTTTGGGAAATGGGATTTGTGGTTCCTTTAGTGAAAAGGCTAGGATGAGCTGATGATGAGGCGTGGGCCTCGAGATGATTCTTTGACCAAGTCATTCTTGGACGGCTGCTTCTGATTGCTTCCTCTTTCATTGGGGAAGAAAGGATTTGCACGTGCCTACAGGCTCTGGCTTTGCTTCGGCCGCCCCATTGTTATCGACAACTTTTGTTCTTCGAGCTTTGATTTTTGCCTGTCCGTCAAGCTTTTGATGGGCGGTGCTGGGTCCTTGGCCTCATTTTTTTTTCTTTTATTTTTATGTGCAACCCTGTTTTTTGCCTAGACCGCCCTTTTTTTGGGATTTTCAGCCTAGCTGGGCATTACTCTTTTTGCACTAAGATTTTTTTTCTTCTTTTTTTTTTATGTGCAACCCTGTTTTTTGCCTAGACTGCCCTTTTTTTGGGATTTTCAGCCTAGCTGGGTATTACTCTTTTTGCACTACATTTTTTTTTTTTGAAGCACCTGAGGGCCAAGGCGAGCCCCTGCTTGAACATTCTTGATACCCTTGAGGTCTGAGTCAAGCTCCTATGTCGTTGTCGACACGGGGTCAATCTTTCGAAGCTGAGTGGCCTTTTGTTGTCCCTTGATGTTGCCGCCGTCGTTGACTTGGTCAAGATGAAGGTGGGGGCATGATTGGGAAAGTGTATGGCTTGATGGAGGTCTTTTGTGGGGTAAGGAAAGTGTATGGCTTGATGGCATTAGTTGACTTTCTCACACTGATTAATCGGAACGTGAATTATTTCGAGAGATTACTTGTTGAGCAATGCAAGTGATCATATAAAATAAAACCATTTCATTAAATGTAATGTAGGTATGCAAATAATGTCTTAAGTCTAGTAAGAAAAGAAGAAGACTCTTTTATAGAAAATTGAAGATTAAATACAATGTCCGTAGAGGACTTGATTGAAAGAGAAAAGTACTAGAACCTACGAAGGTTGACTGAGAGTCTATTTTTCTTTTCTTTTTTAATCTTACTTAAGGATAAGTAGACCCTAGTCTAGCTACTCTTCGCGGGTTGGACTGCCAGGTAACTTGAGCTTTCCTTCGTAGATCAGCCACTGAATTTCCTTCTTCAGATCCACACACTTGTCTGTCGCATGACCATAATGCTTGTGGTACTCACAGAACTTGGTCCTGTCAACTCTACTTGGATTTCTTGGCTTATAATTCTCGAGAGGTGTGAGAAGGCTTCGTTTCACCAAATCATCGAAAACTTTGCTCATAGGCATCCCAAAATCATCAGGCTGACGTTTCTGACCTTGCTCTTCTTGAACTGACCTCTTACCGTAACTTTCTGTTTTTAACCCATGGAGGTTCTCAAACTTCCCATCTTCTATCAACTTCTGGATCTCATACTTCAAAGAGGTGCAATTGTCAGTGTTGTGCCCATGGTATTGATGGAAAAGACAATACTTGGACTCATCCAACCGAACACTGGGGTTCCTGGGCTTCCAATTTTCCAGTGGCTTTATGAGTTTTTCTTTCATTAGCTCTTCCAGAATCTTGCTTAAAGGCATCTCTGCATCGTCAAAGTGAAAGGAGCGAGGTTTTTGGGAAACCTTGTTGTTCTCAAGACTTTGATCTTCACTGTCTAATTGGTTCCACTGTTGAATTTGGCTGAAGGAAGCTACGACACCCTTTTCTTTGTGAGGAACTGGTGCTGAGCCGTACGGTTCTTGCTTGACCGATGGCATTGGGTTATGCTTGGTGGAGTCATTTCCTTGCCTGGTTCAACATCTTGGGTCAATGGAGTATTGATACTCATCATGAGGTCAAGCTTTTCTTGCATTTGTTTCACTTGTTCCATCAATATTACCACATGGGGGTCAACGGGGACTCTCGGGTTACCGGAACTGGCAACAGGACTTGTAGTAGCAAACTGACGGCTGAATTCATTAAGTCCTAGAGGGTGACAACCGAAAACTCGGATCATCCTTTGGCAACTCATGATCGCATTCAGCGAGTATAGGGGCTTGAACATAGCCACATATCTCAAACTGATTATGTGAGGTTGGAGCATAAACTGGCAGGTATTGCTGAAAGTGAGAGACAGGTGGGGTGAAGCCCAATCCGTTCTGAGGAACTGAGGGCGATGGAGCCCGGATGAGCTGGGATGTTGGAAAGGACTGAGGAGGAGTGGTCCTTGGCAAGGGATCGTATGTGGATGGAGGAAGGTATTGGTTATAGGCGGGGGTCTTGGTCATAGGATGAAGGGACCGAAATCACCGTTTCCAAAGTCTCATCTTCGACTACCACCAGAGAACCGTTCGACTCAACTATGACCTGAACTCCATGACGACGGAGTGCGTCAATGAGCATGGCTTGCTGTTCCTGATGAACCTTATGGGCGCTTTCCAAAGCCAGGACTAACTCTTCCTTCCTAACCATCTCGATTTCCTGCACCCTCACCGTTTCTTCACGTCAAATCCGCCATTCCGACTCTCTCGAGCCGATGAACCTGTCCGAACCTAAGGTTTTACGAAAAGCCGCTGACCCAGTATTCTAGCCCACTTCTTTCTCGCTCCGGGAAAGGGACAGGCAAGGTTTAGGCTCGGGGATAGGTAAGGTAGGTAAGATTTAGACTTGGAGGTAAGTGTTTAGGCTAAAGGCTCAAGTAACATGGACTTATCGCTTAAGTTTTTACTCAAAACACATTTTCTCCTAATCCTAATTGATCGGAAAAGATGAGACCTTGAAAAGACAAGATCGAAAATCGGAGATCGGACCGAAAAGGTCTCGATTAGGGATTAGACCATGAAAGGTCGGGATAGGAAAATAGGAAATCGGACCGAGGAGGTCTCGATTAGGGATTTGGCCATGAAAGGTCAGGATAGGAAAATAGGAAATCGGACTGAGGAGGTCTCGATTAGGGGTTTGACCATGAAAGGTCAAGATGGAAAATCGGAAATCGGACCGAGGAGGTCTCGATTAGGGATATCAGAGGTAGGACCATGCAATTATGATTACATTAATTGTTCAGGTTTACTTAAAATCATGTCTTTTATTTATTCCTATTTGGTTGGAAAAGGGGGGTTTGCCCTTCTTTTTCGCAACTACTCTAGATCCTGGATCAGTGGGTTCCGTCACTACGTCTATAAGCCCCTCGTATTCCACCTGTATTTCGACCTTCCAGGGTGGACAGCCCCGGGCGAGGGTCCTATAGGGCACGCGGATCCCACCGATCGAGAGTAAAGAACGCTCCTATCGGGTCTAGCGGGTCATAGGACCTTTTAACGCACGAGCGATGCGGATTATAGTCAAGGCAATACCGGGAAAGTCTCATCTTTCTGCCTTGATAGAATTTTGGCAGAATTTCGCTTGAGCGAATGATGTTTTGACTTTCGGTAATGTCCGAGAAGATAATAGGCATGGGTCGGGCGGCAAAAGCCGGAT
The DNA here is from genome assembly GCA_022495995.1 of Adenophora triphylla var. japonica. NCBI lineage: Eukaryota > Viridiplantae > Streptophyta > Magnoliopsida > Asterales > Campanulaceae > Adenophora > Adenophora triphylla. Next base: position 302,827 of record JAFEMH010000086.1, read on the forward strand.
GACACAGTGTCACATTGAACTTCGTTGCATACGTCGGGCGTGAGTTAGAATCGAAGTCAATGCCGGGTCAATATCTTGCCAATTTTTTTCCTTGTCGGAATTTTGGCAGAGCTTCGCTTGAGCGAAAGATGTTTTGATTTGTTGGCAAAGACTCGGTCTTGACTCTTACGCATTCCGTGCAGGTCAAAGTCAAAGTCAATGTCGGAGTTAAGATCTCGCCAATTTTTCCTTGTCGGAATTTTGGCAGAGTTCTTCTTCCGTTATGAACTAAGGCTTGACCTTTACGAGGGTATGCAACTGGGCTATATGACACGGACTAGACCAAAAACCAACCAAAAAAGTCACGGTTTTTTGAAACGTGTGACACGGACTGTGCATTGGTCGACACCGGGCCGCCATGGGGAGGTTGGGATGATTCCGTGCGCGCCCGGGAGCATCGTAAGGCTGTCCGTGATCGCACCGAACCACCCTCGGGTTTGAAGGACGTGCGTGCAAAAGTGTACAGGATATATCAGGTGCGCGTAGTGTGCGGTCTTCCTAAAAATGTTTCTTTTTGAGTTAAAACAGAGATTTTCAGAAATGTGTTTTAAAGGAATGATTTTCGGGACGGGGAAAAATGCAACACATAAGCACGTAAATTTTCTGGGAGCCCTGGGCCGCCATGGAGCTGAATAGCCCCAAGCTGCTAGGACTGCCAGATTAACCATGATTTTTCCTGGTGGAATTGCCACTGAGGTCGCCCGGTTAGAATCCAATGAGGATTGAGCCGTACGAATGCATGGATCAATTTTCCAGGTTCCACTCCTTTTGCTATTTTTCGGGTTGTTTCCCGTTTCAAAGTATGCACAGATTCCAAGATGCAAATGATGCAATGCATGGTAAAGAAAGCAAGCATGATTAATGAAATCGGCGATGGGAGTCTAACCCGCTCAAAGGGAAAAGCTTTCTTTTTTTTTTTTCAAAATTGTTTTTTTCGAAAAGGGATACTGGTACGTAGATTGTTAAACCACCGGTTATCCCAACTCCCACGTCAGGGAGTGTACAGGAAGGGTAAGTGGTTTCCACCTATATACCGAGTATCGATTTTTTGTTTTGAAAATAAAAGCTTTTCTCCTTTGGGTAATCCCCAGCGGAGTCGCCAAACTGTGAATGTGGTGCCCAAATTTTGTTGTTGGATTCACGCGAGTTTGAAGACATCCGAGTTATTTGAAAAACGGAGTCGCCACGCCATTTTGATTACCTCAAAACTTTGAAAAAAAGGTTTTACTTGGGTTCGGAGGTTAAGTTACCCCTTGGGAAGAACGTTTGGCGTTCACCCAAAGTGCCTTGCCGGAGCAAGTCTCCCATGATTTCAGTAATCGTGCTTGCTTGCATGCTTTCTTGTGTGCATGTGTTTGAAAATAAGGGGGGAAATGTCCCAAGTTGTCTTCCGGACGTACAAACCATTTATTGGTTGTCGCTCGGGATTCCTTGGAATTTTATGTATTTGGGATTATGATCCCGTCCTCATCTTATGACTTGTGATCATCGCATTTTAAACCTCGGGACCCTCGGGACTTGCGTGATCGAGAGAATGACTCTCTTTTGGTCAAAGATGAGGTTCTTTAGAAAAGGAGAGTATTTAGCCCATCAATCCTACGCTTTAAGACGGTCGAGCTCGTATAGAGGCTTCATACTCTTTCTTAAGCGATAATCGGAGATATAGGGTTCAAGGTATCCCTTTCTAAAGAAATATGGAACCTTTAATGGAAGGAACGATGTAAAGATAGGATCTTTTACACCGGTCCGTTCCAAGGTTGGGGGAAAGGGGAAATGCATGATGAAAAATGACACTTTAATGAAAAGATGACATTTTTGGGTTGCAAATGATGCACTTAGTTTAAAGAAATAATCTTTATTGCAAATGATGCATAAAGATTTGATTTTTATGCAAATGATGCATTTTTGTTGAAGAAATTGGCATTCATTATGCAAATGATGCATAAAGATTGCATTTTGAAAAAGCATATGATGCTAGTTTATGGTAAAGACATGGTCTTTAAAGCAAATGATGCTTGAACAAGGGGTTTTGAATGCAAAGGATGCATTTTTATTGAAAAGATTAGATTTTTATATGCAAATGATGCATAAAATGACATTTTTATTTGAAAATGGGAGTTTTAGGTGCAAAGGATGCACCTTTATGAAAAAGACTACATTTTTATGACAAATGAGGTCTTAATGCATGCAAAAAGGGAAAGGGGGTGATAAAGATGTGATCTTTAACTATGAATGCCAAGTCCCAAGCAAGATATATGAATGCAATGAGCAAGTATATCAATTAAAAGCAAGGTTAGGGCGTGCGAGGTTACCAATTGCTTCCTTTGCTTCTTTGGTCGGAGCTAGGAGGAGAGATTGGTCTTGGATCTTCAAGGAGGAGGGAGGGAGCTTCTTGGCCTTCTTCTTCACCTTCTTGAGCCTTCACCAATATTCTTCACGTCTTGGGAGTACCGAGTGTATTGCATGGAGTGTGTGTATTGTTGTTGTGTTGAAATGGGTAGAGGAGGGCTCTATTTATAGGCAGTCTGGATAAGGCTAATGAAGCCGTGCGGCCAGAGGCAGCGAGCTAATGCAGCCGTGCGGGCTTATCCACAATGACTCAGCATTCTAGAACCATGCAAGGTGGCATTATTCTAGAACCTTCTCCCTAATTAAGAAAAACGTGTTTTCTTAATTAGGAAGGCTTCCTTCAGCCCTAATTTTAATTTGGGACTGCTCCAGGACATTTCCGGAACACTAGGAAGGTCCGGGGAATTACCGGGAAACTTACCGAAATTGCCGGGAAATTTAACCGGAAGGCATGAGCCAGATTTGGGTACTTACAACCGGTCAACTTTATGACATCATGGGCCGCAGGAAGGCAGGCCCAATGGATCAATCATGGCTTGGATAATTCAGGCTCAAAATGCACTTTAGCAAATAAATGAGCCCAAAATTAATGCCAACCATGGAAAGCGGATCCAAAAACACGAGTTCGGATCGGGGTACTCACAGAGCCCCTCGGCGACGTCACTTCCGCGAGAAGTGGGGTCGTCGACAAAATGAGAATCCCGAGCCGGACAACGAACGGCGGGGAAAGAGATGACCGAGATGGTCGAGTGGCTGGACCTTTTATGAAAAGGATTCCTACGTATCCCGTGAGGGAATCAAGCCGAATCGTAGTTCAACAAAGAGGTGGCGCTAATGAAAGGACACGGGCTTTGTACCCAGGTTTGACTATTTCTTTAGGGAGTCACCCGAGGATTTGACTGTTTCTTTGGGGAGTAGTCACCCGAGGAGTTGACTGTTTCTTTGGGGAGTCACCCGAGGAGTTGACTGTTTCTTTGGGGAGTCACCCAAGGATTTGACTGTTTCTTTGGGGAGTCACCCAAGGATTTGACTGTTTCTTTGGGGAGTCACCCGAGGATTTGACTGTTTCTTTGGGGAGTCACCCGAGGATTTGACTGTTCCTTTGGGGAGTCACCCGAGGATTTGACTGTTCCTTTGGGGAGTCACCCGAGGAGTTGACTGTTCCTTTGGGGAGTCACCTGAGGATTTGACTGTTCCTTTGGGGAGTCACCCGAGGAGTTGACTGTTTCTTTGGGGAGTCACCCGAGGAGTTGATGAGTCACCCGAGGAGTTGAGAATCCCGAGCCGGACAACGAACGGCGGGAAAGAGGGATGACCAAGATGGTCGGGCGGCTGGACCTTTTATGAAAAGGATTCCTACGTATCACGTGAGGGAATCAAGCCAAATCGTAGTTCAGCAAAGAGGTGGCGCTAATGAAAGGCCACGGGCTTTGTACCCAGGGTTTGACTGTTTCTTTGGGGAGTCACCCCGAGGGAAATGATAAATGATGATGAGAAACAACCGTGTGGGATGGACAGAAGGACCAGGGGTAAAAAAGGAAGATCACCCCTTTCTGGAACACGGATGTCGTACGACATGGGGCTTTCCCCAAACAGTTTTAATTAAAACCATTCAGTCGTAAGACAGAGGGTTTTAAAATCAAAACAGTCGCTGAGTTTGAGAGAGAAGAGTAGAGGAAATTCAAATTTTATTTCCACAATCTTTGATTCAAATCAAATCAATAATGCCTCCGCGAGCGGAATCCAAAAGGCAAGTGCAACGAGCTTTGTCGAGAAGAGGAGGCTCGTCGATCGGAACAAACGGAAGAAATTTCCGGAGGGGAATGGGCTCTATCCGAGCCTTGATTTCCATACTTCCACCGCGGAGCGAACGGGGGTAAGTATTCTAAACCATCAACTCTTCCCTTTTCTTTTTCGAAGTTGGATCTCTAGGGCTCGAGGTAGAATTTGGGGAAAATCGCACCCAAAAAGAAATTGCATGCTTGGAATGAAATGCATTGGCTTGAAATCAGAAAAGATTTTGTTTGAAAAGAAGAATTATGTGATTTTTGAAATCGAAAATGCACACAAGTAAAAGAATGCACACACCATCATGAGTATGTTCTGATACCTGTGTTGTGCTTACCTGCAGGCTCTGCGGACCAAGGGGTCCCCTGAGGCGATTGCTACGATATGGGGCATTCTTCCTGGTTCCTCTGACCTGCCCGACATTCCCAAGGGCTTGATATATGTTGCTGGCCTTGGTTCATTCTTTACTGCTGTCGGAGAGTTTGGGGACACGCCTAGGAGCATGGAGCTTGTCAGGGCCTTTAGGCAGTACTGGTGGGACACTACCCATACCTTTCATTTGTCCTGGGGAGAGTCCACCATTACTCCTTACGACTTCACCGCCATCACTGGTCTGCGGTTCACGGGCAGACCTATCTTCTCTGAGGATCCTGGTGTCCTGAGCCCGGATGCCATTAGAGGACTGACTGGCTTGACCCTTTGCCTGAAGGGCAATGGGGTTCCACTTGCGGAGCTTCATTCGGCAATATCGCAGCAGTGCCATCTCTATTCTGAGGGTGAGGCTGCAGTCACAGCTGAGCAGCTGGCGAGAGCATTCGCCTGGGCTGGCTTTTCTGATACCCTGTTCTGTAATGCCTCCACTACGACATTGACTCTTCTGCTGGAGCCCCTTCGAGACTGGGGCGAGGTCTCCACCTTTTCGTGGGGCGAGTCTGGCTTGGCTCAGGTGTATAGAGCCTTGGATGAGGTGAGCAGGGGCACGGTGACCTCTTTGGATTGCTATCAGACGGTTCTGGAGGTATGCTCTTTTACTTTTCGCACATTGACCGCTGCCTTGCCTTTTCTGTCATCATTTATCACTGCCGCTGCACACTGAAAGTTTCTTGTCTCTGATTTTAGGTGTGGGCCTATGAGGTCTTTGGCTGTTATGCTTGGGCTGTGGCTGATAGGATTGCTGCCGATCTGTTCCCTGCCATCCGCCGGTAGACCTTTCAGGCTAGGGAGAGCAGGAGGGTAGACGGGGTGAAGCCCCGGAAGACGGCTTGTTATGAGGACACTATGATTGCCCTGGGGGGTACCCCGGCTAGGTTGAGGGTGTTTCCATGGCATGGCAGGTATGATGAGGGTGTTGTTGGGGAGGCTGCTTTGATGACTCGGACGAGGAGGCTTCTGATTGGCCTGGAGGGCGATGCCCTATATCTGGGAGAGAGAGTGTACAGGCAGCACGGATATGGTGCAGCCGCCTGCGTCCCTCACGATCCTCCTGTGGGGATTTGGTATACCCGGGCTCTCCCTGATTTAGAGCTCTTGCGGACGGGTATTGATGCTGCTGAGCTATCAGATGATGGGGATTATGGCCAGTTTGTCTTCACTCGGCTAGTGACTCCTCAGGTCATGGCTGCCAGGAAGGCAGCGGGGGTACAGATACCGATGCCTCCCCGGTTCTTCGAGTATGAGACCGAGGGTGTCATTCGCCGCTCTTCGTTCGACATGTCTGAGACTCATTCCCATTTACGGCTTCCCCGCGGGACTACCTCTGTGAGCATTCTTTCTTTTCTGCTTTGTTCAAGTCTTTTACTGCATTACTGCCTGTATTCATTGCTTCTGACTGTCTTCTTGTGTTTCCATTCAACAGGTCCCGGCCAAGACCTACAGGGTGGTGGCCAAGGCGCTCACCGGGGCCGTGAAGATGCTGCGCCAGTTTCAGAAGAGCGCAGAGCATTGGAAGGGGAGATGCATCTCCCAGCCCAGTGACGTCGTGCCTCCCAAGAAGAGGCATAGGCCGACTTTGGCTCCTTCTAGCTCACAGGCGGGTGGTTCGAGTCAGCAGCCCCAGCCTGACGATGATGATGATGAGGACGATCCTTACCAGCCCCCTTTCTCCACAGTGCCCGAGTGGCACGAATATTACGGCGAGCCCCGGCCTTGGGCCTTATATGAGGATGATGATGGCTCTGATGGCGAGATTCATGAGGTACAGGAGGGCGGCGGCGATGGCCAGGAGCAGAGCGGCTCTGAGGAGCAGGTAGGCAGCGACCAGGACGACAGCGACTCTGAGGAGGATGAGGGGGATTTGGGTGACGACTCCGAGTCGGAGTGATCATGGCGGTCCCCTTTTGTCGTGCTTTCATGACTCTTAGGGATAGAGAGAGAAGATGCATGCACTATTATATTGCTTTTTGGGTTGTAAAACAATTTTTTTTTTATATTTTGTAACTTAACAACTAAATCCTTTGCTTAATTGTATATTTGCTTGTTTATATGCACAAGTCCATCCCAAGAAAGGCAAAAATGATGGCTTTTGGTGTGGTTGGATATTTTTTTTGTGATTTTGCATGTATTGGGCGATGTTTATGTGTCTGCGGGTGTGTTGGGTATGCCAGATCCTCTCCCATGTGCTTGATAAGTGAAGGGGATTGTATAGGTATGGTTTTTGGATGTTTTGGATAGGTTTGGACAGGCTTTGAGCAAGTATTGGGTTGCTAAGGGTTTGCTGCTGTTGCAGCTGCTGCTGGTGTCTGATGGGACTTCCCATGTCGTCCGACACAGGACATCATGGGCTAGTCCCATGTCGTCCGACATGGAAAGTCTGAGAGACAGTTTCTTGGGCAGCAAGCCTCAACATTTTATAAAAGGCATACTCGTAAAGAACACATTCCAGCAGTCACAGCAGACTCCAAACTGGTCTTCCATCCCAAAATCAACTCCAAGATTCGACTTTTGACCCGGAATGGAGCATTACAATGAAAGATCCAAGATCAAAGAGCGCCAATTTCACTCCGATCTCATCAATCTTACCCACCACCATCATAGTAACAATAGGAGGGTTATTGACCAACGGTATGGGTTGAGTGCCTTTGGGCACTGAAGGAATGGGCGGTGGATTGGAATCTTCTCCGGGCCGCGTCCAGATATTGGGACCGCGAGAGGCATGTCTTTACCCTCTCGTACAATAACCTTACACCCACCATTGAAGAGTTCCGGGCACTGACTGGGGGAGCTGAGCTTAGAGACGCAGTGTTCCCACGAGATTCACATCCCTTGACTGAGCAGCTGGCCGATTTCTTGGGTTTTCACGTAGAGTAGGTATCCGATCTGATTCTTGACATGTCTTTCATTGACCTGGCCCAGATAGCCCGATTAGCTGTATCACGTCCGGAGCTGTTTGACTTATCCACGACCATGGACATTTTCATGCTGATTATGATCTCCCTATACTGCTTCTGTGAGTATGATGGGGTATGCTCCGGCTTTCTGCTAGGGGTTGTCAGGCAGATGCGGGGTCACCGAGGTACCACACCGACTGAGATTCGGCCCGGGCAGGGAGAGTGAGACATAGTACCCATTTTACTAGCAGAGACATATCATGGGATGGACCGACTGGCTGGAGGGTCATTATACATGGGAAATGGCAGCCCTAGTCTCTTATCATTGTGGCTCTTTGAGCGGTTGGGACTTATCTCCCCATTACCCGCAGGGCAGACTGCAGCACCTTGGGTTACACAGCAGAGGCAAGTGGCTCTGGAGGCTTCAGCAGAGAGAGGCGCAGAGGCGATTGACCAGGTATACCACTACGGATATTCAGTATTGGGTTCCCGGATGGAGGCTTGAGACCATGAGCGGCAGACAGGATGATTCTGTTGTCGTGAGGCTGTCGGGATTGCACTTTTCATCATTTAGCATCCCCTTACTTGTTCTGAGGCAATACAAGTACCCACAGCAGGTTATTGGCAGGTTCGGAGAGCAGATGGCCCGGGATACCGTTCCTCTTGACATGACTGATGGCCATACTATCAGATTTTTTGCCAGGGCCTTTTCGGAAGCAGCCTTTCCCGCTCACACATTGATACGGAAGACCCGGGGCATCACATATCTGTCCACTTTGTACCTCATTTGGTACGGGGAGCAGATGGGGCCGGTTCAGCACACCATTGAGGCACATTGCCAAGGGACCCGAGGAGGAGACCAGACTAGCCGGGAGCTACGTAGTGTTGAGGCGCTGACTGACCCAGACAATGTGACCGATGATCCGGCAGCAGATTTTGAGAGACTCGTAGAGAGGAGGGCCAAGATGAGGGATGACCCTGAGGTTATAGCCCGGAGGACAGTCTTGAGATAGGAGAGGGCTGCCCAGGCAGCACTGAGAGCTGCCAGATTGGTTGACTCACCGACTCATATCATTCCTGAGCCGGGATGACGGGAGACAGAACTGTTTGGGATAGCTAGGCCAAAGACCTACCGAGGACCGAGGAAGAGGAGGAAGAAGAGTGCTAGTTCGGGAGCGGGAACGAGCGACTAGGATTAGGCGACCGGTCTTTGTATCCCTTATTGCCGACACAGATAGTCTAGACGTACTTTTAAAAGATGTACTTTTGCTAATGTTAATGAGTCGAGAGTAGACCGTGCTTGAACTCATCAATGAATGTATTAATGTAATGAAAGTTGAAATTACTTCAGAACTTAATCAAGACACATCTTGGCATTCACAAACATAACTGTTGACAGGATTTTGTGATTTTTATGATTTTTAGACCGAACCGCAAGCGGCTGCCTACGTTCCCCTCTTACAAAAAGAGAACTAAGGGGCCCAGGTCTCCATAGTTCGACCCAATTAACTTTGTGTTTAAAAAAGGGATAGATAGAAGGGGGACAAGTGGTGCAACCCTGTTGTTTACCTAGACCGCCCGTTTTTAGGGTTTTCAGTCTAGTTGGGTATATTCTTTAGCACCGAGCGCGCCCTTTGTTTTGCACGGACTGCCTTTTGAGAGGTTTTCAGTCTCGTCTGGGTACATTCTTTTCGCGCTTTTATTATTTTTTCTTTTCTTCGTTTTTTTTATATTATTATTATTTTTTGTTTGTTTTTTTTTAGAGAGGGGGAGACTCGATTCAAACGTAATAGCGGCGCAGCTTGTCGCCGTACACCGGGTGCATGAAGGGATTACCATCCAAATCTGTCAACTTCATTGCTCCACCAGAAAAGATCTCCTTCACCAAATACGGGCCCACCCAGACTGGCGCCCACTTGCCCAATGGACTGAATTGATTCGGCGGCTTCTCTTTTAAGACCAAATTACCCACCTTAATGTTGTGGGGATGCACCTTCTTGTCAAAGGCCCTAGCCATACGCTTCTGATAAGCCCGGATGTGCTCCATTGCCTTGAGCCTTCGCTCATCTAGAAGAGCTAACTCGTCATGCCGACTTTGAAGCCAGTCTATCTCATTGACTTCATTTTCAAGCAGGACCCGAAGAGAGGGAATCTCTAATTCAATGGGCAAGACGGCATCCATCCCATATGTCAAAGCGAACGGGGTTTCACCGGTGGCTGTTCTTACTGAAGTACGATAGCCCCATAATGCCAAGTGAAGCTTCTCAGGCCAATCTCGTCTCCTTTCGGCCATTTTCCGGATGATCCTTTCTAGGTTCTTGTTTGCGGCCTCGACAGCACCATTAGTTTGAGGGCGATAAGGGGATGACTTATGTCGCTTGATCCTGAACTCTGCAAGCAGTCTATCAGCGTCTCCCTCGAAGTGTGACTCGTTGTCGGAAATAATCTCATTTGGAACTCTATACCGGCACAGAATGTTCTCCTTTATAAAACGGGCCACCTTTTTGGAGTTGAGGACCTTGTAGGATGCTGCTTCGACCCACTTGGTGAAATAATCAACAGTAACCAACACAAATTCGTGCCCATTACTACCGGCAGGAGTTATCTTTCCAATAACATCGATTCCCCAAGTCGCGAACGGCCAAGGAGTGCTCATACAGTAGAGATCATGGGGAGGTATATGGTTGAGATTGGAGAACCGCTGACATTTGTCGCAAGTACGCACGAACTGAATACAGTCAGTCTCCATGGAGATCCAATAATAGCCCATCCTGAGTATGCTGAACATTAAAGCTTGGGCGTTCATATGTGGTCCACATGCACCACCATGGACTTCCTCCATGACCTTTTTGGCTTTAGACCTGCTGATACAGAGCAAAAGTGGTCCTCGGTGTCTTTTCTTCCATAAGTCATCTCCCAGAATAACATACTGTGCAAACAACCTCTTCAAAGCTTGCAAGCTTTTGGTGCGAAGACCCTCTTTCAGCTTACCGTCCTCTTTTATCGGGAATGAGGCTTCGCCATGCTTGAGATACTGGAAAATCTGGTTGTACCATAAGTCATCGACCTTTTCCAGTTCAATCTGACAACAGTAGGCAGGGTTCTCGCGCTTCCCAATTCTGAACGGCTTTACTGACTTTCCCTCCGGAATCTCTACCAAAGAGGCTAAGGTGGCCAGGGCATCCGCGAACCTGTTCTTGTCCTGAGGTAAATAGTGGAATGTGACCTCCTTGAATTGGTTGATCAGATCCTCCATATAAGCATAGTACATTTGCAAGTACTGGTCCACGGTTCTCCACTTATTGGACACCTGATTGATGATTAGCTGGGAGTCTCCATATACCTCCAACTCTTCAAAATTTCGCTCCAAAGCTGCCTCGAGGCCGGCTATACAAGCTTCATATTCCGCGGCATTGTTAGTAGCCGGGAAGTTCAACTTGATAGTGATGGGGGTGTGCACATCCTTCGGATCAACCAACACCATACCGATACCATTGCCCCTCTTATTGGCGGCACCATCGAAAAACAACTGCCAATGGTCTGTACCCTCTATTACGAAAATCCCATCATCCGGAAACTGGGGTTCGAGTCCTCGTTCTTCTGAGCTCGGAAAATCTGCCAAATGATCTGACAGATCTTGGCCTATGATTGCCTTGCGGGTCACAAACTTGATATCAAACTCGGCTAAGAAGAATGACCACTTCGCAAGCCTCGATGACAGAGAAGGCTTATCGAATAGGCATTTGATGGGGTCCATCTTCGACACCAGGTGTACTGTATGCGCCAACAGATAATGTCTCAATTTGCTGACCACCCATACCAAAGCTGCACGGGTTTTCTCTAAAGCTGAATAGTTCAACTCGCTGCCCTGAAGCTTCCCGCTGACGAAGTAGATGGCATTCTCCACTTTTGAATCTGACTTTTCTTGTGCAAGCATGGTGCCGACAGCCGCATCTGTAAATGTCAAATATAGCAGCAAGGGCTTGTCCTTATGAGGAGGACAAAGGATCGGGGGATGGACTAAGTAGGCCTTGATTGTCTCAAAGGCGATCTGACACTGCTCATTCCATTCAACCTCCTGATTCTTCTTGAGTAGCTTAAAGATCGGCTCACAAATAGAGGTCAACTGGTGGATGAATCGGCTGATATATTGGAGACGGCCCATGAAAGCCTTCACCTCTGTGACTGTCGTTGGTGGCTTCATCTCCATGATGGCTTTAATCTTTCTCGGATCGTCTTCAATTCCTCGTTCCGTGACCATATATCCCAGAACTTTTCCTCGGACTACGGCAAAAGTACATTTTGCCGGGTTCAATCTCATGTCATGCTCGCGCAGCCGGTTAAAGAACTTCCTCAAGTCGACCAAGTGTTGACCATCTGATCCCTTGGAATGTATAACTGTATAACAAAAGGTGCCCCAAGGGCTGGTAAAGGCAGTCTTTTCTTGATCCTCCTCGGCGACCTTAATCTGATTGTAACCCGCAAAGCCATCCACAAACGACTTGACTTCGTAACTGGCAGTAGTATCCACCAACAGATCGATATTGGGCAAGGGAAAATCATCCTTCGGGCTAGCCTTGTTTAGGTCCCTGAAGTTTACACAAACCCTGACTTTGCCGTTTGACTTGGTCACCGTCACTATGTTTGCTAACCACTTTGGGTACTCGACCACTCTAATGAAACCTACCCTGAGCAACTTCTCTATTTCATCTTTGGCCTGGAGAGACCATTCTGGCTTAATCCGACGGAGCTTCTGCTTGACAGGCCTGGCTTCTGGGTCCAGGGGGATTCGGTGCTCCACAGTTGAAGTATCTAACACTGGCATGTCCTTGTAGGACTAGGCAAACACGTTCACGTATTCCTTGAGTAAATCAATGAGGGCTTCCCGTTCTTCCCCAGTGAAGAAACTGCCAATTTGTGTCTCTTTGGGCTCTTCAGTAGTTCCCAAATTCACCGTAGTCAATACTTCATCGGCAGCTTGGGCCCGATTGTCCTCTCGCTCAAAAACCTGCTTTATATTATCATTTAAAAAGTTTTCGTCTAAAAAGTCTGTGTCCTCTTCAAATGAATCATTATTAACTACTTTTAAGTCATTAAGATTTGTTTTAGTTAACTTATCATTCGTTAAGGTGGCAATTAAGGGATACGCAGAAAGGTCAACCATTTCATTCAAAGCAAAAAGGGAAAATGACATTGGATACCTATTCATAACCCTCAGTCATGAGGCCTTCGAATGACTCGGAGGACTGGAATTCAAAGATTCCTGACTTAACTGACTCTTGACCCTAATGGCCCTGGACCCTATACTACTTATTTGACTCGAAGCGTTTGACACGGGTTGGACTGGGGTTTACTTTCTCCTGCTATGGTCCCGAGGAGTAGTAGTCTTGTCAGCGTTCTTCAAAAAGCTGGAGACTTCTAGTTGATCGAAAACCTGTCGAAAATCACTGATAGGCCGGTACCCTGGAAAGATGGTGCGGGGAGCTAGAGAAACCTGATGCAATTCCTTGGCGAGCTCGTATATGACAAACGGACTCATTGACTGAAGGGTCTGGCTCATCTTGTTAATATACTGCTGATAAGTCACCTTCTCTCTATCGATCTTTGATGTCGCAACCTCATCTGTGTGGCCAAAAGGAGGGTTGACCTAGATGATGCTGATGAAGTCTTCCTCGGGAGATACTTCGATTCTGCCTTGGTTAACTCTATATTCCATGGGAGTCTTACATTCTGCTTCCAGATCAGCCAGCTTTTCGTTGAACTTTACAGTGGCAACAGACTCAGAGCTCTTTGCCTTAAGAGGATCAATGATGACGGGAGTGTCGGGCTGGACTTTGTTTTGGCTGACTGGTTCCTTGATAGATTCCTTGGCGTAACTGATGTAATAGTCAAATTTACCTGAGGGCTCTCCTAAAGTTCCCACACTTTTGTCTCCAGTTCATACCTTTCTTTCAATTTCTGTTGCTTGGACTTCTTCTTCTTCTTCTTTCTTGAAAGAGCATCTTCGTTGATCGAGTCTTGATAATCATCTTCCAAACAGTCCTCACAATCACACACATCATACCAGATGTGGGGTATGGGTTGAGCTGGGGCGACCCCTCATAGTACTTGGTTATCACCATTGTTGATTACCACATCGGCCATCCTTAACACTGGAATGTTGAAACTGACGGTTTTCTACTGATTATCTGAGACTGCTGGAAACGAATCCTTGACTGGAGAGAAACTGATTAACCGACCACCCGGAATTCTGACCCAATACTTGCTCGCTGAAAGGGGGAGAGAACTGTTTTAGGTAGGCGAGAGGATAGGCTTAGAATGGACTCATGCATATGCTTTATTTAACAGATTTAAATAAAAACTATTTTTATTAATCCTAAGAATGGTTGGAAAAGGGGGACACCTTCTTTTTCGCAGTCTACACTATTCCTGGATTAGTGGGTTCCATCACTACGTCTATAGACCCCCTGTATTCCACCTGTATTGCACCTCCAGGATGGACAATCCCGGCAGAGGTCCTATAGGGCACGTGGAACCCACCAATCAAAAGGCAAAACGGACCTATGGGCATACAAGTCAAAACAAGTCAAACTCGAGATTCTCAAAACCAAGTCCAAGTCAAAACGTCTAGACTCGGGAGGAGAGATGGTCGAAAGTACGTTTGAATGTATGAGACCACAATTTGCAGGTAAAATCCTGGAAAAAATTAGGCATGACCACTCTGTAAGTGCTCCAATTTGAGCTTGTTTGTATTTTCGTTAGAAAATTAACGAAAGTTATAACATTTCTAACAATTCCTAACATTCCTAACATTTCTAACCAAGCAAGGGCAAAGTGGGCATTGTTATTTAAGGATAAACCAAGGAAAGGAATCAAAAAAGCAAAAGAAATAAGAAAAACCAAAAATAGAAAGCTGAACAAAAGCTGGTACATTAATTTGATTTTTTTTTGAAAAATATTCCTCTTGTCCAAAGCCTGAAGCAGCATTTAATGAACAGTGCACGCTCAAGGTCCTATCCGCGCGGATGAGTTTGTCATTTTCAGAGGGCTATAAATTGAGCCCTCCAGTCTCAAAAATAAGAGAGAAGAACACATTTCCTCAACTGCACTTTGGCGAAAATAGAGAGAAAACAGTGAGAATTCCATAGAATTGTCACCTTTTTCTCAACTATTCAACCAAAATCACACTCACTCAAACACTCTCATATTCAAGCCTCAAACACTCTTACTTTCAAGCCAAAAACTCCAAAACACAAAGAAGATTGGTATAACCTCCCTCTTCTTACCCTAAATCTCTCATCCATGCATGCATTTTCAAGCTACAAAATGTAGTTCATTCATCTTCTTGCCCTAGATCCAAGAAGATCACCATGGAAGTTCATCTCCATGGATGATCTTCTACAAGGATCTATATTATTTTCAAAGTGTTCTTACTTACTTTCAAAGAAAACACATTTTCAAAACCCTAAAACTCATTTTCATACATCAAATCTCATTTTCAAAGGATAAAATTCCCCTTCCCAAGCAAATGAAGTGCTTAGTCCTAATGTACCCCAAGGATGGTTTGATATAGTTGATTCACCACTAAAATGTCAAGTGATCACTAATCAAAACCTAGGGAAATGGGGACAAGCATGGATGCCAAATCCCCTTTTAAATCATGTTTTCCTTCAAGAAGAAGTTGCTGTCCAGTAGCAATTTTCTAAGACCATTTTCCAAAACACTTTTTGTAGCCAACATCTAGAGATTTCCATATATATTTTTACTTTATTTTTTACGTGAGTAAAAATCCATTTTCCAAATTTTCTTTTGAAGGTCAGATCACCAGTCTCTGGGAGTCCAGATCTCATATCTGAGATTTCCAGAAGGTTTTGGGTTCTCAAATCTTCTCCAAAATGAAAAATTCTTTCACATAAATCTTATTTGAGGTGTCTGGAACAACTTTCATTTTCTGATTTTTCTCAGATTATGAAGTTTTGAAGCCC
This sequence comes from Adenophora triphylla var. japonica, assembly GCA_022495995.1. NCBI lineage: Eukaryota > Viridiplantae > Streptophyta > Magnoliopsida > Asterales > Campanulaceae > Adenophora > Adenophora triphylla. The sequence goes on from JAFEMH010000086.1 coordinate 318,314, forward strand.
TTAAATCTATTTCAAAATCAAGTGTCCACTGCCTTTTTCATTCTGGCATAAGTGGTTTCCAACTTCCAAAAATCTTTTGAGTACCAAAACTCAACCCAAAAATCATACCAAAAATCATGGGATCTGTCCAAAGTCTAATAAAGAATTTCCAATTTTTACTTTTCTGAGTTTCAACTTATTTCGGCCAAAACACACACACACACACACAAATGATTTTTAGCTTGGAAGACTCATTTTACGAGGCATTCCGGGTGCACACTAACGTCCTTCCCGGCATGTAACGTGACCTCCGAACCCAAATCTCTAATCTCGGGCATTTTTCAAAGTTTTGGCCCTTAAAACAAAAACGGCGTGGCGACTCCGTCTTTTTCCGGTTTTATTTGATTTTCAAAGAAACGCAAAATCGAATTTTCCCGCGAAATTGGAATTTCAACATCGTCACAGTGGCGACTCCGCTGGGGAACTAATAAGCTTTTTAAAAAAAAAAAAATGGTATTTGGTATATTATTGGAAACCATTAAACTTCCCGTTATCGCTTCCTAACACGAGTCGGGGATAAATTGTGGTTTAACAATCCCACGTATCGGGATCATTGTTTTCAAAAAAAAAAGGAAAAGCTTTTGAGGGTCAAGCTTCCGTCCCGACATTAAAAATCATTTGTTGTGTGTGTTGATTTTTGCACATTTTCGTGTTATTTTGGCCGCCTCGGAAAAAGTCAAAATTTTGACTGTCGGAATCATGTCCCTAACTGTCGGAATTTTTGTGCTTATGTGCTTATATGTTCATTAAATTTCAAAAAAAAAATTTCAAAAAAAAATTTTCAAAAAAAAAAAAGAAAAATTTCAAAAAAAAAATCATGCATCATATTTTTAAGACACATGCGAAAATTTCTATTTTAGTCAGAAAAAGAAGATAGACTGCTTGCACACTACGCGCACGTGACCTTGCACTGCACACTACGTCCCTAACCCGGGGAAATCCTTGTCGCGGCCCGTTTGGTCTTATTACGCCTCTCGGTGCAAGCACAGGACTACCCAAACATCCCATGGAGCCTCGTGTCGACCATGCACTTGTCCGTGACACACTCTGTCCGAGACCCGGTTGGTTTTTAGTTTGGTCTGTGTCATGCCCTATCTGTGTATAGACCTTTCCTTTCAAGCCTTTGTCGGCACACCGACTCGATATCTTTCGGGGACCCTAATCAGTCGAAGCTCTGCCGGTTTTCCGCCGCAGGCTTTGACCAAGATATTGGCCAAGCGCACTTGACTTCCCGGCTCTGGCCGGCACAAATTATACACTGACTCCCGGCGTGACACCGAGTCATCAAGGATTAATGATTATTCCATGCCTAATTACGGCCTAATTGACGACAAGTCAAGATCAATCGTGGACATTTATCGGTCAAATCATGCCGACTTTTGTCGAGCCCTTGGACATGATCTTGACTTTGACGTCGGCTTTGTCCGTAATTTGCATCGAATGCTCGTTAAGACTCGATTACCCGAGACTTTTAGGATCGTTTTCTTTCGGTCGGTGGGACCCGCTTGCCCTATAGGACCCTCGCCCGGGCCGTCCACCCCCGGGAGGTCGAAATACAGGTGGAATACGAGGGGCTTATAGACGTAGTGACGGGGCCCACTGATCCAGGATCCAGAGTAGTTTGCGAAAAAGAAGAGCAATCTTTTCCAACCGATTAGGTTAATAAAACATGTTTTAAGTAAACAGGAACAAATAACCGCATGTTGCATGAGCCCAAAGCCCAAACACTTACCCTCCTTCAATTTCCACATATCTGAACCCTCGTACCTTGTCCCCCGCAGCTCCTCACAAAGGTTGGTTCCGGACACCGGGTCACCGTTTGATTAGTTGGGAAGAGTCAAGCGCGTCATCAGCTTCGTCGTTTGTTCCGACTCCGGGTTTCAGAATGTCTGCATCAGCCGGTAATGATGGGGATAACGTCACTCCGCCTCCCGGGACCCCTCAGACAGAACAACAGTGGAATCAGTTAGCAGAACAGATGAGATTACGACAGGAAGCACAGCTGAATAGCCTTATGGAGGCTATTAAGAGCCACGGTTTGGCCGCCAGCCTCAATCCCGATGGCACCTTCACCGTGGAAGAAGACGAGGATGCCAATCCCACTCTCAGTCGCCCTGATTACTCCAAGATGCCACCACCCACCTCCTATGGTACCACTACCAGAACCCATGCTCCTCGGTCTTGGGTCGGCCCGGCTCCCCAACCACGAGATCACGGGTCCATGCGGCAGACGGCACAAATCGGTGTGGGGGCAAAATCGATACGGAATGTCTTCTCATGGTTGGGGTTATCTCGGAATGCCGCAGCTAATTGGGATCCCGCCTCAGTTCGGAACCGATCAATCCGGACCTTCACAGCAATAGTTCAAAGGGCCACAACAATAGTTCGGCATGCCTCAACAGTCGAGCCTCCTCCTCGAATGATGTTAGCTCGTTGCTCCTCCCACAACTTTCACAAACCCGTTTCTCACTCGGGGTTCTATGGGTTACCAAACCTCCGTCCCAGTTTCTTCCGAATCACCAGGACCGCAGTACCCCCCGGGTTATACACCACCGCCTCTGCCAGCCATGCAATTCAACAGTCAGGGACAGCAGCCTGCACCTAAGCCTACTTATGGGCCTCACTCCGGAAATCCAAGCTATCCAGCTACATCGGGGCTGCCTCCACCCACCTTGCCGGTTGAAAATCAACAGCAGGCCGCAAGGTTCTATCCCTTTGCCCGAGGCTCCTACTCATGCTCCCCAGGGCAATTTGGGCCAGGACGGGTTTTCACCTACGTTTCCCGGATCGGCCGTTCCCTCCACCGATCTGCCGCCGGTGGTAGCTCCTCTCTCTAGCTCGGCCACTAGCTTGAATGCCATGGTTCCACCACAAGACCCTCATCCGGCCCGGTTCATGGAACAACACAAGGAAATGAAAGCGCAGATCGCCGAATTGACCGCCAAGAAGTCCGCTTCCGGCCTACTGCACCCGGACTCCATTGTTCCCCGCCTCACAAATTTGTTATGCCAACTCTAGACCTCTTTGATGGTACCGCATGCCCGAAAACCCATTTGGACACATATACCTTGGCGATGAAAAGCGAAGGATGCACCAATCGGCGGTTGGTGACTATTTGATCTATCTTTGAAATCCGATGCCTTAAAGTGGTTCTTCCGTTTGAAACACGAAGCCGGGGCTACATGGGACCGAGATTACCAATGCCTTCACAGAGAAATATAAGGCCAACTTGGAGTGGGAAACAAATAGGGTTGACCTACAAACAATGAAAGGCATGGCGTCCGATGAGAATGTTGGGGACTTTTACAAGCGGTGGAATGCGAAACTCGGCGAAATGGCCATCCCTCCTTCCGAAGAGGAACAACTGGACATCTTCCGGTCATGCACTGAAACCACATCGAGAGCCTCCTCGGTCACTTCCCGTACTCGAGACTTACGGGCCATGGTTAACTCTGCTGGCTAAGTTTGAAAAGGCTTACAATCGGCAATGGCCATTTCTTGCACCTTACGGATGCTGGGCTCCTCCTTCAAACACCGCCCACTGCTCCCGCTAAAGGCAAAGAAATGATTAACTACGCGGGACAGAATGTAATAACACAACTCCTTTCGCTCCCGAGAAAACCGGTCGAGCCCGGACCACGGGTCATGAACCTCGAAAACTTTGGAATGCCTTTGAACGACATCTTTAGGGGCTGGTGAAAGAAGGCTTCTTTGCGGCCTTTGGAGAATTTCCAACCCAGGAATCCGAATGCTCCCATAGATACTTCAAAGTATTGTGCTTTTCATCAAGCTCACGGACATCTGACTGACAATTGCTTCACTTTGAAAAAGGCAATCCAGGGACTGATAGAGCAAGGAAAGTTGGAAGGTCCCGAGGGGCCTAATACGTCAAGAATCCTCGCGAGGAACCATAATCGGGTAAACATGATTGAATGTGGAGAACCTTCGCATGCCCGGGAAGATGCCGATGAAGATCCCCAAATACCCATGGCCAACCTTGTCGAAGATCCCGGTCGGATTCCCCTCAGCCTTGAGGACATTGAACGAATCAACCCATCTTGGTCTCATGTCAGAGACTTCCTGCAAGAATGCGAGGCCCGCTATTTCTCGGATAAAGGGAAAACCGATACTGAAGAACTGGGGCTGTTCCGATCAAAACATGAGAGGACCATTTACACAAGATGGTTAGAACAATCAAGAAGAATCGAGCAAGAAAGCTTTCGGCGGGTGCCTGTACTGGGGCTTATCAGCAAAGAAGCCGAAGAGCATCTGGAGCTAGTACACTTCTGCAAGTTGGCTTTGGGAGAGGCTGAATATGATCCCGAGGACAGCAAAGAATCAGAGGAGGAAGACTCCTTCTATATCCTGCCGGGTGCAAATACGTGCCACCCCCTCTCACTCTTCCCCCGCAATTTCTGGGAGGAGAAGCTGAGTCGCAACTATCACTTCCGAAAATGGGAGCATATGACAATTTCTGCGGTGGCACGCACCCATATTCCCCTAACGGGTTTGATCGGCGTTCCCTCTCAGCTGAAATACCGGTAGTATGGGAAGATGATTCCGATGACAGCAGTGACGATGATGATGACGAGAGCGAAGAGTCAACTGAGGCCCCAGATCCGGAATCAATCTGGAACAATCATGCCGGAAATGAGCCCATGGGAGCCAGACACAATGGTTGGTTGTCGGCCAAGTTTACGATGAAGGACCACCGGAAAATGCAAGTCAAATGCCAGTAGGGATGGGCCCCCAAGAGCTGCACCTCGTAAGATGCACCTGTGGTCAGTGTCCGGATACTTCAGAGGATGAGGGACAACAAAGCCCCCGCCCAGATCCGTACATATCCGAAATCCTAGAACACAATGTTCCTTATAAGAACCTGACTGGTGAATGGAAAGGGTTCATTAAAGCACTGGTCGAGAATGGAGGGTTTCAGCGACCAGAAGATGAGGAATTCGTGAACGTCATCGGATCTTTTTCTTCTTTCCCAAGAACGGATGACATAACAACCGTGAGGGTCACAACCAAGCCGCTTGAGCACAGCGAGTGCCTGCAATCACTAAAAAGGGTTATTGATCTAAACGTTTCCCCAGTGGCTTTCATACCTATGGATCCACATGATGCCTTCCTAATTGCTCCAGTGCCCGACAATGGACCCCGGGTGCTCCTTATCTGGACCCAGATCTATCGAGCTGCTGCATCGAACTACGAGGGGGAACATTGCCTATCCTTCACTTGCGGCTGCCCTACTTGCAAGGGTGAAAGAAAGAAGATGTATGATGAGATGGAGGCTGATAGCCATAAGACCGAAGGCACTTCGGAAGACGAATATGAAACCGAGGACATGAAGGCCATGAAGTTTCCTGGGTCTGAACACGTGGATGTCTTAGAGTTCAACACTGCCTACCATGCTTTGGGGAAAGGGTTTTCAGGCGTCCGATCCAGCCGATAGTCGAAGATCCGAGCAGAGAGAGGGAAACTAACTCCCATCCGCCCAAATGAGAAAATAACCATGGTCGAGATCAAATCCACCTCGTAACAAAGTAACACTCCTTGTCAAAGTTACCGAGAAGAGGTCACCTTCCCGAATGCATGTCAGCTCTCAGAGAAGTCCTGGAAACCGGCATGATACCGGATGCACCTCCCACACAGAATGCTATAATCGTTTCCAGCTCTGAGTATTACAGAAAGGAACCAAAATGGTTGCACTATACCGGGGATGAGATCGAAAAGCCGCCAAGCCCCGACAATAGCGACTCTTGTTGTATGATAACTATGAGCAAGGCAGACTACGGGAGCGACTCGGAGGACGCCCTAGCTCTGTGGGCCATCCAGGGGGCAACAACGCAACCCCAGACTCAAAAGCCCGTGGCTTGGGAAGCATTTATAAGGGCCGCCCAGGAAGGAGCCAAGATACTCGGCCTCAGCGTTGCTAGACTGGTCGGAACCGGTGGCCGATAGCCAAAAAGGCTCCCCCGTTGACCTTAGCGCGTTGAAGAAATCCGGTCAGCGACCGATATGGAAGTTAACTGTTGACCCGATCCGGCAAATCTTCCAAGGGAATCCCAAGGCGGATAAGAAGGCCACATGCATCAAGCACCCGGGGAGAACCGCTGCCCCTATGCTAAGACAGCCGAAACTCCTGACCTCGGAAAAGAGGATCCCGTGCTCACCCAGTTGAAGCAAACACAGGCCAACATCTCTCTATGGTCCCTGCTCACCTCATCATATCCCCACAAGCTAAAGATGGAAGAAAGCTTAGCCCGCACCTTGGTCCCTATTGATGCTACTCCCGATGACGTGGTACAGCTGATTGGAAACATCCACTACGGGAACATAATCACTTTCACGGATCTCGACCTCCCTCAATTTGGGGCTGATCATAACGAGCCCCTCTTCATCACAGATCCAATTGGATGAACGACGCCTCCCTCGGGTCTGGTTGATAATGGGTCGGAATGAACATTCTTCCGGCAAAGATCATGAGCTCGCTTGACATCAAGTCCACGGACTTAAAACCTTCCTCCTCACGGTCAAAGCTTACGACTCGACATCCCGAGCAGTCCTTGGAGTTGCTACCTTGGACCTCCTGGTTTGGACGAGAAATTGATACCTGTGGAATTCCGGGTTATTGACATCCCGATCACTTTTAATGCTTTATTGGGAAGACCTTGGCTGCATCAGTCAAAAGGGGTTGCCTCAAGCCTCCACCGAGTGTGTGAAATTCGTCTCGAATGGGGACACGACGACCATTTATGGGGATTTAGTCACCTTGGAAGGCACGGATACAGGTGGAATACCTATTCTGGAAATCAAACATGATGAGGAAGGTCTCATGCTAACGAGCTTCACGGTCGATCCTCCCAAAGCCCAAGTGTGCAACATAGATCTGACGATCACTCGGGATAAAATCCCTCCGGTCTTGAAAATGATGAGAAAGATGAGCTATCTACTGGCCTCGATGCAGGGAAGCACCAACAAGGAACTCACAAACTCATCGAGGTGAAAGGACAGAGAAAAACTCGCCACGGCACAGGATATGAGGCCTCCTCAGTGGACACCGCAAAAGGTAAAAGATTTGAAGCTGCCACAGGAAGGGTCCCGGTCGACGACCCTAAATCTCTCCCTTTCAGTCCTAATTTGGCTGACTACTTCGTAAAGGGTCCCACACAACCGGGTAACATCACAAAGCCCACAGAAGGGTGGCCGAAGCTACAGGATAGCCTCAACAAGTTCAGGGGAGCCAAAGCTAACCCGGTCCGTAGAATGTTCCTGGACCTACCCAAGATACCCGGGGCTACCACTACCATAAAGAGCGAGTGCACTTTTAAAGGCGTGCCAAGCCTAGTGGAACAGTTCGAAAAGCTTACTGCCCAGGATGGCCCGAAGCCTGAGTTTGAATTGACAGTGCCGAAAGCCAAAGCCACAGAAGTCTTTTCAGATGATTGGGATGGTCCGATCATGCAGCAATTGTTTGGGAAAGAGATCCAGTGCCGGACTGATTGATTTCAGCTCGGTCAAAGAAATGGTAGCAATGATCGAGGAAGGAGCACGTCTGATTCCGAGTCAGCGACGTCCCTGACAGCGATGCCGTTAAAGAATCGGGAAACTCTCTCAGGCCCGTCCGCAACCCAAGAACAAATGATCACCAAGCCTGGATTGGTCTCCCATCCCTTTGTGTCAATCTAGGAAAAGTCCTCTGAGTCTTTCATTGTTAAGGTCGAGTCTCTAGAGTCGTCCGACGGCCCTACGCCTGAAGACTACGAGTCTGTAGCAAATGCTGTATTTCCTTTCGTTCCTAATGAAATGACGAACCTTTCTGAGTATCCCTTGATTGACACTTTAACTAATGATGAATTAATTAATAAAAAAAACATTTGATAATAATTCATTAGATAAAGAAGCAGACACATTAAACACAAAAAAAAATCAAACAAAAAAAATTCTTTAAGCAGGTTGTTCGGAAAAAAAGGAAAATCGAGCCCAAGCTGCCAAAGAGATTTTGACGAGTGTGAATTTGGGAACTGCGGAAGAGCCTAAAGAGACACAGATTGGTGATTTCTTCGAAGGAACTGGAAAGGATGCCTTACAAAATCCTACAAAATCTTCAACTCAAGGAAAGTAGCCCTCTTCATCAAAGAGAACATCATATGCGGATACGGGTTGCCAGCCGAAATCATCTCAGATAATGGATCCCACTTCGAAGGGGAATGAGAAAGGCTGCTGGCAGAATTCCGAATAACCCGTCACAAGTCATCTCCCTACAGGCCCCAAACCAACGGAGCCGTCGAGGCAGCAAACAAGACTTTGGAAAACATCATCCGGAAAATGGGCATCCAGGCGAGATTGGCCCGAAGCTACACGGCACTCTGGGGCTACGGGAACATCGATCGAACGGCAGGCTGGGAAACACCGTTTGCCCTCACATACGGAATGGAAGCCGTGCTCCCAATCGAGCTAGAAATCCCCTCACACCGGGTACTGTTGGAAAGTCAGATCAACGAGGTCGAATGGCTCCAGAGTCGCCATGATGAATTGGCCCTGCTAGATGAACGCCGATTGAAGGCCATGGAACACATCCGAGCCTACCAAGGGAGAATGGCCAGAGCCTTTGACAAGAAAGTAAAGCATCGGGAGATCCGAGAAGGTGATCTCGTCTTAAAAGAGAAGCCCCGGTCCGTATCAACCCCTCGGTAAATGGGAGCACTGTCAGGTCGGGCCATACGTCGTCCAGAAGATCTTCTCCGGAGGAGCCATGCAACTTGCAGACCTCGACGGAAATCCCTTTGTACACCCAGTGAATGGTGACAAGCTGCGCAGATACTACGCGTAAAACAAAAAAAAGAGTGCCAAAAGAGTAATACCCAACTAGGTTGAAAACCCGAAAAGGGCGGCCTAGGTAAAAAACAGGGTTGCACCAAAAAAAAAAACAACAAAAAAAAACAAAAACAAAAAAACAAAAAAAGAAAACAACAAAATCGACCAGGTTGAACTACGAAGACCTGAGCTCCTCAAAATGAGGGGAACGTAGGCAGCCGGAAACGGTTCGGTCTAAAGCACAAATAAAAGTCATACTCGACATCAATACAGCGATCGAGACCATGAAAGCGTCTCGAGAAACTCAAGCAATTAAAATATTCATTACAAGTTAAAAACTTTTTGATGAGTGTAAGCCCAATTCATTCCTACAACTGGCAACCTGCTAAAAGAAATTAAGATACATAATCAAACTAATGTGTCTGCCATGACAAGAAAGGGATACTCGAAAACCTCAGAGTCACTCCATACCACTCGTACTGGCCTCTCCCCTCTTCTTCCCCCTTCGAGTCTTCTTCTTACGAGCAGGGAAAAATGTCGGTCTTCCTCCTACCAAGCTGCGGTACAGAACGGGATCTATCGGACCCGGACTTTGTCGGGGCCTTAGTAGCCACTAGCGTCATCTCTCATCTCCTGTAGCCTAGGCCCGTAGCCTAGGAGTCCTCCTCTCCTGCCTCTTGACATAAGCTTCATAATCGGTCACCACATCTCCGCTCCTGTCATGAGGGTTGGCCCTCGCCTCGGCCCTCCTCCTCTCGGAAGCATCCGGGTCCTCCCGCACCCACAATGGCCTCATGCCGTCTCAAAATAGCCATCGAGTCTCTCCAAAATGCCTCTCGTACCAATCCGGTACCAAGTGGTCAAGAACACAGGTCTCGGACGCCTGAGGATAACCCGAGGAGGAAAGACGTCATACCTCCATGCTCGGGAAAGAAAGGAAAACACTGAAGGATCATCCATAGAAACAGGAGCTACCACCCTGGTGGCTATATCATCAAAGTCCTCCAAAGGAACTGCTCTAACCGAAGCTGTCTCGGAACCAAGGACGGAATATAGAAGGCTGGGTAGAGAAAGCCCGGAAGCATAACCACGGGAGATCCGTCTGAAGTACCCTCAGAGTCTCCACACGCCAACAAGGCGCGACCATCTAATATCTTACGTCGGCGACCAGCCATCCAACGCTCCCATGAGCCACGATCATCAAAATCTCTGACCCCTCTCTGGCGAATGTCCAAGGCTTGATCATATCGGGAGTTTCCCGAAGAATCCCCAAGCGCTCCATCGGCCCACGAGTCAAGAGGCAGGCGCCAGTGCATATACCATCTCCCGGTAGCCAGTCTATCGAGAGCATGAAAAGTCTCTCCCAAGATCAAAGTTACAACGTCTCTGCCCAAGCGACAATGAACGACTATATCCAGCAGAGACCGATGACAGATCCCAAATGAATAGACCATGAACAAGGTCCCAAACATGCAAAGTGCAAAGGCATCCCAATAGGCATCGTCAAGCAAGCCTAAGCCCCTAAATCTATCAGGGAGAACGGAAATATCAAAGTGATCAGGACTACAGATCATACCTTGTGCTTCCTCCGGGGAAAGATGAAGGAGGTTGCACAATCTATCAACGAAAGAGGCCCCTCCGGGCAAAGGAACCGCAATCTCTTCCACCTCCGGACCGCCAAGCAAAGCCCGGAATTCTTCCATGGTCGGGACCATCTCATTGTAAGAAAGGCAAAAGACATGCCTTCTAGTGTCCCAAAATGAGGAAGAAGCTCTCAAGAGGTCGTAGTCCGGAACCAATTCTTTGAGGGACCATAAGCACTTCACCTTGTACCTTTCTTCAAAGAATGACCTCCTTTCATGCATAATCTCCCGAGACCACTCTTTAAACTTGGTGAAGAATTGCATTTGAGAATTTTGGGATAATTTGGGTGGATTTCTCATGCTCACAATTCTCTCCATGGTTTTTCTCTCCTTCTCCCCGAAAATGGTTGTTTGAACTGGTGGTTGAAGAAGGTGTTTGAATTTGAAATAAAGTGAGACCAGATCTGAAGCAAAATTAAAGGACAATGTCAGATGCAGGTCCTGTCCGCGCGGATATGTTTGTCCCCTAAAAAAAATCTTTGCAACAGTCCAAACTGCTGCACCAAAGGAATATTTTGTCCCAGCCAAAGCCTGTCCAAACCAGTTCATACACCAAACATCTACACCCTTGCCAAAACACCGAGGCTCATGCAACATTGCATTCATACAGCATTGCATTCAAAAAAACAAAAACAAAAAAGTAATAAATAACAATAATCCTGAATTAATACATTCCAAAAAAAAAGGGAAGAAAAGCAAAAAAAAATGTGCATAAAAATAAATTGTATCTGTCTAAATACAATCTCAGAAAATCAATCTCAAAATATCAGTCTCGAAGGATCGTCAGTCAGAGTCCTCGGTGGCTGGGCCCTCCCCCCGGTCCCTCTTGCGGCTCGGGCCCGCCTCCTCTGTAGCCATGAAGATCTCAGGCTCAGAATCATCGTCCTCGTCCCCGGAGGAAGGCTCGTCAGGACCAACCAGCACGCTCTGGTACGGCAAGCCAAGATCTGCAAAGAAATCATATCCGAAGGTGAAGGCGTCAGACTCCTGGACGTGCGAAGAAGATCCACCATGCTGCCAGACATGTCCCTGCCCGTAAGGATCTCCGAGAATGACGTGGTCCGAAGGTAGTACCACGCGAGGATCAAGGAGAGGAGAGAGAGGAGTCTCGGAGGAAGTCTCTGAAGGAATAGGGGAAGCCTCCCGCCTGACAGGCGCCGGCTGTGGTCGCCTCGCTCTAGCCCGAGGGGCTCCACAAGCCACCATCCTCCTGATGAATCTCTTAGCCCCGATCACTGCGTCGGCTTCTCCACGACCACCTCCGGAAACTGCACGAAAGCAAAAGCGTCAGAAACGGTTGAAGCAAAAAAATGATGACAGGAAAGAAAAGAGAAGACAGAAGCAAAAACAAAAGGAAGTGGGGAGGAGAAGCCATACCTTCATACCCGGACGAGGTCGGAAAGCTCGTGGAAGCCGCTCAGGCTGAGGGATCTGCACCCTCAATCGGACCCCATCCTGGACATATGAAAAATCCGTTCGAGGGTACCGCGGGACCCCTAACCCCTCTCTATCAAGAACCTGGGGCGTCCTCAGCCTCCTCAAGACAAATACTGGATACGGCTCAATCGCCACAAATGCCGAGAAGTGCTGGCCGGCTCGGTAATCATCCCAGGTCGCAGATCTATCACTCGGGTGCATCATATCGGCAGGAGGCTCCATCGGTGTCAACAAAGGCGAATTCACGCCATGCTGGCGCGTCACCTTCTCTCCCAGATAATAGACGTCGCAAGTCAGACCTCTCAGAATCCTCCGCTGCACAGTCCATATCTCAGCGCCCTTCAGTGCAAAAGAAAAGTGTGTGCTCAAGAAAAAAAGAGGAAAGCAAAAAGAAAGCTTATACCTCCAGAGCAAACTCGAAGCAGTATAAGGAGCTCACAGCCTTCCGGCTGTATCTATCAAGAGCAAAGTAAAGCTCTGCCAGCCCGACCTCTCCCCAAGAGACATCTCCAGCCATCTCCACATCCTCCAAACTCCTCAGCAAAGCAAACATCGCCGTCCCCTCGGCGTGTCCAAAAAGAGTGCTCGAAAAAGCAAACCATAAAAAGGCCCTAGCAATCTGCTCAGCGCCTATCCTCTCATCCCCAGCCTCGTAGCTCCCGATGATCTCCACAATCTTCCCATAAACCACGGCGTACTCCATCCCCATCCCCTTTTTGGGAATGGGAATAAAGCCCAGAAGAGCCTGCAGGTCCACATCGTTGTAGCCGTCCCGCCACTCAATGCTGCGTCCATTAAAGGACAGACCCGTGATCGCAGCGTAGTCGGAAGGCGTAACCGTAGCCTCGCCCCAGAAGAAGTTAAATGTGTGGGTCGCATCCCACCAATGCTGCGCCAAAGCAAACATCAGGCCCTTGCTCTTAGGGAACTTAACCAACCCCCTCAAGCACTCAATGAACTCCCAAAGCCCGGTCTCAACGACAATCTGTCCCGGACTCATCAAAGCTCCTCGGCCCGCATTCGGAAGCCGGTCCCACAGGTCAACTACAGACTCCACTGATCCTCGAGTCTTCATCTTATTCAACTGCTCCGTCACGTAGTTGTTTCCACCCTGCAATAAAACAAAAAAAAGAGAAAATGTCAAAAAAAATTGCATTTGCATTTGCACAAAAAAAAAAAGAAAGCATATACATGCATCACACAACACAAAGTTTTGAAGAAAATTCGGCAGCATAACGGCATGCAATGAACCTAGCCCCATTTTTCTCAAAAAATCCCAATTCATTCATAAAAAAAAAATTCATACAAAGAGTCAACGGAAGTAAAAACTCCGTCCCATTTTCAAAAAAAAAAAATGCATACATGCATATCATCCATCATCCCAAAAGATCCTACATTCATACATTCATACAAGGAGTCGACGGAAGTAAAAACTCCGTCCCATTTTCATAGAATAACATGCATACATTCATTCAACGGGAGGAAAAATCCGTTCCGTCTTTCAAAAAAAAATCATCATACTTCTTTACAAAAAAAAAAAAGAGAGCATGCACACATTCATATCAACATTGCAAGAATCCTACATTGCAACAAAAGAAGTCCGTCCCAAATTCGGGAAATTGTTCATCATAGTCTCATATTTCAAAAAAAAAAAAAGCGAAAATGCCAATTCTTTTCCCAAGCAAAATGCACATTTTGAGTTACCCATATACTCATTACAACATGCAAAGCATCAAAATCAAGATTCAAAGCCAAGAACAAATTTTTTTTTTATTTTCCTCATAATTTAGAAAAAAAAAAGAAGAAAAATCACCCAAAAATCAATTTCAAGCAAAAATCGACAAAGGGAATGAAAAGATTCGAAGTATACCGTTCGGAGACTCGGATCAGTGGCCCAATGTTGCCAAGCATCGGGGTATGGCTCCTCCGCAATCGATTGCGAAAGAGTGTAATGTCTCCTCATTCGAACGAGCTCCAATCGTCTCTCCGCGACCGGGCCACGTCCTTGGCCTTGAAAAGCACCTCCCCCGTGTTCCATTGCTTGAAAATCGAAGAAAAATGGAAGAATTTTGGAGCTTAATAGCCAAAAATGGCGGATTTGCGACTCTCTCTCTCTTTCCTCTCGTAAAATTCAAAAAATGGACTGGGGAAGAGGAAGGGCGTTGGCCCTCATTAAGACCAATCTGATTCTCAACCTCCTCCGCGCGGATAGGGTTGTAAGGGTCAAAATGACCCTTTTGCCCTTTAAAATTTCAGGACTCTGCAGTTCAGTCCTCAACTTAACCAAAGTTAACCAAAGTTAACCCCCTTTCAAGAAAATCATTCGACGGCAGTAAAACGTAAGACCGATCTCTCCGAGAAAGTTAACGGAATACCGTTCCTTTCATCAAAACCATTCCCCGGTAGTCAAACGTAAGTCCGATCTCCCCGAGAAAGATAACGGGATCCCGTATCTTTCATCAAAATCATTCCCCGGCAGTAAAACGTAAGTCCGATCTCCCCGAGAAAGATAACGGGATCCCGTATTTTTCATCAAAATCATTCCCCGACAGTCAAACGTAAGTCCGATTTCCCCGAGAAAGATAACGGAATCCCGTATCTTTCATCAAAATCATTCAACGGCAGTCAAACGTATGTTCGATTTCCCCGAGAAAGATAACGGAATTCCGTTTCTTTCATCAAAATCACCACGGCAGTCAAACGTAAGTCTGATCTCCCCGAGAAAGATAACGGGATCCCGTATCTTTCATCAAAATCATTCCCCGGCAGTCAAACGTAAGTCCGATTTCCCCGAGAAAGATAACCGAATCCCGTATCTTTCATCAAAATCATCCACGGCAGTCAAACGTAAGTCCGATTTCCCCGAGAAAGATAACGGAATCCCGTATCTTTCATCAAAATCATCCCCGGCAGTAAAAAGTAAGTCCGATCTCCCCGAGAAAGATAACGGAATCCCGTATCTTTCATCAAAATTATTCCACGACAGTCAAACGTAAGACCGATCTCCCCGAGAAAGATAACGGGATCCCGTATCTTTCATCAAAATCATTCCACGGCAGTAAAACGTAGGACCGATTTCCCCGAGAAAGACAACGGAATCCCGCATCTTTCATCAAAATCATCGACGGCAGTCAAACGTAAGACCGATCTCCCCGAGAAAGATAACGGGATCCCGTATCTTTCATCAAAATCATTCCCCGACAGTCAAACGTAAGTCCGATTTCCCCGAGAAAGATAACGGAATCCCGTATCTTTCATCAAAATCATCCACGGCAGTCAAACGTAAGTTCGATTTCCCCGAGAAAGATAACGGAATCCCGTATCTTTCATCAAAATCATCCCCGGCAGTCAAACGTAAGACCGATCTTCCCGAGAAAGATAACGGAATCCCGTATCTTTCATCAAAATCATCAACGGCAGTCAAACGTAAGACCGATTTCTCCGAGAAAGATAACGGGATCCCGTTTCTTTCATCAAAATCACCAACGGCAGTCAAACATAAGACCGATCTCTGCGAGAAAGATAACAGAATCCCGTATCTTTCATTAAAATCATCAACGGCAGTAAAACGTAAGTCCGATCTCCCTGAGGAAGATAACGAGATCCCATATCTTTCATCAAAATCACTCCCCGGCAGTCAAACGTAAGTCCGATCTCCCCGAGGAAGATAACGAGATCCCGTATCTTTCATCAAAATCATCCCCGGCAGTCAAACGTAAGACCGATCTTCCCGAGAAAGATAACGGAATCCCGTATCTTTCATCAAAATCATTCAACGGCAGTCAAACGTAAGACCGATTTCCCCGAGAAAGATAACGGAATCCCGTATCTTTCATCAAAATCATCCACGGCAGTCAAACGTAAGTCCGATTTCCCCGAGAAAGATAACGGAATCCCGTATCTTTCATCAAAATCATCCCCGACATTAAAACGTAAGTCCGATCTCCCCGAGAAAGATAACGGAATCCCGTATCTTTCATCAAAATTATTCCACGGCAGTCAAACGTAAGACTGATCTCCCGGAGAAAGATAACGGGATCCCGTATCTTTCATCAAAATCATTCCACGGCAGTAAAACGTAAGACCGATTTCCCCGAGAAAGACAACGGAATCCCGCATCTTTCATCAAAATCATCGACGGCAGTCAAACGTAAGACCGATCTCCCCGAGAAAGATAACGGGATCCCGTATCTTTCATCAAAATCATTCCCCGGCAGTCAAACGTAAGTCCGATTTCCCCGAGAAAGATAACGGAATCCCGTATCTTTCATCAAAATCATCCACGGCAGTCAAACGTAAGTTCGATTTCCCCGAGAAAGATAACGGAATCCCGTATCTTTCATCAAAATCATCCCCGGCAGTCAAACGTAAGACCGATCTTCCCGAGAAAGATAACGGAATCCCGTATCTTTCATCAAAATCATTCAACGGCAGTCAAACGTAAGACCGATTTCCCCGAGAAAGATAACGAGATCCCGTATCTTTCATCAAAATCATCAACGGCAGTCAAATGTAAGACCGATTTCTCCGAGAAAGATAACGGGATCCCGTTTCTTTCATCAAAAATCACTAGCTACGGTCAAACATAAGACCGATCTCTGCGAGAAAGATAACGGAATCCCGTATCTTTCATTAAAATCATCAACGGCAGTAAAACGTAAGTCCGATCTCCCTGAGGAAGATAACGAGATCCCGTATCTTTCATCAAAATCACTCCCCGGCAGTCAAACGTAAGTCCGATCTCCCCGAGGAAGATAACGAGATCCCGTATCTTTCATCAAAATCATCAACGGCAGTCAAACGTAAGACCGATTTCTCCGAGAAAGATAACGAGATCCCGTATCTTTCATCAAAACCATCAAACGGCAGTAAAACGTAAGACCGATTTCTCCGAGAAAGATAACGAGATCCCGTATCTTTCATCAAAATCATTCCCCGGCAGTCAAACGTAAGTCCGATCTCCCCGAGGAAGATAACGAGATCCCGTATCTTTCATCAAAATCATCAACGACAGTCAAACGTAAGACCGATTTCCCCGAGAAAGTTAACGGAATCCCGTTTCTTTCATCAAAATCACCAACGGCAGTCAAACGTAGGTCCGATCTCTCCGAGAAAGATAACGGAATCCCGTCTCTTTCATCAAAATCATCAAACGGCAGTCAAACGTAGGACCGATCTTCACGAGAAAGATAACGGAATCCCGTATCTTTCATCAAAATCATTCAACGGCAGTCAAACGTAAGTCCGATCTCCCCGAGGAAGATAACGAGATCCCGTATCTTTCATCAAAATCATTCGACGACAGTCAAACGTAAGACCGATTTCTCCGAGAAAGATAACGAGATCCCGTATCTTTCATCAAAACCATCAAACGGCAGTAAAACGTAAGACCGATTTCTCCGAGAAAGATAACGAGATCCCGTATCTTTCATCAAAATCATTCCCCGGCAGTCAAACGTAAGTCCGATCTCCCCGAGGAAGATAACGAGATCCCGTATCTTTCATCAAAATCATCAACGACAATCGACGTAAGACCGATTTCCCCGAGAAAGTTAACGGAATCCCGTTTCTTTCATCAAAATCACCAACGGCAGTCAAACGTAGGTCCGATCTCTCCGAGAAAGATAACGGAATCCCGTCTCTTTCATCAAAATCATCAAACGGCAGTCAAACGTAGGACCGATCTTCACGAGAAAGATAACAATCCGTATCTTTCATCAAAATCATTCAACGGCAGTCAAACGTAAGTCCGATCTCCCCGAGGAAGATAACGAGATCCCGTATCTTTCATCAAAATCATTCGACGACAGTCAAACGTAAGACCGATTTCTCCGAGAAAGATAACGAGATCCCGTATCTTTCATCAAAACCATCAAACGGCAGTAAAACGTAAGACCGATTTCTCCGAGAAAGATAACGAGATCCTGTATCTTTCATCAAAATCATCAACGACAGTCAAACGTAAGACCGATTTCTCCGAGAAAGATAACGGGATCCCGTTTCTTTCATCAAAATCACCAACGGCAGTCAAACGTAAGTCTGATCTCCCCGAGGAAGATAACGAGATCCCGTATCTTTCATCAAAATCATTCGACGGCAGTCAAACGTAAGACCGATCTCCCTGAGGAAGATAACGGAATCCCGTATCTTTCATCAAAATCATTCCACGACAGTAAAACGTAAGACCGATTTCCCCGAAAAAGACAACGGAATCCCGTATCTTTCATCAAAATCATCAACGGCAGTCAAACGTAAGTCCGAATTCCCCGAGAAAGATAACGAGATCCCGTATCTTTCATCAAAACCATCAACGGCAGTCAAACGTAAGTCCGATTTCCCCGAGAAAGATAACGGAATCCCGTATCTTTCATCAAAAATCATCAACGGCAGTAAAACGTAAGACCGATCTCTCCGAGAATGATAACGGAATCCCGTATCTTTCATCAAAATCATTCGACGGCAGTAAAACGTAAGACCGATTTCCCCGAGGAAGATAACGGGATCCCGTATCTTTCATCAAAATTATTCCCCGACAGTAAAACGTAAGACCGATTTCTCCGACGAATACGTCTGATTTTTCCCCAGCAAAGGCTAACAAAATCCCCAGCAAAGTTAACGGAATCCCAAAAGCCAACAGAATCTCGAGTAGATCTCGAACTACGAAAGGGCTTGATTCTCACTAGGGATACGTAGGTAGCCTATCATTAGGTCCAGCCCCTCGATCAAAACGGTCACCCTCTCCTTCGGCAGCAGACAAAGTCCACCGAAAGGCCATTTCAAATCGAGGTCTGAGGCACCTAAAACGCCATCATCAAGGTTCGAGGCACCTAAAACGCCATCTTCAAGGTCCGAGGCACCTAAAACGCCATCATCAAGGTCTGAGGCACCTAAAACGCCATCATCTCTAGGGTTAAAGACCCGAACTACGGCTGGCTTGATTCCTCTCAAGGATACGTAGGTAGCCTATCATTAGGTTCAGCCATCCGACCGAAAATGGTCATTCCTATCCCCAGCAGAGCGGATAGCCATCCGACCGAAAATGGTCATTCCTATCCCCAGCAGAGCGGATAGCCATCCGACCAAAAATGGTCATCTCTTATCCCCAGCAGAGTTTCTTTCCAGCAACCGACTGTAGAACTCGCTCATCAGGTTCGAGGCACCTAAAACGCCATCATCTCCAGGGTCAAAGACCCGAACTACGACTGGCTTGATTCCTCTTAAGGATACGTAGGTAGCCTATTGAATAGGTTCAGCCACTCGATCACTTGATCATCCTGCCAAATATGGAGCCTCTTACTCTTGACGACCCCGCTTCCTTCAAAAGCTCCGTCGCCGAGGGGCTACTGTAAGTGCTCCAATTTGAGCTTGTTAGTATTTTCGTTAGAAAATTAACGAAAGTTATAACATTTCTAACAATTCCTAACATTCCTAACATTTCTAACAAAGCAAGGGCAAAGTGGGCATTGTTATTTAAGGATAAACCAAGGAAAGGAATCAAAAAAGCAAAAGAAATAAGAAAAACCAAAAATAGAAACTGCTGGAGCAAAAACTGGCTGTTAATTTGATTTTTTTGAAAAATATTCCTCTTGTCCAAAGCCTGAAGCAGCATTTAATGAACAGTGCACGCTCAAGGTCCTATCCGCGCGGATGAGTTTGTCATTTTCAGAGGGCTATAAATTGAGGCCTTCAGTCTCAAAAATAAGAGAGAAGAACACATTTCCTCAACTGCACTTTGGCGAAAATAGAGAGAAAACAGTGAGAATTCCATAGAATTGTCACCTTTTTCTCAACTATTCAACCAAAATCACACTCACTCAAACACTCTCATATTCAAGCCTCAAACACTCTTACTTTCAAGCCAAAAACTCCAAAACACAAAGAAGATTGGTATAACCTCCCTCTTCTTACCCTAAATCTCTCATCCATGCATGCATTTTCAAGCTACAAAATGTAGTTCATTCATCTTCTTGCCCTAGATCCAAGAAGATCACCATGGAAGTTCATCTCCATGGATGATCTTCTTCAAGGATCTACATTATTTTCAAAGTGTTCTTACTTACTTGCAAAGAAAACACATTTTCAAAACCCTAAAACTCATTTTCATACATCAAATCTCATTTTCAAAGGATAAAATTCCCCTTTCCAAGCAAATGAAGTGCTTAGTCCTAATGTACCCCAAGGATGGTTTGATATAGTTGATTCACCACTAAAATGTCAAGTGATCACTAATCAAAACCTATGGAAATGGGGACAAGCATGGATGCCAAATCCCCTTTTAAATCATGTTTTACTTCAAGAAGAAGTTGCTGTCCAGTAGCAATTTTCTAAGACCCCAGTCCATGGTCTAATTTTTTGGACACAGATAAACTTGGAATTTGGTATTGACTACAAAACACTTTTTGTAGCCAACATCTAGAGATTTCCATACATATTTTTACTTTATTTTTTGCGTGAGTAAAACTCTATTTTCCAAATTTTCTTTTGAAGGTCAGATCACCAGTCTCTGGGAGTCCAGATCTCATATCTGAGATTTCCAGAAGGTTTTGGGTCCTCAAATCTTCTCCAAAATGAAAAATTATTTCACATAAATCTTATTTGAGGTGTCTGGAACAACTTTCATTCTCTGAGTTTTCTCAGATTATGAAGTTTTGAAGCCCTTAAATCTATTTCAAAATCAAGTGTCCACTGCCTTTTTCATTCTGGCAAAAGTGGTTTCCAACTTCCAAATATCTTTTGAGTACCAAAACTCAACCCAAAAATCACACCAAAAATCATGGGATCTGTCCAAAGTCTAATAAAGAATTCCCAATTTTTACTTTTCTGAGTTTCAACTTATTTCGGCCAAAACACACACACACACACACACAAATGATTTCAAAGTTTTGGCCCTTAAAACAAAACGGCGTGGCGACTCCGTCTTTTTCCGGTTTTATTTGATTTTCAAAGAAACGCAAAATCGAATTTTCCCGCGAAATTGGAATTTCAACATCGTCACACTCTCCTCACTTCGAGTCAAAAATCCGGCATGTCCTCTCGTCGCTTCATGGCAAAATTTCAGCATAATCTCCCGGTAGTATGTGTCAAGAATTTCGACATGATCTCGTGTTAGCACATGTCGAAAATGCGTCATGACCTCTTGGAAGCCAAGTCGAGAAATCGACATGTACCCACGTCGAGACATGTCAAAGCTTTGACACGTACTCACGTTGAGTTATGTCGTAATTTCGTCATGAAGAAGGAGAGTATGCCAAGATCTTGGAGACGAAGTATGACTCGGACTTTGTGAGAAAATTTTGAAAACCGAGTTTGAAAAATGTTTTGAAAAGTATTTTGCCAAAAACCAACCGGTCACGGTAGAAAGTGTGTCACGGACAAGTGTTGGCTCCTACTCTATAGGCTGGGAGGACTTTAGGCGCTCAAGCGTAAGCGAAACACGTCACTGTCCGCGATGCCGTCCGTACACTCCCGGGCTCTAACTCTATGTGCGGGTAGCGTGCGAGTAGTGTGAAGGTATCTTCTAGGAAAATATTTTTTGCTTTTTTTTTTAAAAAAGATTTTTTTCCCTTTTTTTTTTTTTTAAATGCAATAAGTATGCAAAAAAGAAAAAGAACGAGTCCAAAGCACGACAAAAGGGGACTGCCCCAAATGCCAAGAAATCACCAACAACTGCATCTCAGAATTGCTCTGCCCTGTCCAACTGATCAGCTGAAACTGTTTTTTGCACTTCCTTCCTATTTCGTCCGACAGAGGACTTCCCAGAGAGGGGATGTCGTCCGACATAGGGATTCTCACCAACAGAACCAAGCAAATAGCAAGGGGGAAGCCCCAACACCAAAATACCATCATACCAAGGCATATAAAGCATGTAGGCACAAAAGCATGGCAAGGCACATAGGAGCACACATAATGACACAAATCACACACAAGGAGAATGAAGAAATTGTCCAAGTTTATTTAAAGAAAGTTAGACCCTCTTAAGAAAAGCTTTTCCGTTTTCAAAAAAAAAGAAGAATGATATTGATACGTGGGATTGTTAGACCACAATTTATCCCAAGTCCCGAGTTAGGAAGCGATACAAGAAAATTAGTGATTTCCACCTATATACCAAGCATCACTCTTTTTTATTAAAATAAAAGCTTTTCAATGTTGTCCCCGGCGGAGTCGCCACTAAATGAACACCCTCCGAAAGAATTCGTGATTTAATTTGTTATGATCTTTTCTTTCTTTGTTTTTGGGAGTCGCCACGCCGTTTTTAAGGAAACCATTGAAAAACCTTCGGAAATGAGAAAATGGGTTCGGGGGTCAAATTACGATGTGGGAAGAGAATATGGAGCTCACCCACATCGCCTCTTTCGAGACTTTTAATCAAACATTGGACAATTATAATCATTCAAAGTGTGTGCTATTTGTGTCAACAAACAAGGCATGCAAATTTAGATTTCATTGATGGCATTGAAACTGGATACAACTTGTGAACCATGAAAGGGGGCCACACCCTTACAAACGATGACTTGCATTACAAGGCAGGAGATGGGACAATCTGTCCAGGGAACTCGGATGTCATCCGACACAGGACTTCCTAAGAAGAGGGATGTCGGACGACATAAGACATCCTGGTCAGGTTGTCTCTTACAACACCAAAGCTATTCCAGAATTAAAACAATGTTATTTTAATTAAAGAGAGACACTATTCAGGGTCTAAGACCAGTTTGGGGTTGATCGGAGCGAACAAAGTCAAGATTGACTTTTAATGATACGGATGTCGTATGACGCCAAAGGCTATCCATGCCACACGACAAATCGCCTCCATCAATGGGTTACACCCAAACAGATCTTAGGCTTCCCAAATAGTGGTAAATGAACTAAAACTACTTGAACACAACTTTGAATCACAAAGGGGATCAATCTGAGTAGATCTGAAGTCGCTGAAAGCCAAACAGCTTTCTGGGAGCTCTATGTCGTATGACACAGGACCCCTTGAGGAGTCCCATGTCGTCCGACATAGGTGTCCTATTTCAGTGCCCTTCAGCAAACTGATCCCTCCTTGCTTTCTAACATGAATCTAAGCTATAATACTAACTGGAAACAGCATAACAACATTAATACGTGAGTATTATGGGAGGATCACATGGCTTTAATGGCCAAATGTGATGAATCACATGTTTTTGGCCATTATCATGTAGCCATCACCTCCTAACTCAAACACAATCAACCAAGATGCAAACTTTAATGCAACTAAGGCTACCAAATGTCCAGATCTGAGGTGAGGAGATGTGAATATGGAAGATTCACATCTCCACAACCTTTGTCATGCAAAATCATAAATATTCACATATTATTGAACAATAAAGCATGCAAGGTAAAATGGATGAGTATGCAAGAAGTAATCAGAGAGAGAAAGGGTTTAGTGGCTACCTATTGTAGTCCACAAGGTAGAAGCACCAATAGTATGGTGTTCACCCCTTCAAAACACCAACAAAGGAGCTCCTTCTTTGGTCCTTAGCTTGGATGTGTGTGTGTGAGAGGAGGGAGGTGAGTGTGTGTGTGTGTGAGAGAGAGAGAGAGTGAGCCTCTATTTTAGCAGAGTGCTTTTACTTGCCAAAGTCCCCCCTAAAATGATCAGCCAAGCCCTTTATTTATAGGCATGCTGATGAGAGGTCTTATGTCGGACGACATAGGGCGTTAACCGCCTTTGGGTTGCCCTATGTCGGACGACACCGGTCAACTTTATGACAACATGGGCCGTAGGAAGGCAGGCCCAATGGATCAATCATGGCTTGGATAATTCAGGCTCAAAATGCACTTTAGCAAATAAATGAGCCCAAAATTAATGCCAACCATGGAAAGCGGACCCAAAAACACGAGTTCGGGTCGGGGTACTCACACCAAGGCCCATCAGCCAAGGTCAGTCGACCTATCTCATTGTCTGACCTCTATGGTCCCGACCTAGCTTTGTCCGACATACGATCTATATCTCTTACGAGTATCATCCGGCTACATCAAGCAGTCAGGTCGACCTAGACTCAAATAGGCGACCTCAACCTACAATACGTACGTCGACCTACAGAACATCATCCGGCTAAATCAAGCAGTCAGGTCGACCTAGACTCAAACAGGCGATCTCGACCTACAATACGTACGTCGACCTACAGAACATCATCCGGCTACATCAAGCAGTCAGGTCGACCTAGACTCAAACAGGCGACCTCGACCTACAATATGTACGTCGACCTACAGAACATCATTCGGCTACATCAAGCAGTCAGGTCGACCTAAACTCAAACAGGCGACCTCGACCTACAATACGTACGTCGACCTACAGAGTCAGAACGTGCTTATAATCCTTTCCATAACAGGATTCCTACAAATCAGGATTTATATGCGTACTTGATCTCCTACACAATCTGATCCACGATTCTAGGAATCTCATAAAATCCTACTACAATTATATCTCTCATCCTAATCCTATATAAGGAGTAATCTCACCCCAAAAAAGGTACACACATTCTCTTTACCCAAAATACATTATGCCTCCCTCTCGCGGTTCATATCATCTCTCCATACAGATGCTTATTCTCACGCCGGAGGGTTTGCGCGGGGTAACTCCTCGCGCACTAACGGTGTCTGTTTTGCAGATTGTCCGTTCGTTCGTCCAGGAATCCAACGCTGCGTTCCCGACAGATCAGGTACCCCCGATATCACCCATTTTATGCATCATCAGTTTGGTTACATTGCCGGGGACAAGAGTATAGCGAATGGCGGACTGTAGCGTATGACAATGGAAATAAAATTGAAATACGGACGAGGAATAATATCTCCATTCAAAATGGGCCAACAATTCCTTCTGTTGCCATGGACGAGCTTAGAAAATTTGTCACTGAGAAGATTTAACTTGAAGGCTCTTAGGTGGCGGTATAACCAATCCTTGATTGGTCACGATCCTCTCCACTGACCAGGTGCCTTCCTTCCATTAATATGGTTTCTCATATCACCTGTTAATACCTACACTTTAGCATCCCTAATGCTTTGCCGATATTTACAAATTAGATGCAATAATATTATTGGGGCATTTATAAACAGTCCTAACCTCAACCCCTGAAAATATGTAGAAAAATATATGCATATATTGCTGCCATAATTACTGCTTTCAACAATTGCTTGATTAGGGAAATAGTAAAATTAGCAATTGGCGTGCAAACATCTCAAATCAAAATAAATAAATGGGACTATAAATTGGATTGCCTTGACTTTTGCTTTGGACATTAATCTTTCTGGCAGCATATATGAATGGCAAATAATGCATTGTCAAAATTTGTCACAAAACTGCCTTATTACTCTTGTTCCCTGAGTATTACACATAAGTAAGGCAGACCCCCGGCCTCGATCTCGTCCAAAGCAGACCGCCTAAGCAGATAGTTCAAGCCGACATGAAAGACCGAGCAGGCAATATGCCCTCCGGCCAGGCTCAAAACTTTCGAAACTCAACTGTACAACATATTTTTTTTGTGCACTCTGGTACGTGATTTCAGGATTGCAGTCGTTTCGGGGAGGCAACAAAGGAATTGGATTAGAGATATGTCGACAATTAGCAGCTTCCAGTGATGTTTTGGTACTACTTACTACAAGAGACGAGGCAAGGGGTACTGAAGCTGCTGAAAGTCTCAGTGCCTCTGGCTTATCAAACGTCGTTTTTCATCAGCTTGATGTTACAAACCCTGCAAGCATAGCTTCATTAGTAAATTACATCAGAAAGCAATTTGAGAAGCTTGACATACTAGTCAAACAATGCAGGCATTTCTGGAGTCATTGTTGATGAAAAATTGTTCCACATTTTAAATCTCAAAACTGGTGAGGTTATGGGTGCAAGGGCTGAGCAGGCCAAGAAGGCTGTGTTGCAAACTTATGAGACAGCTGAAGGGTGTCTTGGAACAAATTATTAAGCATCCAAACAAGTGACACAAGCTCTTATTCCACTTTTGCAGAAGTCTGGTTCTGCATGAATAGTCAATATATCATCTCAATTAGGCAAACTAAAGAGGGGGTGCTAGCTCTTAAGCTTAATGAGGCAACTCAAAAACAGGGAGCACTAGTAACATCTCGCCTCTTTGCTCGAACAAGTGAGCAAGCCCCATAGCACTCTGCAAGAGCCACGATCATCATCGGCAAGCGAAGAAAGTGAATCACAGGTTAAGCAATATAGCAGGCTGAGCAAGACGTAACCATGCTTGAACTACCATAGTTGAAGTGCATCTTGAAAACCAACTCACCTGTCAAGTACTATATGTTGTGGGTATTTTTCAGCATGGTGACATCTTCAGTTGATCCTGCATATCAAGATGTCATTCCACTGTAAGTATTGTTTTAATATTTACTTATTTAATATTTCCTAATATATTTATTCTTATTTTCCAAGAATTAAGAGAGAAGAAATGCGGGATATTCTCCAAAGACGTTCAACATACCTTCAACGGCTAGGGCGACTTGGTCTCACGGAGGTTGAAAGGATAAGCTTATATCCCGAGATTGTAGGAACCGTATTTGACTCCTTCATACTTATTTATATTTAAGGGGAAATGGAGATGGAACACACTAATGCTCAGACGCACACACACTCTACGCACGAACTGATTGTAATCCTCTCCATTCTCTTCCAAAGTTGTACTCATAATCATCATAGTGAAACTTTTAAGGTTGGAGACCTAACTCCCGAGGTTTTTTCCAAAGAGGTTATCACCTCCAAGGTTTTCCTCGTTAACAAATCGTGGTGTCATTATTTCTTTTTCTTGCTTTTGTTCCATATAGTCGAATTCCATAGTCCCCTCCTTATTGTTCAATCCACACACTAAACAAAGTTAAGATTCAACTCTATTGTTTTTTCTACCAAAACAATTTGGCGCCCACCGAGGGGCCTCGTGGTTTATCGATTATTTGGATCATTTCCTAAGCAAATTCATTATGTCTGCACCCCCCAATGTGTCCGCCGCCGGCAAGAGTCCCGCCGTTGTTCCCACATCAGGAGGAAGAACCAGCTTGTTACCACCACCTCCTCAGACCGGACCTCAGCCAACTCAACTTATGAAGACTCCACAAAAGGGAACAACCTCTTCCAATGTAGATGTTGACATCCGGAGTATCCCGACCGTGTTGAATCAAAGGTTGGACCAAGAAGACAAAGAACTCGAAGGTGCCGACCAATTCCATGATTAAGATGCAGAAAGATCAACAGCTCATCGCGTCTCGGCTTGACAACATATCACCATCAAGCGCTGCAAGGGTTCTCAACTTTGACAACACCGGAGGATCTACATTTCAGTAGTGAATTCATCCCAATGGGCAGTCCTCCTCAAACTCATCCGCCGACATCCTTAATGATGTCGACATCCTTGCCCTGGGGACACCCCATTGACGCCATCTTCCGCAGATTCACCCCGTTCATTCCATTCATTGACAACACTACCGGTCACGACTACTACGAACAACTCTGGTTTGCTAAATAATCTTTTTAATAATAATAATTTCAATCGTATTCCTATGGTCGACCCTTTTGCAGAAACCCACTAGCCAAACAGATGCGGGATCTCGTAGAGCCGATAATGAACGTGCTGTGCGTAACTCCTCCAATCCAACCCGTGACTCAAAACTGCTACAATCAATCCCGGTTTATCCCAAAGAATTGCAAATGTTGACATCCCAAAGCGTTTCAGTGTACCATCTATGAAGTTGTACGACGGCACCACGGACCCGCAGGAGCATGTTGCACACTATCAAGAAAAGATGGACATAATTCATATTCCTCTTCAATTCCGGGAGGCCTCGCTTATGCAGGGATTTGGATCAACCTTGTCTGGACCAGCCCTCAAATGGTTGATTAGGCAACCTCTAGGTTCAATTGGTTCTTACGCCCGGCTTATCAACATGTTCTATAACCAATTCTCATGCAATGACAATTTGAAAGGTTGACAAGTGATCTCTACAATGTGACCCAAACCTAATGAAACTCTAAAGGATTATGTCCACCGGTTCAATAAGGAAGTGCTAGAAATTCCCAATCTTGACATGTCGACAAATTATGAGAGTAGCATTCAAAATGGGGTCAAGAAAAATTCACAAAGATTATCAAGATTTGGTGATGACTCCTTGTAAGCGGTTGGAAGAAGTCAGAGCAGGCAGTGAGATTCATAAGACGGAGGAAGACGAGCTGCGAAGATCGAAGTCCTCATCCAAGATGTCGACATATGACAACCCCGACAGTAAAGAATGAATCGTCCCATCGCAGAACCACCGTTCCAATCCTTATCCGAGAATTGACACTAGCAAAATTAATTCAATAGACGGTGAGGATGAAGATAACGATAATGTGCCTAACATTTCTGATTATTGTTTTTCCGTTGACATTTCGTATACTCGTGCAATGGGCAACCTTGGGGACGAAGCCAGATGGCCAAAGAAGCCGGACAAAGCCACAGGATGGCGTGACAAATCAAAATGGTGCGCTTACCATGAAGACTTTGGACATGTTATTGAAGATTGCATCGCACTAAGGAAGGAGATCGCCATCGGCTCTCGAAAGGACATCTTAAGGAGTTCTTTGGGATCTAGGAAGAAGAAGGCTGAAAATGCGGAAGCTCCTCATGAAGCCGAAAGACCGGTTTCTCCCAAGCATCAACGAAGGTGATCAATTTTATCGCCGGAGGTTCGAAATATGTGGCACATCCTATTCTCATGAAGAAACGACATGCTAAAGAGTCAAAAGAGGAGAAGCTGTAAAGACAAATGTTTCAGATGTCGACACCCGCCAGATCCAATTTCACCTTTGATGAAAGTGATTGAGATAACTTGCTGGAACCCCATCACGACGGTCTAGTTATTTCCTTGCAGATCGCCAATTGTACAATCCGGCGCATACTGGTTGATGGGGGTAGCTCTGTAAATCTTATTATGTTGGGCACTCTTAAGGAAATGAACATCCCAGAATCAGAGATCATTAAGAAGTCCTCAGTACTGGTAAGCTTCAGTGGGGAAGTCAAAGAAACGGTGGGGGAGATAAAGCTTCCTATATACTCGAAGGGCCTCAATACCATGGAACGGTTCTGCGTAATTGATTGCGCAACATCTTACAATGTCATTCTTGGAAGACCGTGGATTCATGGAATGAAGGCTGTACCCTCCACTTACCATCAGTGTGTGAAGTTTCCAACACCTTGGGGTGTCGCTAAGATTTACAAGTGATCAACCGTGGCCAAGGAATGTTATAAAACTTCAATGAAGGCGTCGACATCTCCAAAACAAGCATAGCAATTACCGAGGAAAGTACGTGAAGTCCTGGAAGCTAGGGAGGATGATGTGAATGAAGTATTGCTAGACCCTTCCAACCCGGACATCAAAGTACTTATTGGCACTGACATCCCATCAGATATAGAAGAAAAGCTTGTGGATTTATTAAGAAGCAGAATAAAGAGTTTTGCTTGGAAACATGATGACATGACAGGCATCAGCAAAGATGTCATCACTCACAAACTTAACGTAGATCCTAGCTTCAAACCAAGACACCGTAAACGTAGGAAGTTTGCAGAAACCAGAAACCAGATCATCAAGGAAGAGGTAGAGCACCTACTCAAAGCCAACATGATACGAGAGGTCGATTATCCAAGATGGTTAGCAAACGTGGTTGTGGTAGAGAAGAGAAACGGGAAATGGCGAGTCTGTGTCGACTTCACCGACTTAAACAAAGCATGTCCAAAAGATCCTTTTCCTTTGCCGCACATAGATTCGTTAGTTGATGCCACCTCCGGACATGAACTCCTCACATTCATGGACGCGTCCTCAGGATTTCAACAAATTCAGATGGAACCATCTGACCAAGAGGACACCGCCTTCATAACACCCACAGGTATTTATTGTTATATTGCCATGCCTTTTGGACTAAAAAATGCAGGTGCAACATATCAGAGGCTCGTCAACAAAATGTTCAAGGATCAGATTGGGGACACAATGGAGGTATACATCGATGACATGGTAGTAAAATCCAAGAAAGCCGAAGATCACATAAGCAACCTCTCTCAAGCCTTTGACATCTTGGATTGTTTCAATATGAAACTTAATCCAGCTAAATGCAACTTTGGAATGAAGGCCGGGAAGTTTTTGGGCTATATGGTTACTAAAAGAGGCATTGAAGCTGCCCCAGAACAGATACGTGCTATTATCAACCTGTCATCGCCTCAATCTGTCAAAGACGTCCAAAGGTTGACGGGAAAGATTGCTGCGCTCACCAGATTCATTTCAAAATCCTCAGATCGATGCAAACCTTTCTACGATATCTTAAGAAAGAACAAGAAGTTCCAATGGGAGGACCAACATGAAGAAGCCTTTCAGGAGCTCAAAACTTACCTGTCGACACCTCCATTATTGGCCAAACCTCAGAAGGAAGAACATCTTTACATCTACCTAGCAGTGTCCGAAGGCGCTGTAAGCGCAGTCTTGGTGACAGAACGAGATGGTAATCAGCAACCCATCTACTATATAAGTAAGACACTCTTAGATGCGGAGACCAGGTATTCTCATTTACAAAAGTTAATTTTAGCTTTGATAACTGCTTCTATTAAATTAAGGCACTATTTTGAAACACATACTATAATTGTACGCACTAACTATCCTATTAAGAATGTTATGAGAAAACCAGAGATGTCAGGTCGAATGGCGAAATGGTCTGTACAATTAAGCACATACGACATCAAGTATGAGCCCAGAACTGCAATAAAATCCCAAGCCCTAGCTGATTTTGTGGCTGATTTCAGTCCAACCCTGCAACAAGAGGTGGAATTGGAAGTACAGCAACTTCAAGATGATGACATCCTGAAAGTTTGGACTCTCTATACAGATGGTGCTTCTAACATGAGAGGTACAGGTCTGGGAGTTATACTAAAATCGCCACAAGGGGACATAATACCACAATCCATCAGTTGCAATTTCAAGGCTACCAACAATGAAGCAGAGTATGAGGCACTAATCGCAGGTTTAACAACAGCCCAGGACCTAGATGTCAAGCATATCCGGGTGTTCATGGATTCTTTGCTAATTGTTAACCACTACAACGGATCCTACACAGCGAAAAATGCTAAGATGACGACATATTTGGAAATTGTAAAAATTCTTTCGGCCAAATTCAAATCATTTTCCTTAGAACAAATCCCACGAGAAGAAAATTCTCAAGCAGATGCTCTGGCAAACTTGGGTTCAGCCTTCAAAAGCATTTCACAAACCAGTATCCCAATTGTGCATATTGACATCCCGGCAGTTGATCATCTTGAGATGTTCGCTCTAGATGTCGACATACCTTCCTCTCCAGCAGCAACTTCTTGGACAGCTCCTATTATCAAGTATCTCTTAGATGATATGATCCCAGCTGAGGAGAAAAATGCTAGAGCATTCAGGGTAAGAGTATCTAAATATTTACTTATTGATAACCTCTTGTTTAGAAAATCTGCTGCAGGTCACTACTTAAGATGTCTAGAAGCAGATAGAGCCCATCAGGTTCTCAAGGAGCTGCACGAAGGAGAATGTGGAAATCATACCGGGGGCAGAAGCCTGCATACCAAGGCTCTTAGAATGGGCTATTTTTGGCCCACAATGAGAAAAGACGCTGTCGATTACGCAAAGAAATGTGATTCCTGTCAACGACATGGGGACATCCTACACCAACCAGCTGAATTGCTACATCCTATTCTGTCTCCATGGCCGTTTATGGTTTGGGGAATGGACATTGTAGGAAAATTACCCAGGGCACCAGGTGGAAGAGTATTTTTACTGGCTATGACAGACTACTTTTCTAAATGGGTAGAAGCTGAGGCATACGTACAAGTTCGTGACAAAGAGGTTATATCTTTTATCAAAAGAAACATATTCAGTCGATTTGGAATACCATCAGAGATAATTTGTGACAACGGCTCTCAATTCATTAGTAAGAGAACCCAAGATTTCTTGACATCTTGGGGAGTCAAGATGGTGACATCTTCACCCGTTCACCCTCAAGCCAATGGACAGGCAGAATCTAGCAATAAAATAATCATAAGCAACTTGAAAAAGAGACTGAACCAGAAGAAAGGGCGATGGGCAGAAGAGTTACCAATGGTTCTATGGGATGACAGAACGACATCTAAGAACGCTACTGGTCAAACCCCCTATTCACTTGTATTTGGAACCGAATCAGTTATTCCAGCAGAAGTCCTTATACCTACGGCCAGATACAGTTTGTTGACGTCTGAACATAACAAAGACATCTTGATACATGACCTAGATACCGTGGACGAACTGAGGGACATGGCCAAAGTTCGCATGGCAGCATATCAACAAAGGGTAGCCAGATCTTATAACAAAAACGTAAGGATTAGAAGGTTTCAAGTAGGAGACTTAGTCCTACGAAAGGCATTCCAAAATACAAAGGAGCCCAATGCAGGCAAGCTTGCCCCAAAATGGGAAGGACCCTACTTAATAGATGCACAAGCCGGGAAAGGAGCATATCGCCTGGCAACCTTGGATGGCCAAATGATACCGCGAAGTTGGAACGCCATTCATCTTAAAAGGTATTACATTTAAACAAAATTCCCCATGAACTCATCTTTTCCAGGTATGGATCGTCTTTTAATTTTTTGCAACCTTTCTTTTTTCCTATGTACCTTTTTAATTCTTTACAAAACAAGATGTCGCTAACGTACTTTGTGGAGAGACGTCAACCTTAGTTGGCGTCCGTTTTTAACATGTTTTTGTCTTATGAGGTATTAACACATTTACATGGGGACATGTCAAAAGCACGCGAAGAACAACGAATTCTCCTCCGTCAGAGACTGGCCATCTCTTCTTAAGTAAAGGTACACAATCCCTTCTAAGGTTTAAAGAGTTAATTACCTCTTTCTTAAGATGTTAGGTTACCACACCTTCGGCTGGAGCGCAAGTTATCTCTTTAATTGAGGTGTGGGGTGGGCCTATATGGGTAAACTCATATAGCTTACCCATTCCCACTCAGTTAAATGATTGATCTTACGTATTATTCTTATGGTTATGACATATACGTGTCATCTAAAGTATCTACGGGTTATGGCATATACATGTCATCTTAAGTACCTACCGTTTTGACATACTCTCATGTCACCTTATGAGCATAACAAAGGATCATCCAAAGAAAAATTTTATCCAAAATATAGCAAGCCTTGACACGCTTGAAAATCATTAAACCATAAAGTTATCATAAAAGCATCCAAACTACTAAACTTAAAGTGCAAAAGTGTTGGACCAACCCAACACGTAAAGGAAATTGTCTTTGGTCCTTATGGACCCATTACATAACCAAACGAAAATAAAAATTGTTTTAAGGGATTCCACCCCAGTAACATCATCAAAAGACCAAGAACAAAGTTGTTTTACCTTCTTTTTTAGGTGGCTTCTGCCGCAGGTGTTGTATTTGGGTTAACTTCTCCATCTACTGGTGCATCCTTAACGATCGCTTCATACGGGCTTGACGACACCTCGCCCTCATCCATCACCTCACCTGTCAACTTAAACAAATAGGCACACTCCCTGTTGATATCCCAAGTATCAGCCTTCCCTTCTTGATACTCCTTCATCATTTTTATCTTGCATTGAGAAACAGTTTTTGCCGCAGCCAGTTTGCAGGAATTCTTCACATCTGCGATCTCTTTGTGATGATCATCCTCGCTTTTCGCCAGACTATTCAGTAAGTCCTTCACCGTTTGTTCTTGCTCTCCCAATGACTTGCTTTGTTGCTCCAGGGTCTTCTCATGTTCCTTCACCTTGTTTTCTAACGCTAACTTCTCCTTCCTAACCAAAGCGATGTCAGCTTTGGACTTCTTCTTTAGCATCTCAACTTCTTTTACCAACTCCTCCACATACCCTACAGTCTGAAAAATAATAACTCGACATTACTAGATGTTATAAAAACTTTTGAGCTAGTCAATATCCAATTAACAGTATCTTACCCCAGTCGCAAAGCTCATGAATTTCTTCTTAAAATCTCCTACTGACATTCCATCAAAGGAATCTCCAACCTCGACTACCTCCTCTTGATTAGCCTTTCGCTTCTTTACTCTAGAACCAATACCTGCATTATCATCCAAAGTTGGGGTCTTCTTAGGAGCGGGCGGGGGCTTCATCTCTATCTTCACAGTAGAGCCTGTAAACATGGCCTCAATTTCATCGAGGTCAAAATCCGATCCTGAGATGACTGGTTTGGAAACTGTATTGACATATGAAAGATTGTCAATAAGTATAGTGCATTAGTTTGACAAACTAAACTGAGAGGACAACACGCTTACCTGTGGACATAATAACGGAGGTGGAGGCCTTTTGGTCTTCCGGGATAGTCAAAGATGCTTCCAATAAACCCTTAGGAGATCTCTTATCTGGAGGGAGCCTGAAAAATTCTTCAATCTTGGTTAGAGTGTCTTCAGCAGGTGGGAACAGTTCTCCCCAGTCGATATCTGCATAAAGGCAAGAACAATTACAATTCAGTTTGTCTCAAGAACAGGAAGTCACAAAAGTAAGAATTTAAGTACCTCCCTTGTTCCACTCGCTTGAAATCTCATTTCCTTCTCCAATAGATGCCCTATCAACAAAGAAAAATCTATTTTTCCATCCCCTATCACTAGATGATGTGGTGCTCATTAGGGAACTCCTACCTGACCTCTTCCTAAAAAGGTATCTTTTGGAACCAAAGGGTTGAAGATCGTACGAATATGCAATTTCATGGAGCCCTAGGTTTAATCCGTTCTCTCGGTTCACTTTAATGACAAAAGCAAAAACTCGCCAAGCCATCGGCATCAGTTGAGCATAAGCGAGTTGGGTCTTTTGGAAGAACTCAGAAACCAACAAAGGAAAAGGGTAGCTGAACCCTAGAAGAAAGGGATACTCGAAGAAACAGATCCATTTGCGAGAAACGTAATCAGACCTAAGCTTTACGGAAAAAGGATGAAAAATTGTACCATTTGGGAAGTAGCATTGTTGTTTCATGGACTCTATTTGGGAATCACTGAACAAGCAAGTCTCTTCGTCTGGTTTTGCAAGAAGGCTTTCGCAAACGAAATCATCGAGACTAATTTTTTTGGGGCCTTGTGGGGTTGGGACACTCTTAGTTTTGGTCGAGGACCACCTGGTCCTACCCATGGTTGACAAAGGAAAGAAAAAAGATAAACAATGGAAGAAGATGAGAAGCGGAGAAATGTTACCTTGAAAGATGAACGGCGCCGTAACAGGGGTGAAAGAGAAGCTTTGAGAAGCTTATTTATCCAAGCGGTTATTAAAAAGAAAAAGGATTCTTTTTTCAAAAAAGTTACTTTTCCAAGCGCTTCTCCCCAACCGTCCATTGACGCCACGTATCCCTAAACCGTCCCATCAAAGCAGAGCTGGCGGTTGGGCATTTAATTGGACAGAAAAACATTTTGCCTCTTCAGTTGCCTACATAGCCAAATGTTTTTGGGGACAAATTGTTGTGGGTATTTTTCAACATGGTGACATCTTCAGTTGATCCTGCATATCAAGATGTCATTCCACTGTAAGTATTGTTTTAATATTTACTTATTTAATATTTCCTAATATATTTATTCTTATTTTCCAGTAATTAAGAGAGAAGAAATGCGGGATATTCTCCAGCACGTTCAACATACCTTCAACGGCTAGGGCGACTTGGTCTCACGGAGGTTGAAAGGATAAGCTTATATCCCGAGATTGTAGGAACCGTATTTGACTCCTTCATACTTATTTATATTTAAGGGGAAATGGAGATGGAACACACTAATGCTCAGACGCACACACACTCTACGCACGAACTGATTGTAATCCTCTCCATTCTCTTCCAAAGTTGTACTCATAATCATCATAGTGAAACTTTTAAGGTTGGAGACCTAACTCCCGGGGTTTTTTCCAAAGAGGTTATCACCTCCAAGGTTTTCCTCGTTAACAAATCGTGGTGTCATTATTTCTTTTTCTTGCTTTTGTTCCATATAGTCGAATTCCATAGTCCCCTCCTTATTGTTCAATCCACACACTAAACAAAGTTAAGATTCAACTCTATTGTTTTTTCTACCAAAACACTATAGCTGGACGAACACACATGCAGGACGAGCACGAAGCCCAGAGCAACTTTTACCACTGTCTTCCTTGTCCGACAGTTGCTGACTGCATCACCGGAACGACCTGAAAACAATGAAGCAACCAATCATGTCGGGCCGAAGAGTGCTTGACCTTGCCCAACTACCTATCACCAAATCATTAAGAAATCCTCGCTCAATCAGACAAACTCCGACCCTTATCAGGTGCATTGGTTCCACATCTACACTCAGTTTTCTGAATCCAATTTACAGCATACTAATATGCTTAAATATGAAATTTGAACTCAGTTTTTCTTTTGAATTCAATTCACATCATAATAATGTGCTTATATATACCATTTACAAATTATACTACATGTATCTCTGACTGATTATTTGCATTTGTGCGAGGCAACAACAATCGAGGAAAACAATAAAGCCGAGTAGGCCTTCCAACCTCCAAGCACATGAGCCGAGCAATCATATGCACAGAGTAATTATTTGAGAAAAACATGGCGATGATGGATATGTTTTCATATCCATTTTATATGTTCTAAATTCTATTTATTGCAAAATTTCCGAGTAAAAATGTAGTTTAATTATTTTGTTAGTGTTATTTTAATTTCAGGTTGAAAAGGTGGAAAAGTGGGTGGTTTAAGGTGGAGAAAAGATTAAAATTCGAGACGAAGCGAAGCGGAGGAATTATTGAAGAATTAAAAATTGGCTAGCCAAGCCCAACGGCGACCGCCCAAACAAGGCCGAAGCCCTACGGCGGTCGCCCAAGCCCCTTGTGCGGTCGCCCATCCAGTCAGGCTAGGCCAAATCCTTTCCCAAGCCAAGGCCATGCCATTTTCCATGCCATTTTCCAGCCACTCACTGCCTTGATTTTTGTTGGGCTTTAATTTTTTGGCCCAATCCTCTCATGGTCTAACTAACCTTTTTCCATGAAGTATAAATAGAAATGTTTGTATAAATTTTAGGTTAAGTTTAGATTTTTGGAGAACAAGAAGGAGGCGGAGGGAGGAGAAATCCTCCATTGTTCCATTACTAAGGTTTTGCTTCTTTATTTTTATTTTATAATTTTTTATTATTATGAGTAGTTAATTTTCTTATTTCATGGATTGAATTTAGCTTTATTGCCTAATTTTATGCCATAAATCATTTTATCATTGTGCTTTCTCTCTCTAGATCATCTTAGCATTTTAATTGGGTTTTCAAGATTGCAATTTTAGATCTAGTCTCTTTTGGTCTTTTCAACATATTTGTGTTTTTAATTCACTATTGATTTGGGGATTTTAAACAAAGGCACATGCTTTGGTGATAAAATTGGTTTGATTCCGTTATAGAAGTTAAATTGATTTTGGTTCTTTTAATTCTTTTGATCTTATTGCTTCCTAAATTAATTGCTTGAACTTGATTTGCGAAAAGTGATTGATTTTGGAAAGTGAGAGTGTAATCCGGCCGCCTCACCGTCCCACTCTCTATTAAAGTGAATGAACCCTAGTGAGAGTGCACATGCTTAGTCAAAATTGGCATGAAATGGATAATTTAGTGAAGTTCAATTCGTGAAACTCGTTTAATATTGTTAACTCTAGTTGTTAATTGTGCTTGTTTTTATTTGTTCTTATTTGTAAGTTTACTTGCTTCTTATTAGTTTTAGTCTTAAAAAAAAAAAACCAACCCCCCTTTTTATTTGTTTTTATTACTTTAGTATACACTATTCAAATTGACTTAATCACCCAACAAATCTCCGTGGACACGACCCCTACTTGTGTACGCTATCACAACGACACTCGTACACTTGCGAGAGGTATTTTATTACAAGTGGGAGTTTTAACCCATCAAGTTTTTGGCGCCGTTGCCGGGGATTTGTTTAAGTTGAATTTGTTGATTTAGGTAGTGTACATAACTTAGGTAGTGTAAATATTTGTGAACTTAGGTAGTGTAAATTTTTGTGTAGTGTAATTTTTTTTTGTGGACTCAAGGATGCATAATTATGGCATCTATGAGTCGTGTGTTTATTGTGGATTATGCTCACATGCTTCATATGAGTGTCGTTCGAGGACGTATTCTTTTGAGTGTTATCCACAGGTTCAAGAAATGAGTCTGTTCCATCCGTGACAACAATATGAACATTTTCCCGACTCCTACAATCAAGAGTGGGAAAACCAAAGCCAAGCATGGAACACTTATGAGCCACAATCTCAACTTGAAATGCAATCATGGGAGGAGGAGTTTAATAATGTAAAGGAGGAATATCACCTCTTGAAGGAGGAGAATTTTCTTTTGAAAGAGGAAGCTCTTATTTTGAAAGAGGAGAGACGTCAACAAGACAAGCAATTTAAGGCAACCATGAGTCCAATGGAGGCACAAATGCAACAATTGATGGATATGATTCTTTCACAACCCAAAGAACAACTATTGGAGGACACATTGGGGAACTTTGTCTATGAAGACTTCGATGAAGAACTTGAGAACGAACTACAACAAGAGCCACTTTTGAAAAATGAAACGGAGGATTTTGCCTATGAAACCTCCCATGAAAATTCTAGTGAAGTGCAA
Source organism: Adenophora triphylla var. japonica (assembly GCA_022495995.1). Taxonomy (NCBI): domain Eukaryota; kingdom Viridiplantae; phylum Streptophyta; class Magnoliopsida; order Asterales; family Campanulaceae; genus Adenophora; species Adenophora triphylla. The sequence continues at coordinate 356,907 of JAFEMH010000086.1, forward strand.
TTTTATGATGGTTCGGGTTGTATGGAGATGGAAGAAATTATAGGGAAATCATGGCATGAGCAAGTTGATGAGACTGAACTTGCTATTTATGGTGAGATGCGGGGCAATGAGCTTCAAGGTGATATGGCCATACCCACCAAGATCAACGAGCCGTGTGTAGATGAATGCCTACCACAACTCATGGAAAGTGCCCAAGAAGAACCCTCCATTATTTTGGTTCTCCCTCCCATATTCAAGGATGAAGAAAGTGGCAAGGACTCCCGAGAGAAGAAGCCCAAGAAACTTCAATGTCAAAAATTTCCGTGGGCACTAGATTATATCATATTTCAGGGAATGTATATGGGGCGTGATGTAAAAAACCAAGACCCGCGAGAATACAAAGTGGGCAAAAGGAAGGAAAGTGAAGATAAAAGTCAAATGGGAGCACAAGTCGAGCTAACGACCTTAAACAAAGCGCTAGTTGGGAGGCACCCCAACATGGTACGAATTTACTTGCTTTCCGTTTTTAATTTTCCGTCTTTTATTTTATGTCTTTTACTTTTCATCTCCCTCCCACCTCCCGAATTTGAGTTTTGCTTTCTTTTGGTTGTCATGCCATGAGGACATAACACTATTTAGGTTTGGGGGTGGTAGTATATTTATCATGTAGTGTAGGATTTCTTGTTTTGTTGTTTTATTGAAAAAAAAATTGAGTCAAATTTTGTCTTCCTCTCATTTATTGAGGGGAAATGTTTGAACTACGGTGACCTGAGCCTATTTCAATGAGTAGTCCGCTTATTGTTTTGGGGACGTAGGCAACCTTTGGTGCGGTCAACATATTTTACCAAAGTAGAGTAATTTAGAGTAGTTAGTTGGTTTTGTTTTAAATTGTTGAATTATTGAGTCATCCGAAAGGATCTCCCTGAGTTTGTGGGTTTATAGGGGAGTGTTTATAGTGTCACCCTCGAAAAAAACATTTTAATTTTATGTCATTTTTATTTTGCACCAATAAATAAATAAATTTTTGTTGTGTTTTTTTATAAGAAGGTTTACCAACCTTGTATCTTTTTGCTTTGTGAATCTTGAGATTATTTATTTGTGGTGTATGTTACATGTTGGGACTTGAAATTTCATGGAAGCATTCGATTCAAAAAGTGCACTATATGTTTGGGACATTTTTCATTGATCTAGGTGACTTTATAGGAGCACTTAACATATCCGGGATTTCTAGAACACAATTGCATACTTGTCAATATCAAATCAAGAGGTTATGAGGCATTGGAGTGGGGTTAAAGGGTCAACTTAGGAAATCTCGTATTGTATTGTAAAGGGGGCAAGTATCAAGTTATGTATGTTTAAAAAAAAAAAAAAAGAATAAGTGTCGCGTTAAGAAGAGGAAAGGAATGGCAAGGATTAAAGAAAAAGCACGAGAAATATCAAAAAAAAAAAAAAGTTGAATCCTTGGTACCGATTCCCGCTCCGAGAATGATTAAACATTCTTGTACCTACGTTGACACAAATAATGTGCTTTTATGTTTATCTTGCCCTTTTGTGTTGTCTAAGTTTGTAATGACCAAGAAGGAGGTAGCTACTTAGTGTGGAGAGTTGCTTTGTAGTGAGGATTTAATGTAAGTAGTGACCTTCCTAAGCCTTGCTCTCAATGTGGATTAAACAGGTTGGCAAGTGTGTGAAAGTGCCTATGGAAATCTTTTCTATGCTCAGTGCATCATCTTCTTCCCTTTTGATCTAGGATGTGTTCTAAGTGATCTTATAAGAAAATTTGGGTTGGTGGAAATTGTCCCTGTGACTTGTATGGAAAAGTTTTAATAAAATTTGAATGCATTCATGTGGTTGAAAGTCCATGTACATGGTGACTCACATCTTGATTTGTTGGAGAGAAAGTTGAGACATTAGTTGGCAAAATCTTTTATAAATTGCACAACACCAAAAAAAAAAATGTTTAGTTATTTTCTTACATTATTGTTTTAAGTGTTTGTAGTTAATTAGTTTTGTTATGTTGTGTTTTATTTTACTCGGGGACGAGCAAAAGATAGGTTTGGGGGTATTTGATGGATATGTTTTCATATCCATTTTATATGTTCTAAATTCTATTTATTGCAAAATTTTCGAGTAAAAATGTAGTTTAATTATTTTGTTAGTGTTATTTTAATTTGAGGTTGAAAAGGTGGAAAAGTGGGTGGTTTAAGGTGGAGAAAAGATTAAAATTCGAGACGGAGCGAAGCGGAGGAATTATTGAAGAATTAAAAATTGGCTAGCCAAGCCCAACGGCGACCGCCCAAACAAGACCGAAGCCCTACGACGGCCGCCCAAGCCCCTTGTGCGGTCGCCCATCCAGTCAGCCTAGGCCAAATCCTTTCCCAGGCCAAGGCCATGCCATTTTCCATGCCATTTTCCAGCCACTCACTGCCTTGATTTTTGTTGGGCTTTAATTTTTTGGCCCAATCCTCTCATGGTCTAACTAACCTTTTTCCATGGAGTATAAATAGAAATGTTTGTATAAATTTTAGGTTAAGTTTAGATTTTTGGAGAACAAGAAGGAGGCGGAGGGAGGAGAAATCCTCCATTGTTCCATTACTAAGGTTTTGTTTCTTTATTTTTATTTTGTAATTTTTTATTATTATGAGTAGTTAATTTTCTTATTTTATGGATTGAATTTAGCTTTATTGCCTAATTTTATGCCATAAATCATTTTATCATTGTGCTTTCTCTCTCTAGATCATCTTAGAATTTTAATTGGGTTTTCAAGATTGCAATTTTAGATCTAGTCTCTAATTGGTCTTTTCAACATATTTGTTTTTTTAATTCACTATTGATTTGGGGATTTTAAACAAAGGCACATGCTTTGATGATAAAATTGATTTGATTCCGTTATAGAAGTTAAATTGATTTTGATTCTTTTAATTCTTTTGATCTTATTGCTTCCTAAATTAATTGCTTGAACTTGATTTGCGAAAAGTGATTGATTTATGAAAGTGAGAGTGTAATCCGGCCGCCTCACCGTCCCACTCTCTATTAAAGTGAATGAACCCTAGTGAGAGTGCACATGCTTAGTCAAAATTGGCATGAAATGGGTAATTTAGTGAAGTCCAATTCGTGAAACTCGTTTAATATTGTTAACTCTAGTTGTTAATTGTGCTTGTTTTTATTTGTTCTTATTTGTAAGTTTACTTGCTTCTTATTAGTTTTAGTCTTAAAAAAAAACAACCCCCCTTTTTATTTGTTTTTATTACTTTAATATACACTATTCAAATTGACTTAATCACCCAACAAATCTCCGTGGACACGACCCCTACTTGTGTACGCTATCACAACGACACTCGTACACTTGCGAGAGGTATTTTATTACAAGTGGGAGTTTTAACCCATCAAGTTTTTGGCGCCGTTGACGGGGATTTGTTTAAGTTGAATTTGTTGATTTAGGTAGTGTACATAACTTAGGTAGTGTAAATATTTGTGTAGTGTAAATTTTTTTGTGGACTCAAGGATGCATAATTATGGCATCTATGAGTCGTGTGTTTATTGTGGATTATGCTCACATGCTTCATATGAGTGTCCTTCGAGGACGTATTCTTTTGAGTGTTATCCACAGGTTCAAGAAATGAGTCCGTTCCATCCGTGGCAACAATATGAACATTTTCCCGACTCCTACAATCAAGAGTGGGAAAACCAAAGCCAAGCATGAAACACTTATGAGCCACAATCTCAACTTGAAATGCAATCATGGGAGGAGGAGTTTAATAATGTAAAGGAGGAATATCACCTCTTGAAGGAGGAGAATTTTCTTTTGAAGAGGAAGCTCTTATTTTGAAAGAGGAGAGACGTCAACAAGACAAGAAATTTAAGGCAACCATGAGTCCGATGGAGGCACAAATGCAACAATTGATGGATATGATTCTTTCACAACCCAAAGAACAACTATTGGAGGACACATTGGGGAACTTTGTCTATGAAGACTTCGATGAAGAACTTGAGAACGAACTACAACAAGAGCCACTTTTGAAAAATGAAACGGAGGATTTTGCCTATGAAACCTCCCATGAAAATTCTAGTGAAGTGCAATTTTATGATGGTTCGGGTTGTATGGAGATGGAAGAAATTATAGGAAAATCATGGCATGAGCAAGTTGATGAGACTGAACTTGCTATTTATGGTGAGATGCGGGGCAATGAGCTTCAAGGTGATATGGCCATACCCACCAAGATCAACGAGCCGTGTGTAGATGAATGCCTACCACAACTCATGGAAAGTGCCCAAGAAGAACCCTCCATTATTTTGGTTCTCCCTCCCATATTCAAGGATGAAGAAAGTGGCAAGGACTCCCGAGAGAAGAAGCCCAAGAAACTTCAATGTCAAAAATTTCCGTGGGCACTAGATTATATCATATTTCGGGGAATGTATATGGGGCGTGATGTAAAAAACCAAGACCCGCGAGAATACAAAGTGGGCAAAAGGAAGGAAAGTGAAGATAAAAGTCAAATGGGAGCACAAGTCGAGCTAACGACCTTAAACAAAGCGCTAGTTGGGAGGCACCCCAACATGGTACGAATTTACTTGCTTTCCGTTTTTAATTTTTCGTCTTTTATTTTATGTCTTTTACTTTTCATCTCCCACCCGCCTCCCGAATTTGAGTTTTGCTTTCTTTTGGTTGTCATGCCATGAGGACATAGCACTATTTAGGTTTGGGGGTGGTAGTATATTTATCATGTAGTGTAGGATTTCTTGTTTTGTTGTTTTATTGAAAAAAAAATTGAGTCAAATTTTGTCTTCCTCTCATTTATTGAGGGGAAATGTTTGAACTACGGTGACCTGAGCCTATTTCAATGAGTAGTCCGCTTATTGTTTTGGGGACGTAGGCAACCTTTGGTGCGGTCAACATATTTTACCAAAGTAGAGTAATTTAGAGTAGTTAGTTGGTTTTGTTTTAAATTGTTGAATTATTGAGTCATCCGAAAGGATCTCCCTGAGTTTGTGGGTTTATAGGGGAGTGTTTATAGTGTCACCCTCGAAAAAAACATTTTAATTTTATGTCATTTTTATTTTGCATCAATAAATAAATAAAATTTTGTTGTGTTTTTTTATAAGAAGGTTTACCAACCTTGTATCTTTTTGCTTTGTGAATCTTGAGATTATTTATTTGTGGTGTATGTTACATGTTGGGACTTGAAATTTCATGGAAGCATTCGATTCAAAAAGTGCACTATATGTTTGGGACATTTTTCATTGATCTAGGTGACTTTATAGGAGCACTTAACATATCCGGGATTTCTAGAACACAATTGCATACTTGTCAATATCAAATCAAGAGGTTATGAGGCATTGGAGTGGGGTTAAGGGGTCAACTTAGGAAAACTCGTATTGTATTGTAAAGGGGGCAAGTATCAAGTTATGTATGTTTAAAAAAAAAAAAAAGAATAAGTGTCGCGTTAAGAAGAGGAAAGGAATGGCAAGGTTTAAAGAAAAAGCACGAGAAATATCAAAAAAAAAAAAGTTGAATCCTTGGTACCGATTCCCGCTCCGAGAATGAATAAACATTCTTGTACCTACGTTGACACAAATAATGTGCTTTTATGTTTATCTTGCCCTTTTGTGTTGTCTAAGTTTGTAATGACCAAGAAGGAGGTAGCTACTTAGTGTGGAGAGTTGCTTTGTAGTAAGGATTTAATGTAAGTAGTGACCTTCCTAAGCCTTGCTCTCAATGTGGATTAAACAGGTAGGCAAGTGTGTGAAAGTGCCTATGGAAATCTTTTCTATGCTCAGTGCATCATCTTCTTCCCTTTTGATCTAGGATGTGTTCTAAGTGATCTTATAAGAAAATTTGGGTTGGTGGAAATTGTCCCTGTGACTTGTATGGAAAAGTTTTAATAAAATTTGAATGCATTCATGTGGTTGAAAGTCCATGTACATGGTGACTCACATCTTGATTTGTTGGAGAGAAAGTTGAGACATTAGTTGGCAAAATCTTTTATAAATTGCACAACACCAAAAAAAAAATGTTTAGTTATTTTCTTACATTATTGTTTTAAGTGTTTGTAGTTAATTAGTTTTGTTATGTTGTGTTTTATTTTACTCGGGGACGAGCAAAAGATAGGTTTGGGGGTATTTGATGGATATGCTTTCATATCCATTTTATATGTTCTAAATTCTATTTATTGCAAAATTTCTTAGTAAAAATGTAGTAAAAATGTAGTTTAATTATTTTGTTAGTGTTGTTTTAATTTCAGGTTGAAAAGGTGGAAAAGTGGGTGGTTTAAGGTGGAGAAAAAATTAAAATTCGAGACGGAGCGAAGCGGAGGAATTATTGAAGAATTAAAAATTGGCTAGCCAAGCCCAACGGCGACCGCCCAAACAAGGCCGAAGCCCTACGACGGCCGCCCAAGCCCCTTTTGCGGTCGCCCATCCAGTCAGCCTAGGCCAAATCCTTTCCCACGCCAAGGCCATGCCATTTTCCAGCCACTCACTGCCTTGATTTTTGTTGGGGTTTAATTTTTTGGCCCAATCCTCTCATGGTCTAACTAGCCTTTTTCCATGGAGTATAAATAGAAATGTTTGTATAATTTTTAGGTTAAGTTTAGATTTTTGGAGAACAAGAAGGAGGCGGAGGGAGGAGAAATCCTCCATTGTTCCATTACTAAGATTTTGTTTCTTTATTTTTATTTTGTAATTTTTTATTATTATGAGTAGTTAATTTTCTTATTTCATGATTGGATTTAGCTTTATTGCCTAATTTCATGCCATAAATCATTTTATCATTGTGCTTTCTCTCTCTAGATCATCTTAGCATTTTAATTGGGTTTTCAAGATTGCAATTTTAGATCTAGTCTCTAATTGGTCTTTTCAACATATTTGTGTTTTTAATTCACTATTGATTTGGGAATTTTAAACAAAGGCACATGCTTTGGTGATAAAATTGGTTTGATTTCGTTATAGAAGTTAAACTGATTTTGGTTCTTTTAATTCTTTTGATCTTATTGCTTCCTAAATTAATTGCTTGAACTTGATTTGCGAAAAGTGATTGATTTTGGAAAGTGAGAGTGTAATCCGGCCGACTCACCGTCCCACTCTCTATTAAAGTGAATGAACCCTAGTGAGAGTGCACATACTTAGTCAAAATTGGCATGAAATGGGTAATTTAGTGAAGTCCAATCAGTGAAACTCGTTTAATATTGTTAACTCTAGTTGTTAATTGTGCTTGTTTTTATTTGTTCTTATTTGTAAGTTTACTTGCTTCTTATTAGTTTTAGTCTTAAAAAAAAAAAAACCAACCCCCCCTTTTTTATTTGTTTTTATTACTTTAATATACACTATTCAAATTGACTTAATCACCCAACAAATCTCCGTGGACACGACCCCTACTTGTGTACGCTATCACAACGACACTCGTACACTTGCGAGAGGTATTTTGTTACAAGTGAGAGTTTTAACCCATCAGACGACAACGAGCAAAAAGGTGGAGATCGGATGCTGAAATTGACCCATAGCCCACTAAAGGAAGCCGAAAATCAGGCTCGAAATGTTGCCTCGAATGCATCCCCTTCGATCGGCTCGTAACGGTGCCTCGAATTGTACATAACAAGTCGTCTCGAATATAATCCGACCAAGCTTGTGCAAACTTCACAGCAATAGAGAAAACAAAAATAGTAGGCCTCATGGCAACTTGAAGAACACTAATCCGAACAAGGGGAAAAATAACACAACCAGTGATAGTGGTCGCCTGTACACATCAACTGACAGGTCGAACAGAGATGGTACAAGAGTTGCAACTCGATCAAGCAGTCAGCGCCCATACGAGGGCTTGAGAGCTGAACTAATGGACACTAAATCAGCTATACAATAGCTCGAATCACAGCTATGGAACACCATCTTTAAAAATAGCAGGTTGACAGTCACAAATGGCCCTGGGGTAGCAGCAGAGTAGAAGGAAGAGATTGCAGGCTCGACAAAACAAAGTTGGCTTTTAAAAAAATAAAGAAGCAGGCAACAGAAATCAGATTTCACTGATGTATGCACATATCAGATAGAGCCATGAAAGTTAAGGGAATATGGATCTTTTAACTACAAATGGATAAATCAATATATGGAACCTTGTGACATACTCTTCTCTGAGATGGTAGCATGTGAAGATGCTGTGGGATTTCCTTCCCACCACTCATTAAGCCACTCACTGAACATTGTGTTTTTCGTAGCCTGCTTCCATGTGTCCATCATTTTATTCTGTTCTTCCTGGGTAAGAGCAGATGTTACCCATGGCAACATTGATTGGAGAACCTCCGCACCAGTGGTGTCAATAATTCGGCCAACAAGTTTATCCTGTTCTTCCAAATAAAAATGGCTATCAAACAAAGGCCATAATTCAAGTACTTCACGCAAAATATGTTGATCCAGCGTTACTCTTTGTTTTGGTCAAATTTTAGAACTTGACAAGCTGACTAAGATTGGGTTAAATGGAATATAATTGCAAATCAACTCGAAATTAAATGAACAAGATATTTAACGAGGAAAGCCCTTGAACAATCTGTTCGCCGGCATAAAACCTCAAAGGTGGAATTTTATAGAAATGATGAAGTTACAATGAGAGGGAGAATGTAAAGAAAAGAACTCAGTAGCTTAGATTGTGCGTGTGTGTTACAATGATGTGTGCTCTATTTATACTAAAAGTGATTGAAGAAGATAATTTTTGTTGCTCCTACATTTTCGGATGGTTTGTTGAGCTTCAATCCGATTATCCCACGTTTTCTTGACTGAGTCTTCACGATGCATATTTAAATCCTTATCACCGTTCGTAATCCCTGAAAAGTAGGAGTTAATATACCTGCAAAGAGATAGTCAAATTAGAGTCCAGGTTGTCTCAGTGTCTGATACAAGTTGATACTGCAAGTTGAAGTCTTCTAGTTGTCAGCCGAAATTCATCCTCAAACAATTGCCCCTTAATTTTTGAATTTGAAAGTAGTTGAGTCAAAAATTAACATTTGGTGCCCACCAAGGATTAGGAACGTGGTAGTGGCGGTTACTTTTAGTGGATAGGTACTTATAACCCCCTAGAACTCTACAACCGTCGCCATCACAATAAATAAGAGGGCCTCTTCAGATTTCTCAAACCCCACAAAGCTAAAGACCTTTCCAAGCTTTAGACCCCTTTTTACTCTTAAGAAATCCTTCTTGCCGCTACCATGGATGAATTCCCTCAAGGTTTCGTTTGCCAAAACATGATCGACCATCCTGATGAAGAAAGATGTGAACTCACCGCTGCTGATGTTGAAGACTTGAAGAAGTTCTTCCCAAAAACTGCTGAATTTCTCGAACCTAATGCTTTAATGACTTCCGACTGCGCTTCAGAGGAATGGGTATGCTTTCTTGAGTACCCTTTTTTGATTGGCCTAACATTTCCTTTTCCCCCTTTCATACTGCGATTTTTCGAAAAAACTGGTTTGGCCTTTGCTCAATTGATGCCGGTAGGGTGGAGGAATTTGGTTACTCTAGGAAGATTGAGCGAGATGAACATGAGGGTTGATTTGGAGGAACTTGGCTTCTGCTATGACTTGAGATCTCATGGAAACAAGAGATTTGGTTTTAGGGTTAAATCAAGATCAAACAGTTTGGTGACCGACTCTATCGATAGGGATAGAAAGTGGAAGAATAGATTCTTCTATGTGAAGAAGTCTACACTAGAGCACATGGAAAAGATAAACTCTTTCTGGCTGGATGAAGGTGAGGATTTTCCTTTTCTACTTCTACAGAATTCAGGTTGTTTCAAATATTCTAACATCTTGATTTCCACAGCTTTGAAGTTGGATGAATTGTTTCCTGCGTCGACACATTGAGCGTGGTTGCTTACGTTGTCGCCCTGTCTCCAAGAAAACGGAAGTTTTGCGCCTGCTACTCCGAGCGGTGAGGAAGAGGTTGAAGAAGTAGAGGAAGAAGAAAAGAGTTCCGGTAAGCTTTACAAATTGCAACCGTGATGTCGATCGGTAAGTACACTAACTGTTGCTCCAGGGTTATCTTTATATCTTGCCGATCTCGGGCCCAATATGCGAGACACAACTTCTCAACCCAAACAAGTGGGTGGAGTTAGCGGTTTGATTGCCCGCTTCAAGAAGCCAAAGAAAGAAGTTGCTAAGCCCAATATTCCTAAGGATGAAGGCACCAAGCCTAAGTTGATGTTGGGTGACATAGTGTCTTTTAAGAAGAGGAAAAGTGAAATCGTTGATGTAGATGCTGGGGAACCAATTGAGGAGGTTTTAGCACAGAAGGTATGAGTATCTTCTTATTTTTGTACCTTTTCTCTAGATATATCTGGTAGATAGTGATAAATTTCAACTTGACAGGCTTACGGTCCTGTGAGCATGTTGTCAAGCGAAGTGAAGCTCTGGAAGGGTAAAGCTGAGATGTCAAAAGTTGATGGCGAAAAGAAGGTTAAAGTTGTACGAGAGGGAAATGGAATCCAAGGTCTCTTCTATGCGAGGTTGAGATTGATAAGAAGGACATGGAAATCAGGGAATGGATGAAGAAGGCTGCAGACTTGAATCAAGCCCATCAAAGTTGCCATGAAAGTCTTGGAGGAACGTTTGACTAGGGAGGCCGGCAAGGTTGTTTTTGAGGCCAGGATTCAAATGATTGAGGAGTATCAGGCTGGCAAACACCTTGAATGGAACCTGGAAGACGAGAAGGCTACCCTGAAAGGGATCATAGATGAAGAGGCTGGAGAAGTCAATTCTAAGCTTCAAGATGGCACAAATGTTGAGCGGTAGGTGATAACCAAGAGGATGGAAACAATGAAGCTTTTTAACGTACTTCTTAATCTGCAGGATGTTAGCAGTAGAAAACAATTTGTTTTTGTTTTAAGGATGTAATATGTGTTGGATGTTTTAGAACATGTGTCCGCGTTGTTCTTGCCATGCCTATTGTTGGCATGGTTTGAACTTTTGGATGACCTAACTCAGGTAGGGTTTTAATGGTTGATCCTTTTTTGGGTCTTTAGTTGTAAATACTATGGTTTAGTTAGGCAATGATATCTATGCCTTTTAAACTTTGTTCAAGGTAACATGCAGATGTTACAACCAATTTGCAAATGACTAAAGTCCATCATTTGGACAAGTACAGGAAGGTAATCAATATGTACAAAGTACAGTGGCCAACCTGCAACTTGGTCAAATGTGAAAAACGTGCGCACGGGCGAAGGTGTTTGAACCTTGATACTTTAGAAAGATGTGAAATCTTTAAACCTTAGGAAGGTGTAAACCTTACGGAGACAAGCTTTACTAATCATGGAATAAGTAAATATCGTATAACATTAATTGTGTAATACTTACTTGAAACTCAATCAAGTTGTCCTTTCGTTGTGTCCGCAAGTTGACGATCATTAGTTCTACTAACTTGTAGAAAGTTAAGCATATGCCTACGTCGACCTTGTCAACCTGTAGCTCATTTTATTCCTTGCAAAACAAACACGTGTTAGGGGTGGGTGTTAGCTTTGCTAACACCCCTCCGATGCTTAAGTCAGTAAGTGTCCAAAAATATAATCAAATTGAAATAACAGAAATTGAAATGACAATAATTAAATCATACCTGTTTGTCTGAATTTTAATGAACGAGCTGCAACTTACATGAAATATTCTTTCAAGTTGATAGCATTCCAGCTTCTGGGTATCCTGTCGCCATCCAGGGTTGAAAGCCAGTATGCTCCCTTTCCAGCTTCCGCATCAATTAAATATGGACCTTCCCATTTAGCTCCCAACTTGCCGGCATTTAATTCCTTTGTGTTCTGAAAGACTCGCCTCAACACCATGTCTCCAACCTGGAACCTTCTTACACGAATATTCTTGTTGTAGGATTTAGCTATTCTTTGTTGATAGGCAGCCATTCTGATTTTAGCTAAATCTGAGTTCATCTATAGTATCCAAGTCTTCTGCAAGTACAATCTGGTTGTCTTCAGGCGTTATCAAACCGTATCTGGCTGTGGGCACAGAGAATTCTACTGGGACGACCGCTTCAGCTCCGAACACCAAGGAGAAGGGCGTGTGACCTGTAGCTGACTTAGGGGTGGTTCTATCTGCCCATAGCACAAGTGGTAGCTCTTCAACCCATCGTCCTTTCTTTCGGTCAAGGCGTTTCTTCAAGTTGTTGATTATCAACTTGTTGCTGGATTCAGCTTGTCCATTAGCTTGAGGATGCACAGGAGTGGAAGTAATCAACTTGATCCCCCATCTTGCACAGAAGTCTTGTGTTTTTCTACTGATGAACTGAGATCCATTGTCGCAAATAATCTCTGAAGGAACTCCAAATCTGCTGATGATGTTCCTCTTCAAGAAAGAAATGACTTCTTTATCTCTAACTTGAACGAATGCCTCGGCTTCAATCCATTTAGAGAAATAGTCTGTCATGGCCAACATGAATACTTTACCCCCTGGAGCTCTGGGTAACTTGCCAACGATATCCATGCCCCATTGGATGAAGGGCCAAGGTGATAAGATGGGATGGAGTGGTTCTGCAGGTTGGTGCAGGATGTTGCTATGTCTTTGGCATGCGTCACATTTCTGTACATATTTAGCTGCGTCTTGTCTCATAGTTGGCCAATAATACCCTGTCCTGAGTGCCTTGGATGAAAGTGATTTGCCCCCAGAATGATTGCCGCATATACCATCATGTAGTTCTTTCAACACCTGTTCAGCTTGCTGGGGTTCTAGGCACCTCATATATAGTCCTGTAAAAGACTTACGAAATAACACATTATCAATTAGTATAAATCGATACCTTAATCCGTAATGCGTTTGCATGTTTGACATCTTGAGGCACCGTTCCATCCTGCAGAAATTTCATTATGGGTGATGTCCAAGATGTCATATTGTCCATGGAATCTGTTGCTGCATCTTGTTGCTGGTCTACTTGGGACACTTCAGGTTGATCTATCGCTGGATGTAAGATATGGGTTATGGGTATGGCGTTATTCAACATGCTTTTGCAACTTGATCCCAGGTTGGCTAATGCATCAGCTTCAACGTTGTCATCTCTAGGAATTTGCTGGAAAGTGAAGCCTTCAAACTGTGCTGCTAAGGATTTAACAAGCTGCAAATACTTTGTCATCCTGTCATGCTTAGCTATATAAGATCCATTAAAATGGTTAACTAATAATAAGGAATCGCTAAAAACATTGAGACGTTTAACATTTAAATTTAAAGCAGTAGTCAAACCCAAGATGAGGGCCTCATATTCAGCCTCGTTGTTTGTCGCCTTGAATTCACAGTTCACAGCTTGAGGAATCAGATCACCTTGAGGGGACCTTAGAACTATTCCCAACCCTGTCCCCCTGGAATTTGATGACCCATCAGTGTAGAGTGTCCAGAATCTTGTGAGATCGGGTTCTTCAAGCTGCTGGACTTCAAGTTCTACTTCTGGTAAGAGGCTGGGACTAAAGTCAGCTACAAAGTCTGCTAGAGCCTGCGACTTGATTGCAGTCCTTGCTTCATACTGAATATTGTACGTGCTTAGTTGTACGGACCACTTTGCCATTCTCCCCGACATTTCGGGCTTTCTCATTACACTCCGATAGGATAGTTAGTCTTCACAATAATAGGATGAACTTCAAAATAATGACGTAACTTAATAGAGGCGCTTATTAAAGCAAGGACAAGTTTCTCAAGATGGGAGTACCTGGTTTCTGCATCTAAAAGAGATTTACTTACATAGTATCTTGGATGTTGCTCACCGGCTTGTTCTCTTACCAAGACCGTGCTCACCGCATTTTTGATCTTGCAAGGTACAAGTACAACGCTTCCCCACTTCTGGTTTGGAAAGTAGAGGTGGTGTAGACAAGTATTCCTTAAGCCGGTTGAAAGCCGCTTCATGCTCCTCTCGTCCACCGGAACAACTTGTTTTTCTTCGCACATCGTAGAACAACTTGCACTGTCGATGATTTAGAAATGAATCTTGTTAAAGCCGCCACTTTGCCGGTCGGCCTCTGCACATCTTTAACAGTCTTTGGTGAGTTCAAGTTGATAATGGCCTTGATCTGCTCCGGGCTTGCTTCAATACCTCTCTTTGTGACCATATAACCAAGGAATTTCCCAGCTCTAACTCCAAAGTTGCACTTTGATGGGTTGAGCTTCATGTTAAAAGCTTCCAAGATGTCAAAGGCTTCCTTGAGATTACGAACATGATCAGCCATGCATTTAGACTTGACCACCATATCATCAATATATACCTCCATTGTTTCTCCGATCTGATCTTTGAACATCAAATTTACCAATCTTTGGTAGGTTGCCCCTGCATTCCTTAATCCAAAGGGCATGACTATGAAGCAATAAATACCCTCGTGGAGTAATAAACGCTCGTATCTTCTTGATCGGAAGGCTCCATCGAATTTGTTGAAAACCCGATGAAGCGTCCATAAAAGTCAAAATTTCATGCCCGCTGTTGCATCTACCAAAGAGTCAATGTGAGGCAAGGGAAATGGGTCCTTCGGGCGGGCTTTGTTCAAGTCGGTAAAATCCACACGTACTCGCCACTTGCCCTTGCGTTTCTCCACAACTACTACATTGGCTAACCACCTAGGGTAGTCAACCTCCCTAATCATTTTTGACTTCAAAAGCCTCTCTACTTCTTCTTTGATGATCTTGTTGCGCTCATGAGCAAACTTTCTTCGTTTCTGATGGACAAGTTTGGCGTTGGGGTCGACGTTCAACTTGTGGGTTATTACATCTTTACTTATCCCGATCGTATCCTCATGCTTCCAAGCAAAGCAGCTTGCCCTATTCTTGAGAAACTCTATGATCTCATCCTCAACTTCTGGGGGAATTCCTACACCAACTAGGACTTTGACATCGGGATTAGTGGGATCGAGCTGCACCTCTCTGACGTCAAACTCGTGCGGCTTCAAGAACATCCCGAGCCTTTCGCTGTAATTGCTATGCTTGTCTAGGACAACTTGCTGCCTTCATGGACACCTTGTAACATTCCTTTGCTGATTGCCGATCACACCCGACACCTTGACAACTCCCCAAGGTGTTGGCAACTTGAGACATTGGTGGTAGGTTGATGGGACAGCCTTAACGTTGTGAATCCAGGGCCTTCCCAGTATGATGTTGTAGGACGACTGGCATTCAATCACGCAGTAACCTCTCCATA
This sequence comes from Adenophora triphylla var. japonica, assembly GCA_022495995.1. NCBI lineage: Eukaryota > Viridiplantae > Streptophyta > Magnoliopsida > Asterales > Campanulaceae > Adenophora > Adenophora triphylla. The sequence continues at coordinate 372,024 of JAFEMH010000086.1, forward strand.
GAATTAATCCCTTCAACATAAACCGGAAAGTAATCTCCCAAAGGTGTGCTTCTGTCTCTCCACCGAACCCAACCAAGACAAGAACTTTTAGTTACGTTTTCAAGTGGAATCCCCATTCCCTTTAAGCCGTCGATGTAACGATATTGACCGAGCTACCATTGTCAATCAGATGCGCCTAACCAAACAGCTTTGCCACCCGAAGGCTCACAACCAAGCGTCATGATGGGGATCCCTGGATGTTGACCCTATCACCTTCATCAAAGGAAATCTCCAGTGCCTTTATCTTTGTTGACGGACCTTGCAGCAAATACGACTGTCCTCCTTAGCGCTGCGGCATGGCGCTTCACGGTAGAATAGGTTGTACCACAAATATCCGAACCGCCACCGATCATGTTGACCACTCTGGTAGGTGGTGGATGTTGAGGAGGACTTTCAGTTTGCTTCTCTTGGTTGCTAGCACGAACTTGCTTTTCCTGGTTGTCAGCACAACTGTCGGTGCGTCCACGTCCTCTACCAAGTAATTCTTTGAGTAGTCCTTTAGACAACAAATGACTGATTTCTTTACGGAGTGCAATACAGTTTTCCGTAGTGTGACCGAAATCCTCATGATAGGCGCACCACTTGGATTTGTCTTTCCAGATTGAAGGTTTATCGGACCTTTTGGGCCACCTTGCCTTTTCACCCAAGCTGTCCATAGCGTTAATCGATCTGCCATATCAACAAAAAACAATATTCATCAATTCTTGGATACAAAGACTCATCATCCTCATCATTATCTTCTACACTAAGAACTTTGGAAGAGTCGTGTTTAGAGTAGGGTTTGCCCCTATTGGATCTAGCATGGGATGTCTCCATCTTGCCGCCGTAATGAAAGTGGGTCCGGTTTGCCGCGGGATAATCGGTCTTCTTCTTGTCCCGTAGCAACTTGTCTTCTTCCCAAATTCTGACGAACTTGGATGCTCTAGTCCCGATTTCGTCCAACCTTTTGCAAGGCGTCATTACCAAGTCGTCGTAGTATGGAGAGTCTTTCTTAAGTCCCATCCCGAATGCTTCGATTGCTTTGTTACGGTATCCAGTTGGAGATGTTCACCGCTTCTCTATTGAACCCGCCGAGATAATCTTTCAGAGCTCGTCGGGTTCTTTGGACCACCCGTAAAGATCACTAGTTAGCTTTTCAAATACCCCGTTGCACGAAAACCGATTAGTGAGCAGATTAATAAGTTGTGCATAGGATCCAATAGAACCCAATGGCCGGTTGATCGCCCATCTCAAAGTCCGCTCCGGTAAGAGTTGATCCAGAAACCCCTGCAAAACAAGCCTCTCTATATTGAGGCGGAATATGGACAACATCCATCTTCTCTTGGTATAATGCAACATGCTCGGGATCGGTGGTTCCGTCATATTGCTTCATGTGTGGAGGACTGAACTTCTTCGGGATGACCACATTGGCTATGGAGGGAGTGAAACGAGACTCATTGTAGCAAGTTGGTGAGGCCTGGTTGTAAGGTAGTATCATTCCAGGGGACACTCATGATCATATCCTTTAGCTCTTGAATCTGCCTGCCCAATAGACCGCTCTTCGCATCATGGTTAGGAGCAACCGATAATTATTATTATAATTGAAATCAAAACGGGGATTAACACTCCTGTTGTAGTCGAAGTTGGAACCTGCAAATGTCGTGGTGGTTGGAGTGACGGTTCCTGGGATGGACAATGGTGCTTTCAGTAAACCGGTTGGTTGTCGGAGCGCTTCCCCATATCCGGATGATCCGGCAGCCTTCATTCCCAAAGCCGAGTCTCCTAGGTTGATAAGGGGTATATGAACCTGTGGGCCGTTTGGAGCGACGGATTGAAAAATGCTTGGGATACTTGTTGGTAGTGCACTCGAACCCCCACTTTGTAGAGATCATCTCCTGCTGCATCCTAGCAATCTGGTTCATCAGCATAGTTGAAGTAACATCTTGGGCAGCGACTTGGTTCCTCACTTCGCGCAACATAGCGGTCAGGTTGGAAGCAATATCAAGTGGGATTTCCTGTGACGCAGCGGCAGTTGTCCCGTCATGAACTTGAATAGGACGTGATACTCCACCTACACTTTGGATTGATGCTTGCAAACTTGTCACAATTGGGGTGGTCTCCACAGTGGATCTCAAGCCAACGGAAGACGAACCCACGTACATTCCAAGTAGACATTTTCGAAGTTTCCTAAAGCAATTAAAAGACCAAAATTCCCACAGACGGCGCCAAATTGTTTTGGTCAAATTTTAGAACTTGACAAGCTGACTAAGATTGGGTTAAATGGAATATAATTGCAAATCAACTCGAAATTAAATGAACAAGATATTTAACGAGGAAAGCCCTTGAACAATCTGCTCACGCATAAAACCTCAAAGGTGGAATTTTATAGAAATGATGAAGTTACAATGAGAGGGAGAATGTAAAGAAAAGAACTCAGTAGCTTAGATTGTGCGTGTGTGTTACAATGATGTGTGCTCTATTTATACTAAAAGTGATTGAAGAAGATAATTTTTGTTGCTCCTACATTTTCGGATGGTTTGTTGAGCTTCAATCCGATTATCCCACGTTTTCTTGACTGAGTCTTCACGATGCATATTTAAATCCTTATCACCGTTCGTAATCCCTGAAAAGTAGGAGTTAATATACCTGCAAAGAGATAGTCAAATTAGAGTCCAGGTTGTCTCAGTGTCTGATACAAGTTGATACTGCAAGTTGAAGTCTTCTAGTTGTCAGCCGAAATTCATCCTCAAACACTCTTATAGATTTGCACATGCCCTGAACGTTCGTGACGAGTTCATTATAATATCTCAAATCAAAAGAACAGGATTCGCCTCTGCTTGCATGTCTCTCCAGAGTCTTCCCATTCAAGTTTTGATCAAGTTCACAGAGTTCAGCTCGACAAAACAAAGTCAGCTCGACAAAAGAAATGTTGACCAACAAACCAACGATCAGACAAACTATGGCTCCTCGCCATCCCCATCGGTAGCTAGCAGTTCGAGCAGAAATCGGCACAGATAGCTCGCAGGTCGAGCATAGTTGTTTAAAAGCCAACAACTCGGTCGAGAAATCGCAAAAGTCGATACAATTGTTGTCATAATAAGGCTACTAAATACGTTGAATAATTAGATGATTTTGTTTTAATTATTACTACTTTGTCTCTTAATGAACTCCAATGTAAGAAATTTTTGTTTTAAAATTGTCTTTTTATAAAAAGCTTTCTTCTGAACATTTTTTACTAAATTTCTCTCATTATTTATTTTATTATCGCAAATAAAATTTTTAAAAGTGAATAATAAAAATATTTATCTTCTTTCCCAAAGCGAATACTTCAAATTCAAATGAATTGTCCTTTTAGAATAAAAAATAAATGAATATCAAACTTTTGATTTAGGGATATTTTAAAAATATTTATTTGAGCAAAGATGCATAAATACACTTGCTATTCCCAATTTTCAATTTTACAATTATATAATGAATAGTAAAATAACAAAACAGTAAAATAAATCATTTAAGGAAAAATATTTTAAAATAACAATTCCTATCAATAACTATATAATGGCTGAAGTGAATAAGGACTTTCATTTTCCCGCTCAAAATTGGAACATTCTGGAAACCTCCCCTGCCCTAGCGTATGCGATAAGCCAAGCCTTTCGTGTTCCGCCCGCTCATCTACTTCTCTCTCTCTCTCACTACTCCCTTTCATCATCAGCAATTAATCCCAAAACCCTTTCTTCCCCAAAACTTCCCCTACCTCCGGCTCACCTCCCCCATTCATGGTCGCCGCCCCCTCTTTCATTTTCCGATCGTTTGTTTCTCGCTGCAGTGTCTACCGTCTTTTTCCAAACCTCCAGGTAAACGCAACTTCCTCTACTAATTTCTTCTTATTTCGTTTGATTTCCTATTCCATCTCTTTGATTTCTTCTTATATCTTTGTTCATAAAAAACCCTTTGGAGGGTTTATTACTGAACTGAGAATGGGGTTCTAAAACTATGCAATGCATATTTTATATATCAAAATCACTAATTTAAACACAATTTTATGTAAACCCTAACCATTAGTCTGAGATTTGCATATCCAATTGAATCACCCATTCCTCAATTTCAATCCTCCACATTGAAACTTTATTATTTTTTTATTTGTTCATCCCGTTTTGTCATTACATTTGTGCAGGTGGAAGCTAAAGGAGACTAGAAGCTGCTGCTATAGGTTGGTTATTCTAAGTTGTTGTTTCTAAATGAATATCAGAGTTGTTATTGGTTATCCCTTTACATATGCATATCCTTTTCTTAGATACTAGAAGCTGCTTTAAATCATGAAGATGGTTGTTTTTAGAGTTTTCTTCTTATAAATTGCTTTATTTTTACTTCAGTTAGTTTACTAAGGCTTTGTTTTAGTTGTTGTTAGCTCATAGATGAAGTTCATTTGAGTGCATTTGTTGAAGACAGAGCCATTATCTTGGAGCACGGGAACCCATCAATGAAGAATCAAATGAACCAATTATATGCTGTTTAAGGTATAGTTATTTTAGTTAAGCATCAAAAGTGTTTGGTTGACCAGCCTCTGTCTTTGAAAGTGACTTTGCTTATTGTGTTCTTCGTCCTTTCTCTTGAGCTCGAAGGCCCCGTAAGCATTATGCTGGTGTTCTTAGTCAGTTAGTTGCATATGAAATACTCCACTAGCAATAGCTCATATAACAGTTTCAATTGATTCTCTCTTTGTTAGTGTTGTCTTTGATGTTTATGTTGCAGATCTTAGGTCTAGCTGTTTAAATGAAGTATTGAACAACTACAGTCCAGTTCAATTACCGATGGAATTACACCTTCAGGTATTGCAAGATCACTAAAACTGAATCTTGAATATTAATTTTTGATGTATTGTTGTACTTGTTGTACACATTTGTTGCACAGTGGCTACTATTAGATTGTTGGAACAGTGCCCAATTGAAAAGGAATGCTACCGAGAAGATTTCATGTAGTTGTGATAAATTCTTACCTGTAATAGCTTTGGCCTTTAAAATGATACACCAAAGGTTTAACCAACTGTCGTTTATAAAAATCATTGGTGGGAATTTTTGCCTGAACTCGATTTGTTTTTATGATTGCTTACTGCTCATGGAGTTCCATCAGTTATTTCTGTTCACGAAGGTCAATCTCCCTGCTTAATGTGGTTCTGTTGTGCCTTTTGGTTGTGGAACAGTCAAATTTAAAATGGTTGATGAAGTCCAGCAAGATGTTGTGGGTTAATTTTTGATGTATTGTTTTACCTGATGTACATATTTGTTGCACAGTGGCTACTATTAGATTGTTGGAACAGTGCCCAATTGAAAAGGAATGCTACTGATAAGATTTCATGTAGTTTTGATAGATTCTTACCTGTAATAGCTTTGGCCTTTCAAACGATACACCAGTGTTTAACCAACTGTCGTTTATAAGAATCATTGGTGGGAATTTTTGGCTGAACTCGATTTGTTTTTAAATTGCTTACTACTCATGGAGTTCCATCAGTTAGTTCTGTACACGAAGGTCAATCTCCCTGCTTAATGTGGGTCTGTTGTGCATTTTGGTTGTGGAACAGTCAAATTTAAAATGGTTGATGAAGTCCAGACAGATGTTGTGGGTTGGAACTGTGTATATGGCTATCTCATGGACCTTCAAAATGGGTGCCTATCAAGGAGTTCCCATTATGTTATGTCATATAGGACTGGAAACACTTAACTTTGAGTCTTTTGGTTTTCTCTTCTTCCTTATTTGTCTTTCGACGGACTTCTCATCCATATTCTCTCTCTCTCTCTCTCTCTCTCTCTCTCTCTCTCTCTCTCTCTCTCTTTTCCTTTATCTTCTCTAAATGACGATAAAAAGAAGAAAAAAAAGGTTTGATGGTTTGGAGTGCCCTTCATGATGTGACTTTTATTCCAATGCTGCATTAATATAGTATTTTTGAGCCAGATACTCCAAGGGCTACACTTGCTTTAGTTGTAGGGGGAGTTATGAAAATCAAACATGACAGATAGCTTCTATAAAAGGGAGAAGAGTGTTGGCTGTTTTATTTGTCTGATTTTGAGTAGACTATTATGCTGACTTCAGTGGATGGTTGGAAATGGCATGCATGAGAAATCTAGGTGTTGAACGCACGAAAAGAACATGTATAATTTTGAGTCTTTTAGCACTTTACACTTATAATTTTTTTTATTTGTTGTTGCAGGTTCAAGGGGAAGGATCACATGGGACAAGGCCATATATATGTAGTTTGTGCAAGAAAAGTGGACATAACAAGAGGGGATGTCCATTGGGTAAAGAACAAGATGGTATTGAGGTAAACAATTTTAATTTATGTTATAATGTGTTGGTATCTTAACTTTATTCTTATTTATAATTTTTTTTATTTGTTGCTGCAGGTTCAAGTGGAAGGATCACATGGGATAAGGCCAAAAAAAATGTAGTTTGTGCAAGAAAAGTGGACATAACAAGCGGGGATGTCATTTGGTTAAAAAAATTATTCCAGTGATTCCTGAATATGAGTTTTTAATTACTGAGTGTGATATGTTATTAAAGGATTTGTCTCATGCTTTAAATGATGAAGAGAGAAATACAATTGTGGCTGCAAATGAGGTTTTAAAGAGACTCCACTTGTACTATATTTTATTTTCAGTACTTTTAGTATTTATGCACTAATGTTGTGTCTTTATTAGGTACTTAATGAAACTGTTTTTGAAGGTGAAGCACAAGGCAGTCCACTTCAACGTCCAAAAGTTAGAAGGTCTGCAAGAATTCAATGGAATCAATGGATAAAAGCTAAGAAGATTGACACAAGCATCATAGATTTGACAGAAGACTAATTTCAACAACTGTTGCCTTTTGGTTGTAAAAAACTTTAATTTGGGTAGTTTGTTTGTAAAAAACTTAACTTTGGTCTTTTATGTGTTTCATTCCATATTATGACAATTTAATTGGCATATTCTGTATGGGGTTAGCACTGGTCATGACATTCGATTTTTGGTGGATGCTTGGTTTGTGGGCAGCCATATCGTGGATAGATTTCTACATCTTTGTAAGATTTATTCAATTTTTGAGTTTGGCCGGTCTTGTGGCGATCTTGGCTTGTTTGTGCTTATGATCTTGGGACATTTTGTTTGAGTAATTTTATGAGCTTTCGCTTGATATACGTGCATGAGGAATTTTGTAGCCTTCCTCTTCCATTTTATGATTTTTGGATTGGGTTATAATATGTGCTATTGCTTATCTTGCGTTTATCTTCGGCAATTCCTCATTTGTCATTAATCAATTGATTTGATATCATAAACCTTAAAACGAAGCGAATCAATTCTGTTAAAAGATTCACGGGACGGTGGGTGTAGAAGTAGGTTTAGGGTTATTATTTGTAATATTCATAGATGTTTGGAATATTTAAATAAGTATTTCTTTATTTAATTAAAACTGTTTCACTTTTATGTTAATCAAAAAATTGATTTTTTTTATTAGTTAACTTAAATTTTAAAAAGTGTTCTTTTCGTGCGTTTAACGCACGGGTGGCATACTAGTTGGAATAATCACTAAAGTTTCTAAAGATTCCAAAATTTATAATATTCATTGTGTTGGTTAAATAATTACTCCCTCCTCCCTAAATGTTTGTCCCATTTGACTTTTTTGTTGAACTTTGACCACAAATTTATAAGAGATTAATCATGTTCATGAAATTCTAAAAGTTGTTGTTGATAATATTATTAATGGTGAATCAATAGAAATTTTTAGAATTTCATGAACATAATTAAATTGTCATATATTTGTGGTCAAAGTTTAACTAAAAAGTCAAATGGGACAAACATTTAGAGACGGAGGGAGTATAACCTATACTTTCATTAGTTTTAACTTTTTATTATAAATTATTTTGAACTCATAATTAATATATTATAATTATATAACATCATTTAAACAAAATATGTTAATGTAACAAAATGTTGCTTATACCATGCAACGCATGAGTGCAATACTAGTTAGTCTTACACATAAATAAGTATGAGAGCTAGTATTTGGGCAAAAATAAAAGCTTGCGTGGGTTGAGCTACCGAGGGTAGTATTGTCTTTCTAAGAATCATGAATTTATATGAAAATTTTATAGGTTTAAATAGATTTTTGACGTGGTAGAGGGGGTCTAAAGCCCTCTTTTGATAATTCCAAATTTAGGTGATACAAATTGAGAGTTTATTTTACAATCCAATTGATACTGACTTGATCATCACCGGAGGAATTACTAGAGATCAAAACACAATATAGTCATCAAAAAGTTGTCAAGAGCTAAAACTGTTAAGCCTGCATACCAAATAATGGTAATTGGAGTTGAGAACAAAGGCAAGGTTTAAACTTGTTGCAGAACATGACACCAACTGGATTAGACATTCTTTAAACTACCCACATTGGTGACTCTGGGTTACCAAAATGCTTAACTCCGGGCAGCCAGCCAACCAACCCAACCTAGGTTGGCACAAGTTGAGTCACCAAAATGAAACGCATATCACCCAATGACTGGATGGCATGTTTTTATATAAATATATTTTTAAAATTAATATATTTTATATAATTATATAACATAATAAAATAAAAAATATATCAAAATTTATATTTTTTATATAACTGTATCGGTAATTATTTTTAATAATTGTACTAGTAATTTTAAAAATATTATTACTAATTCATTATTTAAAAAAATAAAATGATAAATTTTTAGATAAGTTGGAGTAAAGAGAAATAAGGTTGAAATTATGTACTCCATCCGTCCCACTATACTTGACACTTCTTTTCATTTTGAGCCGTCCCACTTCACTTGACACCTTTCAAAAATAACCTAGTTTTTATATTTTTATATTAGATGGACTCCACCACTAATTCTCTCTCTTCATTTTCCATCACTCAATTTATTCAACCAACACTACTATTTACCACACGCATTCTCTCTTCATTTTCTACCACACATTTTCTTTATTTAATTGTTTCTTCTTAATTTTCGTGCCCACTCCTTGGGTGTCAACTATAGTGAGACGGAGGGAGTATATGAAATTGAGAAAAAATAATATTTTATTTGAGATTGAATTGGATTAGACCGATGGGAATAGTCTTACTATCAAAGACATCTTGTTACCAAAACTGAATTTTCTTTCTTTTAGTACAATTTTCTTAAATTTAATGCTTCATTTCATCCCGTCTTAAAACATCATTCGTCATGTATTAAAAAAATTCATTAAAAGAGTTGATGGTAGGCATCAGTTTTAAAAAGCTCGAATTTGGTGCTTCACGGATTAATCAGCCCAAAATAGTTGATTTCTTCATCATTTGCCCATCCAATCACCCTCTAATTTCAGATAAATTGACATAAAAAAAAAAAAAAACCTCCGCAACAAACAAAAATCGAGAAAGGAAATGTAACGGCGTTTGGAGGCGGAATTGTGAATAAAAATCCAAATTAGGGTTAAGAAGCAGAAGAAATCCACGGCCAAAAGAATGACAATAGATCGATTCAATCAACAAAAAAACCCCAAATTCGAAGCACAAATCCCGTACTATGATACCATCAATTAATCAATTTAGGGCTTAAGAACAACAGGGCACCCTACAGAAGACCTGCAGGTTTTTCAGAGCCATTGAAATTGCTCTCCCCTATTTGCAACACAGCCCATTCGAGAAATTTAAATCAACAAAAGTACATTCATCAATCGATTAGGTTACAGAGAAGCTCAATTTGACAAAAAATTGAAGAAGACTACCTTACCGCAATCAAGAGTGGCTTGAATTCTAGGGTTTGATGCTGTTAACCTAGTTTGTGAGGGATTTAATGGTTAGCATATCTTATTTATAAGCCTGGTGAAGGATATCTGCACGGTGGGCTGGCCATTATCCAGTAACACCCACTTTGTGACCCATTTACCCATTGCTTTGTTGAAAGTTAGGCCGGCTCCGAAGCCCGAACACATTTTTTTCTCATATACTCCCTCCGTCCGCTTACAAAGTTCACACTTTCTATTTTGGGCGTCCGTTTACAAAGTTCACACTTTGTTTCTTTCCTAAAAAGGAAACCTTAAATCACTATTCTCTCCACTCATTCTCTCTCCTACATTATTTTAATACTCACAAACCATTATAATTTACTATTCCCTCCACTCATTCTCTCTCCTATTTTATTTTCACACTCACAACACTTTCAATATAATACTCCCTCCTTAATTAACGTGTAAACAGTAAGTGTGAACTTACTAGGCGGACGGAGGGAGTAGTTAAAACTCTTGAAAGTAATAATCTTGTTATAGAAAAAAATACTCCCTCCGTCCCACGTGAATGTGGACTAACTTTTTGGGTGTGGGAATTAAGGAAAAGTGATGTAAGAAAGAGAAAAAGTTAAATGTTGTGAGTATGAAAAATTAAATAGGAGAGAGAATGAGTGGGAGGAATAGTGAGGAGAGAGAATGTTGTGAGTGTAAAAGTGAAGTAGGAGAGAGAATGAGTGGGTGGAATAGTGAATATTCTTTGCCATTTTGGGAAGTTTGCATTCACGTGGGACAGACCAAAATAGAAATAAGTTTGCATTCACGTGGGACGGAGAGAGTATTACTTTATAGAGTTTATTATTCTATAAATAAATGAACATTTTACTATTTTATCGATAAATTAATGAGTCGATCTTATATAAAACATGTTTTACATCAACAGATGGAAAATTGGTTTTTCGTAAGTGCCCGTTCGAATATTATAAAGTGTCAGATATTTAAAATGATACTAATAAATATTCAATCCAGTTCTCATAAACATTCAAACTAGCACTTTTAACATTTTTAAAAGAGGACTGATGATATTATTAAGAATTGTCAGTTGTATTGTTAAATAGTGTCGGTGGTGGTGTTAAATATTGTCGGTGTTAGTGTTGAAAATAGTGTTATTCCTAAAGATAAAAAGTGGCGGTTATAGTAATGAAAAATGTCAGTTGTATTGTAGTGTCGAAATGTGTCGGTGGATTTTTATAAATTTGAATTATTTACAAAAATGTCATGACGCGTTTTAACAAAAGTTCTACTTATTTACAAAAATATCATCGCGCATTTTGAAAACACGTTTTACACAAATCGAGTATAAAACACGTTTTTCTTGAGATTTTGTGTAAAATAATTTTTTGTTTGGATATATATATATATATATATATATATATATATATATATATATATATATATGATTTATAAATTTGGTAGAGAATTTTTTTTTACATTGTATATATATACAGAAACTCAATAATTTATAGTATATATAATTTTTACATATATAGATAAACTTAATTATTTATAGTATATGTTCATTGTACATATATAGAGAGAGAAACTAAATCATTGATTTATAAATTTGGTAGAGATTTTTTTTGTTTACATTGTATATATATACAGAAACTCAATAATTTATAGTATATATAATTTTTACATATATAGATAAACTTAATTATTTATAGTATACTCCCTCCGTCCCGAAACATACTTCACAAACACTGTTTGCACTGGTTTTAAGGAGGGAGTATTATATTGAAAGTGTTGTGAGTGTGAAAATAAAATAGGAGAGAGAATGAGTGGAGAGAATAGTAAATTATAATGGTGTTGTGAGTATTAAAATAATGTAGGAGAGAGAATGAGTAGAGGGAATAGTAAAGATTTCTTTCCATTTTAGGTAAGTTTTAAATGTGTGAAGTAAGTTTTGGGACGCCCAAAAGGGAAAGTGTGAATATTGTTCCGGGACGGAGGGAGTATGTTCATTGTACATATATATAGAGAGAAACTAAATCATTCATTAATATTTAATATCTCTGAAATATATCTATAGTATAAATGAGGGAGGCCATGAACAGTTGTATGAATAGTTTCATTGGCCAAAATTACCATTTTGCCGTCACTATTTTGCCCCTTTTCCATTTTACCCTTAAAAAAAAATTTAATTAAATTTTGCCCTTAAAAAAAAAATTACATTAAAAAAAAATGTGTCCTCGAACACGGGCTTAACTATATATATATATATATATATATATATATATATATATATATATATATATATATATATATATATATATTACATAAGCTTAGTGTAAACTTGTTTTTAAAATGCGCGGTGACATTTTTATAAATAAGTGAAACTTTGCACACTGTGGCATTTTTGTAAATAAGTGAAACTTATTGCGTGCTGAGACTGAAAACATTCTGACTAGCTATCAAAAACACTAGAACGGGTTATCCAAACACTTCAACTGGCATACAAAAGACTAGAACTAACACTAAAAAACACTTGAAATGACGCTCAACAAACACTTTTGTTGACACTAAAAAATACTACCACCTGCACAAAAAATACTTATACATGCGATAGAGAGTGTCGGTTGAATTTTAATAGTCCCATTGCATGTATTTAAAATTGTCAGTGCATGTTATTTAGATTGCCAGTGGAATTTTTATTTTTTCTATAGTGTACGGTCATGTGTTATTGAGGGTCAGTTCTAGTGATTCAGATTGCCAACACTAGTTATTAAGATTGCTAGTGAATTTATTTTGATAGTGTTAGTTCATGTGTTATTGAAGGCCAGATTGTGTGATTAAAGAGTGTCAGTACATGTGTTAAATAATGTCAGTTGTAGTGTTAAAAGAGCGCTAGATTTTGTTTTAAAAAGTGCCAAGATGTGTTGATAAATTCTAATTATTTACAATAATGTCATCACGCGATTTTAAAATAAGTTTCACTTATTTACTAAAATGTCACCGCATATTTTAAAAACATGTTTTACACAAAGCTTGTATAAAACAGTTTTTTTTCTGAGATTTTGTTAAATATATAGGGTGTTACTGCAATGAGAACCTAGTAACTAATACCCACCCTTATATTCAAATAAATCAATGGTTTGTATTAGATGTCACATGAAAAATGCATGATGGTATTTTTGTAATATTTTGTTTGTTACTGTGAATGCGTGATGGTAATTTTGTGATTTACGCAGTAAGTGAGCGTATTTAATTTGGTAGCTAATTAATTACTAAATACAAGGGCAATAACCAACCACACTTGAATTTAGTGGCTAATTAGCTAATGAATCAAATTGTATTTTGAACATTGCACTTGTATTCAAAGGCTAATTAGCTACTGAATCCAAGTGTATTTTGAAAATATTTGAATTCGGTAGCTAATTAGCTACTGAAATGAAGTGTACTTTAATCATTGCACTTGGAAAATATAGTTAATTAGCTACTGAATTCAAGTGTATTTTCAAAATATATTTGGATACGGTAGCTAATTAGCTACTGGATTGAAATGTATTTTGAACATTGCGCTTGAATTCAATAGCTAATTAGCTACTGAATCGCACGCGTGCTCTAATTAATTGATTATCGTTTTACAGTTTCATCCTCGTATATCATATTAATTTCAAAAATGTCACTGCATTTTTTAATAGAAATTTATTTTAAACCCTTGATTTGCATCTTATCTAATGGTTATAACTGGTTCCTAAGTTCTTATTTTATTTAGTTTCTCATTTGAGCACCTTTCTATATGCATATATATATATATATATATATATATATATATATATATATATATATATATATATATATATATATATATATAATTCCTAATTTATTTCTTTTTATTTTTATTGGTCCTTAATGATTTTATTTTTTTTATTATCTAATACATATAGTGAAAATATTACTTTATAATATTGGCCAAGTCGCGACCGAACAAATTTATATTTAATTTAGGTTATTACTTTATTGAGTATTATTTTATCGAGATTTAACTGTAATGTGCAGAAAATACCAAAATCTCAACAACAAAAAAAACAATTTTTCTTTTAAGTTAATAAAAAACGGGTTTTTAAAAACGCGATGACATCTATTAAATAAGTGAAACTTCATTTAAAATGTGGTGCTATTTTTGTAAATAGTTAGAACTTCTTTGAAAATGTGGGATGACATTTTTGTAAATAATTGAAACATATTAACATCATTAACACTCAAAACATACGGTGCATTGCAGCAACACTAACACTAATATTGTCACTCTTTTATTCTCATATTAGGAATCAATAATACATGCGTTGTCACTCAAACACACAATGCATTGCACCGACATTTTTTACACCAAATTGGCACTGTTTTACGCTAACGCTGACATTCTATACCACACATATTGATACCGTTAAACACTCACACTTGGCACTCTTTAAGACATACACTGGTAATTTTCAATACACGTGACATTATTAAATATTAACACTGACACTCTTTAAGACATACACTGGTAATTTTCAATACACGTGACATTATTAAATATTAACACTGACACTCTTTAACATTAACATTCTTTTACACTAGCACTCAAAAGAACATATGTTGGGACTTCTTAATACACCTGATATGGGCACTCTTTAATACTAATACATGCACCCTTTAACACTAATAATGACAATTTTTAACACAATCGTTAGCACTCAAAACACTAGCATCGTCACTTCCAAATACCAATATCGACACTCAAAACCATCATTATAAACATCAGAAAACATCAACACTAACACTCAAAAGTAAGTGCACTGAGGCTCATAAACAATTGTACAAGTACTTCTAAACATGTGAAACTTATGCATAACCAACAAACTCATTATCAATATGGTTTATGAGTCAAAAAAATTCTAACAGTTGCATATTAATATTTGAATTGCTCCTTTAGCAATTTTCAATCGGTGAACTATAACCTTCGATGAACTTCGCATTAAAACCCACCAATTCTTTCATGTTGTTTTCTCAAATATCTCCTCGTCATCACAGACCTTTGTTTATTGTAACTCAAAATCATAGGCATAAAACAATTTGCATCTTTGAAGGCGCTGTAAATTTTAGAGAGAGTCGAAATATAATGCATCGATGATATAATTTTTTAAGAGGCCTTGACCAATAAGTCCCTTAGATAAATGAAAAATATCAATAAAACCACACATTTTCAAAACATACCAAGTCCCTGTAATTTTGCTGGATCAAAATACCCCTCGGCCACATTCACGCGCCAAAGAACGCAGCATCCTCCCACGTGCCCACCCAAGCAACACTTTCTCTCTCTCTCTCTCTCTCTCTCTCTCTCTCTCTCTCTCTCTCTCTCTCTCTCTCTCTCTCTTTACGTTTTTCTTCTTCTACTTTCTTTCTCTCTCCTTTTCTCTCTCTTCCTTTTTTTCTCTTAAATTTTTAAAATGCAATATCTCAAAATCTAAAAGTCGAAAAAATTATCCAAAATCACTGTTTTAATCGCATCGCCAAAACGAATCAAACAAGTTTACTCATCATATATTTCAAATTTTATAAATAAAATAAAATTTTAATTCAACAAATGTGAAATAAATTTCACAGTTGTTCTATAAAAGAATGACATAAAATAGTGAAATCTATCACACAATTATGCATAATAACTGTGAAAATTATTACACAGTTATTTACATCAAACCCAACAATCATGAAACTTGTTCTACAGTTGTCCTAAATGAATGACATAAAAATAACTGTGAAATGGAATTCACAGTTATGCACAATAACTGTGAAAATCAATTATGCACAATAACTGTGAAAATCATTACACAGTTATTTACATCAAACCCAACAACTGTGAAACTTGTTCTACAGTTGTCCTAAAGGATTGACATAAAAATAAATGTGAAATGGAATTCACAGTTATGCACAATAACTGTGAAAATGTTACACATTTATTTACATTAAACCCAACAACCGTGAAACTTGTTCTACAGTTGTCCTAAAGGAATGACACAAAAATAACACTCATAACTATAACTGAGAAATTGACCTCACAGTTGTGCACAAACATAATTCTCAGCTTGGAAATGTGCAAATCATTACACAGTTATGCACAATAACTGTGAAAATCATTACATAGTTATTTACATCAAACCCAACAATTGTGAAACTTGTTCTACAGTTGTCCTAAAGGAATGAAATAAAAATAACTGTGAAATGGAATTCACAATTATGCACAATAACTGTGAAAATCATTACACAGTTATTTACATCAAACCCAACAACCGTGAAACTTGTTCTACAGTTGTCCTAAAGGAATAACACAAAAATAACACTCATAACTATAACTGATAAATTGACCTCACAGCCAGGCACAAATGTAAATTGACCTCAACAATCATAACTGAGAAATTGACCTCACTGTTGTTCTATTTCACAGTTATATAAAAATGTGAAATAGTACAAATGTGTCGGTTACAAAGGAATAACCTAACAAACTAGGCCTATCTTAAAATGTATCACAACTGGATTTTACATCCAAAAGACTACCTATACCCCTGTAGCAAAATCCAAAACTAAACACAAACTGACTATCATATAATACACTATCTACAAATGTGTCATTACCATGAAATTTAGACAAAGTTGCCATTAAATTTCCTTTTTCTTCCTTTGTCAAACCACTACCAGACTTTGCCTTCCACATTTCCAAACATCCAAACAGATTAATACCAAGACAGATTGATGTATTGTTTATCCACACATTCCATAAGCATTTGTTTATCCAATTAACCATAGAAACATCCACCACCATAAAATCAGGCAATTGATATACACTACTGCTTTTACTTCTGAAGTCTTCCAATCTGCTGGTATTTGTTAGAAGGAAAGTTGTGTGTGGTACCTACACAAAATAAATTTCAGAGTGATTTCCCAGAAAAATAAAATTGATAAGACTAATCTGCTGGGATTTCTCCACATTGCTTACATTGTTCATCTTCCAAGATGGGAAGGTGTATGAAGCTCCCAGTACTGTGAAAAAATAATGGGTCCAAAAGTAATTTCCAAATGAGGATTGCACCCTCTGCATCACATCGGTACCTCCACCTTCCTCGGTATCACCCATATATTTATACAATCAATCAAACCAACACAAAACCTAAAATGTAGCAAAATCCACCAATGTCAATCCCACAAATAACCCAAATTGAGGCACAAATCAAACAAAAATAAAGATAAACACAGAACACCTCCAATCGCTCAATTCCTTCTTGAATTAACGATAAACCCTAACTTAGACAAATATGGAATTCAAAATACTTAAGAAAGAGAGGGTAGAGGGAGAGAGGAAACCTTGATTGAACTCTTGGTGCCTTCGTCCCCGTTGAAAGTCGAATCGCCATAGCAGTAGAATAGAAGTCGATGAGAACGGGGAATTTGAAATATTTGTATATGTTTTTGGATTTTCCATTATTACCAATGGGAAGAGGAAATTGAGGTTTTCGAAAGGGAATTGGGCTGAATTGATTGATTGGGTTTTATGAAGGAGGCTGGAATAGAAAGGCTCTAAGGGCATCTGGTGCCGTAGATCATGCCAACGAAACAAGGCAAATCGTCGAACGTAGTCGTCTGTGGTTGACCGGCAATCGGAGACTGTGGCGGCGACGAAGAAGGGGAGGACGATGCACGGTGCTTCTGGTTGTTGTCGCCGCCGAACCATAGAGATATAGAGATAGAGAGAGGAATTGCGATTAGAGAGAGAAGTGGAATTGCGATTAGAGAGA
Source organism: Adenophora triphylla var. japonica (assembly GCA_022495995.1). NCBI lineage: Eukaryota > Viridiplantae > Streptophyta > Magnoliopsida > Asterales > Campanulaceae > Adenophora > Adenophora triphylla. Next base: position 389,629 of record JAFEMH010000086.1, read on the forward strand.
GAAAGAGAATGAGCGGGCGGGCGGGGCAGTTTGGTCATTTAAATTGTTTTAAATAGGGATAGGGACTCTAAGGTCGTTTTGATTTCAAAACTTGGATCCTAAGGTAGAATTCGAAATGTACTGTTTTTATTGATAAATTCCACCCTATATCAAGGTCTTATTGGTAAAAATCCCATTTTTTTAATAACGCTAAAAAGCCCCCTTTTTCTAAAGAATAGGAAAAACTTTTTTTTTTAATATAAGATCATCTCATTAAAAATTAAATTAAAATGTTCTCTCGCTTCATATGAAATGTGAGTTGCGAACGAATCTTTAACATATGCAAATTAAATGGAAAGTTTGACAATTTTTTTAAAGCAATGGAAAGTTGACGATTATTTACTCGTTTGATAAGAAAATTAGTTTGATTAGATATGGTGCTCCATGCACAATAAATTCATATAAAACTGAACAAAATAAACTCATATAACACTTGTCAATCGATTAGGCCCATTTGATGAGCATGAGCTCGACCTTATTCAACATGACTTGGCTCTTCCAATGAAGTCACGTAGCGAGAAGAGCCACCTCGGCGAGCCCAGACGAGCTTGGCCGTGTGGTTTGTTTTGTATGACGAGGCTTGCCTGCATGATTGGACTTTTAATCAGACAAGAAATTCTTTCACATAAATAGGAGGCAAACTACCTCTCAAATTGGATATAAATAAGAGGCTACCCCTCCTATATACAAATTTGATTTCTACTTGGTGGCTTTCATATAATTTTTTTGTTATATATCAAATTAGACTATTGATTAACACATCAGAGTGTCTTAGCATGAGAAACTTAAAAATCGAGTTTACGTTTCTTCAATGATCTCAGATGACGTTCCATTTCCATCAAGCCAAATTGCACCCGTTGCGAATGGACTGATCCACAAAGTTTTGGCTCAATTCAAAATTAATATTATAGTAGTCCATAAAGATAATCTTACTTTTAAATAACTTTGACGAACTTTGATCAATTTTTTAAATTTGTTTACCTTAATAGAACACCTATAAATTGTTACTGTTAGTATTTTTAATAACATTGTATTCATAACAAGTTAAAACTTAAAAATTTAGCCTTTAAAATATCAACTCATTTTGTGCCTAAAATTTTGCGAGCTTTTTTATGTATCTAGCATTGCTCATTTTATAAATCCAAATGTCATCATCCCACTCGAAAAACGCATCAGATTCTCTCTCTCTCTCTCTCTCTCTCTCTCTCTCTCTCTCTCTCTCTCTCTCTCTCTCTCTCTCTCTCTGTTAGTCATATATATTTATAGCTATAGAATTGGTTAATCCCAATCATATAAACGTTATTTAGGGCCTCTAATTTTAACTAGATCAACTTAGAATTTCCTATTTACCTTTAGAATCCCTTCCTGCTAGTGCATGTGTTTTTTAATTTGTATTTCTCTCAATACTTGATGACCTGAAGACTTTGAATACCTTGATCTATTCCAAAAAAGTAATCTTGGCAACCTGATTCAATCGGTCATAATATTTTACCGGCTGACCTACCCTTCACCGGTTGCCCTCCTTTGACCGGTCATCATCCTCAACCTGTTGACTGGACCTCAAGTCAAGCTTGCTACTGGTAATAATGGTATAACTGGCTATGTTCATCCCAATCGGTTATAAAGTAAGTCAGACACTTCCTCAACAAGCTTCTCATTCAAGTTTGACTTAGCATTTATTGCTCTCACCTACTTTGCTTAAGTTGGTAGAATAGTTGCTGATGAACAACATATTGCCGCCTAACAAATAACTACTTCAAGCAATGATCAGTTGGTCAGGTTACAATTACTCACATCAAGTTTTTTACCCAGTGGATAGTTCAAGCGTGCTTGTACTTCAAATCTCAAGAATTTAATGGAGAAGATTTTTCATTTAATGCTTGCCAGTCCAAATCATCTTCTCATCCTCCTCAAACATAACAACTCCATTTGAAAACAACTATAAATACCTTACTTAAAGCATTAAAGAGGATTGGTACATTAAATACATTTAGAGAAGTAGAGAAGAATTGTCAAAAACTGCAAGTGATGAAATTCTTTAAGCATTTAAGTTAAAAACATTATGTTCTTACAATCACTAGAGTATTTATTAAGAAATACACTGTGCACACTTAATCATTCTTGTAAGTGTTCCCCAACAATACTATGTTTGGAACACAAATATTGATCACACTACAAACCCAAGAGAAATAAGTTCAACTTTTGAACACATCTATTGAATACACTTTGTCATACTTGAATCACGATCCATTAGTGATCACTTTTTTTAGGCAACCTTCAACTCTCATTATAGGTTAAGGCTTGCAACTTGTAATAGACTAGTGAACATTAATAGTGCACATTTTTCAAATCCAAGTTTTGACCAAACTTGGTAAAGGACGTATTAGTTCGTTAACACTATTAACCTCTCTAAACAACTGTGTCCCTTTTGTGTTTGTTATTTTTCTTGTCTTGTAACCAGTTAAAATCTATCACCAGTTACAGCTTTTGAATCTTTACTGCTTACCTATTTTTTTACCTACTTGGAATACAACCTACATGATATTTAACTTGTATTCAAAACTCCCTTGAGATTTATACTCAACCGATTCGTGTGTGTTTAAACTGGTAATATTTTATTCTCTGTGTAACCGGTTTTCAACGGTTTTGCATTTGATAAATTACTTGGTAATTTTCAAAGAGTTTTTAAAAGGAATTTTATCAGGCTATTCACCCCCTTTAGCCTGTTTTTCCTACCAGTTGGGCCTAACAATTGGTATCAAAGCCTTCAATTTTTGAAAATTATTTTTTCAAGCTTCACAACTTGAATTGTCAATTCCAATGTCGGGAAAACTCATGCAGTATTGGAACATGGCAACGATACCCATGTTAAACGAAAATGAATTTCCAATATGGAAAAACAAGATTATGCGGTATATGGATTCAATCGATAACGGATTGATGACTGTTGTTAGAGATGGTCTCATTATTACCATCAAAGTCAACACCATGCCTAGAGGTCCTCGAACTCCCTTGATGGACCATGCTGATAGATCATCAGAACAAGAGCTTGAAGTTTATGAAACTATTTTTCCCAAAACTCGCAAAGAATGGACTGATGAGGACAACATATGTGTAGCCCTCGATAAAAAAGATATGCATACTCTAACCCCAGTTCTAGATGATAGACTGTACAAGCAAGTGCAAAAATATGAAACATCCCAACAAGTATGGCAGAGTATCCTGAGATACTTCGAAGTAGACCAAGTGGCAAAAGACAATCGGCTATACAAGAGTGTAGCTGAATTTGAATCTTTCGAGAAGAACCCAAATGAGTCCCTCAGAGAAACGTACGACCGATTCTGTGAGGTAAGTAATTCTTTTGCATCTTTAGGTATAATTTATACCATGAAAGACCTTAACATGTGTTTCCTTGATTCCCTCGGAGACTTATAGCATTTTAAGGTAGCTATTCTGAAAGAATTCAGAGACTTGAATGAGACTCACATTCAGAATATTGTATCTACTTTATTTCTGTATAAGGAAGACCTTAATAAACTTGGCGAAGTTCAAAAATAATTTAAAAATGTCTCTCTATCGACTCAAACTGAGATCTTCCCTAGCTCTTCTTTATTTAATAACCTGTCTGCCAACAACTCTCCTTCTACCTCTCAATCTCAACCATCCCAAACCAATGTCACTCATGACAAGCCTTCTGAGGGAGATGAATTTGTTGCCTTTGCTAGGAACTATAGACATTTCAAGGACTTTAAGAAATCCCAACAACATGGCAACAAACCCTTCCACTCTAAATCCTTTTCATTTCAAAGATCTGGAAATTTCCAAAAACCTGGCCAATCCTCAACCGATGGCAAAAAATGTGCAAGGTGAGTTTGTTTGCTACAACTGTAGGAAGCACGGTCACTTTGCTTCAAAATTCCATCAGCTTAAGTATGAATTTCTTAGGAAGAATCCCAGATCCAAAAGCCTATTAGCTGAAGAAGGAACAAAAAAGGATATGTCAATTTGGTTTGGGACTGACTAAGAGGATGAAAATGCTGACTTTAATGAAAAATCTGATGTGAGCTTCGTTGCTCTTGATGGAGGTAAATCTAGACCTAATCCCCTACAGTCACCCATCTATAGAAATTCAATTGACCAGTCAAGCACATACAATTACACTACTACCTCTTTGAGATCCCCTCTGTCATATTATGATGAACATATACCAAGAGCCGAGAATCCTTGCAATTTCAAAATTCTGAGTATAGGTGGATCCCTTTAAGGTCAGAGTAAAACTCCTCCAACTCTCAAACCTTTAATGTAACCCACACAATCGACCTACCAAACTCAAACACAACCGATAACTTACAAATCTCAACCTGTGTTTGAACCACGACCGATCCAATTCAAGAAGACCTTAGCCGATCTAAACTCTCAACCGATTTCCTCTCTATCCAACTTTGATCCCAACTTTGAACCATCAACCTCAACCTTTCAACCTTCCATAGACCCTATGCCGAACCTGTTTAAGTCTGAAATGGGAGAGGTGATGAACGAATTGTTTTATGACTTTGAAAAGTTGAATGAGATTCACAAAGTTATGGCTATTGATTTCAAAAGAATCTCTACTGAAAATGACTCTCTTAAATCTGAAATTAAAATTCTGAAAGAGAATAAGATTGAGTGATCAGTTAAGAGAAGAAAATCAATCTCTCAAAAATAGACTCAATATATGTATTGGTCAAATTGATGATTTGGTATTAAGAAACTATTCTCTCACAAAGATTATTGATTCTTACTCCAAATCTAAAGTTGTTGTTGAAACAATCCTACAAGACTAAAGGTCTTATAATGACCAATCTGGTTTAGGATTTAACTCCAGTAATAATGACAAGCCATTCATAGAGTCTTTAATTGAGAACTTGATAAATAAGTTTGATGATAGTCCATCTGATTTGCTGAAGAAAAGTACTACCCATACTTTTGGTGTTGTTCCTCTTACCTATCCAAAAGTAAAGGAACAGATCAAGGTCAAGAAGCTTGACAAGAACAAACCTAAATGGACTAAGGTAGCTTATCCTAAGTTGGGACCATACATCCCACTTAGTGATAATGATAGCAAAGCTGGTATTCATATTGCTGAACAATTTGCAACATTAGATATATCAACTGGTAAAGCAACCACAACCGGTCAGGTGACAGCAACCAGTCAGGCAACTGCCATCGATATCGGTATGGCTCATGCCACAGGTAAAGTTTTCATCACTGGTAAAGCCATTGCAACCGGTAAAGATACATCCAAGTGTGTACAACCTGCCAGCAAAGGAAGCACCAACACCTTTTTGCCCAAAGGTTTCAAACTTTAAGACCTACTGAAGCATTGATTAAATTAGATGAATACTTACCTATCTCACATCCTGATTTAATTAAATGTATAAGTTGTGGAGATTATGGTCACAAGGCTTATAAATGCCTCTTGAAGCATCTATAGAGACCCACTGAGTCTCAAAACTCTTGTGGTAGCCAGGTACGGCTGCCAAAGAGGAACTAACTCTTTGGACCCAAAAGAATAAAAGGGACTATAAGCTTAATATTTTATTTCATGTATGCTTAATGGCCTCAACCGATTAAAGTAAGGACATATGTATTTTGGATAATGGATGCTCTAGGCATATGACTGGCCGTGCCGATCTCCTCACCGATATTGAAGAAGCATCTGGTCTCCAGTAGTTTTCGATGACAATGCTAAAGGTAAAATTGTAGGTCGTGGATCCATCATTGGAGGCACATTTACTGTGCATAAGGTCTCTTTGGTGGATGGCCTAAAACATAACCTTCTTTCTATATCTCAATTTTGTGATAAAGGTATGCAGTGTGTATTTACTACTTCCAGTTGCTATGTGAAAAACACTGCTACCAATGAAACCCTCCTCATGGGCAAAGAAAAGGTAACATATATGCAATTGATTTAAATGCAATTTCTAGTATTTCTAATGTTTGTTTTGTAGCTAAAAACATCAGTAAGAACTCATAGCTATGGCACAAGAGACTCAATCACTTGAACTTCAAATATTTATCCAAGCTTGCAAATGAAAATTTGGTAACCGGCCTGCCTCAAGTGTCTGTTGATCATAGAAGGAAATGCAGAGCATGCCAGCTAGGAAAGCAACATAAAACATCATTCCACAGCAAGCCCTGCATGTCTACATCTAAGTGCCTTTAACTACTACATATGTATTTGTTTGGACCCACAACAACTGTAAGTTTAGGGGAAAGCATATATACCTTGGTTGTTGTAGACAACTATTCAAGATATATATGGGTGAAAACTTTCGGCTGCAAAGATGATATATATGTAGTTGCCACCAAGCTATTCCGTCTACTTCAAACCCAAAAGGAAAGTAACATTATCAGTACGAGATCAGACAACGGAAGAGAAATAAAAAATAATGGCATTGCTCAGTACTGTGATGATCACGAAATTGATCACAATTTCTCAGCCGTCCGAACACCACAACAAAATGGTTTTGTTGAGATATAGAACAGAACCTTGATCAAAGCTGACAAAACTATAATTTCAGAAGAAAAACTACCCAAGTACTTTTGGGCTAAAGCTATCAATACAGCCTGCTTCACTCAGAATCGGTTATTGGTCAACAAGTTTCACAACAAGATCTCTTATTAGCTTTGGCGTGACAGAATTCCCAACATTGGTTTCTTAAAAAAAATGGCTGCAAATGTTATGTTCTTTATAACGGTAAAGAATATCGAGGTTAATTCAATGAGAAAGCCGATAAAGGTATCTTTGTTGGTTATGCCAAACACAGTAAGGCTTTTCGAGTTTTCAATTAACGGTTGTTGAAAATTGTTGAATCTTTAATGTTACATTTGATAAATTTGATTTGCTAAAGTCTGACAAGACTCCAAATAGTACTAATGATTCTGGTGTTTTTGAGATAAGTGAATCCAACAATTTTAATTCCAATTAAAACACTAACAATAATGCAAATCAATCACCAGCTCAGAATTCAGGCATTCCAAGTGGTGTAACCTATAGAGTTCTAGTTGATGATTCATCTTCCCCCAATTGGTTGCAAGATAATCCAACTTTCTAATCCCTTTGTCGATTCTAAAACAGCTAGACCCTCTACCGTTCCTCAAACACCACCTGAACCTGAACCAATTTCTATTACTAAAACCCCATTTCCTTCACCTCAACCTGAACCTGATCATCTGCCCAACTCACCAACTCCAAACTCTACCTCTACTCAACCGATCACACCCCATCCAACCGATTCAACTCTTCCTCTAGAAATCTTAAGACTAGAATCGGTTAGATAAGATATTTTAAGAGAAGCGAGATTAGCTAGAGGACATCCTATTGAAAATGTGATTGGTGATGTCTTCGGTCGCATAATGACAAGAGGCCAAATGAGAAATATAGAAACATAACATAACCTATTTTCTTCAGCAATGGTCTCTAATATAGAATCAAAGAAGATAGAAGAAGCACTTAATGATCCCAACTGGGTAGAAGCTATGCAAGAAAAACTCAATCAGTTCGATCAATGCAAAGTCTGGGAGTTAGTGCCTCGTCCCAATGATCAGACAGTGAAAGGAACAAAATGGGTCTTTATAAATAAATTGGATGAGTCTGAAAAAATAATGAGAAACAAAGCAAGACTAGTGGACAAATGTTACAGAGAAGAAGAAGGAATTGATTATGATGAGACTTTTGCCCTAGTTGCTAGATTAGAAGCCATAAGGTTATTCCTTGCCTATGCTGCCTACAAAGAGTTCAAGTTGTACCAAATGGACGTGAAAAGTGTCTTCCTTAATGGAGAGCTTCAAGAGCTATTCTATGTTGATCAACCTCTAGGATTTGAAGTCTCCATGAAGCATTATCATGTCTATAAGTTAAACAAGGCTTTGTATGGCCTCTAGCAAGCCCAAAGAGCATGATATGAAACTCTACCCAAATTCCTAATTAGTGAGAAGTTCGAAAGAGGTAAAATCGATACAACCTTTTTTATTCCTAAGAATAATGGTCATTTATTGCTAGTTCAAATATATATAGATGATATTATATTCGGTTCTACTAATGAAAACTTATGCAAGAGATTTGAGAAACTTATGCAAAACAAGTTCGAAATGAGCATGATGGGAGAATTAATCTTTTTCATTGGACTTCAAGTCAAACAAACACAAGAAGAAATCTTCATTAACCAAGCCAAATTCACAAATGATCTTATCAAGAAATTTGGTCTTGACTCTGCTCACCCTCAAAGCACTCCAATGGCTACTAATGTACATCATGACAAAGATAAGTCTGGTAAGAAAGTAGATATGACACTTTACCGAGATATGATAGGATCTCTATTTACTTGAATGCTAGTAGGCCAGATATCATGTGTTGTTGTTTGTGTATATGCTAGGTTTCAAACTAATCCCAGTGATTCACAACTTCAAGCTGTTAAAAGGTTCATAAGATATCTTGTGGGAACTGTTCACTTAGGTTTATGCTACCCTAGAGATTATCTTTTACTCTAATCGGTTATTCGAATGCTGATTTTGCAGCTTGTAGGGTCATAAGGAAAAGTACTAGTGGAACCTATCAATTCTTAGTTCACCGATTGGTCTCCTGGTCTTTTAAGAAGCAAAATTATATTTTCACTTCTATAACTGAGGCTAAGTATATAGCTGCTGGAAGTTGTTGTTCAAAAATCATATGGATGAAGCAACAACTAGTGTACTATGAAATTACAACTGAAGTGTGTCCCATTTACTATGATAACTCTTCAACCATCTCAGCCTTCAACAATCTTGTGATGCATTCCAAGACAAATCACATAGACATCAAGTATAACTTTCTTAAGGATCATGTTGAAATGGGTAATGTTATTCTTTTAAAAGTTAATACTAAATATCAGTTGGATGATATTATTATAAAACCCTTAGACACTAAACGTTTTGAATTCCTAAGAGGTGAACTAGGCATGATTGATATTCGTGGATAAAACTGTGCTAACTTTGTTGCTTGTGTAAGTTCAACTGATCAACAGATGATATTCCAATTTTATCCTCAAACCGACTATAACTCTTTAACCATTACCTGTGTCAATCGATTATAATCTCTTAACCGGTTATATCTTCAACCTGTTACAAGCCTCAATCTGTCAATGCCTTCAAACAGTCATATCCTTAACTGGTCATGCTCAGTTCAACCGGTTAATCAAAGCGTCAACCAACAACGGAATGCGACAGATCAATTCGTTTTAACCGGTGCGTCTGACAGCCGTTGACCTTTTAAGTATTATCCAGCCACAAACCCTAATATGCACCATGAGCTGTTTACCAACTTCGAGTTAAAGGTAGATCAAAATAATTTTTTTGGTCAAAGGTAATCTATGTATCATTCCTATTTATCAGTAAAAGGTTATCTCTTTGGTCATTATAATGTTCAAAATTTAAACTGTTGCACACATGTTCCTATTTTTATGCTTCCTTATATACATTAATGTAGTTTCATGTACCATAATTCCCTAGTTTTTAGCTTCAGTTAAAGTTTTTGAACTTATTTTGCTTCTTCCAATAAAACTCTTCCTATTTCCCTTTCTCCTTCTCCTCCTCCCTATAAAAGGATTTCAAAAACCCTATTAAACTTTTTCAAATCCTTCATCTCTCTAAACTTCCCATCTCTCTAAACTCTCTCTATCCACTATGCTCCATAAATCTTCTCACCGCCGGCAAAGCAAGTCTTCACGTAGTTCATCCTTTTTTAATATTTCATCTATTATTCCCACGTATCATCTAGTAACACTTAATCAATATTTCTTGTTAAGAATCACTTCATGTCAATATTTCTAAAAATTGTTCTAAATTAGAATGTTTTGTGTTTCCTTTATATGATATCTGCATATTTAATGGCTCCTAAACCAACACCGAAGTAGGGGTGTAAGTGGTTTGGTTCAAATCGCGGTTTGAGACCGAACCGAATCAAACCATGCGTTTGGTTTGGTTTTTAAGTATGAACGGTTCGGTTCGGTCTCAAATATTAGCAAATCACATGGCTCAGTTTGTTTTGTGGTCTGACCCTCCCAGACCAAACCGAAACAAATCAAGCCAAACCAAACCACGGTTTGAGACCGCGAGACCGAACCACCAAATCGAACCACGAGACCAAACCACATTACATAAACTATTCATTACCCCCATTTTGTATCTTACTCAATATTTTCGTATATTTATTAATATTTACTGTTAGATCAATTAAAAAATCTACATTATATAAACTAATCCTAACCCCTGTTCTGTATATTATTTAATATTAATTTCATCATTTATTATCTTAATTGTGACGCATGAATAATCAAGTTCTCTCCACGATCAACATTGTAAAGTGTTTTTCTTACTTCGTCCTCTCTCTTCCTATAGTCTCTCTCTTCCTCCGACTTTACTTTTAAAAACCTGCATCTTTCGTTCTTCCTCCATGATTACAAAAAATTTAAACAAATCTGATAATGAATTTCGATCTGAATCGTGGTTTGAACCGTAGTCTAAACCATAGTCTGAACCATGGTCTGGACCGCGGTATAAACCACATAATTGAACCACGGTTTGAACCAAACTGAACCAATCCATAACGGTTTGATTTGGTTCGGTTTGAATTTTTCATGGTTCGGTTTGGTTTGGAATTTTCCCAAATTGATAACTAGTGGTTCGGTCTGTAAATTTCCCCAAATCGTACCAAACTGAACCATTTACACCCCTACACCGAAGAAAGACATATATGGAGGTTACATTCTATCCTACTTCTTTGAGTCTGAGCACGACAAACTTCTTTGATCCATTCTTATCGGTGCCGTAGTTCTTCCTTTTCTGTTGCCAGAGGGATCTGAAGATATCTATTATTAGTTAGTGAATGAATTGTTCGACAATAGCTCTATTGAAGATGCAACAAAGGCTGGTGATATCCCTCCTATTATTTCCTCAGTGGTTGGTGTTTCTGTTTCCTTCTCCTAGCCTCATCCATGAAGCCTTCCCCATCCTATCAAATTCTGGCCCATCAACGATGTCTCTAAAAATTATGAAGATTACCTTGGCTCAAATCAAAGGCGATGAGCCTTTCGTGACCAGTGAAGGCAATAAAAAGGCAAATTTATATCCTCTAAATTATGCCTTAGCCGAGATAGTTGACCGGTACATCATTTGCCGGTCAGGCTCCCACCATTGTATCACTATGATACAATTTGAAGATATGGCCGCCATTTTGTTACAAAAGATGTTCAACTAGTGCACCTTCATCTTCAAAGTTATTATGGTGGCCTTTAAAAAGTTCAGAAAGGAGAACCCACTGGCTCATGCTAACAAGGCTAAGCCTTGCCATTACCTATTGATTAGCCGAGTCTTGAGAAGAAACCTAGTAATAGTAGTTGCCTCAACCGGTCAGCCTAAATACCCTCAGATATGGGTTAAGTCTTTTGATAAGGCTGACTGGGGAAGAATCTTAAAGGAAGCTGTTGAATCTTGCTCAACCGGTGCTGCCTCAACCGATGAGACCTCAACCAAAAATATACCAGTTGAGAAGAAGAAGAAACTGGTCAGACCCAAAGTAAAGAAAACAGTTGTGCCTGAATCCTCCCAACTTGCTGACCCCTTACCGGTCAAGAGGAAGGCAACTGGCGACCCATCTCCACCGATTAAAATTGCTCCATCGGTTACAACCTCTTCTCCACCGGTTGACCCTCAACCGGTTAGACCCAAGAAGACAGTTGGTAAGCAAGAAACTCAACCTCAGCAAACTCCAACTCCATCTACTACATCTTCCATACCTATACCTAGGCCAAAGTCGAAACCTCTCCCCAAATCAGCCTCCCAAATAGCCAAAAGAAAATGCTGAGAGAAGAAAACAGATTGAAGCTGACATAGCTACCTTTGTACCCTTTATCCCCAAGAGGCTGTTTTCCCATAACTTTCTAATCGGTCAGACTGATACACCCATAACCGGTTATCCTTCAGATACATCGGTCAGGAAATGCCAACCGATTAGAAACACAACTTTTCATATCTTATATAACAACCCTTGGGCCATCCAGAACAAATCCATCCCTTCAGCTGATTGGGTATACCCAATTGATCATCTTCCTCCTTTCCTCAGGAGATTGCTAGAATTTCACGAGCTTCATAAGGAGTCAGTCCCTGCTGGTAATGCCTACAATTATGTGGACTATGAGAATAATCATGAGGACAAAGGCATTTACTTTAGCAAGTATTGTCAACTCAATGAGTTTGACTCCTCCCTCTCTAAGAAAGATCTCTTCAAGCTCTAAAAACGGTATTACAATCTGCTTCCCAATCTGTGAAATGCCATCTATCTAGCACAAGACCGCTTGTGTCAGGACATGATGATTCATGCAATGTGGACTGATTTTGCGATGCTATATAATGTTCAGCACACTCTTCAGGAGTCTGACCCTTATCAAATAGGTAAACCTAAAAATTCTGACAATCTAATTCCATACTTTGTTATTGAGCCTGTATCACTTAGCTCAAGGAGAAACCAACTGATCAGAAATGTGATGGACCTGGTTGAGAATATGCTGGAAGTAGATAGAGAGCTACAGGCCATGGAAAACATCAACTTGGCTGACTTCTTCTCCTAAGTCCACTCCAACAAAAATAAGTGGACTTGCACAACCGATGAGGAGATAGAAGATTTATTTGATAAGAAGGATGATGATGAAGAAGATGAAGCTGATGATATTGAGGAAGCTAGCTCTAGCTCTAGCTCAAGCTCTAGTTCTGGTGATGGACATGATAAGAGAATGGAGATGGTGACCCTCAACCGGTTGCACCAGTTAAGAAGTTGGGAGGAGGCATTATCGGTACATCGGTTGAAAGCCAAGGAGGAGGCATGACCGATCTTATTACACCGGCAAGACCACCAGTTAAGGCACCCTCAACCGATGAATCTACTGAACCGGTTGAGGAGGAGAAATCTGATGCTGATGATGTGATATTACAAGCTACTCTGGCTACCAGCTCTGAAAGTGAAGTGGATCTAAAATGGTCGATAGCTGAGGAGTATGCTACTCAAGCAGCTATTGAGGCTAGTTTACTGGTCAGTCAGGCCAGTGCCCGAGTCAAGGGGAAAGCCCTGATTATAGAGGTTGAACCAGTTTTTGAAGAGGAAGTCCCTACTGAATCAGATTTATTTGTTGAAGATGATGCAGTGGAATTTCATGCCCTTGAGCCATTTGAATATGACCCATTTGACCATGCTCATCCACCTTCATGACTTCTTAGTAGACCAGAAGGAGCTTATGTCCACAAGAAAATACTATACATCAAGGGCTTCTATCCCTCGGTTGCCCAATGGTATGTTTCTTTTTGATATTCACGAGAAGATTGCAAGTTCTAACCGCCTTCAACCGATCCCTATGCATCCATCTATAGTCGATATGCTTCAACGCCAAAGGAGGCAAGACAAGCTACAAACTTTTGTTGATGTTATTGAGATTATATTATGAAAGTTGGATCTCTCCCTGAAGACACTCCTCCCCATCTAACCAAAATCAATGGTCCTGGTGAGAATAGTATGCGGTTTGATATTCCAAGGATTTTGAGATTGAAGAAGCGTCTTGCTCCACCTCCCAATGCAAAGATTATTCTTGGGAAAGATGAGAAACAATTGGTTCTTGACCTCCCTTATAAGAAAAGGTCATTCATACCGGTTCAAGCTACTCGATCTGGTACTTTGAAGATAGCCGATCAAGTTCCTTCTCAAATCCCTCGACCGGTTGAGTCTTCTCTCCATACTGACAATCTTTTTATTAGATATCTATCTGTAAACGGTAGAATGACCAGGGTGTTAGAACTTCGAATTATGGCTTGGACATTTGATGTGACCAAGATGGTAGGCTTTATGCCTAAGGTTCCAAGGCTATCAGCCAGGGTGAGAAATGGTGTAGTTCAAGCACAGAGTAATATTCGCTATTGTAAGTGCTCCAATTTGAGCTTGTTAGTATCTTCGTTAGAAAATTAACGAAAGTTTTAACATTCCTAACAATTACTAACATTTCCTAACAATCCTAACTTTTCTAACAAAGTGAGGGCAAAATGGGCATTGCTATTTAAAGATAAACCTTCAAAGGAATCTCAAAAAGAAAAATAATTAAGAAAATCCCGAAACAGCAAGTTGAAAAACATTTTCTGCTGATATTTTTGAATTTTATTCCTTATGTCCAAAGCCTGGAGCAGCATTTAATGAACAGTGCACGCTGAAGGATCCCATCCGCGCGGATAGGTTTGTATCTTTCAGAGGGCTATAAATTGAGCCCTCCAGTCACAAAAAAAAAAAGAGGACCAAGAACACAACTCACAGCATTTGGCGAAAATACTTGAGAAAACAGTGAGAATTCCTTAAGAATTGTCACCTTTTTCTCTTGAATCTTCCCAACTTTCACTCACTCAAAATCAAACCCACTCACTCCCAAGTTCAAACACTCTTGCATTCAAGCCTTTAAACACCAAAAACACAAGGAAGATAGGTATAACCTCCCTCTCCTTACCCTAAATTCTCTCATCCATGCATGCATTTTCAAGCTACAAAATGTAGTTCATTCATCTTCTTGTCTTAGATCCAAGAAGATCACCATGGAAGTTCATCTCCATGGATGATCTTCTACAAGGATCAACATTTTCTTCAATGTATTTTTACTTACTTGCAAATGCATTTTCAAAACCCTAAAAACCATTTTCAAGCATCAAATCTCATTTTCAAAGGATAAAATTCCCCTTCCCAAGCAAATGAAGTGCTTAGTCCTAATGTACCCCAAGGATGGTTTGGTATAGTTGATTCACCACTAAAATGTCAAGTGATCACTAACCAAAACCTAGGGAAATGGGGACAAGCATGGATGCAAAAAACCCCCTTTAAAATCATATTTTTCTTTCTTGAGAAGTTGCTGTCCAGTAGCAATTTTCCAAGACCCCAGTCCATTGTCTTAATTTTTGTACATAGATAAACTTGGAATTTGGTGTTGACTTAAAAACACTTTTTGTAGATAACATCTAGATATTTCCATACATATTTTTACTTTATTTTTTGGGTGAGTAAAACTCCTCTTTTCAAATTTTCTTTTAGAGGCCAGTTCATCAGCTTCTGGGAATCCAGATCTCATATCTGAGATTTACAGAAGGTTTTGACCCCTCAAATCTTCTCCAAAATGTAAAATTCCTTCGAAAAAATCTTATTTAAGGTGTCTGGAACAACTTTCATTCTCTGAGTTTATCCAGATTATGAAGTTTTAAGGCCCTTGAATCCATTTCAAAATCAAAGGTCCACTGCCTTTTTCATTCTGGCAGAAGTGACTCTCAACTTCAAAAGGTCTTTTGAGTACCAAATCTCAATCCAAAAATCTTCCAAAAAATCATGGGATCAGTTTAAAGTCTTAAAAAGACATCCCAATTTTTACTTTTCTGAGTTTCAACTTATTTTGGCCAAAACACACACACACACACACACACACAAATGATTTTCAGCTTGGAAGACTCGTTTTACGAGGCATTCCGGGTGCACACTAACGTCCTTCCCGGCGTGTAACATGACCTCCGAACCCAAATCTCTAATCTCGGGCATTTTTCAAAGTTTTGGCCCTTAAAACAAAAATGGCGTGGCGACTCCGTTCTTTTTCCGGTTTTATTTGGTTTTTTCAAAGAAACGCAAAAAATCGAATTTTTCCCGCGAGAAAATTTTGGTGGCACATCATCACAGTGGCGACTCCGCTGGGGACTAAGCTTTTTCTAAAAAAAAATGATATTTGGTATATTGGTGGAAACCATTAAACTTCCCGTTATCGCCTCCTAACACGAGTCGGGGATAAATTGTGGTTTAACAATCCCACGTACCGGTATCACCGTTTTCAAAAAAAAAAGAAAAAGCTTTTGAGGGTCAAGCTTCCGTCCCGGCTTTAAAAATCATTTGTTGTGTGTGTTGATTTTTGCACATTTTTCGTGTTGTTTTGGCCGCCTCGGAAAAAGTCAAAATTTTGACTGTCGGAATCATGTTCCTAACTGTTGGAGTTTTTGTGCTTATATGCTTATGTGTTCATTAAATTTCAAAAAAAAAAATTCCAAAAAAAAAAATTCCAAAAAAAAAAACTTTCAAAAAAAAAAAAAATTCAAAAAAAAAAGAGAAGAAAATTTTCAAAAAAAAAAAAATCATGCATCATATTTTTCAGACACATAAAAAATTTCTATTTTACTCAGAAAAAGAAGATAGACTGCTTGCACACTACGCGCACGTGACCGTACACTGCACACTACGTCCCTAACCCCGGGAAATCCTTGTCGCGGCCCGTTTGGTCTTATTACGCCTCTCGGTGCAAGCACAGGACTACCCAAACATCCCATGGAGCCTCGTGTCGACCATGCACTTGTCCATGACACACTTAGTTCGAGACCCGGTTGGTTTTTAGTTTGGTCTGTGTCATGCCCTGTCTGTGTATAGACCTTTCCTTTCAAGCCTTTGTCGGCACACCGACTCGATATCTTTCGGGGACCCTAATCAGCCGAAGTTCGCCGGTTTTCCGCCGCAGACTTTGACCAAGATATTGACCGGCGCCTTGACTTCGGCTCTGATCGGCACAAATTATACACCGACTCCCAAGATTGACACCGAGTCATCAAGGATTAATGATTATTCCATGCCTAATTACGGCCTAACCGACGACAAGTCAAGATCAATCGTGGACATTTATCACCCAAATCATGCCGACTTTTTGTCGAGCTCCTGACATGATCTTGACTTTGACGTCGCCTTGTCCGTAATTTGCATCGAATGCTCGTTAAGACTCGATTACCCGCCGACTTTTAGGATCATTTTTCTTTCGGTCGGTGGGACCCGCTTGCCCTATAGACCCTCGCCCTGGCCGTCCACCCCGGGAGGTCGAAATACGTGTGGAATACGAGGGGCTTATAGACGTAGTGATCGGGGCCCACTGATCCAGATCCGTGAGTAGTTTGCGAAAAAGAAGAGCAATCTTTTCCAACCGATTAGGTTAATAAAACATGTTTTAAGTAAACGTGAACAAATAACTGCATGTTGCATGAGACCAATGCCCAAACACTTACCCTCCTTCCATTTCCACATATCTGAACCCTCGTACCTTGTCCCCCGCAGCTCCTCACAAAGGTTGGTTTCGGACACCTGGTCATCGTTTGATCAGTTGGGAAGAGTCAAGCGCGTCATCAGCTACACCGTTTGTTCCGACTCTGGGTTTCAGAATGTCTGCGTCAGCCGGTAATGATAGGGATAACGTCACTCCGTCCTCCAAAATCCCTCGCATTGCACTCAGTATTGGATCCAGTTGGTAGAACAGATGAGACTTCGACATGAGGCTCAAATTAGCGACCTTCTGGAGGTTGTCGCAAGTCATGGTTTGACTATCAGTCTCAATTCCGATGGCACTTTTACTGCAAAGAAGGAAGAAGGTTCTCCTCCTCTGCTTAATCGTCCCGGATACATCAAGATGCTACCCCAAGATTCCTATGTCTCCACCGCCGGGACTCCTGCCCGTCGACTTACAGGGCAACTGGCCCCCAAACAGCAGTTAAGGATGAAAGAGTTCGGCATACCGTCAGTTATCCCCTCTCAAAGTGATGATCCCGCAAATATCAGCCTTGGTGATGAAGATCAGGAAACAGTTGAAGAAATATGGTCAGCCATCAAAGCCCTGGAAGAACGCCAGAACAGACAGCAAGCCTGGATTGAAGAGGCCACACGCCACTTCGGGACCTTAACAACTGGGGCTCCCCTGAAGGACAAACATATGCCTGTTTCCCAGAACCCTAATACCTCTCAATACCCGGCGGAGTCCAACCACTCGCTTCCAGATGAGCCCGACAGCAGATCTCCCCGAACAAGTTTAACTCAAAGTCATTCCAGCACCGCTCAACCTGAGGTCCCAAATCCACCACCAGCCGTAGAACACATTTGGTGGGATATCTGTGACTGCCCCGACTGCCTTGAAAGGGACTATCAAGACTGGATACACGAGGACCGTCCTCCTAAGAAGAAGAAAGTTTCCTCCCAGCAGAAATTGAAAGAGAGGTTCGAGGCTGGTGATACCAGTGTGGGTACGCTCGGGGAGCCATCTGGGGGATTTGATTATTATGTACTCTACTCCAGCCAGTCTTCCCCAAAGCAAACAGGGGTAAAAGAGCAGAAAAGCCTTGCCAACGACAGAATTGAGACTTTCGGATACCAGAATACTGTGGACCTGGGTAACTCTACTGCCAATCAGAAATCCAACCCCCCTCGGGGTCAGCCAAGGTTCAGTTTGTCCAGCTCCCGAGTATACACCGACGAAGAAAAACCAACGCCAGTCTGGCGCTCCCACTCAATTAACATGTTGACTGGAGATGGCAACCGCCACAAAAGGCCTCAGTATAACCCAGGGGCTTCAGCAAAGGCTCTACCTCGCAAGAAAAAAGCACGAAGTGACTGGCTTGATGACTCTCTATCCCGAGACAAGGACCAAATCTATGATCCCCACCTATATGGCAGCATGATCACCTTCTGCGACGAAGATTTGCCAAGAGATGTCTCCCAACACAATGAAGCTTTGTACATCACCATTAAGCTCAACACCGTATCGATCCCTGGAGTATTGGTGGACAACGGATCAGCCGTTAACGTTCTCCCTCTCAGCATGATGCGGGCCCTGCGCATCAATGAAAGGCACATGATCCCATCTACCCGGTCAGTAAAGGCATACGATGGCACGTCCCGTCCCATCCTGGGGACAGTGACTCTGGAACTCTGGTACGAAACCCAAATGGTGCCAGCAAAGTTCCATGTAATGGATATCCTCCGAGTTCACATCTACTAGTGGCGCCCTTGATTGCATCACATGAAAGCCATAGCTTCCACTCTCCACCAATGCGTCAAATTCATTAACCGACAAGGGGACCTTGAAGTCATAAGGGGCGACAGCTTCCTCATAGGGAACGAAGCCGAGACCGTTACCAAGCATGCTCTTAGCCAGACACCGGGGCTACCTCCTCCGAGTCGACCAAGGGACTATCGGGGCAGTCTCGTCGAATCCCCTGTAATCCGGTGATGCCAACTATGTCAACACACTCAAGCGAGCAGACTCCGAAGAAGTCCGATTCATCAAATTCAATTGTCATTTCCAACATTTGGAGGCATACTGGAAGGAAACATTGAACACCGCCATGATACAGGCACACAAATCCCCGGTCCCTAATCACAGCTTTGTCACCATTCTTCAAACCCACTCTCTGACCCTGCCAAGCCAGGAAATTTTCATGATAAAGATCGACAAGCATCGTCATACTCAACTCGAATCTATGAACGTCGTGTGGGACGTCCTCCTTGCTGAACTGCCTGCTAAGCCTTTCCGCTCAAGCATGGGGCATGTGTGATGTACCCGATTTTTTTTTGAAATCAAATGGAGTCGCCACGCCATTTTTGTTTTAAGGGCCAAAATTTTGAAAAATGCCCGAAATTAGAAATTTGGGTTCGGAGGTCACGTTATACGCCGGGAAGGACGTTAGTGTGCACCCGGAATGCCTCGTAAAAACGAGTCTTCCAAACATTCAAAATCCTTTGTTGTGTGTGTGTGTGCGTGTATGTTGCTTTGGCCAAAATAAGTTGAAACTGAGGAAAGTAAAAATTGGGAACTCTTTTTAAGGCTTTAAACTGATCCCATGATTTTTTGGATGATTTTTGGGTTGAGATTTGGAACTTAAAAGATTTTTGGAAGTTGAAAACCATTTCTGCCAGAATGAAAAAGGCAGTTGACCCTTGACTTTGAAATGGACTTTAGGGCTTGAAATCTCCAGAATCTGGGAAAAGTCCGGGAATGAAAGTTGCTTAAAACACCTTAAATAGGGTTTCTACGAAAGAATTTTCCATTTTGGAGAAGATTTGAGGGGTCAAAACCTTCTGGAAATCTCAGATATGAAATCTGGATTTCCAGAAACTGATGAACTAGCCTCTAAAAGAAAATTTGAAAAAGGGAGTTTTACTCACGCAAAAAATAAAATAAAAATATTTATGGAAATATCTGTATGTTGGATACAAAAAGTATTTTGTAGTCAACACCAAATTCCAAGTTTATCAATGTCCAAAAAATTAGACCATGGACTGAGGTCTGAGAAAATTGCTACTGGACAGCAACTTCTCAAGAAAGAAAATATGATTTTAAAGGGGGTTTTGCATCCATGCTTGTCCCCATTTCCCTAGGTTTTGGTTAGTGATCACTTGACATTTTAGTGGTGAATCAACTATACCAACTCATCATTGGGGTACATTAGGACTAAGCACTTCATTTGCTTGGGGAGGGGAATTTTGTAAAGATGAATTTAAAGAGAAAAATCAATTTAGAGATTTAAAATGTAGACCGTTTGAGATGGTCATTCATGAAGATGAACTTCAAGATGACCATCTTGGGTCAAAACTTAAGTTAAACTAGTCATCAAGTAGATCCAAGTAAGAAGAACAAGATGAACAAGAAGTTAAAAGAGAATTTTAGGGTTTTGAGAATGAGGGCTTTACCAATGGTGACACCCTATCTTCCTAGGCTTGGAATTTGACTTGAGGAGTATCAAGATTTGGTGTTTGACTTGAGGAGTATCAAGATTTGGTGTTTTGGATTTGTGTTTGGGTGGATTCAAGGCTTGAATGTGTTTAGGGTTTGATGATAGAGTTGATTAAAGAGAAAACAAGTAGATAACACTTAAGTCCTCTATGTTTTCTCCCTAATCTTCCTCTTGAGTAGTGTTTTAAGCTTGAGCTTGGTGTGTTTAAGAGTGATTTGAGAATGGTTGAAGTGAAATTGGGAAAGGTTCAAGAGAAAATGGTGGCAATCTAAGGATTCCCACTGTTTTCTCTCTATTTTTCGCCAAAATACGCCTTCGTGTGTAAAATCTGTCAGGTAACCGAGAGAGGAGGGTTCAATTTATAGCCCTCGAAATTGACAAACATGTCCGCACGGATAGGATTGTAAACGTGCACTCGTTCATTAAATGCAGCTCCGTGCTTTGGACAGAAGAATAATCTTTTGAAAATTCAAACTGGTTATGTTTTTCAACTTACCAGATTGGGTTTTTTTCAATTTCTTTTGCTTTTTTAGATTCTTTTGTAGGTTTAACCTTAAATAACAATGCCCACTTTGCCCTTGCTTGGTTAGAAAAGTTAGGAATGTTAGGAATTGTTAGAAATGTTATAACTTTCGTTAATTTTCTAACGAAAATACTAACAAGCTCAAATTGGAGCACTTACAGTAGCCCCTCGGCGACGGCGCTTTCGAAGGAAGCGGGGTCGTCGATAAGAGTAAGGCTCCATATTTGACAGGATGATCAAGTGATCGAGTGGCTGAACCTATTTAATAGGCTACATACGTATCCTTGAGAGGAATCAAGCCAGCCGTAGTTCGGGTCTTTGACCCTGGAGATGATGGCGTTTTAGGTGCCTCGAACCTGATGAGCGAGTTCTGCAGTCGGTCGCTGGAAAGAAACTCTGCTGGGGATAAGAGATGACCATCTTTGGTCGGATGGCTATCCGCTCTGCTGGGGATAGGAATGACCATTTTCGGTCGGATGGCTATCCGCTCTGCTGGGGATAGGAATGACCATTTTCGGTCGGATGGCTATCCGCTCTGCTGGGGATAGGAATGACCATTTTCGGTCAGATGGCTGAACCTAATGATAGGCTACCTACGTATCCCAAGAGGAATCAAGCCGGGCCGTAGTTCGGGTTTTTCGACCATCTTCAGTCGTCGACCCTAAGATTTGACTATTTTTGGGAAGTCGCCCTATGGTTTGACTATTTTTGGGAAGTCGCCCTATGGTTTGACTATTTTTGGGAAGTCGCCCTATGGTTTGACTATTTTTGGGAAGTCGCCCTATGATCTGACTATTTTTGGGAAGTCGCCCTAAGGTTTGACTATTTTTGGGAAGTCACCCTATGATCTGACTATTTTTGGGAAGTCGCCCTATGGTTTGACTATTTTTGGGAAGTCACCCTATGGTTTGACTATTTTTGGGAAGTCGCCCTATGATCTGACTATGTTTGGGAAGTCGCCCTAAGGTTTGACTATTTTTGGGAAGTCACCCTAAGATCTGACTATTTTTGGGAAGTCACCCTATGGTTTGACTATTTTTGGGAAGTCGCCCTATGGTTTGACTATTTTTGGGAAGTCGCCCTATGATCTGACTATTTTTGGGAAGTCGCCCTATGGTTTGACTATTTTTGGGAAGTCGCCCTATGATCTGACTATTTTTGGGAAGTCGCCCTACGGTTTGACTATTTTTGGGAAGTCACCCTAAGATCTGACTATTTTTGGGAAGTCACCCTATGGTTTGACTATTTTTGGGAAGTCGCCCTATGATCTGACTATTTTTTGGGAAGTCACCCTAGTAATGATTTCGGCTTGTCGAATTAGGGGATGATTGCGATTTATCGCTTTCCTCGTGTAGTGTGTGATAGCATTTTAGGTGCCTCAAACCTTAATGATGGCGTCTTAGGTGCCTCGAACCTTCATGATGGCGTCTTAGGTGCCTCGAACCTTGGAGATGGTGTCTTAGGTGCCTCGAACCTTGATTTAAAATGCTTTCCCTTTGATGGTTTGGGATAGATGGTCTATTGGTGGACTTCATTTGAAGGAATCGGTCTTATGTTTGCTGCCGAGGAAATGGATGATAACGGGATTCGGTTAATTTCGCTGGGGATTTTGTTAGCCTTTGTTGGAGTTTAGTTCAGGAGTATGAACCTAAATGGGGACTTAGTTCAGGGGTATGATTCTAAGTTGAGGTTTAGTTCAGGAGTATGAACCTAAATGGGGGCTTAGTTCAGGAGTATGATTCTAAGTCGAGGTTTTGTTCAGGAGTATGAACCTAAATGGGGGCTTAGTTCAGGAGTATGATTCTAAGTCGAGGTTTTGTTCAGGAGTATGAACCTAAATGGGGACTTAGTTCAGGAGTATGATTCTAAGTCGAGGTTTTGTTCAGGAGTATGAACCTAAATGGGGACTTAGTTCAGGAGTATGATTCTAAGTCGAGGTTTAGTTCAGGGGTATGAACCTAAATGGGGACTCAGTTCAGGAGTATGATCCTAAGTCGAAGTTTTGTATCTGAGGGAGACTGTTTGAGGGCGTTCTCGCAGGGGAAGATTAGAGCTTACGATGATCGTCGGGGAAAAGGGTGACCGTGTTGGTCAAGTGGCTGGACCTAAGGTAGGTTACCTACGTATCCCGAGTGGGAATCAAGCCTGGACGTAGTTCGAAAATTGCTGGGGATGGTCTTTGATGGTTTGACGGTATTTGGGAGTCACCCGAGGTTTGACTGTTTTTTTGGGAAGTCGCCCTAAGATTTGACTATTTTTGGGAAGTCGCCCTAAGACTTGACTATTTTTGGGAAGTCACCCTAAGATTTGATGATAATGTTCTTTTAGAAAAGTAGTTGACTAAGATACGCTTTCATACCTGTCTTTGTGCTTACCCGTAGCCGCCAAGGACCGAGGCTACTACTGATGTTGATGAAGAGTTGTTGGGTTGCGGTTTCGCCGACGATTTGTCAGTCTTTGGAGGCATTTTGACCTGAAGGGGGGAGTTTGATTGAGTCTACATCTTGCTGGTGATCATCAACCTTGTAGAAGTTGTTGAGCTTGTCTTCACATTGGGACTTCTTGCTTTTGAGAACTTGGTGTCTCTGACCGATTTTCATTTGAGAACTTGGCGTCCCTGACCGATTTGCATTTTGAGAACTTGGCATCTCTGACCGAATTGTATTTGAGAACTCGGCGTCCCTGACCGAACTGTATTTGAGAACTCGGCGTCTCTGTAACCGAATTGTATCTGAGAACTTGGCATCTCTGACCGTATTATATTTGGGAACTTGGCGTCCCTGACCGATTTGCATTTTGAGAACTTGGCATCTCTGACCGATTTTCATTTGAGAACTTGGCGTCTCTGTCCATACTGTATTTGAGAACTTGGCGTCTCTGACCGAACTGTATTTGAGAACTTAGCGTCTCTGACCGATTGCATTTGAGAACTTGACGTCTCTGACCGATTTGTAGACACTGGAGGTGATCTGCACATGTTTTGCCCGGAATCATCTCTTGTCGAAAAGGGACATTTGATTTCTTGCGATTTTGTTGAAACCATTGATTTTGAACTTTGGTAAATATCTTCCTTGTTGAGGGTAAGTCTCAATAGCGAAGGAGAATGGTCCTTCACGTTCGAATCCCTGCATTGGTTAGTAGAGAGGAAGATGTATATATGACATTCATGATGACAGATGCATGCATGGAATCAGAATGATTATGACAGTATCACTGCATATGTTCGCGAGATGATGCATTTACTTGCTTTCGAAGATGCACTTAGCCTAAGCTTTTGGCAGGGAAATTATGATTTATGATCCTCAATCACTTAGGATTTTTCCTATTGATTCAAGTTTTGTGCATGCTACATGAGCCCTTGGGATATTTTTGTGGGGATGCATGGTGATGAAAGGGGATGCATTGGGATGTATGTATCTAGAGACAGATTTTGAGCAAGTGGGGGGTGAGAGCCCTCGATCGCGATTTAAACAGCGGTTGTTGATGGACCTCAATTTTGATGAGATTGGATTCGGATCCCGGGTCTTGGTTGAAATTTTCCCTCTCACTCTTGGTCATTTGAAGTTGATGCTGACAGGCTCTAGAGCACTTGATATGAGTAAAGCTTCTTTCATTTGGGTGAGCTGTGACTTCGGCCGAAACCTTGTTCAGAGAATGATTTGATGAAATTGCTAATGCAGGGAGAAACCCAGATCTTAAATCCCGATGCTACGGGAAGCTACTATGTACCAAGTTCTGAAGCTGAAAATCTAGTTGTTGATGTGACTAGACCTTTCTTGTGACTTGATAAAATTCAGATCCAAAGCCCCCGGATCCTATTAAAGCGAGGAAAGATCCCTTCTTTGTCAAAGCCTCGGTCTGAAGAACTGAGTAGGCAAAGTCCAGATTTTGAAGAAGCGACTTGGCGAAACCCCAATCTTATAACCTCGTTGTCATTAGCAGAGTCCCAATCTGATTGGTAATGCAAAGCGATCCTGAAAATAATCTGACAAAGATCGAATCTATCTCGTAGTGAAGAACCCAATGTGGACCCAAAGATGACTATAGAAGCCCCAGCTTGAAGAGCTGATACAGGAGAACCTGGGAGAACCGCTTAGCAAGCCTCAGCGTGAAGAAATTCAGAGCAGTCTTACTCAGAGACGAGTCGTCATGTGACCGAGGAGGCACCCATCTTTTCGCATCTTAGTCAACCAAACCAATGGACAAGACTCAGAAATGTTTACGTGCAGGGGCACATCTTTCGAAAAGTGGGAATGAATCCCGATTTTGTGTATACACACTCGCTTTAGGTTTGACTCTTTTGAGAGAGTATAAGCATCACAAGGTGTGGAAAAGTGTATGGAAGCCCCCGCCGACGTAAAAGACAAGAGTTTGGCTCTATTTTCCTATGATATAGAAAGAGAAGACTTGTCAAGACACTTGAAAACTTGTCTTATTCATGATGATCACAAGGTTGCTTAAAACCCTTTGTTAATGTTTGGGTTATTCAACTCCTAAATCTGATATGAACAAATATTTTGATTAATCACAAGGAGAAAACTAACTGATATCGAGGATCAAGCTCGGAAAGTGTATAGGGACGATCCTTGATGAGACCGGATTTTTTTTTCCTTTTTTTTTTTGAGATTTGTTTGTGATTTCGACCGGACCATTTCTGGTTGCCTACGTTCCCTCCATTATGAAGAGCTCAGGTCGCCGTAGTTCGGGCTTATCCCGAATGAAAAGAGAACGAATGTTGAAGTTCGAGGATCTGAGGACCTTTGGGGATTTTGAAGATTTGGAGGATTGAATAACATATCCCCTTAGAGTGTCCATGAAAGACACGGATGTGAAGCCCCAGTGGGGCGTCCACGACAAGTGTTTGTGGAGTAGAAACGAATTATGCTCACATCAGATTTGAATTTGCACAATCTTTGATTGATGATTTTGAACCAAGATGAATTAGATTCCAATTTAAGCGAGCAATGAAGCATTAATTTGATTTAGATCTTAAAGATATTATGATGAAATTGCTATCCGATAGGAATTGCACTGGTTTTCGGGTTTCGATCGGCCATCGGGTAATTTTGGAAGTTATGACCTTTTAAAGTGAGAGGTCGGCCGGGCCTTTGCGACCGAACCTCTAAAGGTGAGAGGTTGGCTTGCAGGATGTGTTTGGGAAATCTATGGCGGGGAAGATTGATTGCCTCTAAGAATGAGAGGTCAAATTTTGACTTTGGCCAAAGGCGAGGGTAATGGTAATGGGAATATCCTCTAAAGGCGAGAGGATGGCTTGGGATTGGTTTTAAGGTAATGATGAGAGGAAGTCCAAGCTATCGATAACTTTTGTGAACTTGCGAGAATTTAGGCTCCTCTTTGATCATTGGAGAGCTTCTTGAGAAGTCGGGGACTTTTGCTGAATTGTGAGGATCGACAGTCCTTCCTTTTTTTTTTTTTGAAGTTCTTGCTTGAACTATTTCTTTCTTTTTTTTTTTTTTGTTTGTTTTTTTGCTTGGAAGGCCTCCTGAGGAGTTGAGGATTATCTTTGTCCTTCCCTCATGGCTTGGGATATTTTACACATTGCCGACTCTCGAAGCTAACTTCTTGGCCTTGCTTGGATTTCTTTCAATGGGGAGCAGAGGTGATGGCTAAACAGGGTTTCAAAACATGCCGATCTTGAAATGAAAGGGTAGTGTTTAGTGAGGGTGAGGTAATGGCTTCCCTATGGGTGAAAGGCTTCAACCGCAATCCCTACCGGATGACCTAAACGGGATTAAGTCTTCATTGCTTGCTTAAGCTTTAAATGAGAAAAGATCCATGCAAATTCATCGAGCAACGAGATGATGATGATGATGAAAGGGATGTGAGCATATGAGGTGCAAGATGTGGAGTTGGTAAGTCCCAATTTGAAAAGGTTATCAATTGATTTTCTCACTTCGATTAATTTAAATATTAATCATTTCAAAGAATTAGTGGTTGAGCAGCACAAGTGATCATTTTGGATAAAACCATTTCAATTAAGTGTAGCGTGGGTGCGCAAGTGATGTCTCGAGTCTAGCAAGAAAAGAAAAAAGACTTATATTAAAAGTTAGACATTTAACCACTATGTCCAGAATGGACTACAACGACAAATGTCCGGGAAGGACTTAGGTGAAAGAAAAGTACTAGAACCTACGAAGGTTGACTCAAAAGACTATTTTAAAGATAGGTAGCCCCCAGTCTAGCCACTCTTTGCTATTGGACCATGCATCTATTCTTCGACGCTGGAGATGGGAGCTATTGCAGTCTTTCCATCAGACTTCTTTGTCAACTTTTTGCTCAATCCAACCATTTTCATTGCTTGCGATGACTGGTTCATTGACCTCGCAAAGGGACGAGTCAAACTCCATTGTGCCCACGAGGCTTGAACCACCAAACTCGATCATGTTGACACTCATGTTGTTAGGGAGCGGGTTATTGATAGTATTAGGCCCTTCAGGCATCTCTAACCTCCCTTGCTCAATCAAACTTTGGATTGCCTTCTTCAGGGGGACGCAATCATCTGTCAGATGTCCATGGTACTGATGAAAGGCACAATGCTTGGAGGTATCCAAAGGAGCATTGGGGTTTCTGGCCGATAATTTTCCAACGGCCTGAGCAAGCCTTCTTTTACCAAACCTCAAGATATCACTCAAAGGCATCCCAAAGTTTCTCAAGTCTTGGAGCCGGATCCTGGATGCATCGGGTTTCTTGGGAACAAAGGAAGTGGCATTGTTACCCCGTCCCGCATAGCTAATCACTTCTTTACCTTTTGGTTGGGCAGAGTGAGCCGTGTCGAGGTGGAAGAAACCCGGTATCTGTAAGCGTGTGCAAGCCGGGCCGCCGATTGTAAGCCTTTTCAAACTTAGCCCCGGAATTAACCATTGCACGCAAGTCGCCGTAGGGGAAGTGGCCGAGGGAAGCTCTCAAATGCGGCTTCAAGCATGACCGAAAGATGTCTAATCGCTCCTCGTCGAGGGAGGAATGGCCATTTCACGAGCTTTAAGTTCCACCTTTTATAGAAATCCCCAATATTCTCATCGTGGCGCCGCATCGTTGTTTGCATGTCAACTCGTTTGTCTCCCATTCCAAGTTGGCTTTATACTTATCTCGTGAAAGTACTGGTAATCTGCTCCCAAGTAGCCCTAGCTTCAGCCGCAATCGGAAAAACCATTTCAAAGCCCCCGACTTCAAAGAGAGACTAAAGTAATCGGCCAACCGCCGGTTTGTGCATCCCTTAGCTTTCATTGCCAAAGTATAGGTGTCCAAGTGAGTTTTAGGGCATGCACTCCCGTCAAACAATTCGAGTGGGCATCACAAACTTGTGAGGCAGGGGGACAATCGAGTCGGGATCTCGTAGGCCGAAGAGCAAGTTCTTTTTGGCGGTCAATTCAAAGAATCCGTGCTTTCATTTCCTTGTGTTGCTCCATAAACCAAGCCAATTGGGGATCCAAAGGTGGAGCGGGAATTCCCGAGCCGATATTTGAGCTAGGAAGAGGACTAGCTGTTGGTGGTGCATTGGTGGAAGGAATACCATATCCCTGAGCATAGGTGAAAACCCGTCCTTGGCCCAAATTACCCCTGGGAGCGTAGGTAGGAGCTTGGGCGGGGATAGAACCTAGCGACTTGCCGTTGGCTTCCAATCGACAGAGAAGGTGGAGGCAGATCTCGAGGTAGCCGATGGCTTGGATTTCCTGGAGCGAGGCCCATAAGTAGGCTTAAGTGCGGGCCGCCGTCCCCGGTTACCGAATTGCATGGCCGGTTGTGGCGAGGATGCATAACCGAGAGGATACCGTGGTCCCGGTGATTCTCGATGAAACCGGGGCAGGGGCTTGCTTACCTATTGGTCCCCGAGTGAGAAATGGGTTTGAACTAGCATCGTTCCGAGGAGGGGCTCCCGACCGTGGCCCCGAACTGCATCGCGCGGCATGCCAAACCGTGGCAGCCGTGAAGGTCCGGATTGATCGGTTCCAAACCGAGGTGGCATTCCAATTTGTTGGGGCATTCCGAGATAACCCCAACCATGAGAAGACATTCCGTATCGACTTTGTCCCCACCGGGGACCGCGAACCGATTTGTGCCGTCAGCCGCATGGATCCAAAGTGGTCCGAAGCCGAGGAGCCGGCCGACCCGAAGATCGAGGAGCACGGGTTTTGGTAGTGGCACCATGGGAGGTGGGTGGTGGCATCCCGGAGTAGTCGTGGCGACCGAGAGTGGGGTTGACATCCTCGTTTTCTTCCACGGTGAAGGTGCCATCGGGATTGAGGCTGGCGGCCAAACCATGGCTCTTGATAGCCTCCATAAGGCTGTTCAGCTGTGCTTCCTGTCGCACTCTCATCTGTTCGGCTAGCTGATTCCATTGCGGTTCTGTTTGAGGAGTCCCAGAGGCGGAGCGACGTTGTCCCCATCGCTACCACCGATGCGTACATTCTCAAACCCGAGTCGGAATAAACGGTGAAGCCGACGATGCGCTTGACTCTTCCCAACCGATCAAACGGTGACCCTGCCCGAAACCAAGCTTTGTGCGTGAGCCGCGGGGAAAGACACGAGGGTTCGATGTGTGGGAATTGAAGGTGGGTAGGTGTTTGGGCTTTGGGCTCATGCAACATGCAGTTATTTGTTCTTGTTTACTTAAAACATGTTTTATTAACCTAATTGGTTGGAAAAGATTGCTCTTCTTTTTCGCAAACTACTCTGGATCCTGGATCAGTGGGCCCCGTCACTACGTCTATAAGCCCCTCGTATTCCACCTGTATTTCGACCTCCCAGGGTGGACAGCCCCGGCGAGGGTCCTATAGGGCAAGCGGGTCCCACCGACCGAAAGAAAACGATCCTAAAAGTCCGCGGGTAATCGAGTCTTAACGAGCATTCGATGTAAATTACGGACAAAGCTGACGTCAAAGTCAAGATCATGTCCGAGAGCTCGACAAAAAGTCGGCATGATTTGGACTGATAAATGTCCACGATTGCTCTTGACTTGCCGTCAATTAGGCCGTAATTAGGCATGGAATGATCATTAATCCTTGATGACTCAGTGTCATGCTGGGAGTCAGTGTATAATTTGTGCCAGTCAGAGCCGAAGTCAAGGCGTCGGACAATATCTTGGTCAAAGTCTGCGGCGGAGAAACCGGCATGGCTTCGACTGATTAGGGTCCCCGAAAGATATTGAGTCGGTATGCCGACAAAGGCTTGAAAGGAAAGGTCTATACACGGACAGGTGGCATGACACGCACTTACTAAAAACCAACCGGGTCTCGGACAAAGTGTGTCACGGACAAGTGCATGGTCGACACGAGGCTCCATGGGATGTTTGGGTAGTCCTGTGCTTGCACCGAGAGGCGTAATAAGACCAA
Source organism: Adenophora triphylla var. japonica (assembly GCA_022495995.1). Lineage (NCBI taxonomy): Eukaryota > Viridiplantae > Streptophyta > Magnoliopsida > Asterales > Campanulaceae > Adenophora > Adenophora triphylla. The sequence continues at coordinate 420,151 of JAFEMH010000086.1, forward strand.
ACGGGCCGCGACAAGGATTTCCCCGGGTTAGGGACGTAGTGTGCAGTGTACGGTCAACGTGCGCGTAGTGTGCAAGCAGTCTATCTTCATTTTCTGAATAAAAAAGAAATTTTTTCATGTGTCTTAAAAAGAATGATGCATGATTTTTTTTTTTGAAAATTTTCTTTTTTTTTTTTTTTTGAAATTCCTTTTTTTTTTTTTTTGAAATTCTTTTTTTTTGAAATTTTTTTGAAAGTAAATGCACACATAAGCACATAAACACAAGAATTCCAACAGCTTAGGGACATGATTCCGACAAATAAAATTTTGACTTTTTCCGAGGCGGCCAAAACAACACGAAAATGTGCAAAAATCAACACACACAACAAATGATTTTTAATGCCGGGACGGAAGCTTGACCCTCAAAAGCTTTTTTTTTTTTTAAAAAAAAACAATGATACCGGTACGTGGGATTGTTAAACCACAATTTATCCCCGACTCTTGTTAGGAGGCGATAACGGGAAGTTTAATGGTTTCCACCAATATACCAAATATCAATTTTTTTTTAGAAAAAGCTTATTTTTTCCCCAGCGGAGTCGCCACTGTGATGTACCCGATTTTTTTTTGAAATCAAATGGAGTCGCCACGCCATTTTTGTTTTAAGGGGAAAAACTTTGAAAAATGTCCGAGATTAGAAATTTGGGTTCGGAGGTCACGTTACACGCCGGGAAGGACGTTAGTGTGCACCCGGAATGCCTCGTAAAAACGAGTCTTCCAAACATTCAAAATCCTTTGTTGTGTGTGTGTGTGTGTGTGTGTGTGTGTGTGTGTGTGTTTTGGCCAAAATAAGTTTAAACTGAGGAAAGTAAAAATTGGGAACTCTTTTTAAGGCTTTAAACTGATCCCATGATTTTTTGGATGATTTTTGGGTTGATATTTGGAACTTAAAAGATTTTTGGAAGTTGAAAACCATTTCTGCCAGAATGAAAAAGGCAGTTGACCCTTGACTTTGAAATGGACTTTAGGGCTTGAAAGCTCCAGAATCTGGGAAAAGTCCGGGAATGAAAGTTGCTTAAAACACCTTAAATAGGGTTTCTAAGAGATAATTTTCCATTTTAGAGAAGATTTGAGGGGTCAAAACCTTCTGGAAATCTCAGATATGAAATCTGGATTTCCAGAAACTGATGAACTAGCCTCTAAAAGAAAATTTGAAAAAAGGAGTTTTACTCACGAAAAAAATAAAATAAAAATATTTATGGAAAGATATGTATGTTGGCTACAAAAAGTATTTTGTAGTCAACACCAAATTCCAATTTTATCAATGTCCAAAAAATTAGACCATGGACTGAGGTCTGAGAAAATTGCTACTGGACAGCAACTTCTCAAGAAAGAAAATATGATTTTAAAGGGGGTTTTGCATCCATGCTTGTCCCCATTTCCCTAGGTTTTGGTTAGTGATCACTTGACATTTTAGTGGTGAATCAACTATACCAAACCATCCTTGGGGTACATTAGGACTAAGCACTTCATTTGCTTGGGGAGGGGAATTTTGTAAAGATGAATTTAAAGAGAAAAATCAATTTAGAGATTTAAAATGTAGACCGTTTGAGATGGTCATTCATGAAGATGAACTTCAAGATGACCATCTTGGGTCAAAACTTAAGTTAAACTAGTCATCAAGTAGATCCAAGTAAGAAGAACAAGATGAACAAGAAGTTAAAAGAGAATTTTAGGGTTTTGAGAAGGAGGGCTTTACCAATGGTGACACCCTATCTTCCTAGGCTTGGAATTTGACTTGAGGAGTATCAAGATTTGGTGTTTGACTTGAGGAGTATCAAGATTTGGTGTTTTGGATTTGTGTTTGGGTGGATTCAAGGCTTGAATGTGTTTAGGGTTTGATGATAGAGTTGATTAAAGAGAAAACAAGTAGATAACACTTAAGTCCTCTATGTTTTCTCCCTAATCTTCCTCTTGAGTAGTGTTTTAAGCTTGAGCTTGGTGTGTTTAAGAGTGATTTGAGAATGGTTGAAGTGAAATTGGGAAAGGTTCAAGAGAAAATGGTGGCAATCTAAGGATTCCCACTGTTTTCTCTCTATTTTTCGCCAAAATACAGCTTCTGTGTGTAAAATCTGTTGTGTAAACTGAGAGAGGAGGGTTCAATTTATAGCCCTCTGAAATTGACAAACATGTCCGCGCGGATAGGATTGTAAACGTGCACTGTTCATTAAATGCAGCTCCAGGCTTTGGACATGAAGAATAATCTTTTGAAAATTCAAACTGGTTATGTTTTTCAACTTACCAGATTGGGTTTTTTTCAATTTCTTTTGCTTTTTTAGATTCTTTTGTAGGTTTAACCTTAAATAACAATGCCCACTTTGCCCTTGCTTGGTTAGAAAAGTTAGGAATGTTAGGAATTGTTAGAAATGTTATAACTTTCGTTAATTTTCTAACGAAAATACTAACAAGCTCAAATTGGAGCACTTACAGCATGAGATTTTTCCAGCAGCACACCGAAACGCAATACGTCCTTACATCTGGATTGAGCGGTCAGATTGTGACGAGATAGAAATCCCCAGAATTGAGAAAGACCCCTACATCCACATGCTCAGTTTTCAGGCGCCGAACACAATTGATTCTGGTTCAGACAAAGGAATGATAGCAATGACTGAGAAAGGAGGACAGAAACGAGACAGCCCCCGAGTCATGAGATCACTGACAGCAATGCCGCTAAAGAATTGGGAAACTCTCTCAGGCCCGTTCACGACCAAAGAAGAAATGATCACCAAACTTGGATTGGTCCCTCGTCCCTTTGTGTCAACCTTTGTAAAATCCTCTAAGTCTCTCATTGTTGAGTTTGAGTCTTCCGAGTCGTCCGAGGGCCTCACGCCTAAAGACCACGAAATTGTAGCCAATGCTGTATTCCCTCTTATTCTCAATGAAATGACGAACCTTTCTGAGTATCCCTTAATTGCCACTTTAACTAATGATGAATTAACTAATAATCTAAAAACAGTTAATAACGACTCACTAGATGAAGAAGCAGACACATTAAATGAACAATATATCAAAGAAATCTTTAAGCAGGTTGTCCGGAAAGAGGAAAATCGAGCCCAAGCTGCCGAAGAGATTTTGACAAGTGTGAATTTGGGAACTGCGGAAGAGCCTAAAGAGACGCAGATTGGTAGTTTCTTCGAAAGGACTGAAAGGGATGCCCTAATTGAGCTGCTAAAAGAATTCGTGGATGTGTTCGCATGGTCCTATAAAGATATGCCGGGCCTCGATCCTTCCATAGTTGAGCACCGAATACCGCTCGACCCAGAAGTCAAGCCAGTAAAGCAGAAGCTAAGAAGAATTAAGCCCGAATGGTCCCTACAAGTAAAAGAGGAGATAGAAAAGATGCTCAGGGTGGTTCATCGTGGTCATTGAATACCCTACATGGCTTTCCAACATAGTAATCTGGTGACCAAGGCCAACGGAAAGATCCGGTGCCGCGTAGACTTCGTAGACTTGAATAAAGCCACCCAAAAGACGATTTCCCCGCCAAACATCGACATTTTGGTAGATTCCACGGCCAACCATGAAGTTAAATCCTTCGTCGACGGTTTTGCCTACAACCAAATCAAAATGGCGTAAGAGGATCAAGCCAAAATGGCCTTCACAACCCCTTGGGGCACCCATCGCTACACGTCATGCCATTCGGACTAAAGAATGCCTGGCTACGTACCGTAGGGCGCCTACACTGCTGTTCCATGACATGATCCACAAAGAAATTGAGGTCTATGTGGACGACATGATAATACACTCCAGGATCGATGGCCAACACTTTGTTGATTTGAGAAAATTCTTCGCCGCCTCCGAGACCACAAGAGGCGTAAGAGGATCAAGCCAAAATGGCCTTCACAACCCTCGGGGCACCCTATCGCTACACGCTCATGCCATTCGGACTAAAGAATGCCTGGCTACGTACTGCAGGGCGCTACAGCTCTGTTCCATGACATGATCCACAAAGAAATTGAGGTCTATGTGGACGACATGATAATACACTCCGAGGATCGTATGGCCAACACTTTGTTGATTTGAGAAAATTCTTCGGCCGCCTCCGAGACCACAAAGATGAGACCGAATCCAGCCAAATGCACCTTCGGTGTAAGACGAGGCAAGGTGCTAGGATATATGGTGACGAACGGGGATCGAAGTAGATCCCCGTAAAATCAAGGCGATAGTTGAAATGAAGCCACCCCGACACCGACGTAAGTGAAATCCTTCATGGGAAGACCGCAATACATAAGCCGCTTTGTAAATCACCGACCTCGATCTCGCGAGCCAATCTTCAAGTTGATGAAGAAAATGCCTACACAGTAATGGACTCCGAGAATGTCGCCTTGCTTTTGAACAGATCAAGGCATACCTCGTGAATCCCCGATTCTTTGCCCACCACATCGCCAAAGCCACTATTGCTATACCTAACCGTCACGGATACAAAGAATTGGGGCTATGCTAGCTCAAGAAAAGAAAGATTCCAAGGTCGAAACGCCATCTATTTCGTAAGTAGAAAGCTCCAAGGAAGCGAACTCAATTACTCGCTTGCGAAAAGACTTGCGCAGTTTGGTCCGGGTAGTGGGAAAGTTGAAACACTACATGCAGTCTCACCCGATACATCTCGTCTCAAGGATAGATCCCATCAAATATCTGTTCGACAAGCCTTCTATCTCTATGAGGTTGGCAAAATGGTCATTCTTTCTGGCTGAATACGACATCACTTATGTTTCAAGAAAATCCGTAAAAGGACGCATAATGGCGGAACATTTGGCCGATTTCCCAAGTGATGAGTCCCGAGGACTCGAACCTCAATTTTCCGATGATGGAATCTTTGCTCTAGAAGGAGAAAATCGCCGGCAACTCTTCTTCGACTGGGCGTCAAACAAAAGGGGGAACGGAATAGGAATGCTTCGGTCGATCCTACCGACGAACACACCCCCATAGCAGCAAGGTTGAACTTCGAAGTCACCAACAACGCCGCCGAATATGAAGCTTGCATAGCCGGGTTGGAAGCCGCCCTTGAAAGAAATATCAAGGAATTGGAGGTGTATGGTGACTCGCCCTCATCATCAATCGTGTCTCTAACAAATGGAAGACCGTGACCCGGTCTACGTAAATATCACACTTATATGGAAGAGCTAGTAACTCAATTCAAGGAGATCGCCTTTCATTACTTGCCCAGAGATCGCAACAGCATTTGCGCATGCTCGGCAACGCTAGCCTCCCTCGTTGAAATACCCAAAGGGAAGTCCGTCAAACCATTCGTAGCCTGAGAAGAGAAAATCCCGCTTATTGCTTTGAAATCAAGCGTGCCGAACCGACCAGCTGATCCCCGGTACACTCGCATCTATCGCACCTTAAGAATGGAGAAGCCTCCTTCAAAAATGAAGATGGAGAATATAAAGAAGGAATCAAAGCGAAAAGTCTCTCGGCCACAGAGCGGCTCGCCTCCCATTATGTTCTTTTGGGAAACATGTTATACAAAAAGCGTTATCAAGGCCCCCTCCCGCGATGTATCGGCAAACAAGAGGCTACCGAACTCATGAAAGAAATACATGGTGGTACTGCGGCCCTCACATGAATGCTCGAGCTCGATGCAAATCATACTAAGAATGGGGTACTTTTGGATCTCCATGGAAGCCGACCGCATCCGTTCGTCAAAAGCCGCGACAAATGTCGCCGATACTCAAATCTTAATCACTTGCCTCCCCACGAGTTATACTGCATGACAACCCCTTGGCCTTTCGTCACTTGGGGAATTGATGTCATAGGCAAAATCACACCATCAGGCAGTAATGACCACGAGTTCGTCCTGGTAGCCGTGGACTATTTCACCAAATGGGTTGAAGCAAAATCCTACAAGGTCCTCAACTCAAGGAAAGTAGCCCTCTTCATCAAAGAGAACATCATGTGCCGATACGGGTTGCCACCAAATCATCTCGTATAATGGATCCCACTTCGAAGGGGAATGCGACAGCCGCCGGCGTAATTCCGAATAACCCGTCACAAGTCATCTCCTTACAGCCCCAAACCAACGGAGCCGCCGAGGCAAAGAAACAAGACTTTGGAAAACATCATCCGAAAAATGGCCGTCCAAGGCGTAGATTGGCCCGAGAAGTTACACTCGGCACTCGGGGCTACGTAACATCGGGCCGAATGGCAACCGGGGAAACACCGTTTGCCCTCACATACGGAATGGAAGCCGTACTCCCAATCGAGCTAGAGATCCCTCGCTCCGTATACCGCCGGAAAGCCAGATCAACGAGGTCGAATGGCTCCGTAGTCGCCATGATGAATTGGCCCCGCTAGATGAACGCCGATTGAAAGCAATGGAACACATCTCGAGCCTACCAAGGAAGAATGGCCGTGAGCCTTTGACAAGAAAGTAAAGCATCGGGAGATCCGAGAAGGGGATCTCGTTTAAAAGAAAAACCCCTGGTCCGTGTCAACCCGCTGGGCAAATGGGAGCCTCGGTCGGGCCATACGTCGTCCCGTAAGATCTTCTCCGAAGGAGCCATGCAACTTGCGCACCTCGACGGAAATCCCTTTGTACACCCAAGTGAATGGTGACAAGCCGCGCAGATACTACGCGAAAAAAGAGAAAACAAAAAAAAGAGTGCTAAAAGAGTAATACCCAACTAGGTTGAAAACCCGAAAAGGGCGGCCTAGGTAAAAACAGGTTGCACCAAAAAAAAAAACAAAAAAAAAACAACAACAAAAAAAAACAAAAAAAAAAAAAACAACAAAAAAAAACCCGGTCGAACTACGAAGACCCGAGCTCCTCAAAATGAGGGGAACGTAGGCGGCGGAAACGGTTCGGTCTAAAACACAAATAAAAGTCATACTTTGACATCAATACACCGATCAAACCATGAAAGCGTCTCGAAAAACTCACGAAGCAATTCAAATATTCATTACAAGTTAAAAACTTTTTGATGAGTCTAAGCCCGATTCATTCCTACAACCGGCAACCTGCTAAAAGAAACTAAAATACATAATCAAACTAATGTGTTCGCCACGGCGAGAAAGGGATACTCGGAAACCTCGAGTCACTCCAAGCCACTCGCATCGGCCTCTCCCCTCTTCTTCCCCTTCGAGTCTTCTTCTTCCGAACAGAAATGTCGGCCTTCCTCCTACCAAGCTCGTATAGGAACAGGATCTATCAAACCAGCCTCCGTCGTGGCCTTAGTAGCCCTAGCGTCATCTCTCATCTCCTGTAGCCTAGATGGTAGAATAGGAGCCCTCCTCTCTTGTCTCTTGACGTAAGCCTCATAGTCGGTCACGCGCGTCTCCGCTCCCGTCATGAGGGTTGGCCCTCGCCGCCCTCCTCCTCTCGTAAACCGTCGTGTCCTCCGCACCCACAATGGCCTCACGCCGTCTCAAAATAGCCATCTCGAGTCTCTCCCAAATGCCTCTCGTACCAATCCAGTACCAAGTGGTCAAGAACACCGGTCTCGGACGCTCGAGGATAACCCGAGGAGGAAAGACGTCATACCTCCATGCTCGGGAAAGAAAGGAAAACACCGAAGGATCATCCATAACTGTAAGCCACCACCCCGGCGGCTATATCATCAAAGTCCTCCAAAGGAACCTCGCTTCCAAGCCGAACCGTCTCGTAACCAAGGGCGGAATATAGAAGCCGGACCGAGAAAGCCCCTAAGCATGACCACATGAGACCCGTCCCGAAGCACCCGCGAGTCTCCACCCGCCAACAAGGCACCGACCATCTCGATATCTTCGTCTCGGCGATCAGCCATCCAACGCTCCCATGAGCCCCGATCATCAAAATCTATAGCAACCCCTCCCCGGCAAATGTCCAAGGCTTGATCATGTCAGAGTTTCCCGAAGAATCCCCAAGCGCTCCATCGCCCACAGTGGTCAAGAGGAACGGGCCGCCCCTCGCGCATATACCGCTTCCCGTGAGCGCCTATCGAGAGCATGGAAAGTCTCCCCAGGATCGAGGTACAACATCTCTGCCCAAGCGACAATGAACGACTACATCCAGCAGAGACCGATGACAGATCCGAAAAGAATAGACCATGAACAAGGTCCCGAACATGCAAAGTGCAAAGGCATCCCAATAGGCATCGTCGAGCAAGCCTAAGCCCCTAAATCTATCAGGGAGACTGGAAATATCAAAATGATCGGGACCACGGATCATACCTTGCGCTTCCTCCGGGGAAAGATGAAGGAGGATGCACAATCTGTCAACGAAAGAAGCCCCTCCGGGCAAAGGAACCGCTATCTCTTCCACCTCCGGACCACCAAGCAAGGCCCGAAATTCTTCCACGGTCGGAACAATCTCATTGAAGGAAAGGCAAAAGACATGCCTTCTAGTGTCCCAAAATGAGGAAGAAGCCCTCAAAAGCTCATAATCCGGAACCAATTCTTTGAGAGACCATAAGCACCTCACCTTATACCTTTCTTCAAAGAAGGACCTTCTCTCATGCATAATCTCCTGACCAATCCTTGAATTTGTTAAAGAATGACATTTGGGATTCTTGGGACAATTTTGATGGAGCTTTTCTAAGATTTTCCATGAATTTTCTCTCTTTCTCCCGAAAATGGTCAAGTTTGACTGGAGGTTGAAGAGGATATTTGAATTTGAAATAAAGCAAAACCAGATTCGAGGCAAAAATTAAAGGACAATGTCGGATGCAGACTCCTCCGCGCGGACATGATTGTCATTCATCGAAAAATCTCGCAACAATCCAAGCCGCCGCACCAAAAGAGGAATATTCCGTCCCGTTGCTTGAAACCCGTGCAAAAAAAATCTCCCCAAACCACCATATACCAAACACTAACACCCTTGCCAAAAAACCAAGGCTCATGCAACATTGCATTCATACCGCATTGCATTCATAAAAATAAAATCCTAAATTATTACATTCCAAAAATAAAGGGAGTGTGCAAAAAAAAAGATCAAATAAAAAAATAGGTAACAATAATCCTAAATTATTACATCCAAAAAAAGAAAAAAAAATGTGCATAAGCCGTACAAATCTCAATCTCGTAAAATCGCCTAAAAAAAGGGGGTAATCAATCAAAATCCCTAGCGCCCGACGTCCGTCCCTGGCCCCTCTTACGACTCGGGCCCGCTCCTCAGAGCCCCGAAGATCTCGGGCTCGTAATCGTCCTCGTCCCGTAAAGAGGCTCGTCAGACCAACCGGCACGCTCCGATAGGGCAAGCCAAGATCTCGCGAAAAATCGTATCCGAAGGTGAAGGCGTCGAGACTCCCGGACGTACGAAGACGATCCACCATGCCGCCAAACGTGTCCCCGCCCGTGTGGATCCCCGAGAATGACGTGATCCGAAGGCAAGACCGCAGGGGATCAATGAGAGGAGACAGAGGAGTCTCCGAAGAAGTCTCGAACGAATAGGGAAGCCTCCCGCCCGATGTGCGCCGGCCGTGGTCGCCTCGCTCTAGCTCGAGGAGCCCCGCAAGCGACCATCCTTCGATAAATCTCTTAGCTCCGATCACTTGCTTCGCCTTCTCGACGACCACCTCCGAAAACCGCACAAAAGCAAAAGCGTCGAAAACAGCTGAAGCGAAAAATGATGACAGGAAAGAAAAGAAAAGACAAAAGAAAAAAAAAAGAAGAAAGGTGGGAAGGAGAAGCCATACCTTCATACCCTGACGAGGCCGAAAAGCTCGTGGAAGCCGCTCAGCCGAGGGATCTGCACCTCAATCGGACCCCATCCCGGGACATATGAAAAATCCGTCCGAGGGTACCGCGGGATCCTAAACCCCTCTCTATCCGTAACCCGGGGCATCCTCGCCTCTCCTCAAAACAAATACGGTACGGCTCAACCGCCACAAATGCCGAGAAGTGCCGGCCGGCTCGTGAATCTTCCTGTGTCGCAGATCGTCACTCGGGTGCATCATATCGGCGGAGGCTCCACCGGTGTCATCAAAGGCGAATTCACGCCATGCCGGCGCGTCACCCTCTCTCCCGATAATAGGCATCACAGTCGACCTCTCGTAATCCTCCGCCGCACAGCCCAAATCTCGCCGCCTTCACCGCGCCACCTCGAAACGATCCTGTGGATAGAATATCATCCTCTCATCCGTCTCGCCTCCGTCAAAGGAAGGCAATCCGCGTATCCGAGAGTCGTACGCCCCCGGAGATTATCTTCTCTCGGGCATGCTTGGACCAGGAGCGCATGGCCGGATACGCCCGACGTACTCCGCCGTGCTGCCGCCACATCGTGACGTGGAAAAACTCCAACGCCCATACCTGCGAAAGGAAAAGATCAAATCAATCCAGTGCAAAAGAAAAGTGTGTGCTCAAGAAGAAAGGGAAAGCAAAGAGAAAGCTTATACCTCCAGGGCAAACTCAAAGCAGTACAAGGAGCTCACAGCCTTCCGACTGTACCTATCAAGAGCAAAGTAAAGCTCTGCCAGCCCGGCCTCTCCCCAAGAAACATCTCCAGCCATCTCCACGTCCTCCAAGGACCTCAGCAAGGCAAAGACTGCCGTCCCCTCAGCATGTCCAAAAAGGGTGCTCGAAAAAGCAAACCATAAGAAGGCCCTGGCACCGCTTCGGCGCCTATCCTCTCCTCCCCAGCCTCGTAGCTCACAATGGTCTCCACAATCTTCCCGTAGACCACGGCATACTCCATCCCCATCCCCTTTTTGGGAATAGGGGAAAATCCCAGAAGAGCCTGCAGATCCGCATCGCTGTAGCCATCCCGCCACTCAATGCTCCGTCCATTAAAGGACAAACTCGTGATCGCAGCGTAATCAGAAGGCGTAACCGTAGCCTCGCCCCAGAAGAAGTGAAACGTATGGGTCGCATCCCACCAGTGCTGCGCCAAAGCAAACATCAGACCCTTGCTCTTAGGGAACTTGACCAATCCCCTCAAGCACTCAATGAACTCCCAAAGCCCGGTCTCAACAACAATCTGTCTCGGACTCGGCAAAGCTCCTCGGCCCGCATTCGAAAGCCGGTCCCACAAGTCAACTACAGACTCCACCGATCCTCGAGTCTTCATCTTATTCAGCTGCTCCGTCACGTAGTTGTTTCCGCCCTGCAAAAAAAAGGGGAAAGAAAATGTCAAAAAAAAAAAAATTTGCATTTGCACAAAAAAGAAAGAAAGCATATACATGCATCATTCATCACAAAAGTTTTGAAGAAAATTCGGCAGCATAACGGCATGCAATGAACCGAGCCCCATTTTTCTCACAAAAAGACAAGCTTTTCAAAGAAATCCCAACCAACATGCATACATGCATATCACTCAAAAAAAAAAAAAAAAAAAAGCTCTACATGCATTCCTACGGAAGTAAAAACTCCGTCCCATTTTCTATATAAAAAAAAAAAAAACATGCATACATTCGTTCAGCGGGAGCAAAAAACTCCGTCCCATCTTTCATGAAATAGCATACATAAACAATCTCTCGAGTCATTCATTCAATCAAAGGGGAACGAAAAATCCGTCCCACTTTTCATAGAAAATCACACTCTAAAAAAAAAAAAGTGCATTCATAACATGCATATCATCCGTCATTTCAAAAAAAAAAAAAATCCTACATTCATACATTCATACAAGGAATCAACGGAAGCAAAAACTCCGTCCCGTTTTCATAGAATAACATGCATTCAATCAACGGGAGGAAAAATCCGTCCCACTTGTCAAAAAAAAATAAAAATCATACATTCATATCATCATCTCATGTTGGCAAAATGCCAATTCTTTTCTCAAGCAAAATGCACATTTTGGAACACCAACAAATTCATTGCAACATGCATATCATCAAGATCAATATTCAAATTTCAAAAAGAAAAATCACAATTTTCGAATTTACAAAAAAAAAAAGGCGAAAATGCCAATTCTTTTTCCAAGCAAAATGCATATTTTGGGATACCCATATAATCATTACAACATGCAAAGCATCAAAATCAAGATTCAAAGCCAAGAACATCAATCATTCGAATTTTCAAAAAAAAAAAAAATCAAAAATCACCCAAAATTCAATTTCAAGCAAGAATCGACAAAAGAATCAAAAGGATTCGAAGAATACCGTTCGGAGACTCGGATCGGTGGCCCAATGTTGCCAAGCATCGGGGTATGGCTCCTCCACAATCGATTGCGAAAGAGTATAATGCCTCCTCATTCGGACGAGCTCCAATCGTCTCTCCGCTACCGGGCCACGTCCTTGGCCTTGAAAAACACCTTCCCCGTGTTCCATTGCTTGAAAATAGAAGAAAAACGGAAGAATTTTCAAGCTTTTTGGCCTTCAATGGCTTCCTCCCTCGGCTTTCTCTTTCTCTCTCTCGTAATTGCAGAAAATTTGAAAAACCGAATGGGGAAGAGGAAGGGCGTCGTCCTCATTAAAACCCTCTCGGAATACAACCCTCTCCGCGCGGACAGATTGTAAGGGTCAAAATGACCCTTTTGCCCTTTAAAAATCTGGGACTCGCAGCTTAGTCCCAAACTTGACAAAGTTAACCAAAATTAACCAAAGTCAACCCCTTTCAAGGAAATCATCCCTAGCCAAACGTAAGACCGATTTCCCCGAGAAAGATAACGAAATCCCGTATCTTTCATCAAAATTACCCCGACAATAAACTTAAGACCGATTTCCCGAGAAAGATAACGAGATCCCGTATCTTTCATCAAAATTACCCCTAGCCAAACGTAAGACCGATTTCCCGAGAAAGATAACGAGATCCCGTATCTTTCATCAAAATTACCCCAAGTCAAACGTAAGACCGATTTCCCGAGAAAGATAACGGAATCCCGTATCTTTCATCAAAATTACCAACGGCAAGCCAAACGTAAGACCGATTTCCCGAGAAAGATAACGAGATCCCGTATCTTTCATCAAAATCATCAAACGGCTAGCCAAACGTAAGACCGATTTCCCGAGAAAGATAACGAGATCCCGTATCTTTCATCAAAATCATCAAACGGCAGTCAAACGTAAGGCCGATTTCCACGAGAAAGATAACGAGATTCCGTATCTTTCATCAAAATTACCCCCGGCAGTAAAACGTAAGACCGATTTCCCCTATAAATACGTCTGATTTCCCTCAAAGAAAGGCTAACGAAATCCCCAGCAAAGCCAACGGAATCTCGAGTAGATTTCGAACTACGAAAGGGCTTGATTCCCACTAGGGATATGTAGGTAGCCTATCATTAGGTCCAGCCCCCCGACCAAAACGGTCACCCTATCCTTCGGCAGCAGACGAAGTCCACCGAAAGGCCTTTTCAAATTAAGGTTCAAGGCACCTAAAACGCCATCACCATCCAGGTCCGAGGCACCTAAAACACCATCATCATTAAGGTTCGAGGCACCTAAAACGCCATCACCATCCAGGTTCGAGGCACCTAAAACGCCATCACCATTAAGGTTCGAGGCACCTAAAACGCCATCTCCAAAGTTCGAGGCACCAAAGACGCCATCATCAAGGTTCGAGGCACCTAAGACGCTATCACACACAACACTAGGAAAGCGATAAATCACAATCATCCCCAGCAGAGCTGATAGCCATCAGACCGAAAATGGTCATCTCTTATCCCCAGCAGAGTTTCTCTCCAGCAATCGACTGCAGAACTTGCTCATCAGGTTCGAGGCACCTAAAACGCCATCATCTCCAGGGTCAAAGACCCGAACTACGACTGGCTTGATTCCCATTCGGGATACGTAGGTAGCCTATTAAATAGGTTCAGCCACCCGATCACTCGATCATCCCGCCAAATATAGAGCCTTACTCTTATCGACGACCCCGCTTCCTTCGAAAGCGCCGTCGCCGAGGGGCTACTGTAAGTGCTCCAATTTGAGCTTGTTAGTATTTTCGTTAGAAAATTAACGAAAGTTTTAACATTCCTAACAATTACTAACATTTCCTAACATTTCCTAACAATCCTAACTTTTCTAACAAAGTGAGGGCAAAATGGGCATTGCTATTTAAAGATAAACCTTCAAAGGAATCTCAAAAAGAAAAAGAATTAAGAAAATCCCGAAACAAAGAAGTTGAAAAACATTTTCGCCGATATTTTTTAATTTTATTCCTTATGTCCAAAGCCCGGAGCAAAGATTTAATGAACAAAGGCACGCTGAAGGATCCCATCCGCGCGGATAGGTTTGTATCTTTCAGAGGGCTATAAATTGAGCCCTCCAGTCACAAAAAAAAGAGGACCAAGAACACAACTCACAGCATTTGGCGAAAATACTTGAGAAAACAGTGAGAATTCCTTAAGAATTGTCACATTTTTCTCTTGAATCTTCCCAACTTTCACTCACTCAAAATCAAACCCACTCACTCCCAAGTTCAAACACTCTTGCATTCAAGCCTTTAAACACCAAAAACACAAGAAAGATAGGTATAACCTCCCTCTCCTTACCCTAAATTCTCTCATCCATGCATGCATTTTCAAGCTACAAAATGTAGTTCATTCATCTTCTTGTCTTAGATCCAAGAAGATCACCATGGAAGTTCATCTCCATGGATGATCTTCTACAAGGATCAACATTTTCTTCAATGTATTCTTACTTACTTGCAAATGCATTTTCAAAACCCTAAAAACCATTTTCAAGCATCAAATCTCATTTTCAAAGGATAAAATTCCCCTTCCCAAGCAAATGAAGTGCTTAGTCCTAATGTACCCCAAGGATGATTTGGTATAGTTGATTCACCACTAAAATGTCAAGTTATCACTAACCAAAACCTAGGGAAATGGGGACAAGCATGGATGCAAAAAACCCCCTTTAAAATCATATTTTTCTTTCTTGAGAAGTTGCTGTCCAGTAGCAATTTTCCAAGACCCCAGTCCATTGTCTTAATTTTTGGACACATATAAACTTGGAATTTGGTGTTTACTGCAAAACACTTTTTGTAGCTAACATTCATATATTTCCAGACATATTTTTACTTTATTTTTTGGGTGAGTAAAACTCCTCTTTTCAAATTTTCTTTTAGAGGCCAGTTCATCAGCTTCTGGGAATCCAGATCTCATATCTGAGATTTCCAGAAGGTTTTGACCCCTCAAATCTTCTCCAAAATGGAAAATTCCTTTGCACAAATCTTATTTAATGTGTCTGGAACAACTTTAATTCTCTGAGTTTATCCAGATTATGAAGTTTTAAGGCCCTTGAATCCATTTCAAAATCAAAGGTCCACTGCCTTTTTCATTCTGACAGAAGTGACTCTCAACTTCAAAAGGTCTTTTGAGTACCAAATCTCAATCCAAAAATCTTCCAAAAAAATCATGGGATCAGTTTAAATTCTTAAAAAGACATTCCAATTTTTACTTTTCTGAGTTTCAACTTATTTTGGCCAAAAACAGACACACACACACAAATGATTTTCAGCTTGGAAGACTCGTTTTACGAGGCATTCCGGGTGCACACTAACGTCCTTCCCGGCGTGTAACATGACCTCCGAACCCAAATCTCTAATCTCGGGCATTTTTCAAAGTTTTGGCCCTTAAAACAAAAATGGCGTGGCGACTCCGTTCTTTTTCCGGTTTTATTTGGTTTTTTCAAAGAAGCGCAAAAAATCGAATTTTTCCCGCGAGAAAATTTTGGTGGCACATCATCACAGCTATGCCTTTCAACTGATTACCATGTTACGGCTAGCTGATCTGGTTCGGTTAAGGCAAAGAGCACTTCCTTCTGCCTCTCAAGCTGCTGAATTGATGGAGAATGCTTTTTAGGAGGCCAAGGAAATGGATTGTGCTTTTGAGATGAGCTTGCAAAATAATGGATTTATTACTCTGATTGTTTCCGTCTCAACCAATTCAAGCTCTAAGGAGGATAACATAGCTGCTAATATCTCTCCAACTGGTCAACCACATGTGACCGGTCAAGCCCCCTTACCGATCCTCTCCCTTCAACCTGCCAGATTCCCTCAACCGATCAAGTCCCCTCAACCGGTTTGCTCCGTTCAACCGGTCAAGCTCCTGCATCACTTGATCCCTCAATCGTTCCAGTTACTCTTACCGATTCAATTCTTGTGCCTACACTTCCACCAGTTATTGAACCTTCTTCTGCTCCTTTAGTCACAATGCCTAGTAGTGGTGGTGATCCAAGCTCCCCTATAGCTGAAGAAATAGCTGCTAACCTTAACCGACCAACAATTGTTAGTGACCTAATGGACTTGCAAAAAGACCTTGTTCGTGACTTGGGTAAGTCCAATCAGAAGGAGGAAAGGCAAAGAATGTCAAGAGTTGAAGCCGGTTTTGCTAAAGCATTAGGCAATTTTATGGAGAAGTTGAATGAGAAAGATACTACCATTGTCAATCTTGTAAAGGAGTTAAACCGAGTCAACAAGCAAGTATGTGATGAAGCTCTGACCTTTCAAGCAAATCTTGTTTAAGCTACCAATGAGCTTGGGAAAGCCAATTAGACCATTCGTAACTTGAAAGCCAAACTCAAAGAAACACAAATTGAGCTCGTCAAAGTCAAAGCCAAAAATGAAATTCTGATGAAGCTAAGAGAAGACCGATCAGGCAAGTCTGAGATGAAGATGAGAAGAGAGAACATAAATAGAAGGAAGCCTCGGTCAGCAAAGGATCCAAGTCAGAAGCTCCTGCTGTTGTTGATTCATCGGCTACACCAACAAAAGGCAAGGATCAGTCAAATAAAAATTCAACCGATCCCGATCCTGCTGAAGAATAGAATGTAACCGATGAAATATATGTCTCCTGCTTTCTGCCTATTGAAAACTCAATGAAATTTTTTCCCCTCACTCTCTTTCATTTAAAAGTTTATTTCAAGTTTATTTGATTTCCTTTTATATCCTTAAATGATTATGCTGCTACTAACTCTTTCAATTGCAGGTTACATCATTTATCTCTTTTTCTTCATTTCTTTTTCAAAACCTTAAATTGTAATAGCTTTACAAAGGTTACATCAAGTTGTCACTTAACTTAGGAAATGACTTATAAAAGATAAAACTCTTGATAATTCTTTTATTAAGTTAAGATAAATGTATACCTTAGGATGATTGGACTTAAGCAATTAGGAGAAGATTGTTAGTCAAATATATGTATAGCTATATAATTGTTTAATCCCAATCACATAAGCATTATTGAGGATCCCTAATTTTAACTAGATCAACTTAGAATTTTCTATATACCTTTAGGATCCCTTAGTTCTCTAGTGCCTGCGTATTTTAATTTGTATTTCTCTCAATCCTTGATGACCTGAAGACTTTAAATACCTTGATCTATTCCAAAGAAGTAATATTGTCAACCTGATTAAACGGTCACAATCCTTCACCGGTTGACCTACCCTTCACTGGTTGACCTCCTTTGACCGGTCAACATCCTCAACTTGTTGACTGGTCAACATGTCAAGCTTGCTATTGGTAATAATGGTATAATCGGCTATGTTCATCCCAATCGGTTATAATGCACGTCAGACACTTCCTCAACAAGCTTATCATTCAAGTTTGACTCAGCATTTGTTGATCTCACCTACTTCAAGCACAATAACTGATGAACACCATATTGCCGCCTGACAAATAACTACTTCAAGCAATGATCAATTAGTCAGGTTACCAGTACTCACTTCAAGCTGTTTACCCAATGAATAATTAAAGCGTGCTTGTACTTCAAATCTGAAGCATTTAATGAAGAAGATCTTTCATTTAATGCTTGCTAGTCCAAATCATCTTCTCAACCTGCTCAAAGACAACAACTCCATTTGAAGACAATTATAATTACCTTCCTTAGAGCATTGAAGAGGGTTGGTGCATTGAAGACATTGAGAGAAGAATTGTCAAAAATTGCAAGTGCTGAAATTCTTCAAGCATTTAAGTTCAAGACATTCTGTCCTTACAATCATTAGATTATTTATTAGGATATACACTGTACACACTCAATCATTATTATAAGTGTTCCCTAACAAGACTATGTTTGGAACACATTGATTGATCACGCTATACACCCAAGAGAAATTAGTTCAACTTGTGAACACATCTCTTTAATACACTTGGTCATACTTGTATCACGATCCATTAGTGATCACTTTCTAATAGGCAGCCTTCAACTCTCATCATAGGTTAAGAATTGCAACTAGTAATAAACTAGTGAACATTAGTAGTGCACATTTCACAAATCAAAGTTTTGACCAAACTTGGTAGAGTACATAGC
This sequence comes from Adenophora triphylla var. japonica, assembly GCA_022495995.1. Lineage (NCBI taxonomy): Eukaryota > Viridiplantae > Streptophyta > Magnoliopsida > Asterales > Campanulaceae > Adenophora > Adenophora triphylla. The sequence continues at coordinate 438,275 of JAFEMH010000086.1, forward strand.
AGTTGGTTAACACTATTAACCTCTCCAAACAAATGTGTCCCTTTTGCATTTGTTATTTTTCTTGTCTTTTAACCGATTAAAATCTATCACCGGTTACAGCCTTTGAATCTTTACTACTTACCTATTGTTTTACCTAATTGGAATATAACCTGCATGACATTTAACTTGTATTCAAAACTCCCTTGAGATTTATACTCAATCGATTTTTTGTGTGTGTTTAAACCGGTAATATTTTATTCGCTACGTAACCGGTTTACAACATTTTTGCATTTGATAAATTAATTGGTAATTTTCAAAGAGTTTTTAAAAGAAATTTTATCAGACTATTCACCCCCGTATAGCCTGTTTTCATATCAGTTGTGCCTAACACACACTCTCTCTCTCTCTCTCAAACTATGACTATCTCCCCCTTATTCCACCGGTGAACTAGCTATCACTCGAACTTCTCCCTTTCCTCCCTTCCTCCTTCCCCAACTCACCAAAAATCCGACCTTCTTGCTTCATCTTTTTCGACACTTCCTCATCACAAGCCCTAGCCACGGCCATACGTTTCCTTCGTCTTCTTAGACGATTGTCTTTCTCCGTCGACTGCACACTTCCTACTGGTCATATTCTCCACCAAGTCTCTCTCTCGAGCACAAAATAGAATCATACCTGCATTTATGAGCGCAATACACAGTGTGAACTCAACAACAAATTTTGGCCATTATACCATCCTAATGCAATTTAGTTTTAACGATCCGACGATCGATTTACTCAACATAAAAATTTATGTTTAATATATGCATCCTCATGACATTTTTCTTTGGTGATTATGTCCGGTGATGTTGGTTCAGTTTGACGGTTCAGTCTCCCGTAGACTAAAATTAGGTCAAAAATGGCTCAAAATAAATTATTTGATTTGATAATTTTTGATACGAAATCAAACCACTTCTTTGAACACTTAACCAAATTGTATAATTTTGTCCGGTACGATCTTAAACTGTGTAAGCTCCTATGTCCTAGGGAGAGGTTTTTTTAATAAAAGTATGTTCTCATAAAGCATTAATGTTAGACCAAAGAGTTGGTCTTACAAAAAACGCATTTTTTTTTCTAAACTTAGAAAAAACGTGTTTTACACTGGCACTTAATAACACTAATACTGACACTTTTTTACACAGATACTTTGTTACACATGCACTGACACTTTTATACACTGACACTTAATATACATGAACTGTCACTTTTTTACACTGGCACTTTGTTACACTAACACTGACACTTTGTTACACTAACACTGACACTATTTACACTGACACTTAATATACATGCACTGACACTTTTTTACACTGACACTTTGTTATACTAACACTGGCACTTTGTTAAACTGACACTGACACTTTTTACACTGACACTTTGTTACACATGCACTGACACTTTGTTTACACTGTCACTTTGTTAAACTGGTACTGCCACTTTTTTACACTGACACTTTATTACGCATGCACTAACACTTTTTCACACTGACACTTTGTTAAACTGACACTGACGCAAACGGGAAAAATAAAACAAGTTTTTCCTTTTAAAGTACCAGAAAAGACTTTTCCTAAGATTTTGGCTAGACCAATAGACCTTAAAAATTTGTTGTACTCCGTGTTTTTTTTTTTTTTATTAAATTTATATCTAACACTCTAATCCCTAAAAATTTATAGAATTGACACTTTAACGACAGTTTGTTGCATTCGAACCCAAATTCTCAGTTGCCACTGATTTAACTCCAACGTAAGAAATCGATAACGAACCAAAATTAGACGGGGCATAACGGGAAAGGGCTTTTGCAATCGATTGGCTTCCACAGTCCGTGTCTCCATCTGTAAAAGAAAGAAAAATCCCGCGCGCTTCTACAGTAGTCCACCACATTCAAGGGTTTTGTATAGAGAGACGAACAGGGAGGAAGCAAATTGCGATACTGTTCCCTTCCCCCAATTCGTTTGCACTATCTCCATTTCCTGCTTCAGTAAATAGGTATGCCTTATATTTCGTTTCCATTGATTTCCTGTTAAGAATTTTACATTGAATCATGCATAGGCTCCATAAAATTACTGATTCTGACTATATATTGATACCCTTTTTGGAATGGCTTAATCAAATGTAAAATTAATTGAATTTGTTCTCCCTGCGAGCACCGCAATTACTAATGCCTTTACAGTATATAGTTCATGAATTTATGTTTCTTCTTGGTATTGTGGTGAGGTGTAGATATATATGGTTTAGCTGTAAGTGTTATTGGACGAAATTTTGAGATTATAAGTCTCAATAGAGAAAATTTTATTTCTATACCCGTCCCAAGATTGGTGCACTTTGAAATATCCGTTTCCCTTCCCGGATATAAAGCTTCACTCACATCATTGTAGCCACAAGTTATTCCTTCAGTCCAAAATGAGTTTTTTGTTTTCTTATTAAGTTGCTAAATTCACTACCGTGTCCCAATATTTAGTTGCAATAGTACTACTGTGTGCTTACTTAAGGAATTAGTCTGTATGTACTCTAAATATTCACCCCAACAAATGTCAGATTACTTAACCTAATCCTACTTTTTTTTTGGATGGAGAGGGTGCTTCATAAAAATGGTATGTTTGGTAGTGGGGTTGAATGTAGGTGGGGTAGTGAATGGGAGTATTGAAGATATTGTGCTTGTTTGGTAGGATGAAAAAGCCGAGGGGGACAAAAACACCTGACCCTTCACAAAAACTTACCCCCCAAATTGGGGTGAAAATGTGGAGCAATGCAAACAATGCCATAAAAGTGGATTTTCTCCTCCCTTGCTTCGTACACCAAACAAGGGAAAATGTAAATTCTAAATGTTGAGCAATGCAAACAATGCTAAAAGACAACGATCATGGTACACGCTATGTGTCGGCAAGTAGACCTTTAAATATTACAAGGTTCAAGATTCGACAAGTTTGATATATATATATATATTTGTAAATTTTAGTAATATGAAAAGAATTTGTAGGTTTTCTTACTTGGGAGTGTGAATGGAAAGGAATGACACCATTCTTAGCAATCAGTAACTACTAATCATCTTTGCTAGAGGGAGTGATATCTTTAGCATCTCATTGGTTGTCAATTAGTGGAGCTCAGGGTTTGTCTGTATCATAATTTAAGCGGGACAGGGCTGCTGCCATTGCTTAATTTACTCTTTATGTTTTTGCCCTATCTGTTTAAATAGATGGACTCCCTGTCCATCTATGATCTGATTGCATATTCCTTCTTTTCGAATAAATTTTATTTTCTTTTAGAAATGGGTAAATAAAATAGTAGTTATCGAACGGTAAAATAGGAAGAGAGGCCAAAAAAGCCAAAAGGTCCATTTGGCACCCTCCAATAAATATATATACATATATATTTACACACATATACATATTATAGTATGTATCTATATGCTTTTCCCCAAAAGCATAGTGCTAGGAGCACACAATTTGCACAATAGGCTTTTGAGTATTCCCTAACGTGGGAATAAGTTTTATTTTCTTTTAGAAATGGGTAAATAAAATAGTAGTTATCGAACGGTAAAATAGGAAGAGAGGCCAAAAAAGCCAAAAGGTCCATTTGGCACCCTCCAATAAATATATATACATATATATTTACACATATACATATTATAGTATGTATCTATATGCTTTTCCCCAGAAGCATAATGCTAGGAGCACACAATTTGCACAATAGGCTTTTGAGTATTCCCTAACGTGGGAGGTTTGTACAGTTTGATTGATTTTGGTTTTAGAATGTGAACTAATAGTGTCGATTGAGTACCTTGTTGCTAGGATGGGGCAGTTATTTGAAGAGGTGGATTTTGGTTTTAGAATGAGAACCAACAGTATTGTGATTGGATGGCAAGTGGCAACCAAAATTTGGACAAAAGTGGTTAACTTTGCTGGAGCTGGCGCGGGTTTATCTTTAGGAATTGGTTGACTGAAGAGGTGCATTTTGACTGACATATTGCATATGGTGTTAACCATGGGAGCCATTTTTTATTGAAACGATTGGGCTGTCCATTTTACTCGATAGAAATGATTTAATAGATTTAAACTTTTAAGTACCCGATATTGTAATTGATTTTAAATGGGTAACGCAACAAGCACTCAATACTATGATGTGTTGGATATCCATCCACAAAACCTGTAAGTTAACCCAATAACAATAATGCATGAAAGTTGTCTAAAGTATTTCGTATTCAATTTGATGCGGTGGAAAGTAAAATAAAACAAAATAAAAGTATCCGTAGGTTATCAATCTCTTATTTTAGTTACTTTTGATAGTATTTTGATATTATATACATATTTATTTTCTTTTGGCAAATGGAGCAGTTCTTATTAAAAGTGAATATATACATGTACTATAATAAAAGGGGAGTGGTGGAAATGAGTGGAACCCAATCACACTTTCTTAGAGTTCCAAAATTATCCTTCAATTTAAATCAAAAATAAAAACCTTGACATTATCTAGGATTTGAATTCTAGAACGATAATTGAATTTAGACAAGCCATCACTAACTAATTAACACTTATACAAACACCCACGTACATGCATGTTTATCTTTCTTTAGTGTTTTAACCTAATATATATTATTACCAAGTATGTCAATAGTTGTTGATGCTATAGTGCTAGTGTTCATTCCCTAGGAAATGTCAAGATTTTTAGTTTATTTTACATTGAGGGTAGTTTTGGAAATCCAAAAAGTGTGACAAGGGCACCCCTTTCTACTCCCCCCTTATTTATAGTAGAGTTAATTAGTTGTTCCTCGGATCCTAAGGGGCCGTTTGGTTAGGGGACTTAAGACGGGATAACATTCATCAGGATTAATAAGATTTATTAAGAAGGTGTTTAGTTGTAAATTAGGCATCCGAATAATTAAGCACATTTATTGGGATTAGATCTTAATCCCCTCCCTCACTAATTATACTGATCTCGGGGAAGTATTATTAATCCCCTCCATAATAATATACGCTGGGATTATCATTTTTATACCCATCCTGCCCTACTTCGCGCCGTTAAATAGATCGACAACCCAAATTCATTCCTCCGCTTCTCCTCTCCGCGTTTGCTTCTCCTCTCTGCGTCTCTCTGCGTTCTTCTCCTCTCTGCTCAGATCTTAATCGTGCTTCTCCATTGCTAAGACGATCGTTCCTAAGGTAAGTTCTTCATCTCCTTCGTCGATTTTTTCTTCTGTTTTCTTCTGTATTCTTGAATTGTGACACCCCATGGCCATGGTCAGATTGATGAACCCAGGTTCAAGGTATCCATGTTCTCTGAACTCACTCACATATTAATTGTTGAATTTCTTGTCTTTCTGAGGAGACATTTGAGGGTTTTGTTAATCTTTTGCCCATACCCTTTTGGTTCCGTCTTATATTTTGGAGTTTTTTTTCATATTAATGGTGTCTAGGTCTTGTATTGTTTGTGGGTATTATATAGTTTCAGGAATTGGGGTTGTGGGATTTGAGTACAAGCAAAAACTGAAGTTGAGGCTCTTCTTGGGCCTTATTCTTGATCTCAATTTGATGAATATATTGTTTACCGACTCTTTTGGATGATATGCATTTGTAATTTTAATTGTTGAAATTAGGGGTTTTGAAATTTTGTGAAATTTGGAAATTTTGATGAATATTTTGGACGATATATATGCAAGTATGCTGAGACAGCATACTTTAATCCCATGGTACTGACAACATGTACACCATCTCCAACAACATTGCTAGCAAACACCTTTGGAGTAGAGTCTGTAGAAGAAGCATGCTTGGTTTTCTGAATATTTAGGCATGTTGGAGGGGTCAGGTTTGATTCCATGTAACATATGCCACTCAGGAAATCCTTGTAAGAAGAAACAAGTGTCTCTAATGTGACCAGTTCCACCACAGTGATCACAATTGAGATTGGCCTTGTTCACATTCCTGTCCATCCTCTTTGGAGCAATAGCAGTCTTGGAATAGTTTCCATGAGATTTGACCAATAGAGCAGCAACAGAGTCAACAATATTTATAGAAACCCCATTGAACAGGCCCTCCGTCTTTCATCTTGAGCCAATAGAGCAAGAGATTGACTCATGTTAGGTAATGGCGCCATGGTGAGAATAGTACCTCTAATGGAGGTGAAACCATCATTTAATCCCATCAGAAATTGAGTAACCTTATTCATCTCATCAAGTTCCTGTAATTGACGCTTAGCACCACATGTACACAGACAAACACATATTGTGATTATATATATATATATATATATATATATATATATATATATATATATATATATATATATATATATATATTTTAATTTTTTTTCTATATTGAATATTTATCAGTAATTTATGTGTTATATAGAAATGGATTCACCTACGAACGAGGATGAGATAGCAATTTTTATTGCAATGCATGCTATTTACGTCACTATGCACACATTGTACAACATGATGACAACTGCAGTCACCTACATGATTGAAAATGGATATTTGAAGGATAAGGTTTCGTATAGTATAATTGATAAGATTCCCAAGCAAATCGAGGAGCTCGATAGGATGCTTAAAAAATGTGACACATCATGCATCAACAACTTGCGAATGGATAGGCACACGTTCACTGTCCTCTGTGATTTGGTTAGAGAGAAAGGAGAAAGGAGTGTCTTCTTCGAAATATGTTTCTTTAGAGGAAAAAGCAGCTACTTTTTTATACATTCTTGCACTCAACAAGAAAAATCGAAATGGTGGATGCAATCCTTGATGGTACTTTTGGATAAATTCATCTCAGCTTCTCGTCCCAATTAGTTGGGTGCTTTCTTGAATTATTAAGTATTTTTTATGATTGTTGAAACTTATCAATTTTTTATATTTTAGCTTTGGATTTTTGGATTTAATTTTGAACTTCAATATGATTTATTTTTACAACATGAATGTTTATGTTAAATTATGGCCATAATAAATTAAGGGTATTTTTGGAAAATAAAAAATAATACTGTATAAATTTATTTCTTACCAAACATTAGATTATGTTAATGTGGAATTAAAGTTTTTTAATCCTGATTGTACCAAACGCAAGATTATTCCAAAGCTAAGGATTATTAGTACCAAGGATTATTAATGAGGGTATTAATAATCCCCTCATTAATAATACTGCTAATCCTTATCCGACAACCAAACGAGCCCTAATGAATGTTCATTTTTTTAAAGGTCCCTAAATGAATGTTTATTTTTCTTAAACAATTGTCCTTAAATTAATGTCCATAATTTTTGAGAAGTTACTTGTACCCTCCTTCATCAAGCATTATCTTCTAATTCACACTTACATTCATGGACAAATGGTGAGATCATTTAGGGTGTTTATGTACTTATGCTATTGAAATTACTTTGAGACCAACTTTCAAATATCCCTCAAAATAAGACAATCATTTAGGGCGCGGATAGTAAACATGTATTATAATAGGAATAAAATACTAAAGAAAGATGTATACACATGTTCGCATGTCTTGGTACTAGTCTAACGAAATGATAATCTCTTTTAAGGAATTGTTGTAAAACTTAATGGATAATTTAGGTGGGTATTTGGTGGTAGCGGGGGTATTGGATATTACCCAAATAATCCATTTATCTTAATTTATAACTTTACTTTTTAACCAAACACCATTATACCCAATTTGCCACCCCTATCGTAAAAGCAATGTTGGAGCCTATGAATAAACCAAATCGAGGTGACTCTTGAAGGCGTTGTTTTATGTCCTTGAATTGATTAATTGAGGAGAAGTATTTGTCTGGTAGGCTGTTATGAATTCACTTTGCTGGGTTTTGCAGTAATTCTTTAATCAATTATACTATTTCTATAGGCATTTTTTAAATCTTCACTTTTTCAGGTTTAATGTCTTCGGCAGTTTGGCATCTTTGTTCAGTAGACCTTTAGAAAATGGCCCTGACCACCTCAGCTGCGCAATCATGCTACATGGTACTCGCTTCTAATCTTTCTCGTTATACACATCATCTGAAATATCGGAAAAAGTTCATTTGCTGTATTTTGTACTTGATGGATTTTTGAAAGCTAGTTTCAAAAGAAAGGGAGTCTATTGAGTACATATAAATTCACCCTCCTGAACGTAAATGTACATCGTTAGCTTAACTTCTTCTTTCAATGTACTGTTGATAGTAGTAGCTACTTTAGTTTATCTCCATCAGCGATTTAATTTATATTATTCAAAGATATACTATGTTTTCACGTATTACTTTTCAATATTTTCCGGATGTGGGTATTATCGGATTAAATGAATGGGAATGGAAATTTCTTGTCAAATGTCATTTAGATGTAAAAGAGGTCTTTCTGCAAGGCTGTCACATTTAAGAAGCAATGGTCATGACAGCTCAGGATCCTTTGCCTGCTATTGTTGTTTGTTTGTTTTTCTACTTGTGGGTTTTATTTCATCTGTCCTTTAAAATATTTATACCCATGTATATGTCTTCTTTAATTTAGGGGTATTTGGGTCAAATGAACTTGTATAAATGTGATTTTTAGCACCTCTTTATAGTTGTAAGTTTGAGACAGGTCCATTTGAAGGCTTAGAATTGGTTGGTTACAAAGGAAAAGCCTTTAGACTTAAGCAGATACTTATTTGTTATCAATATACAGTCAGCTTGCTCATTTCCACTCTTTTTCGTTTGGGTTCCGATCTGCATGTTTGAGCTAAATCTTTGGCTTTATCCACATCAAGGGTCATTGTTCTGTTGTTTCCACTACAATTTGAAAACAATCAGAATTACGAGGCAAAAAAAAAGAATCACTGCTCTCTGCTCATTGATTGCGTTTGTTTGGTATTCTTGCAAGCATTCTGTTACTGGGTTTTACGATGTTTTTAGGCTGTGTTCATAGCTATGTAAGGAAATCTGAGTTCTAGCCTTTCTGCTGTGAGTGCAGTCTTCTCATAGCATTATCTCAAGAAAACTGAGTCTATCTAGACTATCTTTTTGAGGGCTTTTTAATCAACTTATTTTCAGAATCCATATATGCAAGTATTGGACCCGGAAATTCTGTTTTGACTGCAGCGTATGATAAATGGATTAAAAAAATTGTTTGAACTTGAGAAATTCACAACTAATTCTTACGGACTTCTCTTTATTTATTAAAAAAAAAGCTATACAGGCTTTCTGTTGTGAATGCAGTCTTCTCATACATTATCTAAAGAGAGCTGAGTTTATCTGGCTGCCTGTTTGAGGGATTGCCAATGATTTTATTTTCAGAATCCATATATGTAAGTACTGGACACAGAAAGTCTGTTTTGACAGCAGGGTTTGATAAATCAATTACAAATTGTTTGAACTTGGGAAATTCACAACTAAATCATAGGGACTTCTCTTTATTTATTAAAAACAATCCACACAGACTTGGAATCGAGTGATTCTTGCACCTAAATTCCTGTAATTTTCCAAGGCTTTTCATTGAATGACTCTCTGATCTCAGAACTGTACGAAAATGTCCCAGACTTGATCTTTTTGTGGCTGTGAACTCTTCGAGGTATTGGAAATTAACCAAACTCGACAGTTCATAATTAATTAAATGTCATTTTTTGAATTTCTTATCTCTCAAGACATCATCTTTCATTTAGAAGATACTTGGTATGGATATACTGATTCTGAGCGTGTGTGTGAGAGAGAGAGAGAGCCGAAACTTTTGAAGATGAGCAAAGATCATTATAAATGTACATGCTTAAGGGCCTTGTTACTTCACCTTTTAGCTACTTTTGAATTGTGTTACTGAAGTATGTTATTTTTTTTCTTGGAATTTTCAAGAATTTCTGCAAAATGTGTTAGTGATGACATAACACTTGTATTCCCTTTGTCCCAGTATCAACATTACCTTTTAGTAAACATTATTTTTGCTGTCGTATTATTCCTATGTCCACATAATATTCTTCTAGGTCTTGGTTCATCTTATCTCTATCTGTCCTTCACATTTATTGAGCTGGGATGGGTAGAATGGATCCACTGCCCTTGGAATGCCCAATGCGCATTCCCATGTTCTTATCTTCTGCTCCTATGATAATACTCGTCTATGGACCACTGAGAGTATCCCCTATCTTTTTCCGATGACCCAATCACCTACAGCCATCTCACCTGTCCATCCTGTACTTATTACGAAATTCACGCTATTTGCAATTTCTCATATCTGTTGAAAAATGTTAGTATACTCTTTGAGAGTTTTGTAGTAGGTGTTAAGTCCATGGTCTGTGTTTTTTATGTCCTAAACAAGTTAATGGTTATTGCCAGTGTTTTAGTGAAAGGTGCTGGCGAAATGCTGTAAGTCTTGTAGCTGAGAGAGGAGATATGAATTCCTTGGCTAGACAAATGAGGTATTATTTATGATTAAAATCTGTACGATGAAATCTCTGGTGGTGTAAGTGATAATTGACGTACACTTTTATTCCTCTTAACTTTTGTAGGCACAGTAATCTTCTCTTCTGCAAGACTTCCAGATTGTTCTCTCGATCAAATCATAAGGTTTCCAAAAAGGTCTGTGAGTAGTTTTTTTCAACGTATATTGGTTAATCTAGTATTCTTCTCTCTTGTTGATTCTGTTTGTATCTCAATCAACCAACGAAAAATTTGTTCCAGTTTATTGTAGGGTTTCTTTGTTCAATCTTCTACTGCTTGTTTTATTGTTATTGTGTGAAGGCGAAAGTTTAAGGATACCTGCTACTTGGTTTTAGTTTTTATATTTGCATTTCTTATTCATGCAGGATGGTTTGGTAGGGAGATTTGTTTTTTTGCCTTGGCCCCGTGAGTCCTCAGTTTTCATGTTACTTTTTTTTTAATACAAAAAATATAACTCACAAAATTTGGGTTAGGGGGATGCAGACACATTTATGCAAATCAAAATAGAAGGCCCACAATATGAGGGAGGGCCCATTGTCAAAATATGCGAATCTCCAAAATATAGACACTCCAACGTAAAGCTATACAAAGACACCATGAAGATGAAGAGCCTTGGGTTCGTTTGAGAACAGTTACTTTTACTATTTTTTCTGGATTCTGTTTCACTTTTCCAGCTTAAAATAAAACTTAGAAATGTGCTTGGACAATGTTCATACACTTCTATGAATTTGAGAGCCTTTTCCATATTTAAGGCCAAAAGCATGACCTCCTGGTTGACATTCCAAAGTTGTTTCTTGACAAAATATGGAAGCCTCTCAATCACACAACAACATGAGATTGCAGAACAATTTTCTAAAGAAACCCTAAGACCCGCATGGATTTTTTACTCATTTAATTTTTTTTTTTAAATATTTCCCTAAATGACAATAGTTGAAAAATATTTGCTAATATGACCAAGTTTTGTGAAACTCGCTATTGCTGGTTGCGAGTATGCACTTTTTCTCGCTAAAAATCGCTATTCCTATTAGCGAGTTTTGTGAAACTCGTTACTGGCAGTAGCGACTTTACCCTTTTTCTCGGTAAACTCGCTACTGCTAGTAGCGAGTTTCACAAAGCTTGGTTATTTTGGCAAATACTTTTCAAGGCTTATCATTTAGGGGAATACTTTTTAAAAAATGAATAAAATGAGAAAACAATCGACCCGCCTGGCACATAAAAAGTTAATCACCTTCCTCATAATAACTACCTTCTTTGGACAACCCTCTGAATCTCAATAATTTATTTTGAGAAGAAGGTAGACGGTTCATTCCAGAAAAGAAGAATTATTTTCCGAAGTTTACGGGACAAATTAATTAGTGGTGACCCGCATGCATCTCTTTCATTCTCTTCTATGTCCTTTCCTGATTATTCTCCCTTTTCCTTAACAAATCTGTATTCACTTTGTGATATCTCCAAAATAAATCTGGTATTGTAAGATATGAATTCCAAGCTCGTCCCTCTCTCAAGATTTTCATTTATGTATTTCTTGGTTGAGCACTGGCATCTTTGATAATAATTCTCCATGTACTGAAAATGTGGATTGTTGGAAATGCTCCTACATTGAGAATCAAAGTGGGATGGACTTGCATTGGTTTTATCAATACATGTACCAAGTATGTTGAGTAATTTGTACTTGGTGGTTCATGTATGGAAGGGTAAAATATATGTGTGGATAAACATATACATTAAACTAGTCTCTTGGGGTATGTGAATGGTGTATAGAAAGGGAAAATGGTCATTGTTGAAACACAAGAAAAACTACAAGCAAGAGAGGAGTCTAGATGTGGTAGATAACAATTTTGTTTTAGCAATCTGCTGGTGATGCAGATTTTGTGTTATAGAACAGAAAAAAGAAAGAACAAAGCCTGTCTTCACATCGAGGCAACTGTAGGCGCACCCAGGTTTCTTGAGTGCACCCAAGGAATTTTAATTACGCAAATTCAACCAAAAGAAGCAATTCTTGCTGGAAATTTTCTTTATCCTGATTCTATTTAAATAAGACTCCTAAATTAAAAAGAGAAACTACTCTCAGCAATTAACCAGCAATTAATTAACGGACTGAATTAACCCACAACTCTCAAAATATTATGAAAACTAAGTAAATATTCTAACAACTTATTATACTAATAATATGACTCTTAAATTGGCTTCTCAAAAAATCTTGATTAGGCTCCACCCTTAAACTTGCACAAAATAAGAAGCTTGATGTACCCTTATACTTGCTTTTCCTTGAGGCCTTTGCATCACACGTCATTCTACCCTGGTTGGAGAAAACTCTACCTCAAGTTTTAAAATGTTGAAGCATAAGAATCCTCGAGCTTCTAATCTGCAACCACGTGTTCATGTGATGAATCTGACCTGTAAGAGTCCACGATGATAAAGGCCTTAAACAATAGATTTCGAACTTAATATATTTATCTCCTATAGAACACTTTACTCGAACGTCAGATTCCTTTGGATATTGGTCCACGTCATGAGATAAGTTCGATACATCATCCTCATATGACTTTGATTAGGCATTCTGAATTGACTCCACATGTTGACTTTTTGATATATTCTTCTATGTTTCTGATAGCTTAATATTTCTTGTAGGCCATCTCTTTACTTTCCTTTGTCGACGCAAACTTCTTTGAGATAATTTCTGAAATTGCTGGTTGTTCACCACAAATACTTGAATTAACTAGAAGGGTATTAGGATTAATGCCCTCCAAAACAGCCTCTTCTTCATTGGAATTTTGGCTTGTTTTTGATACATCAAAGTTTGGATGTGCTCCTTCTTGAATAGGCTGTAAGGAATGTGTACTTTCATCATCAAGAATAAGATTTATGGGAGAAGTATTCGGGGGCAATGTTGTTTCCACTTCTAGCTCCTCTAGATCATTATCTATATAAATTCCATAATCAAAATTATCATCATAATTCCTATGGTTCCATTAGTTGCTGATCTTCAAATTCTTTTTCAAGCGTTTCACTTGTCCAATTGATCGGGAGTGATTGCCCTACTTCTTGGACTCGAGCACTACTTTCTGGATTTTCAGTTTGTTGCTCTCTTAGTTTTGCAGAACTTGCAGGATTCGCAGAATATGTAGGAATTGCAGAATTTACAGAATTGGTAGAATGTGCGGGTTGTGCAGAATTAGCAGATTTTGCAGCAGGTGCAGAATTTACAGAATGTGAAGATGCTGGATTTTTTTCCATCGTAGCACGTTTTTTATACTTGTCATCTACAACATCTAGGCGAATAACCATATTGTCTAGCCAATCCAGATTAAGAGGAGTGTTGCGGCTCGCTCGTTGTTAGAAACCGCATGTCTGAATGGTCTTCCGTAACGAGTAGTCATGATGCGACTTAGGCCCTTGATACCAAATTGATGCAGAACGGAAGCAATTTTATTTCAGCAATTTGCCGGTGATGCAGATTTTGTGTTATAGAACAGAAAAAAGAAAGAAAACAAAGCCTGACTTCACCCCGAGGCAACGGTAGGCGCACCCAGATTTCTTGAGCGCACCCAATGACCCAAGGAATTTGAATCACGCAGATTCAACAAAAAAAGAAGCAATTCTTACTGGAAATTTTCTTTAATCATAAACTCTGAATAAAACTGAAGGTACTACAAGCTTTTATAGGCTGAGTAATTCCTAAACCTGCAAGGAAACTTTCTTGAAGCAAAAGAAAATTAATTGCTTAAATAAAAAAGGAAACTAAATTCTCAACAATTAACTAGCAATTAACTAACAGACTGAATTAACCCTTGATTATCAAAATGTTATGAAAACTAAATAAATATTCCAGCAGCTTATTAAACTAATAATATGACTCTTAAATTAGCTTCTCAAAAGATCTTGATTAGGCTCCACCCTTAAACTTGCACAAAATAAAAAGCTTGATGTACCCTTATATTTGCTTTTCCTTGAGGCCTTTGCATCCCACAACAGAGAGTGATATAGAAAGTGAGAGTATATAATTTCACTAGGATATATTGAAAGTGGAGTGTACAAATAACTCGTGTTGGGTACAAGCACGAGTGGCCATATTTGTATTGTGTAAAGCAAAATGACTCACTAAACTGTTTGAGCTTCTTTGTTATGGAGTAACAGTCAATGCATGCGATTTTCGACGTAATTTTTATCATGGGTCATCCGGAAACAACCTCTCTCTGCATTAATACAAGGGCAAAGCTACGTATATCCGACCCCCCTTACCCCACCGTAGTGGGAGTCTTTGCGGCACTGGGATAATGTTGTTGTTGTTGTAGTAAAATTGGGTCTCTCTGTGGACGTAGGCGCCGAACCATGTAAATTCTTGTTCTTTCCAGTTATTTTTGGCTTGATTTATATTTTTTGTGGTTCCAATTGTCTGACTTCGTGTGGTGATAGTTTTCTTTTGTTCCGCTGCGCCATTGTTCCCAACATGGATTGCACCTTCCAGTAGACCATAATTTATTTGAGATTTCTTTTTCGTTGTTGGTAAAAGTAAAATTTAATTTAGTAAGTTTTTATTTACTTAAGATATAATTTCAACTAAATTCATTTTCCATTATGAAAGTCTGGATGTTTGAACTGTATAACTTGGATAGTTATGGTGTGGACATGTAATGCCCAGTGCTAAAAATTTACGGAAAATTAAGGTCTGGTGACAATTATTTGTAGCACATCCGCCCAAGTTTTTTTGAGGAGCCCGTTTACTAGTACTTGGAACCTTTTTACCATTGCACCATTGAATATTACCATCAATGCTTTAGAAATTAATCATCGAGCCGTAGCTCTATGCATGCTGTGGAGAAAAGTCATTCCCGCTACACATTACAAAATAACTCTGAACAGATGACAAAAGAAATATGGTGTCAAAGGTAATTGTAGGAACTTAACCGTAGAACTCATTTCTGTTTCTAACTTCGAAATATGGAATGGAAAAATTTCCAAATGAGCATGACATCTGATATCAGTTAATGAGGGAGAGTGCTTGAAGTGCATTTTCTATTCTATACCTCCGGCATCCAGATAAAGTATAGGGAGCAGAATTGATTGCAATGTGGTAGAAAGTAGAGGGCCCAAGTTATTCATAAATGCACTTCATTTAGATGATCTCGTTTTAGGATGATTTGTGTTGAATATTGTAAAAAAGGATCCGGAGAACTGGAAAGAAGAATACTGGCTGCTTTCTTGGCCTCACTAGTATCACTGGCTGTCAATATGTTCAAAGTATTCCTTCCGCAGATTTACATAGACAATGGTGGGCTGTTTTATATTAATTTAATCTTTTTGTTTGCTTTAACAATCAATTTCTTATGCATTGCTATTCTTGTAAATTGTATCCTCATTCCAGTAAAATCTACTTTTGTTAAAAAGAAAGTGTATGTTGTCCTAGTGGTGAAAAGAAGAGATGGAGACTTTTATCTTGCTGAAAGCTGAAGAGGCCTAGGCCCTATCTTTTTACTTTAGTCCTTTTTCTTTCTTGCTACTAAGAATTCATTACTCTCTCCGTCCCATTTGAAATTGCAAAAAAAAAACGTCGTACAGACAAATCAAGGAGTATATAATATTAAGGTGTTGCGAGTGTGGATAATGGGATAGGAGAGAGAAAGTGGGGTAGGAAATAGTGAGTAATTGTTGTGAGTATGTTAAGTGGATCCCATTATTTAAAAAGTATTAAAAACTTTCCATTTTGGGAGTTTGCAATTTTAAGTGGGACACCCAAAGTGGCAATTTTTGCAATTTCAAATGGGACGGAGGGAGTATGTATGAACCTTGTGGGATCATTGGGATTTGGGCAGCAACTTATATGAGGAACCCATTTCGGAGGAAGTCCCATCTTTCCTCGATTACTTGCCTATTGACGGAGGCCATCAAGAACGATGCTTGAGGAGTTTTGAGTAAAAGAAATAAAGCTCATTTTTCTAGAAGACAAGGTGTTAAGTGTGCACCTAAATAAATTGCAGCAACCAGTCTTGAGTCTTAAAAGTTTTGCTGGTGACTTTCATTTGATAGTGTGATCAAATGTACTCAATGGTGAGATGACAGATTTGAGAGAGTAAAAAAGAAGAAGAAAGAGAAAATAATTAGCTCCATGTTGACCAGTTAGACATTGTAAACTACAATAAGTCATGTCGATACCATGCAGAAAGTATATCATTTAGGAACACCATGCATATTTCGTGTGGCATTTCTCTGCTCCACATGATAACATGCTAGTCTCTTAAACTTCTAATCCATATTATGTACAAATTTCTCTCGTGTTGTTTTACATTACTCCTTGCACTTTGAATAGACATTTTAATTGACCGGAGACTTATCTCATGATTCTTACATGTGTCTGAAAGCCATATCTTCAGCATTGAGATATCATGCACCTCTCAGAGTGAATTTAATATGGATATCTTATAGGTATATCTATTAAGGGCTTATGATGGTCTTCATGATTTGTTTGACAATACAAGAGCGTTGGAGGAATCTGGCACGTCTCTTAAAGGCGGAATTGATGAATTTGATGTCTCCTTGACACGCAAACAATTCCCTTCAATCATGTTTGGTCGGTCTGAACAGGTTCAGTTGTTTGATGAGACCACAGATTATCCAGATAAGCATGTACTTTCAACAGAGGAACTGTATAAAGAACTTCTCCCAGGTGAGATTGTTTCACCGTGGGTGGGTCCAGATAGCTTAAGTGAGACATGGCAATCAGTTGCCCAGAATGTAAAATATTCTGGTCACAAATTGCATGTACCTGGTGACTCCCAGATTATGGAGGCTGAAGTGAACTTAATTCTAGATAGTCCATCTGGAACATGTTCTTCAAATTCCATCCTCCAAGACGAGATATCTTCCCCATCAAAAGAAGAATTATCTTATACCTTGCCCCTATGTCCAGACTCTGAAATGAAGGAAATTGAAACAAAACCAGACATAAGAATCTCTATGGATAATCCTTCCATTGAAACTTCTGTTCCAGACGGGCAAGACACTGCACCGGTTGAAATGATTCTTGATAAATCTATCAGTTGCATACCAGGATTAAGAAAGAAGCAGCTCAATCAGTTGGAAAACTGCGGCTTTCATACGGTAGATTCTTTGACAGTATTTTCAAATCCTACTTGCCTTTTCGGTCACTTTCAAATGACAGTATGGATCCGTTTTGGTTTTGCTGACATGTAGATGCGGAAAATGCTGCACCATTTCCCTCGGACTTATGCTGATCTACAGAATGCACAGATTGGAATTGAGGACGGACAGTACGTGATTTGTGTTGGAAAAATCATATCTTCCGGGTAATGATAATTCATTCTGGTAATCTTAATTTGTAGTGTTGATCATGCACTGGATCTAATGGTGGATGTGTATTTTTGGGTTCAATTTCATGTTCTTTTTTCATGTACGCACAATTCATTTCTGTTGAGAAGATATATTTCTAAATTGGATCGTGTCATGTTTTATCCTGGACAATCAAGGTATCAGCAAAATAACTTTACTGGAATGATTCCCCATGTATAAATATAAAATTTATAGTTTCTAGTCATGAAGCAACAGAAGCTCTTCTAGATTTACACAAAAAAGGGAGATCTGCAAATTTATCAGTTACTCTTGGCAACATTTGGTATAATAACAATGCTTGTTCTTTCACATTGGAAGTGGTAGGTAGCTAATTGCAGCAATTGAGCTTGGATTTGGCTTGGTGCATCCATCTTTCACCCTCATGCATGAGAATTGAGAGTAGGATATCAAGAGTTGTTCATACAATGTTCTGCTCTGGTTATCCAGAAGGAATAGCTACCTCTGATATCCAAATGACTAACATGGAGTTTTGCACACCAATTTAATTCCCCCTTGTCTCTTTCTCATCTCTTCCTTTTCATGGATCGGGCACATTTGTTCTTCTTTGCTGTGATCTCCCTCCCTCTCTCTCTCTCTCTCTCTCTCTCTCTCTCTCTTCAATTCTGATTCCATCTTCATATGAATATAATGATAAATTTTGAATCTCGCTTTTGATGTTACCTTAAGTAAACATTATGTTTTTGAGTCCAAGGTTGTGACAATATAAAGGTTTTTATGTATCTATTTATTTGTTAATAGTCACTTCTACGTAGCTTACTTTGTGGTGGGGGTGTTGAATGGGTGCTTGATATTTACAAATTCTTGAAGAATTTGAGAGGGTGGTTAGGTGGATTTTGATGGTCTTCTTTTGGAGGAATTCCAAATTCAGAATTTCAAGTTTCTGAATGAGGCTACTGTTTTCGTAGTTGGTCTATGTCATTCACCCACGTTCATGAATAGGAGGCATTCTTTCTTTAGGGATTGAATAAATGGAACGAGTACATAAATGATGGTATGGGGTACCAGATCCAAGCCTTGGTTAGGGACTCATGCATAGTTGTTAAAAGCGTCGCCTGCCTCGCTTTTTTTGTCGCTTTTCGGGTTCGTCGCTTCTCTGCCATCGAAGCGGGCGTTGTTCGCCTTTTTCAGAAAAGCGGACGCTTCTTTGAAAAAAGCGTAAAGAAAAAAGCGTCGCTTTTTTTTTAAAGCGTGATACTTAAAAAAAGTCGTTTCGTCTTTCCGTCGTTTCTTTTTTTTTTTTTTAAACAGCAGTTGATTTATAAATGAAAAAAGACGAGAAGAGAGGTAGTTGAAGGGTTACATTTTTACCAGGCAACAGAGTCTTTTCTAACGGCGATCGGTCGCCGGGCAGCCGACGACACATAGGCGACAGCGATTTCAGGTTAGAATTCTCCTTCTGTTCGTTTCTCTCTGCTTTTTACAATCTTTGACTTTTTTTCCAATTTTGACTCTTTTCTATCCCAGCAGCAATTGTTATTTTCCTATTTGTTTAGTATAGCACTTTTCTACTCCCAATGTTATTTTCCTGTTTACTTTCGTCTAATTTTGACTTTTTTTTTACAATCTTTGACTTTTTTTTCCAATTTTTGACTCTTTTCTATACCTGTTTTATATTATTTTTTTATTAACAAACCTACATATACAAACAAAAATTGTTATATTCCTTGTTCAGTCATTTTTATTTATTATACTTGTGTAGTTGTGTGTTTCTTACTTTAAAAACATACATATACAAACAAAAATTGTTATATTCCTTGTTCAGTCATATTTTCCTTCTTTTTCATTCATTTTCATTTATATAGGTGTTTGTTTATTATCTTTTTTAATTAAAAATTGTTGGCTAGCTAGTTATTTACTGTTTTATTCTAGTTAATAACATGGCTTAAAACTTTAAACTCTTTTTTTGTGTTACAATGTATATATATTCATATTCCTGTTTCTAACTTATTTTTTTTCCTATTTTTCAGAATTGCTCGTTTTTTTGTCGCTCGCTTCTCGCCTCGCTTTTCGCCTCGCTTCGGTACCATTCGCCCGCTTCTCGCCTTTAACAACTATGGACTTATGACAAAACATCAGTATTCAGATGATTTACGTTTTATAAAGTCGGAAAAATTCCAAGGAAAAATAGAACCTTTGTCTAGTTCACTTAATCAGCCCTGTTTCTATAAGCTAAACTGTATTTTAAAATTATTCCTTCTAACACCTCGTTGGTCTTTAGTTCTTGGGAGTCTTAATTTTGATCACTTGATCTATCTAAGTTTAGCAGAGTTGGAAGTAGGGAGGCAGAGGCGATCACATTTGATGGAAATATTATCCAAGCTTCTGAATTTTTTCGCTATCTTGGATCCATTATTCAAAAGGATGGAAAATTAGATGGTGATGTGGCTCATAGGATTAAAGCAGGTTGGTTGAAGTGGAAGAGTGCCACAGGGTTTCTATGTGATCGCGGCATGCCCAATAGATTAAAGGGAAAATTCTACCGCACGACAATTAGGCCGGCATTGCTTTACGGCACCGAATGTTGGGCCGTGAAACAGTGTCACGTGTATTAGATGAATGTGGCGGCGATGCGTATGCTTCGATGGATGTTATACAAGAAAGGATCGATTGGGGAATGAGGTGATCAGAGGTAAAGTAGGAGTTGCGCCCATTGAGGATAAAATGAGGGAAAATCGTCTGAGGTGGTTTGGACATGTGAGAAGGAGACCGAGTGATGCACCGGTTAGGAGGCCGGAACAGTGGAGAAATGATAAAATGGCGAGGGGTAGGGGAAGACCCAAGCAAACTTGGATTAGAGTGATTGAAAATGATATGAGTTTACTTGGAGTGGATGAAAGTATGGTGTTGAAGAGGCCGGAGTGGAGGGCAAAAATTCATGTGGGGGGCTGATTTTTTTTTTCCCAACAACCTTTTCACACGATGACATATGATGATTCATGTTAGCCGACCCCAAATTATTTTGGGACTAAGGCTTTGTTGTTGTTGATCTATCTAAATGGGGCTTCACTCACTCTGGAAATGTTAATGCATGAATGTTATTACCACCTTCTCTCCATCTGGAAACTCTTTTTGTTTTTGGCATCTGTGAACCTGGTTGTGAATACGTGGATCTTATTGGGACACGTACTCATCTAGTTGGTTGAAGATGGATTCATTGCTAAAATGCCTACATTGGCTGTACAGATTGGAATGTGTGTAATAATGATCAAACACCTTACTTCTTCATGGTCAATACATTAGTATACAAAGCTATGCATGTATAGTCACAAGAATTGATTCCTCGATATTGATTTTAGTATACAGAGTAATAGTTATGACGAGTTACATAAATCCTACCCCCTCCGTCCCAAAATACTTGCAGTTTTAGGAGAGATTTTTGTCCCAAAATACTTGCAGTTTTACTTTTTTTTTCCATAAATCTTTGACACACTTTGCCTAAACTACCCTTATTTATGATTAAGATGATTTACGTTTTATAAAGTCGGAAAAATTCCAAGGAAAAATAGAACCTTTGTCTAGTTCACTTAATCAGCCCTGTTTCTATAAGCTAAACCGTATTTTTAAATTATTCCTTCTAACACCTCGTTGGTCTTTAGTTCTTGGGAGTCTTAATTTTGATCACTTGATCTATCTAAATGGGGCTTCACTCACTCTGGACATGTTAATGCATGAATGTTATTACCACCTCCTCTCCATCTGGAAACTCTTTTTGTTTTTGGCATCTGTGAACCTGGTTGTGAATACGTGGATCTTATTGGGACACGTACTCATCTTAGTTGGTTGAAGATGGATTCATTGCTAAAATGCCTACATTGGCTGTACAGATTGGAATGTGTGTAATAATGATCAAACACCTTACTTCTTCATGGTCAATACATTAGTATACAAAGCTATGCATGTATAGTCACAAGAATTGATTCCTCGATATTGATTTTATTAAACAGAGTAATAGTTATGACGAGTTACATAAATCCTACCCCCTCCGTACCAAAATACTTGCAGTTCTAGGAGAGATTTTTGTCCCAAAATACTTGCAGTTTTACTTTTTTTTTTTCCATAAATCTTTGACAAACTTTGCCTAAACTACCCTTATTTATGATTAGGTAGTTGTCATATTAAAAGCATTTGATTGCATAGATACTTGAGATTTTCAAAGGGTAATTTAGTCTATTTGATATGTATTGATTGCCTTTCTTAATATGTCTGAAAAGTCCTAGAACTACAAGTATTTTGGGACGGATGGAGTATCTTGTTGCTGCCTTTTGTTTTGGTACCTCAAAGTAATTATTCTCAAATGCAGGGGATTTAAGCCAAGCCACTCTTTATTATTTTTTGAAATCATTGTTGGTTGTGAGGTTGAAGGAGATTCAGCTTCTGACCAGATAAACCATGAGATCAAAGGAAGATACAAGAGAACAATATATTTACATTTAAAGAGATTTTTCGGTGGTACCCGGTTTACGTTGGGTTTTCTCACATTTCTTGAGGCAAAGAATCGAAGGGGAGATATTGTATGTGTCAGTGGAAAGGTGAGTATGTGTACTTTATTGCTATTTTGCAGTATTTTATGAGTTTGGGTGTGCTCGTACTTGTCTTAAGGTAAGCTATCATGTTTGTTATTACAAGACTGATATCAATTGCATAGGGGCAATTCCATTGGTAAGGTTCAATTTTGGAATGGTGATGATGCTGTGAAATGCGTAGCAAGTTGTTAGCTTGATACTTTTCTTACATGGAAAGTATGTCATAGGGGAAGAACTTGAGTGCTCGAAAGTAACAAAAGGGCTAAGAAAATTTTTAATCTTAAATTACATGTCCGTCAATCCATCCACCCAACTGTCCATTGTAGATCAGATGATGTACATGATTCTGTGGTCTAGAAATGGAAGAATTATTATGCATCACAGTAGTTTACTATGAGGAATCTGGTTCATGTTCCTTGATCTGCCAATTGAAGCTTCTAGTTCGCTCTCTCCTCTTTTGTCCACTTTAAACCCAGTTCTCCAACTCCATTCCACTGCTCTAGTTAAATCTGGCAAGAGCTGCTTGCTCCAAAAAGGACAACAAGAAGCACGAGGCTTCAGGGCCACTTATACACGAACTCAACGATTTCAATCGTGCTGATAATATCTGATGTATATCGATTCCGCTCCTTGACCAGAGAAACAGTTTTGGCTAGCTAAGTTTCTATTTGAATAATCAGTTCCGCAGTGTCAATCGTCAAATTAATGCTTGCATCCATGTGAGTGACCCGTCAGAATTACTATGTGTGGAGAAGAGAGACGGTGCAATGTGTATATAACCATTTTTGTAAGTGTTTAAATTCATGCAGACCATTATTAAATTACATGATTACAGGAGTCAGGAAGGTAAGTATTATTTTTTGAGAAGTTCAAAGTCATACTCCCTCCGTCCCAAAATGATCTTCCTACTTTTTTGTCGTTAACGAGAAGGTAATTTGAGCCATAATTTTAGTTTGATTTAATTATCCGAATGAACATCTACAATTGTTATTGATAGTATTTATAATGGTGTATCGATAACAAGTTTTAAATTTTCATTAGAATAATTAAATCAACCTTAAATTATTGCTCAAAGTACCTTCATGTTAAAGCCAAAAAAAGTGGGAAGATCATTTCGGGACAGAGGGAGTAATTTATATACTTGTAAGTAGTTGTTTGATCTCTAGAGAGCATTATAAGTTGAGTTCCAAACATTTTATCTTAAGGGAATCAGAAATACTATTTCAAACTTTTATTAGACTGTTTAGGTACAATGTAACATATGTTCACTGCCACTCTTTGGACCCAACCTTTGCATCAGCCATTCTGAATTACTTGCTCGAAATGAAGGATGCAAAAAAACGTGAGTGGTATGTGTTGAAGCAGAATATTCTTAAAATTATAAGATGCAGATACTTGGTGATCCAGTAGTAGATGTATAATTGAATGAGAGCATTGACTTACTGAAAAATGTATATACATTATAGATTTTTTATGACAAGTACATTTAAGTTCAACAGATTACGAATTGGATGGTTTATTTGGCATCTTCACAGTCTTCTGCTTTTGGTTGTTTCACCGGAGTCATCTTTTCACTTCTCTTTCAAATGTATCATCTAAGAAATTGTGTGTTTGCTCTTTCACTTAGTGGTAGACGCATGCATGTGTATTTGTTTTTAAAAAGCATAATTCTGAACATCTATTTCTATGCTTTAGGTAAAGACGACAGGCATTAAAGATCACTATGAAATCAAGGACTACAACTTGGATTCGATTCAGGATGAAAAAGACGCATCTGCTTCTGCAAAAGGGGGCCCGTATCCAATATACCCTTCCAAAGGAGGCCTAAACCCAAATATTCTTAGAGAGACTATTTCAAGGTTTAATTTCCATGTATATGCCAAGTACAATATAGAGCATGCAAGTAACGAAAAATGGTCCTTTTTTTCTAATAGTGGACCAACCTACCACTCTTGACTTTATATAGCTTACTGTTCTCTTGTTAAAGGTCGCTCTCTTATTCTCTTTTGATTTTTTTAGCCTTTCTGAATAGGGTATTGTTGCGTATTCAGTCATCAAAATCTGACTGAGCTGGTGACTGAAACTGAGAATTTGAACCATGTAGGCATGTGACCCACCGTTTCCTTAGCCTAGTTACAATGATTCAACTAGCATCAACAATTGTAAGAAGACTTTCCTTTGTGAAACATCACCTCGTTTGTTCTTACTAGGTGTTGACAACTATTGCCCTCTTACCATTTCAAGTGACCATTTTCGCTCCTCCTTTGAGGCTTTAAAACACCTGAACTTTGGTCCCCCCAAATGCATCACTTTTTTCTAAGCTCTTAGGCTCTATACGATTTTTCTGAGGCCCATTTCTAGAATAATCTCCTAATTGATTCTGCTTCAGATGTGCAGTCTCTTTTATAACTTGTGTGGCGATAGCCTTACACAGGACACTTGGATATCCAATTATGTTATCTTCATACGTTAACACTAAAAATGGATAGTTCGTTGCAACATTGCTGGCACAATACTGGAGCTGCCGCCTGTTTAGCAATTTAAATGCCCAAGCTATGGGAAAGTAGATTGTGTTAGCGGTTGCATTAGTTTATTGCATATCAAGAGCAAATTTGAAACTTTTTTGGTCATTCATTTTTGGGAAAGAGGTAGTTGTAGGTTTGGATTGTTTGATTCCATTGGCTCCCATTTTACTTGTACTTCTTGTGGCCGTTTTGGCTTTTTTAGCCTATCTACTACTAATTCATTTTCATCTTCCAGAACTCTCGGAGCTTTGCCTGTCGATATTGATCCTATTCCCAAGGAAATTACTCAGGAATTTGGACTTATAAGCCTTTACAATGTAAGTTCCAAGTTTTCCGCTTCTTTTCCCGTCATTTTTTTGCAGTTTTCACGTTTTTGTTACTTTCGGGCTTTATGGCCTATTATGGTTGAATAAAACTTTGCTACTGCATGAGGTTTTACTAATCAGCACATTTGAAAAGATACCATATGTTTCCTCCACTTTGAGTTTTCATCATCGCTAAACACCCTTATTATTGCGACCCCTCTGATCAAACATCATGAAGGGAAGGATTTGGGAATGAAGAGGGCTACCCCCTGTTTGGCTCTCTGATATCATTTCCATTTAAGAAAAAGACAAAGTGAAGTACTTAAAAGTTCTGCTTAATCTAAAATGCTACCACATAAACTTATCCAAAACTCTCTCTCTCTCTCTCTCACGCACACAATAGTCATAGTAGTGTTTTCCTTAGAAACCGAGCGAAATCATAACTAATATTTTCTTCAGACCTGGATTAAAATCAGAACTATTCTTTTCTTCCTTTCTAACAAGGGAGTAAACTTACAAGCTCTTCTTTAAAGTTCAAATATATCAATAGTAAGATTATCTTCGCCTAAGAATATAGTATCGGATAGATGGATCCTTCTTGATAGTGACCATTGAGTTGTCAAGAGTTGGCTAACATATATGGAACACCTAAGCCAACAAATCTAGGATGGTTTTGTGAGCTATGTTTATACCCTTCCACTTACAACTTCCATCCTTCTTTTTTTGAATCAATTCTTGCTCTTCCATTTAGATTATCATGCCAAATTTCTGAAGTAATGACCATTAATTCTATGGTAAATGCAGGCATATATTGGGATTCACCAGCCCAAGGATTTCAATGAGGCTGATCTAGCTCGTAGAAGGTTCATTTTTGATGAGTTCTTTTATCTCCAGGTAACTTCTGGTTGATCCATAATACTTTTTGTTAATCACCTGTCTTAAAGTGACAATGCTAGATAAACTTGAGGTATCCTATAAATTTGAGGCTCGGTAAAAGTCGCATGTTCAGAATTTAATTTGGAAACTATTTGAACTTTTTTTTGGTTATATCTGCCTGGTTCTTTTATGCTGTTCTTTCACCGTGTGTAATGTTAAATTTTACTGTCAACCTTCAGTTAGCGCGCCTTTACCAAATGCTTGAAGGACTTGGTACGCAGATTGAGAAAGATGGATTACTGGATAAGTGTAGAAAACCTGAACTGAATTCGGCCCTAGTTGAGGACTGGTGCAATCTTACCAGGATGTTTTTGAAGTCTCTTCCTTATCCCCTTACCTCTAGTCAACTAAATGCTGTTTCAGAAATCATCTGGGATTTAAAGCGACAAGTTCCTATGAATCGGCTTTTACAGGTTCTGACTTTTTGGACATTAATGCTTGTACATTTATGCTAACAAACTTTTGTTTTTATCACATTTGTACATGTCTTGAATATTATACTATTAACAGTCCTGACTGTTAGGCATGTATTCATGCGTTCATGAAGCTGCTTGATGATTAATATTAGATTACTTAGTGGACTTTAGCCTGGTGAAACATTTTTGTATATTTAAGTTTATCCTTAGTCGGGACTGATAGATAGTCGATTCGTTAATTAGTATTACCTCCGTCCCTAAACGAGTGTTCATTTTCAGTTTTTCTAGAAAATTAAGGAAGTTGTCTTTATGCATTTCTAGTAGTACATATGAGTATATATGTATGTATGTGTGTATATAACTATATATATATATATATATATGGACAATTGTTTTTAAAAATGGGCACTCATTTACGGATGGATTATTTTAGTGCAAAGGGCATAGCATAGTAAGCACATGCACTAGTACCTGGAAGTTCTTTCATTTAGCATGCATCAAAATTAGTGTGATGCTAGCACCTAAGACCTTTCTGATTCACTTGGTCGAAAGACCAGTCTTTCCTAGGAATGAAGGCATATAGTTGAATTATTTTGTGATCTGCCCCATGCAACGAACTAATCTTCTGTTTTCTTCCATGGCTTGGGTGCATCAAATTGTAAATACATTATTTTTTCTTTTATGCTCTTTTTCTTGCTCTCTTCAAGAATTGCAGCCACCATATTTTCGCGCCGAATTAACCCGTCACCTTAGAAGAATTAGCCTTACCTTAGCTCTAGCTTGAGCCCGAGTCTCTTCCAGATCAACTTCTAGGCAAAGTTCCCCACCTTTGACCAAAGGCCATGTTACCCAAGCAGCATAGATGTTGGAATCCCACCAGGAAGATCTTTTTGAGGATTTTCCTGAATAGCATTTTGAGTTGTACAGCCTCCACCTAGACTTGATAAGATGATGCAGACGATTTTTCCATGGTGCTATCAATGTGCCAATAATTTTGCCCTTCGATTTACAAAATTATGATCCTTGTGTATATTTATATTCTTCATTATTCATAAAAATAAAAAATTTAAGCTCTATAAGAAAAAAAACTTCTAATAGTAGGCAAAATATCCTTCCGAATCGTCGGTTTCAGCACTGGATAGTTTCGGCTATGCGCTAAAGCACCACCAAGGTATTGTTAGGTCCCTATTCAGATTGCTCCAAAATGCACAAAAGAAAGAAGAAGAATTGGGTTGCTCAGCATCTAAGGAAGAGATCGAATTATAGCTCGATGACAAGCTCAAAAGAGGACCTATTTGTCGAACTTTTGGCATCAGTCACATTGTTCTATTACTTGTATAAGCCCCTGGAAGTTCATAGAGCGATTAAAGTTTGTTATGCCAATATGGGCATCGGCAAGAGGCACAGTTCTATGGGATTCCCTCTTGGTGACGCAGATAGAATGGACGGATTAGCTATTCCTGTTTTTTAATTTTTTTTAGCAACAGCTTGTTTTGTATTTGTTGGATTTTCATGACAATTTTCTCTTAAATCTTTCTTGACAAAAAATTAAATTAAAAATAATAAGAC
Source organism: Adenophora triphylla var. japonica (assembly GCA_022495995.1). Taxonomy (NCBI): domain Eukaryota; kingdom Viridiplantae; phylum Streptophyta; class Magnoliopsida; order Asterales; family Campanulaceae; genus Adenophora; species Adenophora triphylla. The sequence goes on from JAFEMH010000086.1 coordinate 466,298, forward strand.
CTGTGTGCCTGAGTAGTATGCTATGATAATACATATATTAGCGTGTGAATTATGGCTTTAGTTATGTGAAGCTCGTGTTTTCGGCACTTCAGTACAACTACTCGAATATCTGACTTTTTTGTGGTAAGAGTTCAAAGAAATCTCCGATAGGGCTGTAGTTATGACCATGGCCCAGTCATTGACTGGTGGAAGGCACTTTAGAGTAAACTCTGCTGTAAGAAACCTCCATACCTCAAACCCGATTCTGGGATGGAGCCATGGCTCACTACCGAAACATGTTCTTCATGATATGCCAAGTCAGCTGTAGTAGACTGATAGTTGAAGTATGTTCCTGATGTTCATTGCCTGCCTTAGAAGGCTGAAAGCTGTCTTAGTTTAACAAACTGAGTGCTTCCTTTAGGATTTGTGATCTGGATTCCCAATAAGAAATGATTTTTTTTTTTCACTTCTCTCGTTATGGGAAGTACCTGAAGGGGAAGGTACATAGACAAGAGAGATCAGGAAGAGACCAAGTATTCTTAGTATTATGAGACTGATTTAGAGAGTAAAAGGAATCTGAGCATTGTGCATTGCATGAAGTGGATATTTCTTTGCTTGAGTCAAAGATATGGTTGTGAAAGTCGGCCAATGACATGGTAATGACTATACTCCCTTATTTTCATTTCACAAACATTTTGGAATCGCTATCTCATTGCATCCTACAATCTCTTTAGCAAATCATGTTACTGCTGCATTTTGGTGCAATAATGTTCTTATACCACTAGATATGCATTTTAAGTTTTATCTTTTTCACTTGGCAATTGGTCCGAAAAAGAATACTCCCTCCGTCCCATAACAAATGTTACTACTTTCCCTTTTGGGCGTCCCATAACAAATGTTACTATCCCAAAATGTCAACGAGACCCACTTACCACACACACAATAATAATCCACTTACCATTTCCTACCCCTCCGCGATTCAATTTTAGTAACATTTGTTATGGGACGGAGGGAGTATATGATATTCTATCCTTTCATATATTGAAATTCCATAGAGTTAAAATGATTTCATAAGGATGCTATTTGGGAAGTCCAATTATTTAGGCTCATTGTTGTTTCTGCATGGTAGTCGTCATCTTGTACGGGATTCAAATAATGGGTAGTCCAGTAAGAGTTCTTGTTTTCTTAATCTAAAATCGTGTTTTTTTATTCTCCATTTTGATTGTACTTTTGTATTATTTTGGAAAATCACCTTTTGCAATAACGAGCTACCTTAACTTAATCCAATAATGTTATATTCTCTCTTAGTCCATGCATTATTTTGAGAAACAAAAAAACATGGTCTAAAAACTCTCAATGGACAGTAGCCAGGGCATGTAACTCTAATGTTTTCATTTGTGAATTGTTATAGAGTGGCTAGCCAGGTTACAGAGAAATAGTATGCTAGATGTGCTCAACATATGCTATTTGCTTGTATTCCTTGACTGATTTGTATATCTTTTCTTTTCAGGGTGACGTGGGATGTGGCAAGACTGTGGTAGCTTTCTTGGCATGTTTGGAGGTTATCGGTTCAGGATATCAGGTCAGAACATATAATTTTTTAGACTTTATATTGTTCGAGTATATCTTTATTTTTTGATGTTGACAAACCTTGGTGGTTAGTTAATAAACACACTATGTGCTAGTGATTGGTTTGGAACGGTTTGGAATTTTACACTACCATAAATTGTTGATATTTTGGACTAGGTTTGGCCTTGTTTTTCTAAGGTATTTAGTGCTTGGTGTTTACTCCCTCTATCCCAGCCTTTTTCTTCCCAAAATGAACGACCTTTCGAAACTTATTCTTCGAAAAACTGTCCCTAAATGACTATTTACCATTTTTTTTCATAGTTCATTATATATTTGTAAAACTATAAGTTTGAAAGTGAATAGCAAGAATATTTATGTATTTTTTCTACTAAAAATCAACCTTTGTAGAATGTCCTTTAAATGCGAAATGGTCATTCATTTTGGGACGGAGGGAGTATAGCTTAGTTTCCAAATAAATATTGGTGCAGTACATGCTAATAAATTTCAATCATATATTTTGTTTATAGGCAGCTTTCATGGTTCCGACTGAGTTGCTTGCAGTTCAGCATTATGAGCAACTTCTTATGTTGCTAGAGAATATGGAAGACGTTGGTTGCAAACCTTCAGTTGCTCTGCTAACAGGCTCTACTCCAGCGAAAAAGGCGCGTTTAATACGTGAGGTACGTGACATGTATGATAACTCTTTTGCGTATCTAGTTGTATTAGGATTATTTATATCAATGTCAGAGATTCTTATTTTTGTGACATTTAATTGATAGGGCTTCCAAAGTGGAGAAATTGATTTTGCCATAGGCACCCACAGTTTAATAGCTGAAAAAGTGGATTTTTCAGCGTTGCGCATTGCAGTGATAGATGAGCAACATCGTTTTGGTGTGATCCAGAGAGGGCGTTTTAATAGCAAGGTACCATTGCTTTCACTGTTGTTAATTTTTCCCTTTTAGAAAATGTCCAAAGATGAATTATGTCGTCCATCACTCTATTTGATTTTATTTAGCATATTGATAAATGCAGAAGCAAACTTACCCTTCCCTTCGCTCACTTTGACTGTATCTCTTCTATGTGACATGGTTTGATGTCTGCAAGCATTATGATCAATTTTACGTTGCCTGATCATCTAAAAGATGTTATCTTTTAGATAGGGGACTAACAAAGTATACCATGCTTAATGCTGCATTTATCATGCAACCTCAGTTTGCAATTGAGGAGATATTGAACCTGTGAAGAAACAATACTTTTGAAGATACTCGTGGTTGTGCTGAACACGTGTTGGACTCTTCAAGATGGACTCCGTAAAAATTGTTAAAAATGCGCAAAATAGTAAAATAAGTAATTTCTTTTGGGGTCCGCTTCATTTGAGTCTTGTGCATAATCACTTCTAATTCAAATCCTTTTTTGAAGCAATAAGTCCTGATTTTGTTCCCTATCTCTAACATCTTAAGGCCTAAGATGAGTTGGTGACCTAAAATTATATGAAGACTCTGGTAGCAAGTTCTTGGTTTGAGCGCCACATTTCATTTTCACTGTACTGCCTGTACTATGTTGCATTCTGATTGGTCCGTGATGCACCTAATGGTTTGTTATATTCATCGGTCAACTTGAGATTTGGGGTCAGTTGGTGAGGAGTGTTAAGGCTTGAGGTACATTGTTAGGAGTCGCACTAGCAACTGAAGCTCTTACATGAATTGAAGTCATAACAAGAAGAAGCACGGGTAAAATGTTCAACCTACTTCTGGATTTCAATAACATATCGGAAAATTGCAAGTATTCCATTCTGAACAAATGATGCCTTTTTGTAGGTAGGAGTAGGGAATATCGTAAATCTTGGACAAATGCTTTTGTCTTCATAATGAAAGGTCATACATGCCATCTTTACTACCTTCTCGCGGAAAACGACTTTTACAATTGTTGTTTTGGGTCTCCCCCTTTTCAGAATGCTTTTCTGGTCATACTTTTTCATATCTGTTTGCTTGGATAAATAATTTGGTTCCTGGACTACACATATATGTTCTTAATTTGGTACTAGATGTTTACCATTTCCTAAATTGGTCCTCAAACTTGATATATTGGCTAACAAAACATCCTTTAGTTGATGGAGGCTAATTCTTCCATCTAAAATATAAAACAATATCCAATATACCCTTGATGCGGACAGACTATTATTGTGATATTATGTACTATTGACCAAAACTTTTATAGTGAAATATTATGACTTCTTAGAGATTTGGGAGATAACAATCTCCCGATCTATTTCAGTGGATTTGGACTGATCCGACCGTACAAGCTCCAAATCCCTTTTTCAGTTACTCTTTCTCTCTCTCTCTCACGTGTCTCTCTCATTTTTTCTCAATGGCTTCATCTTCTTCTTGGAAACAAGTGGGAAGGTTCCTGGTACATACTAAAGTTAGTTCTTCATTCTTGTTTGTCAATCTGTCACTATTGATCTAGTAGTAATACTCTGGACATCGAAAATTTCTCATGTGAAAAAAATTATTAAATCTCGAATCCCACTTAAACAGAGTAAGTAGCCATGGTTGAAAAAGTTGCAAGTCCACCTTAATCCCCCTTTTCACATGGAATGTGTAAACCCGACTCTGAAACCCTATATCGACGACAAACAACATCGTTAGTCACCGAATGGAATATGAAACTAACCGGGGAAACGGAATTCTGAAGCAACCGGAGCATGGAAGTGAAACAACTGACGCGAAGACGCTGGTGACGAAGCTGAGCTCGGTCCCCGAACAAACCCGAACAGAATCCTCCGTCTCATCTCAAAAAATAATCCCTAAAGCCGACCCTTAATATCCCACGCAGGCACAATCCCTTACCTCGCCGTAACCCTATACTCCGTCCTCAATCTCCCAAGAGAACGCCACCGCCACACTCTTCAACATGTCAATTACATTATGCGAGTTCCAAACCTCCACCCACAACCTCCTCGATGCACTCTCCACACGCTCCGTAATCTTACCTTTGTCTCCATCGCCAGTCCACCACTGCCACCATCTTTAGTGTCCTCACTGTCGATGATTACTGGCCGATCGTTGGTTCCAAGGGTGACATATTGTTTCTGTCATTGACATTATTACATCCTTGGCCAGTGCGTTTTCCCACTCATTGCTCCCTTCCCCCACCCAAAAACAATATACTCCCTCCATCCTCAGCGCATCCTACTTTGACTTTCATAGTCGGCTAGAGTGAATTATCCTCACAAATTTCGAAAAGTTGTTGATGCACTTAAAGAATACTATCAATAACAATTTTTAGAATTTTATGAGAACGATTAGATTTTCATTTTTTTTTGGTCAAAGTTCACTCGAGCTGACCATGAAAGTCAAAGTATGATATTTTTTGGAACGGAGGGAGTATATATATACTGATAATCCTTGTCAGGATTCAGCTTGGGTATTTTGGACATCTTATTACAAACTAGCGTTTGTCAACGGAAGGACATTTTGTTCGCCTAAGGATCAAGTTCAGTGATCAATTTAGGAAATGGTAAACATTTAGCACCAAATTAGGAAAAGATGTAAAGTTCAGGGACCAAACTATTTATTAAGCCTATTTGCTATTTCTCTGAGTTGTTTAAGCTGTTTGCAGAAAAATTATTTATCATGCTTTTGGCTCATGGTGAACAATATGCTTTTTCAACTATTTTTTTCTGACTGAAATTTCAATATTTTGCAGCTATATAATAATTCTGTTAATTCCAGAATCGCTTCGACTACTTCTGATGTCTCAAAAGAAGATATGCGAATGGCTCCTCATGTTCTTGCTATTACAGCGACCCCCATCCCGAGAACTCTTGCTCTGGCATTGTATGGGGACATGTCCCTAACACAAGTATGTAAAACTCGCCATCTTGTTTAGAGTTTGCATTATGTACTCCTAGATACTCCCAGATAATGATTTTCGAATTACCTCTCTCATGCTAGGAAGTCTTTCTTCATCAAATGGTTATAACGAGAAATTTGGTTCAGGCCTAACTCTCTACGACATTAGGATGGTTTAATTTGAGATAGGGTGCGTTTAGGCCATTTTTACTTATACATGATGAATTCTGTAAGGAGACAAGCATACAAATCTCTGTGGTATGGCCAGACCTGTTTACATGATGCATACTTGTGCATTTAGGGCACACAGAATTGGTAAACACAGAACTATCTGAAGCCCAGGGGGGGGGGAGTGCTAAGTTAAACTATGTTATTTAGGATTATTTACATTACTTTCATGTATCATTGTTGGTATCAGATTAAAATTTAATTATTGTTTGCTTATGGTAAAATTTTGAATAACAGATAACTGATTTACCTCCTGGAAGGCTACCCACTGAGACAACGGCCATCATAGGAAACGAGACTGGCTTGGAAAAAGTCTATCAGGTTTGTTTACTTGTCTCTCTAAGGAATAAATTACCTTTATTGAGATTCACAATAAATTTATGGTTTGGAAAAAGTTATACCTGAGTGTTCTATCTTCACTAGAAAATTATGTCATTTTTTGCTTGCGCCCAAAAAATATGAATGACCATCTCAAATTGTTACTTCCCCTAGAATTAAGGATAAACTTAGCACATTTATCGTCAAGTGGTTCTTTTCTCTCAGAGGACAACTGAGAATATTTGAATTTTTCGTCACATTTATGTGGGAGATTATTCGCATATGTTTTGTGCTAAAATGCTCCATCTTTTTTGTTAATGTATCATAAAATCATAGGGTGGTGTAAGATTTAAGTTATTTTACTTGAAATTTTGGAAACATATTAGGGTTTAGGGTTTAGGGCACGTACTTCATTTATTAATGTCAATAAGTTTTAACTATTATGATGATTTACAGCAGCATGATGTTCTAAATTACAGATGATGCTAGATGAATTAGAAGCAGGAGGAAGGGTCTATCTTGTTTATCCCATCATTGGACAATCTGAAAACCTGCCACAGCTACATGCTGCCTCTGATGACTTCGAGAGTATATCTAAAAGGTTTGAAAAATACAATTGTGGGCTGTTACACGGGAAAATGAAGAGTGATCTTAAAGAAGAAGCATTACGATGCTTTAGATCAGGAGAAACACAAATATTGCTTGCGACTCAAGTTATCGAGATTGGTGTTGATGTTCCGGAAGCTTCTATGATGGTTGTTATGAATGCTGAGAGATTCGGAATAGCTCAACTTCACCAACTTAGGGGAAGAGTTGGACGTGGAGTTCGCAAGTCAAAGTGTTTGTTAGTTACATCAACAGCCAATGGCATGAACCGGTTGAAAGTGCTGGAGAAATCCTCTGATGGGTTTTGGCTAGCCAATATAGACCTTATTTTTCGTGGACCTGGTGATTTGCTTGGAAGGAAACAGTCGGGACATCTTCCCGAGTTTCCCATTGCCAGATTGGAGAGAGACGGAAATATCATGCAAGAAGCACATATTGCTGCCCTGGTAACTCTTTTATATATACATTCGTTTTAAAATACACGTCGCTTTAGATTTCTCCACGCTCATTAAGGAATGCAATAATTACATATGAAAAAGACTCATATACCCCTAAAATAATCCAATTACCCAGAAATTAAATACTTATACAAGAGATATTTCATAATCATAAATAAGGGTATACAAGAGCAATGTTTTCTTGATATTAGTTCAGTGTCAAATATTTTGGAACAAAAATTAACTCTTAAAACGACATGTATTTTGAAACGGAGGGAGTACTTAGTAAAATGTAGCTGCCGAGTCACAGTGGCGAAGCCTTGAATATAGAGGAAGGGGTCAAAATCATGATATATTGTTTTTTTTTTTTCCTGATTTTAAGGTGGTCAAAATTAAAAAAAAAAAAAGAAAAATTTTAATGGTAAAAATGTCATTTTCATAATCCTTGGAAATAAGTTTTGAGTGTTTCTTAAAAATGCAGAAAATCTTAGAGCAATCCCATAATTTGGAGAAGTTTCCAGAACTTAAAGCGGAGCTCAGCATGCGACAGCCACTCTGCCTATTAGGTGATTAAAGCAGCAAGGGATAATATAAAATCAATCATCTTTGAATACAGATTGTCAGCATCTAAGATGATAGCGGCCAGATTGTGTTGGTTGCAGTATGTAATTAATGTTCCATCAACTGATAGGTAAGCCTAATATCTCATCTAATTTCTAGGCATTTTCTTTGTTTTTATTCACAACCTCCTATTAAAAAACTATTGTAGTTGTACTACCTTAACAAAAGTGCTAATTATGCTTGAAAATATAGTCTTCTGGGCACATTCCTTTCAATCAGCCATGGCAAGTTGCTTCTATACTACTCCCTCCCCTCCGTTCCAAAATGATTGTCCCACTTTTTTTGCATTTATTATGAAGAAACTTTGAACAACAATTTTAGGTTGATTTAATTATACAAATGAAGATCTAAAACTTGCAATTGATAGTATTATTGATGGTGTATCAATAATGAGTTTTAGATTTTCATTTATATAGTTAAATAAACCTAAAATTATTGTTCAAAGTTCCTTTGTAATAAAAGCAAAAAAAGTGGGACAATCATTTTGGGACGGAGGGAGTATATCAACTGACATCTTCAACTCCCTGAAACTGGGCGGTAATTTTGTCTTTCTTTCCCTTTATTTGTTTGTTTGACTTGTCAAACTTTATTTTCTTGGCGAAAATGGTAAAACTAAAAGTTTGGCCAGGAAATTTAGTTGGAAAAAAGGGCTTGATTTTTCCAATAAAAGAGTGAACCTAGACTAGACAGTACAAAGGAATGGCAGTCAGCTTCTGGTCCGTTGGAGTTTGGATTAGTTCATTAAGGGTTTCGTCCCCATGCTTCCACCGTCAAGGGTTACCTATTTATGAAAGATTGAATTTGTATGTACCGTTTGTGCCAAGGAATTATTAATGGTGAGAATTGTTTAAACTTTAGGGTATGTGAAAAAAATTGAGTAACTAAGATGGGTCTCACATGAGATTCCCAAGAGGGGCCTGATTTTTTTTTTTTTTTTTTTAGCAATTTAGGGTCGACTTCACATTTTTTGATCAAATCAGGGCTTTTTGACGATTTTCATCCAAATAATCCGTTAATTTAAAGAATAGGTGACGAAGGGACTAGTTTGTAATGATTATTAGTTTTAAGGGGTCAAATGCAAAGTTTAAATATAAAGTGTTCAAAATTTATACTCCCTCCGTCCCACTCGAATTTGGACAAAGTTACTTTACACGGAAATTAAGAAATAACAATAAGATAATAAAAATGTGTGGTAGAAAATGAAGAGAGAGAATGAGTGGAGTTAATAGTGGTTGGTTGAATAAATTGTATGGTGGAGAATGAGTGGAGTTAACGAGTGTGTGGGGTATGTGCATTTTTTTATTATTATAAACTTTCCTTTTTGGGTTGTCCAAATTCGGATGGGACGCCCAAAAAGGAAATTTGTCCAAATTCGTGTGGGACGGAGGGAGTATCTTTTTCCAAAATAATTAATATTATCTTAATTCTAAAATAATTAATATCCGAAATAAATATATGTTTTTTAATTTTTATATTAAAAAAATAAAAATATTATTTTTTTTACTTTTTATGTCACAAAATAATTAATGTTCGTAATATATTAACATTATATTAAATAATTAATAGTTTTGGAAAAAATATTTTTTTACTTTTTATGTCACAAACAAAATTTTATTTATTTTTTATTATTATGTTAAAAAATAGTTAATGTTCGTAATATATTAACATTATATTAAATAATTAATAGTTTTGAAAAAAAATATTTTTTTACTTTTTATGTCACAAAACAAAATTTATTTATTTTTTATTATTATGTTAAAAAATAGTTAATGTTCGTAATATATTAACATTATATTAAATAATTAAAATTTTCAGTTATTTTAATACATTATATATTACGAATATTAATTATTTTAGAATTAAGATAATATTAATTATTTTGAAAAAAGAAATAAATTTTGAACACTTTATATTTAAACTTTGCATTTGACCCCCTAAAACTAATAATCATTACAAACTTGTCCATTTGTTGCCTATTCTTTAACTTAACGGATTATTTGAATGGAAATCGTCAAAAAGCCCCGGTTTGATCAAAAAATGTGAAGTTAGGCCCTAAATCGCTAAAAAAAAAAGTCAGGCCCCTCTTGGGGACCTCATGTGAAACTTCAGGCCCTAATTTGTAATTAACCCAACTAAGATTGACAAGTGAAAACACAAATAGCTGCTGTGAATCTTGGTGTGATAGTACCAACACTAACATCAGTACAAAAAACAGCGGAATAAGAACTTTAATAAAGTAAAACTCAGATTTAAACACTTATCTACATCAACTTGCTGTAGAAAATAAAAAAAACGTCTCTTTATAAACTCAATTGAGTGACGGTTACACGAATAAAGTTAACAAGAGAATAACAAAACAAACTAAATAATCAAACAATCTTTCACACTAAACACTACTTGATTATTTGGAACTTAAAAGATTAAAACACACAAAATCGTGTGTATGAATGAGCTGTGCGGTTTATATTTATAGGAGAAAAGATCCTTGTTTGTAGTGAGTGATTTGCTTGAGAAGATCCTCCCTATTTATACTTATACCTTTCTTTTCTCAAGTCAATCATTTCTTATCATGTACTATTTTTCTTGTGTGATAGATAACTACAAAATAATCAAATATACACTAAAGATATTCAAAATTCGGTTAGTAGGTTGATTAATAAAATAAAACCTAAATTATAATATTTACCTATTTTTACTAATATTAAGAAAGTAATAAATTTATATTATATTAAGTTAACCTTTACTTGCCAAACCGTAACCGTGTGTGAGATCCCACATTTTGGGTATGGGAGAGATGTCCCACTTGTTAGCCACTAAAACTGCAAAAGGAGGTGGTGAGAAAGAAGACAGGGAGCCAATTGTGCAACCAAATGGAAAACAGGCATACAAGTTTTGACATCAATTGTCTCTCCTACCAAATTAGGTTGTGCCATGTGACTTCTTAAAAATTATTAACGGTTAGATGCAATGGATCATTGTCCATCGGCATAAATCACACTCCATCCGCCCCACCTCATACCAAACTTGTTTCTCTTTTGGTACATTGCATCTCAAACCGTACTATCCAAAATAACAAATATTTTTCACTATTTCTTTCACTCATTCTATCTGCTATTTTATTTTTTTACTCATAATACCAATCAACTTACTATTTCTTTCACTCATTCTCTCTTATACTTTAATTTTCATACTCCCAATACCTCTCTTCTACTGCACTTTTTCTTAATTAACATGCTCAAAAAGCGAGTTCGGTTTGAGATTTAACGGAGGGAGTATATATCATTGTTATAAGTTATAACATATCTATTTAGAAGACATAAAATAAATCAATCAAATAACACAACGATATACGTAGTTCTCCAACTTGTTTACGTACACGGGCATAGGACAAGAATAATATTATCAACTTACAATCACCGAATACAATCTATAATATAATGCACGAATTCTTGGTCACAAGAATTTACAACTGTGTAAACCCTAGATCTATATAAACAAATGCACAAGAAAACCCTTGAAACATAAAAAATTATTGATCTCTATCACATTAGGTATTACACTCAAAAAGGCCTTCATTTTTGATTTGCCAAATAGAAAAACTATTTTTTCCATTGAACTGGTCTGTGATTCGATTCCTGATCCCATCTTTTTCTGAAGCGGAAACCCCTATACCTTTATCAACCTGACCAGGCTCTGATATCAGTTTGTTATAACAGATTTATATAGAAGTTAAAAAATAAATCAATCACACAACACAACGATATACGTGGTTCACCAACTTGGCTACGTACACAGGCAGATGGCAATAATATTATCATCAACTGACAATCACTGAATACAATCTCTAATCTAATACACAAATTTATGGTTATAAAAATTCACAACTGGGCAAACTCTATATATAGAGAAAAAGATGAGCAAGAAAACCCTTGGAACCTAGAATTATTGATATCTATCACAATAGGAATTACATACAAAAAACTGCTAGAAAATAGGGTTATTTATACTGTCTATCCCTAACCCTGCAGGGGTGTTCACCCTGCACGAAATTTCCGTCGCCCGGGCCCAAATCGTCACTGGGCGCGATCGCTCCCCTGCAGGGCGCGACCGCCCTCTTTGTCCAGAGGATAGGGCGCGATCGCTCCCCCTGAGCGCACGATCGCCCCGTTTGTCCAGACTTTTGACGCGGTCGCCCTCAAATGCTGTCACAGGAATTACCACATTTGCTGTTTGTTTAATCCCCTAATTTAGGCATATTCCCAAGTTAAATGAATTCAAACCCAACAATTACAGAGATCAAGAAATTAAAATCACAATCGAATCTACGAAAGCGTTGGTTTATACATAAGGAATCAATTTATAAAAAAGGTGAAAATTCGTGTGACATGCAAGTCTTTTTTTCGTGTTTAGAAATGGCTATCCCATTGAGATCTTACGTTTTCTATATGGACAACTCAATTCATACAATGACCGTGCCTCGGATTCAGATTATTATGCCAATTTATCTGCAACTTTTCATGCCTTGTAACCTAATCATGGAGGTTGTGGACAAACACTAATCTACTTTCTGCAACTTCTTTCGGCCGGCCATAAAAGATTGGCCTGTCTCCCAACCATGTGTCTGTCTACACTTATACCTCTTTCATTTGACGAATGGTCTCATCTTTTTTTTTTTTTTAAATGAGGATAATATGTTCAAAAAACTATTATTGTTTTCACATAATAAATTTTTTGCATTTGCCAAATTAAATTGAAAGTGATATGTACGTTTCAAAATGAATGTTCAAATTTAAAAATTGCTTTCCATCATCCTCATCTTCAAGAGATTTTTTTTTTTTTGAACATTCATTTTGGGAAGGATGAATATTTGCTTTTACTTAATTTTTTCTTTTGGTAGAATATTTACTTTTACTTCATGAACATGCAGTAAAATAACCTTGTAGAAATGCAAACCTAGGTGGAACGATCCGAGTTTTCTGCCATCCCCACTCGACTAAAATGACTAAAATATGTAACGTATTTCTTTCGCATTTTTTAAAATAATGCAATTCACTCGTTCAACGAACGATAAGGGTAACATATTTTTGCATTTTTATCAAATATTGAAACAAACTTCTTTTTTTACTTATCGCGTTAAAAAACTAACGGAGGTGATGACGGGGCACTGCCATATCAACGTCATTTCAGTGTCACGTCTGCGCCATCATCAAAATCACAATTAATGATGACATGTCATTGACATGGCATTGACGTGAAAGTGTCGCGTCAGTATCTCTGTTAGTTTTTAACACTACTGTAAGTAATAAAGAAGTTTGTTGCATTATTTATTTGTTAACAAGTACTCCCTCCGTCCCGGTTCACTTGGCATCAACTTTTTGGGTGTAGGAATTAAGGAAAAGTGATGTAAGAAAGAGAAAAAGTTAAATGTTGTGAGTATGAAGAATTAAATAGGAGAGAGAATGAGTGGGAGGAATAGTTAGGAGAGAGAATGTTGTGAGTGTAAAAGTGATGTAGGAGAGAGAATGAGTGGAGGGAATAGTGAATATTCTTTTTTAGTTTTGGGCGTCAAAGTGAAGTGGGGCAAAAATGGAAATTAGTGCCAAGTGAAGTGGGACGGAGGGAGTATAAAAGTAGCTTATCTATATCGTTTGTTAATGAGTACGTTGCATTATTTAAAAATTAAGGTAAAGTAAATTGCATATTTTAATAATTATTTCCATTTCTTTTACACTTTTACATTGCGACATATGTTTGATTCAGATGCATATCACAAGCATTAGATTCTACATAGCAAGATGAACAAAAAAAAAAGTGCTCCTTAAGTTAATTCTCCAAATTAATAGTAAGTAATATCTAGATTAATTAGTAAACTTTAAGTACGATATGAACTTTAATAAAATTCATATCGTACACAAGTTAAAAATTCCGGTTGATCATATGATTGGCCGGAAGCGTACTCATGGACAACCAACCTTCCTTGGATAGCAAGTTAAGTTACTAAGAAAATATAGCCTCTCCGTCATCACATATTGGGAACTAGCTAGCTAGAAAAGAAGTCGATTAACATTAGCAAGCTGCAGAAGGATGTCGTCTAGAGATGGCCGGCCGCAAGGTGGCGGAAGTGTCGGCAGTGGAAGTGGTGGCTCTGGTGGGTCCGGTGGTGGTGACGCGCTCGCACCTTGGGCACATGCTGAGTGTGGAGGCCGGGAGGGGCTCGGAATTGTGAGGAGATAAGACGGTTGGTGGGCTAACCTTCATGGCTCTTAGTTCTTCAACCTCCTTATGGAGCTTCCTATTTTGTTCAGTCAATGATCCAAACCATCTCTTCAAGTACTCGCATTCGACTTCTGTTTGCTTCAGCTTGCTCCTATACATAAATTCTCAAAATCAAATCATTTTTTAAATTTAACAAAATATATTGTATTATTCCCATAATAATTTGCAAAATTCTAAAATGAAAATAACCTAATAGATGTAAATGGATAGTTTCAACTTTCTTTCAAAAATATTACATCACCCTGTCAAACCAATCAATAATCTTTCTTAAATTACTCCAGCTTATATAAGGAAAAAATTTGAAATTTAAATAATTAAGAAAAATGACATAAAAACAAAAAATCTTTTGGAACTGAGGGAGGGAGTATCAGGTTCTTTCGCACTAATTTTTTAATTATTTATTCTTACAATCATAAATGTTCCCATTTCAATTTCCAAAAATATGTAATCCCTTCGTTTCACAATACTTGTCATTTATAAAATTAGTATTTTACATATATATTCCCCTGTCCCATTATAAAAGATACAAAATAGACGTTTCACAAAAATAAAAAAAAAATGTTTACTGAAATAAGTGTTGTGATATGAAAAGTGAGTTAGAAGAGAGAATGTTGAGTAGATAATAGTAAATGGATAGATAATGTGAGTATAACAAATGGTTGCCATGAATAAACATGCATTAAAAACTTTTCCTTTTAGACTTGTGACTTTTGTAATGAGACACCGAAATGAGGCTTTTGTGCCTTTTGTTATGTGACGGAGGGAGTATTAATTTACAAAATATCTTTAGCATAATTATTTAATTACCTAAATAATTATTTTAAGATTACAAGAGTCCTTTACATATACTCCCTCCGTCCCGGCCGACTTAGGATTTTTTGGGCCGGCACGGGGATTAAGGAAAAGGTAAATGTTGTAAGTGTAATTTAAAAATAGGAGAGAGAATGAGTGGAGGGAATAGTAAATTATAATGGTGTTGTGAGTATTAAAATAATGTAGGAGAGAGAATGAGTGGAGAGAATAGTGGTTTAAGGTTTCCATTTTGGGCCGTCCTAAGTCGGGTGGGACGCCCAAAATGGAAATAAATCCTAAGTCGGCCGGGACGGAGGGAGTATATTAATTTCATTTTTGATTCAAAATAATTATGGCTTTTGGGGTCAAAAATATTCAAATTCCTATTTTATCTCTGCATTAAAACTTGTTTAACTTATTACTTGGGTTGTTTTGTGGAGTAATATAAGAGAGAAAAATAATAAATAAAAGTAAACTTGGTAGTTTCATCACTAAGTAGTGGCAATAATTGTCTTTATTAAAATAATATATGAAAAATTTAAAAACAACAGTTATTTGAACGGGATGGAGCGGAGGGAGTATGAAGAAGTATTTTGAAACACCTCCATTTCAATGTAGCTGTAATTTTATAATTTTTCACGAATATTAAGAAAATTAATTAATACACATCAAATAAACTAATTTACTCTTTGAATATTTCAAGTACCTAGACAATTAAATATTTTTACAATTATAACTATCTAATAATAAATAAGGATAATTTAGGCAAAATGTTTCAAAATTTTATCAAAAACCATAAAATACAAATATTTTGAAATATTTTTGTTTTCTTCTAAAATTAGAACTTGATCTTCATCAAATCTTTATCCCCAAATATGTCGAATTCTAAACTTATGAAATTGTAGGGATGGTTAATGCATTAAATTGAATGACAAAAGAAGAACCCTATCTATCATCCTAACTGTTTCCACATTGCTAGGTTTTGTCCTAAGTGATTGCCTCGTATACAGAAAACATTTTTACAGTATTAATGTCAAATGTGCATTTAATTCCTTCTTTAAATTTAAAATATGGTCTCGAATATTGATACAGAGCTGTTACGCATGCATTAAATATTTTTTTTTTTTTTTTTAACAAAAATAAACACTTGAAAATGATAGTCACTCATAGTACCAAATGAAAGGGTAAAAAACAAGAAATATTTACTGTGTGCTCTGACCACATCTCCTTTGACTAAACATAATTACAGTACCTTAATTAATTATACTTTGATTAATTAATTTATGTAACATAAAGAATTTGTTTCCCTTTTCCCTTTTCCCTTTTCCATTAATATTTTTCCGTCCCAAAGTATTTGCAACTGTGTATGATAGATTTTTTTAAATAATTTTGAAGTTTTTCATAAAAATTTGACACACTTTTGGTTAAATCTATATTGTCAATAATACAGCGTGTCTAATTGTTCCGTTCCAAAATTAGAATAAAAATAAAATGTAAGATGATTATAAGGTGGTACCCTTTTCAAGAAAGAGAAGGGATGAGTAGCATAGAGTGGACATTTATGTCTTAGTTTCCAAACGACAACCAACAACATCATTAAGGGATATAGAGTATATTTCAAAGCACAAACATCCAATAAAGACCGACCCGACATTAATGGGTGGGGCATACCTGGCTCTCCTATTTTGAAACCACACTTCCACCTGCCGTGCCTTTAGTGTCAATTGCATTGCCAATGCCTCCTTTTGCTTCTGCATATATACACAAATATTTTTTAAATATTAAGACTAATTTAAATGGATATTCCTATTTGTTTAACACTAATGATATTCGTACTCTTTAGTTTATTTCATCGGAGATTTGTATTGACACCACTTAAATATACAACACAGGAACGGCGGAATAAATCAAACATTCAGAGCATCACAGGTTAAAGATGAAAAATATTAAGGTAAGATGTTTACGGGGTTTAATGTGTGATGTTGGCGGAAGCTTTCTTCTAGGAGACGAGATTGTTGTTTAGTTAGACGGAGTTTCTTGGGTGGAGGACCACCGCTGCTGCCACCGTGGTGGCCGTTGGCGGCAGTAGGGCTGCCGTCATCATCTTCTTCTCCTTCTAGTTCCATGCTTCCTGTCACCCATTCTTCTTCTTCTCCGCCGGATGGCACTTGGTTTATGTCAAAATCTCTCAACGTTATATTTCCGCCACCGCCACCTTCATTTATCAAATGAATTAAATAAAAACAAATGATTATAGAATAAGAATGATTTAAGAAAATAATATAAGTACTGTAATTACTTAGTTTTTAAATAAAATGTGGACTGGTTGGAGGTACCATGCAACAAAATTAATAGAACATCATACCTCCTGATCTATATTTTCGAAAATTAAATATTTATTTAGGGACGGGGGAGGGAGAGAGAGAGAGAGAAAGAGAGAACAACTTTTTCAAAGAATTACAAAAAAAAATTGTGAATACTAGTCGATAAATAATGATTTTATATATTCTTAGTAGGGCGAAAATCTTACCCTAAAATTGGGAAAAAGAAAATAAGAATCAGTATTAGAAAACCTTAATATATAATACACACTTAGTACACGTGCATATATCTGGACATGAATGAGCTTTCTTATTACCAGCAAAATCGAAACCACTTTACTGATAAAATTACAGCAATAAGGAAAAAAAAAAAAAGAGATTTTGATGAATATTTACCTGCAGGGGATGTTGAAGAAGCAAATCCGGGAATGGAAATGGTTAGGTCCAAACAAGTGGAGCTTCTTGGTAAAATTGCCATTAGAGTTGCTGGTATTGATATCAATTGAAACAAACAAGACGATCAAGAGAGAACATCTATTTGTATCGGAGAGAGAGAGAGAGAGAGAGAGAGAGAGAGAGAGAAAGTTAGAATGAGAGGGGAGAAGTGACAACATAGGGGGTCAAAGATGATAAATAGATGATAGAGAAAAATGAAGATCATTTAAGGGCACAAAGAAGTACAACATTCCTTAAAATACTAGTCTTGCAACGAAATCTCATTTGAACATGAAGTTGGAATATTCAAACGCTCGCTAATCAAAACTTGGTCACTAAATTGACATTTAGAGAAACTACTAAACAATAAGATTTAACTTTGAAAATCTGAAAAAGTCAACCAATTCCGAACAAGACAAACTTGAGTAGATGCTAGATTTGGAACCGAACCCACAAATTTTGCACTTACGAAAACGGGACAATAATCTCCAATAAACACCCAAAGCATTGAGTGCGTCTGGGGAGAAACGCGTTTCTTGGAGAAACGGGCTTGTTATGTCGCACGACATAAATAGCTTTCTGATATCTTTCTGAAAACTTCCTGGATATCCAGGAAGGCTTTGAAATGGATATCCAGGAAAGCTTTGTAAAGGATATCCAGAAACCAATTATTTTTTTGGATATCCTTTACAAAGCTCGGATATCAGTTGAAATGGATATCCGGAAGCTTTGTAAAGGATATCCAGAAAAAATATTTGGTTTCTGGATATCCTTTCCAAAGCTTCTGGATATCCTTTCCAAAGCTTCTGGCTATTGGCTAGGTATGTCGCACGACAAAACAAGCCCCGTTTCTCCATGGGCGACGGAGAAACGCGTTTCTCCCCAGATTTTGTGCAAAGCATTATCCTTGTACTTAACAAAAAAAAATTAAAAAAAAAAAATTAAAAAAAAAAAAAAAAAAAAAAGTACTTAACATACCAAATTGAAACCATGAAAATTGCCAATAAAAAGTCCATGATCGTTAATGCGAAATTAAATACAAAGAAAAGAATTTGAGTTAAGAGAAATTAAGAGGATCTAAACAAAAAGAGAAATCAATGTGCTCTCAACTAATTGAGAGAAACAAACAAACAAACAACATACAACAAATTCGATATTCAATCTTATTAAAAAACTAGATTTGAAGGAACAAAAGAAACAGATTTGAAAATTAAATTCCGAATTTCATATTTATTATTTGACAAATTGATAATTAATAAATGTATAATCTGAAGTTTCACAAATTAATTGAATTAAGAATGAAAAAAATATCGGGAAGAATAAACACTAATGAACATACATTTTGGGTTTTAATTTTCCATATTTAAGGTATGAAATAGTTTCATATGATTTAAATTCATAGAAATACAATAAAGCAGAGTTACATCCTCAAAAATCATACTTTATCAAATGCTTGAGGGTGTGTATGATTTTGCTACATCCGTCTCAAATTGGATGTTGATAATGCAAAAAACGTTCAGATCAGCTCAAATTCATCGGCATGTTGTATCCTGTATATGATTGAATAGCCTGAAAAAGAATAGCAAACACGTAAACTAAGCCAGGACTTCACCGATGAATGCCCTCCGGCGTGAGAGTAAGTATTTGTGTTTAAAGAGAGAAATCAATTGACAAAAGTTTAGAGTCAAAAGATGTGTTACCAAAATAATGAGAATTATGGCTTGTATTTACAGGTATAGCCTTGTAGAGTCCTTGTTGAATAAGAAAACATGTGAGAGGTGGTTCCTAGTGGTATTATAACTGTTCAAAGTCATTATTTGAGTAGAATTAGATAATGTATTTATCACGTGTGCCTTGTATGTGAGCTCCTCGGCATAAGTTGCTTGGTCGGCTTGGGTTGACGCCGAGGAAGTGGAGAGTAAGGATATGGAAGCACATTTCCTTGCTTTATTGATGACCGAGGAGGGAGCTCCCCGTCCTTGGATGAGACCTTGGTCGGTCTTGTTGAAAGCCTTGCTCGACATATGAGATGATGCCTGGTCGAAATGTATAACTGTTGTGCCTTATTCTTTATTCACTCTGCTATTTCTAGGTCGACATAGTGAGAATCATGAGCAAGAAAGACGAGCAAAGGTAGGGAATGCCCACTCCCTTTGTCGTACTTGAGACTTGTTTGGATTATATTTTGGGCCCAATCCATTAGGCATTGCCCGGCCATGATCCACGTTCGTACCTCGGTTTATACCGTTCAGTGGCCCCCGACTTCCTAGCTCGGCTATGCCGAGGAGGAAGTGTTGCTCTACCTCGGCTTAAACGAATACGAACGGTCTCTTACGTGTCATATGGCGCTTCTTTATCCACCGGTTAAATCGACAATGATGAGAGCGCATATCGAGGTTTGACATTTTTCTTGGGACCCTTCTAGAAAATTTATGGCGAGGGAGGTGACGAGGCCTTTATTTACCCGGTTTATTTGACGCATACCCGTTTAGATCTAGGTATATAAGCCATTACCCGCTTCCTTTTTACTCTTTTATCACTATTTGCAATTGAGAGGGGATTATAGAGCTTGAAAACTGTCATATTGTTCTTGAGTTCTTGATTTCGTTGCTCCGATCCGTCCATTTGTGCTTGATTTGCCCATGATTGGTCTTGATTTCGTACGTGTTTTCTTTATCAAACTTCAGAGTAAGGTATAATTTCTTCTCTCTTACAATTTTCTGCATTTTTACGTGCTAGTTTCTGGGTTTTTGGTGGGTTTTGTTCATACCGCCATTGTTGGTGTTCTTGAAGCTTTTCTTGAACAATCTTGTGTCTTACTCGTCCTTAGAGATGGCGATGTAAGTACGCCAATCCAATTCACGACCCAATAAAAGTACCTTTTACTCAATAAAATTGCACTAAGGGGCGTTTTGGTAAATTTCTGGTCCATTCCGAGGCTTTCGGGAACTTTTTATAAGTTTCTTGTGAAAGAAGTTCTTTTAAGTATTTTTTTCCACGCAAAAGGACCTGTTGGGAATCAACTCGGAATGTTCCAGAAGTGGTTGTTGGTGCCAGAAACGATTAACGGGCTCGTTAAGTCGTGCGACACAATGAGCCACGGAAAGTCACAGCGGTGGGTCGTGCGACACAACTTGCCCTCACCAGCAGGTTATAAATAAGACCTTCCCCCTCTCATTTCTAGAGCCCTTCGAGCCTCCCTAAGGTCACTATGCCAAAATACGCTCAGAAACCTCTCTCTCTCCTAAAAACACACACAACACACACCAATTCCCTTAAATTCCCTCATCTCTCATACATAATTCACCCATCTACTCTCATACACTTCATACCAATTAAAGATCCAAAGCTACTCTGAATTGGAGGATTCCAATCCACTTTCTGCAGCTGAGATGAAGGTCTCTACACCTAACTTGGTGTAGAGATTGTGGATCTACAAGGGTAACGAATTTCCTTCCTCCATATCTCTCTTCTACTTGAATTCATTGCAATTTCTATTCATCAACTTTATAATTAAGCTCCATCTGCTCTAATTATCAAGTTGCAATCGCCATCTCTCTGTTTAAATCTCATTGTTCCATAATTACTTCATGCTTATGAGTTAATTTTGGATGCAATTGTGACTTGTTCATCAAGGGAGTGTGGATTCCCCCATATCCACACTCACTTGAATGATTGAGTGTTGATCTTATATTCTGTGATCTGTGTGATTCTGTGATCTTTGTGATCTGTTTTGGTGCCATTTGATCTTCTATTTCCTTTATTTCATCTGTAATTGATCTATTGTAAGAGCCTCTGCAGGTGGCCTGTTATGTCACGCGACAGAACTGGCCAAGCCATGTCCTGAGTCGTGCGACATAACTTGCCACTCTGCAGCAGCTTCCTTTCCAATTGTAATCTGTTCTCAGCGTTGTAATCAGGTTGTGGTCTCCTGTATAAATGACTCACAAGTTGTATTGCCCTCAGTTCATCAATAAAACAAAGCATTAAAATGCATTTCATCATATATTATGTCTCACACATTTACACACACTTATTGAATGATTTTGGATGTTGAACATAGAAAGAATCGTTTACGAGACGTGTTGGGTGAACTCTCGGTTCTTCCCAACACGTAATCTGACCCCCGAACCCATTTTCTCTTTTCAAAAAAGTTTTCAATGTTTTCTTTAAAACGGCGTGGCGACTCTCATTTTACATACATTTTTTTAGCGAGCGTACATTCAGTGGCGACTCCGCTGGGGATATGAAACCTGTTTTCAAAAGTGGGTCAAGCTTTCGTTCATGTTCAACATCTTTCTCATTCATTTATGTGTGCTTTGTTTGTGGCATTATATGTGTCATTTGCATCTTATGTGCTTTGTTGATTATTTGTTCTCCCTGCTTCCCATTTTTGTTGTGCTGAGGCTTAGGGAGGTTGCATTGCTTGGAGGCTAGGGGCTGGTTCTACCTTCTGTTCAGATTCTGGAAATGTGGCTTCTTCTGTCACGCGACAGAACTTGCCTCATCAGTCCTGTGTCGCGTGACAGCATTTGTCATTCTTCAGGATTTGATTTCCTTGGTACAAATTGTGATTGTGGGCAGTCCCCATGATCAAATTTCATGATCATTTGATTATTGTATCTTTGTGGGGTGTGTGTGTGGTTTTCCTTTTCTCCCCCCTTTTCTAAAAAAAAAAAGAAAACAAAAAAAAAAAATCTTTTTTCGCAAATAACGGAATATAGTCACCCGCACACTACGTCACTAGATCTAGAGCCCAATTGGTGCGATTGACGGCATTGCGGACGGTGATGTATGCCGCCTACGCTTGAGCGCCTAATATCAATCCTTTCCCCCTAGCGCATCATAGGTGGAACCACACTTTTCAACTTACCCAACGGTTGGTTTTTGACATAACATTTTCAAATATACCAAAATGAATTGTTTCAAAACTAATAATAGACATTCATACCTATCCCAAAACCTAGCACGTGTGGGCATGTTGCCATTGCAACATGGTTTCGCGTATGGACATGTCGCTTTCACGACATGCTCTAACGAGAGATCATGTCGCTTTCACGACATGTTCTAACGAGAGATCATGTCGCTTTGTCAACGTGCACCGACGAGAGGTCATGCCGGATTTTTTCCTTGAATTTCTTCAGGAATACCCGTCATGCTGCCCAAATTTCCCCAGAAATTGGGATTGCTCGTCCGTCCCATAAATGCTTCGGTTTTATTTAGGTATCATTGCCTATTATTAATTTTTAATCAATACATTTGGTATATTTTGAATGGTGTATCCCTAGGTTCCCCCGATGTTTAGATTGCGAGAATAAAGGTTTAGTCCTTTTCCAACCGTTCTTAGGACTTAAAAGACACTGATTTCTACTTGAACATAAATAAAATGCTTGCACGAGTCCGTCTCATTTCCCATTTCTTCCCTCTCCCATACCTTCTCAAGGTTCTTTCCTCTACCACCTTATCGACCCCTATCCACCTATGCAGTTATGGCAAGTTGGGTGCGTACTCCGGTCCCCGACGCTCATTTGGTTCGTATTCCCGAGGCGAAGGCAGTTCAAGTGTCCGAGTGATCTTTATCTGATTCAGAATCCGAGATGTCTGGTGCAGAAAATATGGTGGCTAGCCAGTCTGGAGTTTCTCGCCCATTCGAAGTTGATGCAGACAATCAGTCTTCGTAGGATCTAGAACGTCCCTTTTGAGTATCGAGTCTGTTAAGTCCAAGTTGGACCAGTCTTTTTCTTTCAATAATAAAAGTCTTTATTTCTCTTCTTGCTAGACTCGAGACATTACTTGCACACCCATATTACACTTAATTGAAATGGTCTTATTCTACATGATCATTTGTGCTGCTCAATCACTAATGCATTGAAATGATTAATATTTAAATTAATCGGAGTGAGAAAATCAACTGATATCCTTCTCAAATTGGGGCTCATCAATTCCCCATCTCACATCTCATATGCTCACATCTCCTTCATCATACTCAGCGTTCTGTTGCTCAATGAATTTGCATTAATCTTTCTCAATTAAGTTTAAGCAAGCAATGAAGCCTTAATTTCGTTTAGGTCATCCGGTAGGGATCGCATCTGAAACCTTTCACCCTAGGGAAGCCATTACCTCACCCTCACTAAGCAATATCCTTTCATTTCAAGATCGGCATGTTTTGAAATCTTGTTTAGCCGTCATCTTTACTCCTTGCTGAGAGAAGTCCAAGCAATGCCAAGAAGTTAGCTTCGAGAATCGGCGGTGCACAAAATACTCAAGTCATGAAGGAAGGACATATATAATCCTCAACTTCTCAAGAGGCCTTCCAATTCTCAAAAGAAGGATTTAAATCCTCACAATTCAGCAAAAGTCCTCAACTTCTCAAGAAGCCTTCCAATTATCAAAAGGATGTTGAATCTTCCTAAGTCTACAAAAGTCCTCAATTTCTCAAGAAGCTCTCCAATGTTCAAAAGGAGCCCGAATTCTCGCAAGTTCACAAAAAGTTCTCGATGGCTTGGACTTCCTCTCACCAGCATCCAAAAAACCAATCCCAAGTCATCCTCTCATTTTTAGAGGATATTCCCATTACCATTACCCTTGCCTTTGGCCAAAGCCAATTTCGATCTCTCATCTTTAGAGGCAGTGAAAATGCAATCAATACCTCGCCTTAGAAATCCCAAACACATCCTTGAAAGCCAACCTCTCATCTTTAGAGGTTCAGTCAGCAAAAAAGCCCAACCGACCTCTCATCTTAAGAGGTCATGATATTCCAAATCACCAGATGGCCGATCGAAGCCCTGAAACCCAGCTACAGTTCCTACCGGATAGCAGTTTCATTCTAATCTCATCGAGATCTAAATCAGATTAATGCTTCATTGCTTGCTTAAATTGGAACCTAATCCATCTTGGTTCGAGACCATCAATCAGAGATTATGCAAATCCAATTCATTTGACATTTCAAGTGACCATATTTCATTTCTCCTCCACAAACACTTCCCATGGATGCCTCACTGGGGCTTCGCATCCGTATCTTTCATTGACACTCTAAGGAGACATGTGCTTCAACTCTCCAATTCTCGAAAGGTCCTCGAATCTCCGCATTCCTTCTCTTTTCAATCGGGACTTGCCCGAACTACGGCGACCTGAGCTCCTCACAATAAGGGGAACGTAGGCAACCAGAAATGGTCCGGTCACAAATACATTCACATCTCAGAAAATCCGATCTCATCAAGGGCCGTCCCTATACACAAATCCTCTTTCCATCTTTCCAAATTCGATTCTTGATATCAGTTGGTTTTCTCCTCGTAATTAATCAAAATATTTGTTCATATCAAGCTTAGTGGTGAAATAACCCGAACATCAATAGAGGGTTTTAAGCATCCTTGTGATCATCATGAATAAGACAAGTTTTCAAATGTCGCGACAAGTCTTCTCTTTCTACATCATAGGGAAATAGAGCCAAACACTGTCTTTTTGTCAGCAGGGGCTTCCATACACTTTTCCACACCTTGTGATGCTTATACTCTCTCAAAAGAGTAAAACCCAAAGCGATTGTGTTACACAAAATCAGGTTTCATTCCCACTCTTCGAAAAGATGTGCCCCTGCACGTATACATTTCTGAGTCTTGTCCAATGACTGATTGACTAAGGTCGGAAAGATGGATGCCTCCTTGGCCACATGATGTTTCTGTCTGCAATAAGGCTGCATTGGATCTCTTCAAGCTGGGGCTTTGCTAAGTTGTTCTCTCAGGATATCCCGTATCGATATTTTTGCCAAGGTATTCTTTGCATTCACTTCTTATCAGGTTCACTTCGGGACTGATGGACATTACCAACTGGGGCTTTGCCAAGTTACCTCCTCAAGATCAGGGCTTCGCCTAGTCATCCCTTCAAAGTCAGAGTCATTCTCTGCACTCTCTCTTTACTAATCGGAGTCTCAACCAGCAACAATCAGCTTGCTGCAATCGGCACTCTCCGGGCACGACCCGACTTGTCTATGCCGTAACCATCACCCCTACATCGCTCAAATACATGGGAGAGGGTTCACTTCACCACATACACCCCTATACACACTCAACCCATACATCATCATACATATATACCTTCATCCTATACACACTCCATCATTTGCTACGTATATATCAACTCGTCGAGCCATACAAAAATCCTCACTCCTTTTTCATCCCTAATCGAGATGGACTCGTGCATCAAGATTAATAATGCATGAAATTAACAATAATTGAGTTCAAATTAATGTAAAGTGCCTAGAGTGTTGTGTTTTTCCCCCCACAGGGTACAATAATCAAGTGATCATAATCTGATCATGGGGATTGCTCCTCAAATAAAAATCTGGACAAAGATTTCAAATCCTGCAGGTGGCATATTCTGCCTTTATCATCTTCATCAGTCTCATCTTCTTCAGACTTATCATCATCTTCTGGAAGAGCCTTAGCTGCCTCAGTCTCCAAGCAATGCTCGTCAAAAGAGTTTCAGCTGCCTCAATCTCCAAGAAATAGTGCTCATCAGTCTCAGCGACAGCAAAGTTCATCTGGTTTGACAATCATCAAAAATCCCGTGTTGGATGGAGCATCTTCATCAAAAGCCCATTCTCATTGGTAGATCTTCATCAAAATCATCGGGTCCATCCCTCAAGTCAAAGAATCCTCGGGTTCGTCCCTCTCTTCATCAAAATCATCAGGTCCGTCCCTCAAGTCAAAATCATCGGGTCCGTCCCTCTCGTCATAAAAAATCCTCGGGTCCGTCCCTCTCTTCATCAAAATTATCGGGTCGGTCCCTCAAGTCAAAGAATCCTCGGGTCCGTCCCTCTCTTCATCAAAATCATTAGGTTCGTCCCTCGAGTCAATGAATCCTCAGGCCCATCCCTCCCTTCATCAAAATCATCGGGTTCGTCCCTCAAGTCAAAGAATCCTCGGGTCCGTCCCTCTCATCATCAAAGCCTGTTTGCACCGGCACGTCTTCATCAAAGCCCGTTTGCATCGGCACATCTTCATCAAAGCCCGTCGCCAGGCACGTCTTCATCAAAGCCCGTCTTCGTCAAAGCCCGTGCAGGCACATCTTCATGGCCGTCTCGCGACGCGTCTTCATAGCCGTCTACGTCTTTCATCAAAAGCCCGTCTGCGGCACGTCTTCATCAAAGCCGTCGCACGGGCGCGTCTTCATGAAGCCCATTTGCACGCGCATCTTGTGAAAGCCCGTTTGCCAGTCTTCATCGGCCGTTCACACGGCAAGTCTTCATCACAGCTACAAGTAAGCACAGCACATGTATGAAAGCCTATCTCATTCAACTACATGTCATTATGTTCTTGACATTATCTCCATTTCCTTATGATTGCATAGAACCAAACACGTTCTCTTGGCTACACGTCCTCGCTCAGGGCAGCCACACTTTCCGTGGCTACACGTCCTCGCTCAGGCAGCCATACTTTCCATCATTGGCTACACGTCATCGCTCCGAGGCAGACGCCATCAACCCATTCCGTGGCTACATCTTCCGCTCGCTCCGGTGCGGCCACACATTCCATTGGCTACACGCCCTCGCTCAGGCGGCCACATATTCCATGGCCACGTCCTCATTCCATTCAACTACAGTCATTATGTTCGACATTATCTCTCGGTCACATGTTCTCACAATTCTGAACTACGATGCGGCTTGATTCCCTCCTAGGGATACGCGTAGGAATTCTTTCCCAAAAAGGTCCGGCCATCCAACGTAAATCATTTTCCTCCATCTGCCATATCCCCAGCGAATTCCGAAACTGATGTGACCACTCTGGTCTATCTTTCCTACCAGCCGCTCATTGGGCTTGGGATCCATCTTATCGACAACCTCACTTCTTTCATAAGTGACGTTGCCGAGGGACTCTGTAAGTACGCCAATCCAATTCGAGACCCAATAAAAGTGCCTTTTACTCAATAAAATTGCACTAGGGGGCGTTTTGGTAAATTTCCAGTCCATTTCGAGGCTTCCGAAAACTTTTTATAAGTTTCTTGCGAAAGAAGTACTTTTAAGTATTTTTTTCCACGCAAAAGGACCTGTTTTTTCCACGCAAAAGGACCTGTTGGGAATTAACTCAGAATGTTCCAGAACTGGTTATTGGCGCCAGAAACGGTTAACGGGCTCGTTAAGTCGTGCGACACAATGAGCCACGAAAAGTCACAGTGGTGGGTCGTGAGACACAACTAGCCCTCACCAGCAGGTTATAAATAAGACCTTCCCCCTCTCATTACTGGAGCCCTTCGAGCCTCACTAAGGTCACTCTGCCAAAATACGCTCAGAAACCTCTCTCTCTCCTAAAAACACACACAACACACACCAATTCCCTTCAATTCCCTCATCTCTCATACATAATTCACCCATCTACTCTCATACACTTCATTCCAATTGAAGATCCAAAGCTACTCTGAATTGGAGGATTCCAATCCACTTTCTACAGCTGAGATGAAGGTCTCTACACCTAACTTGGTGTAGAGATTGTGGATTTACAAGGGTAACGAATTCCCTTCCTCTATATCTCTCTTCTACTTGCTATTTTACATAATTCATTGCAATTTCTATTCATCAACTTGATAATTAAGCTCCATCTGCTCTAATTATCAAGTTGCAATCACCATCTCTCTATTTAAATCTCGTTGTTCCATAATTACTTCATGCTTATGAGTTAATTTTGGATGCGATTGTGACTTGTTCAACAAGGGAGTGTGGATTCCCCCATATCCACACTCACTTGAATGATTGAGTGTTGATCTTATATTCTGTGATCTGTGATCTTTTTTGGTGTCATTTGATCTTCTATTTCCTTTATTTCATCTGTAATCGATCTGTTGTAAGAGCCTCTGCAGGTGGCCTGTTATGTCACGCGACAGAACTGGCCAAGCCATGTCCTGAGTCGTGCGACATAACTTGCCACTCTGCAGCAGCTTCCTTTCCAATTGTAATCTGTTCTCAGCGTTGTAATCAGGTTGTGGTCTCCTGTATAAATGACTCACAATTTGTATTGCCCTCAGTTCATCAATAAAATAAAGCATTAAAATGTATTTCATCATATATTATGTCTCACACATTTGCACACACTTATTGAATGATTTTGGATGTTGAACATAGAAAGAATCGTTTACGAGGCGTGTTGGGTGAACTCTCGGTTCTTTTCAACACGTAATCTGACCCCCGAACCCATTTTCTCTTTTCAAAAAGGTTTTCAATGTTTCCTTTAAAACGGCGTGGCGACTCTCATTTTACATAAAATTTTTGCCGAGCATTCATTCAGTCTAGGACGTGGAGAAGCAACCCAAATGCCCTCTACTGCTATCATACCCAAAACCTTAGAATCTACCAAAGGATTGACACACCATGGTTGATGCTAAGTCTGGGAGAGATAGGGGAGATTTTGACGAGGTACCAATCTCCTAGGACCGACGTGCACTACCCAAGTCGGTATAGGATTGACCAACTTGACGTTGAGTCTCCAGACGTTGTGTTGTTCCACGGTTGGACTAAGATTCTTTACCATATCAACCTCTACTATTTGAAGTCTGACCATTTGGAGTGTCCTCCATTTTTGTGTAAGGATCCCTCCTCGGTTTTAATTTATAGGACGAGGAGGGATATTCTTTCTCTTCCTCGTCTTCCATTTTCCTTGGCCAAGTAATGACCCTTAATTCTTTTGTTTGTGCAGCCATGACGAGAAGAGGAAGTAGTGCTGCTCGTCCTATCGGTCCCTCAACTTTGGGGAGGATTGTAGATGCATTCACCGAGGGAGCCCAATTTGGAGGCTGGGGTAGATCAGGCCGAGGTAGGACTTATAGGCTCAAACCCACAAAAGCAAGGGAGCCCATGATAGAGGAACTCCATTCTAGATATGGGGTATCGAGGGAAGAGTACCGACTTAGTTACTTTCCTGGTGTCTCACTCAAGACTGAGAAAGCTCTGACTGACTTTTACTATAGTCTGAACCACGTTTATTTCTTCTATATGCAGTTCCAATTGGGTCTGAGTCTCCCTTTAGATCCTTTCATTTGTGTGTTCCTTGAGGATATGAAAGCCGTCCCGGCTATGCTAGGTGCCAACGCCGTGAGGTTCCTCACCGACTTCATAGTTCTCTGCCGTAGCTTAGGTTTTGAACCTTGTCAGTCTTCCTTCCATCACTTCTTCACCATCAGCTATAAGGAGGATTCAAGGCTTACGGTGATAAGGAGTGATCCAAATCAACCCAAACTTATTTTCCCCATGTCGAGCAAGGTGTCTGGGTGAAATAACCACGTCATCAGAGTGGAGAGCCAACAAGGCTGGGAGTTTGCTTCTCCCTCGGAGTACCCTTATGTGCTCGAGCAGGTATGGAGGCCTGAGTGGAGTGGGCAGCTGATTGAGAGACTAAGGCAATTTTCCGAAGTAGGAACTCTGTGCTGGTACACTCTGGAGACCGATAAGAGGTATTACATTCAGGCCGGGGTCATGCCACGCCTCTTGGATGGCCTAGTACCTATGGTTCCAATTTTGAGGGGGAACAGATTTCCGAACTGGAGGGTGCATCCCGGTTTCGTTTTTCATTCTGATTGTGATACATGCAAGCTTTACAAGGACAAGTGTTTGGCCGAGGATGGTGTAATCGGCTGTAAATTTCTTCCTTTCCCGTCTTTTATACTTGTGATTTTTGTTTTTCTTTTGTTCTTCCTCGTAGTTTTACTAACTGTTCTTTCTCGTCCTTGTAGATCTTACAACCGAGCAAGAGAGGAAGATGTAGGAGGAACTAATTGACCCCCGACATTAATGAAGTTGAGGAGGAGGACGTCACGTTCCTCGGCTCAAAACAAGAGACGGGATAGCACTGTTTATCGTCAATCCATTTTATCCACTAAGAATGCTGGGGGGTTGCCCTTGAAGCCAGTGGGGGTGCTGCTACCTCTACCGAGGAAGGAAATAACGGGCAAGAGGCCCAGGCTGAAGTGGGACAAAGTTCCCAAGTCCCTGCCCTTGAAGTCGAGGAGGCACTGAGACAAGCCGGTCTAGCTGAGATCGTGGAGGCTCACGCCGGCGAAAGAAACCCTGCCCAAAAATGGCAAAGGGCTAAAACCGTGCTGGAGGAGCCTCCCTCCAAGAGACCCATTGTTGAATCTTCCTCCGAGGGATTCACTGCTCAGCACGTGAAAACGTATGCTGAAGCCGAGCAGGTAGCCAATGGGTTAGTCATCTACCCAATAATTAGGGGTTTGGATGTGCTGGTCAGGAAGGGCGCCAAGCTCAGGCTAGGCCGCTCCGTAGTCCATCGTGCAATGGATGAGGACTTGTTCGAACACTTAGTAGAGGCCAAGCCGAGCATGGAGCATTTGGCCAATAGGAAAGGCCTTATACTCAGTGAGGTACCTTCTCGTTACTTTTCTCTTTCCTTCTTGATTTCGTAACACTTGTAAATTTTGTACTGATAAATTCAGTTTTCTTCATTGTAGCTTGCCACGATGACTGCATACAAGGCAATAAGGAGCAAAGCGTCCGACGAGCACGAACAGAAACATGAATGGCAGATCGAGAAGAATCAGGTCGATCTGGCCAAGGTCGTGGCGCTCCTTAAGTCATTGAGGGCTGAAGTGGACGAGCAGAAGGCGTCCAAGTCAAAGGCCGAGGAGGTTGAGAAGATCGCCAAGGAAGCCCAAGCTAAAGCCGAAGAGGCTCATAAGGCCGGTCAGGCAAGAATTGATGAGCTCCAAGCCAAGCTGGGGAGAAGAGCCGAGGAAGTATATGCTCGGTACAAATAGTTGGAGGCTGACTTGCCTTTAAAAATTGCTGGGTCAGTCTCTCAGTTCAAGGCTAGCTCGGCTTTCAAGCAGGCCTTAGCTGATAAGACGGCCACTATCTATTCTGATGGCTATCTCCATTTGGCCAGAAGAGCTCTATTGTACCCATCTTTGAAATCCGATGTGGGCTTGCTAGCTCGGCTCATTTGCCAAGACGCATATGATGACCTTGCCGGTCGGGTCATTCTCTTGTCCCTTATTATGAAAACGCCTTGAAGGTGATAATGACCCAAGTGCTCGTGAAGGCTGTCCTGCTTGGGCTCCTCCCCCCGTTGATTCCCTAAACATTAATGTTTTAATTGAAAATATACAAGACGAGGAGGCCTCTGACGAGGAGAGGGACGGGGAAGCAGCCAAAGCCGAGAGACTCAAACCGAGCGATTACGATCCACGAAGCCGAGGTTAACCAAGAAGAGCTATTTACAAATGATGATCATGATTAGGTTTTTTCGGTTTTGTTGCTCGTTGATGTAATAGAATAGGCCTTTTGTACTTCAATGACTATGAATATAATGCCTTTCTTTAATCCTTCGTCGTCTTTTTTACTGCTTTGATATAAACTGCCTTTAAATTGAATGTTTATTGTGTTGCATATATGTTGTATGTTTGTTTGTTTGTTGAGTATTTGCACAAGTTCAAACTAACTTGGGAAGCCGAGGGCGTCCTTCTCGATGTTTAATTTGTTTAAATCGAGGAAGCTGGTTTGGTCTTAAAACACTTGGTGAATTTGCAAGTTGTCATTTGGCCGAGGGAGGTTCTGACACTTGGGTTATTTCTTGACTTTATCTCTCTATGTCGAGGGAGGTTGCTCGGTCATAGGTTTTAGATAATTTTTTATGTTTTGCCTCTCTATGCGAGTATGGTCGTTTGGCTATATGTCTTGGGAAATTTTTGGGTTCTATGCCGAGGAATGTCGTTCGGTCATAGGTTTTAGGCCATTTTTGAGGTTTTACCTCTCTATGCCTTGGAGGGTCGTTCGATCATAGGTATTAGGTGATTTTGTGGGAGTTTATACCTTGATGCCGAGGAGGAGCTACTCGTCATTTGTCTTGCTAGTCGTTAGTATTAATGAAAACTAAATTTTCATTAACTGAAATTGATTACATCAAACTGAAATTCTATTGAAAATAACTAGAAAATACTATCAAAGACTAATCTATTACATAAAAGACAGACTATAAACTAGTGATAATATTTCCGTAGATGATTAGACTGCCACGGATGTTTCAACTCTTGTCCATCTGGGGTCTTCATTCTGTAAGTCCCTTCTCTGATAACTTGAGTGATGATGTAGGGGCCTTCCCAGTTCGGGGATAGCTTGTTTTGTTCAACATTCCTGCCAGTTGATTCAATTTTTCTAAGTACCCAATCACCAACTTAGATTACTCTCTTGTTGACCATTTTGTCATGATAGGCTTTTGTCCTTTGCTTGTAGTTTATCATTCTCATCTGAACAGCTAGTCTTTTTTCATCTAATAGGTCTAGGTATATGGGCCTATTGGCCTTGTTGATTTGCTCATCGTAGTTTGATTTTCTAGTCATGGGGATAGCCATATCAACTGCTAAGCTGGGCGGCCTCGTAATCGAAGGTTAGTGCGAATGAGGTTTTCCCGATTGGCCCCCGAGTGGTTGTGCGAACTGCTAGTCTGTTACATTGAGGTATGCTTACAAATGATTTGATGTGTCTGACTCTTAGTCTGTTCAGCTCTGCTGTAAATGCCTTAGAAAATTGAAGACAATGATCTGAAATATAAATAATATTATAATTTTATAAGTTATATTATTATTATTATGGAATAATTTCTAATATACAGTAAAACCTCTATAAATTAATAACCTTGAGACCATGAAATTTTATTAATTTAGAGAGATATTACTATATCGATAAATTAATATTTTATTAATTAAAAGAGAGAATTTTTAAATTCAATAAATTTAGTGTATATATATTAAAAATAAATAAATTTATATATAATTAATTGATTATATTCATGCATCAACCAATTATTTTATAACTAATTAAATATATTCATGTATGATATCAATTCATTGTATACAATTAATTATTATGCATTCATGGATGCATATACTATTCATTGGAACGGATCACGAGAAAGGAGGCTTTGAGCGCGGCAACAACTCTTCATAATTTTTTGTTGCAGCTAGAGAACTCGACTCCGAAACTCTTGGGTGCAATTAAAAAAGTTAGAGACGAGATTCAATTAGATTTAAATTTTTAGAAAAATCAAGCAACAACAGATTCATATTATTGCAAATTATCATAATATTTATATTGTAATTTTTATGAATTATTAATTTAGAGTTTAATTGGGACCTAATATCTATAAAGGGATTTTTTGAAAAATTATTATTATATTATCTTATCGAATTTGATGATTTTTTACAAAGGCCCAAGTCGGGACCGGAAGATTTTATTATTTTAGAGATGTTATTAATTTATAGAGTATTAATTTATAGAAGTTTTACTGTATATAGAGGTTAAATTGTGATCTAAAGTATTTTGATTTCCAAAAATTCATACGGAGTTGTTCCACGAAAATAGTCTATCTCATTTGATTATTCAAAGTTTTTAATAATAATTTTTTATTAACATAATTATTTTCAATGAAACCATTATCATTGAAGTTTTTTTTTAAAATAAATTAAGAAATAATAAGAATATACTAGGGCCTAAGTTTGGTAGTTTTGAAAGTTCACCTATTTTAATATTTCATTTAAAAAAATGAGACTACCTTTTGTAATAAATAAATAATAAAATAGAAACATAAGTTTATTTCTACGTTATATGAATAAATAATTATTTAAAGTTAGATTCCATATTTGTTTTTTGTTTTTTTTTTTTTTTTTTACGATGTTTCAACCGAGAAATAAGAAAAGGAGTAAAATTTAAACCTTACAAAATGTGAAACTTATACTTCCTCCGTTCTCGACCAAGAGTCATACTTTCCTTTTTAATCCGTCCCTGACCAAGAGTCTCTTTCCTTAAATGACAAATATTTGAATATATTTATACCCTTATAATTTAATATATTTACAAAAAAATCATTCATTATACCATTATAAAGTTAACATATTTACAAAAAAATCTATCATTAACTTACTATTCCTCCCACTCATTCTCTCTCCTATTAAAAAACCAATCATTAACTACTATTCCCTATCCCATATTACAAAAAAATCATTCATTATATCCTTATAAAATTAACATATTTACAAAAAAATAAATCATTAACTACTATTTTCTTAAGAAGCGTGAAATTCCCTCGAGAGGACCTTTTGGGACGGAGGGAGTATTAATTTTTACCACTAACTAGTCATTTTTCGGAGACTAGGATGGAGTAACTTATTAAACCCACAGAAAAAAATATGGTGGTTATTTGGGGAAGTGTTATTAGGGGGGAATAGAATATTGACTATGGTGGTCCAAGTCAAAGGTGATACCCAGTCAGTCTAATCCACGACTCATTAAAACCGGGGAGTTCAAATTAACCGAACCGGGCAGGGGCAGGAAGGGGTCCAATGTCGATTCAGAGGTCAGTTTCTGAAATGATTGGCACGTGGACCTACTTTCTTCACCTTCTCAATCTTCCATTTATTCTCATCCCACTTTTTGTTTCTACTTTAAAAGAAAACGAAAAAAAAAAACAACTCATCTACTTTCTCAAGTCCAAAATAGTGCTTTTCATTTTATTTTTTTACAAATTTTAAGAAAGATAATTGAACGGTATAAATCGAAATACGAACGTGTATCGCGACGAGCAAATTTCAATGAATT
This sequence comes from Adenophora triphylla var. japonica, assembly GCA_022495995.1. Lineage (NCBI taxonomy): Eukaryota > Viridiplantae > Streptophyta > Magnoliopsida > Asterales > Campanulaceae > Adenophora > Adenophora triphylla. Next base: position 501,324 of record JAFEMH010000086.1, read on the forward strand.
TGACCAAAATTATAATACACACAAGTCTCAAGTATGACAAAGGGAGTGAACTTTTCCTATCTTTACTCGTCTTGCTTTCTCGTCATTCCCAATATCTCGACATATACATAGCAGAATGAATAATTACTAAGACACAACAATTATACATGTCGATCAGTCATCATCTCATATGTCGAGCAAGGCATTCAACAAGACCGATCAAGGTCTCATCTAAGGACGAGGAACTCCCACCTCGCTCATCAATAGAGCAAGGAAATGATCTTTCCTATCCTTACTGATCTTCACTTCCTCGGCGTCAACCCAAGCCGACCAAGCAACTTATACCGAGGAGATCACCTCCAAGTCACACGTGCATAATACATTATCTAATTTTACTCAAACAAGGACTGTGAACAATTATAATCATAATAGGATTATAACATTATCTCACACGAATTCCTATTCAACAAGTATTCTACTATGCTATGCCTATATATACAAGCCATAATTTACATTATTTTGGTAATACATCTTTTGACTCTAAAATTTTGTTAATTGATTTCTCTCTCTAAACACAAATACTTACTCTCACACCGGAGGGCCTTCGCCGGTGAAGCCCCGACTTAGTTTACGTGTTTGTTCATCTTTTTCAGGATATTCAATCATCCAGGATACAACCTGCCGCTGAATTTGGGCTGATCCGAACGTTTTTGACATCATCAGTTTGGTTATATTGCCGGGAAACGATTCGAAATACCCATTGAATAGCTTGAAAAATTCTCGTTCGACTCTCCTAATCCTAATGAAAGACGGACATACTGCTATTGTTACTCCTGAACATGATAATGTTCATGTGGAAGAGATTCATGGCAACACAATGACTGCTTTTTCTTTTGTCAATGGGGAACTGCCTCCTCCACCACCGTTGATTGATGGACTGCCGTCTCTAGGAATGAATTTGCGTTCTAGGGGGCAGCCGATAACCGAGATAGTGCAGACGAACCCTACTCGTCGTCGACGTTGAGGAAGACCTGCCGGTAGCCAGACGAAGAGAAATGCTGCCCAGGGAGGAATTGGGGCTTCCCCCCTCCAGGTTGATCGCAGAACTCTACTGCATCAACAGATGAAAACTTTGCAACACATTTATGAAATGCAAAATGCCTTGCTACAATTAGATCTTGAACATTTTCTGGCTAAATTCATGAGGCCTACGAGGACTGAAAATTCTTTTGGAGGGCAAAGTCAGGTTGATAGGCGTGGTAGTTAGGAGAATATAGAAAATCTTTCTCGTGGCCAACATCCCCCTCACCTTGGCATCTCTGGTAGATACATGCAAAACCCCAAGATGTCCCTCCTCGTCATAAGGCACATGGGAATGGCAACATAAGAAACGAGGTAGATTTGAGAAGTCACTTGAACCAACAAAGGGAGCATGAGGTTAATTCTGCTGACTTAATAGTAAGGCTCAGTCATGCAAAGCATAAAACCCCTCATCGTCGTAATGCCCCTCCTCGACCTAGAAGCCCTCATCGTTCTAGGAGTCCTCCTCGACCAAGGAGCCCTCCTCTTCACAGATCACCTCCTCATCCTGAATTGGCACCTTAAAGTAAGGATGGCCATTTATGGTTCGAATTCCGATTTGAAACCGCCGGTTCCGATTTCGAATCCGAAAAAGGGAAAATTGGAATCGAACCGTCGGTTCACGGTTCCGGTTTCAAACCGGTGGTTCACGGTTTGAACCGGTTTGTATTTTTTTTAATAGAAAAAAATGTTTTAGAATTTTTTTATTACTGATTTTTTTTTTTGCAAAAAGTTATATAAAAAAAGATAGAAAAAAACTAAACAAATGAAAGTATATAAAAGAAAAGAGGGACTGACACGGACTACCCTTTATTTATTTAGTTTATTTTTATTTTTTATTGATTAGAAAATAGTATTTTAGACTTTTTTTATTAGTGATTTTTTTTTTACAAAAAGGCAGTGTTCTAAAAGACCCCGCCTAAGGGCGCCTAGGCGCTAGGCCCCTCTCCAACGCCTAGTTCTAAGCCCCGCCTAGGTCCTGACTAATCCCGACTAGGCTCCTCCGCCTAGCATCCGCCTAGCACTTTTTAGAACCTTGCAAAAAGGTATATAAAAAAAAGATAGAAAAAAACTAAACAAATGAAAGTATATGAAAGAAAAGAGGGATGGACTACCCTATATTTATTTTTTATTTAATTTTAATTTTTTATTGACTAGAAAATATATTTTAGACTTTAGTTATTAGTGATTTTTTTTACAAAAAGGTATATAAAAAAAGATAGAAAAAACTAAATAAATGAAAGTATATAGAAGAAAAGAGGGCCGGACTACCCAATATTAATTTTTTATTTTATTTTAATTTTTTTACTAGAATATAATATTTTAGACTTTAGTTATTAGTGATTTTTTTTTTTTACAAAAAGGTATATAAAAAAGATAGAAAAAAACTAAACAAATGAAAGTGTATAGAAGAAAAGAGGGACGGACTATCCTTTATTTTTTTTAATTTTTTATTGATTAGAAAATAATATTTTAGACTTTTTTTATTAGCGATTTTTTTTTACAAAAAAATATATAAAAAAAGATAGAAAAAAACTAAACAAATGAAAGTATATAGAAGAAGAGGGGGCGGGACTACCCTATATTTATTTTTTATTTTCTTTTAATTTTTTATTGACTAGAAAATAATAGTTTAGACTTTATTTATTAGTGATTTTTTTTTTTACAAAAAGGTATATAAAAAAGATAGAAAAATTAAACAAATGAAAGTAAATAAAAGAAAAAAGGGTCGGACTACCCTATATTTATTTTTTATTTATTTTTAATTTTTTATTGACTAGTAAATAATATTTTAGACTTTAGTTATTAGTGTTTTTTTTTACAAAAAGGTATATAAAAAGATATAAAAAAACTAAACAAATGAAAGTAAATAAAAGGAAAAAGGGACGGTACCCTTTAAATTTTATTATAATTGGGAAAAATTACATGAGGGAGACAACCAAACCTTACCCTTTTGAGTTGGTCTGGGAAGAAACGCGTTTTTCCGTCGCGTCTGGAGAAACGGGGCAAGGTTTGTCGCGCGACATACTTAGCCAGTTTCTGGATATCATTTTCATCAGCTTCTGGATATCCAGAACATTCAATATGGATATCCAGAAGCTTTGGAAAGGATATCCAGAAACCAAATATTTTTTCTGGATATCCTTTCCAAAGCTTCTGGATATCCAGAACATTGAATATGGATATCCAGAAGCTTTGGAAAGGATAGCCAGAAAAAATATTTGATTTCTGGATATCCTTTCCAAAGCTTCTGGATATCCATATTCAATGTTCTGGATATCCAGAAGCTTTGGAAAGGATATCCAGTTGTTGTGGCTAAGTATGTCACGCGACAAACGTTGCCCCGTTTCTCCATAAGCGACGGAGAAACGCGTTTCTCCCCAGATTTTGTGTACCCTTTTATACTTAAGGGAGGATATTAGGAGCCTTTACTTCTTTTTATTACAATAACTATCTAAATTCTAACTTATAAGAAAACTATATTATCAATTAAATAAATTACATTTTACTTAACTTAATCGCTTCCCGATTTAGTTTCATCAAAGTACTCACCTTCGCCACCAAGAAGATCCGTTGGCTTGTCGTCTTGCTTTCTTCTTTGCACTCTAATTCAATCATTCAACAAATTACAAGCTTCAAAACTATCGAATGATAAATTGTGAAGATTATGCTCCATACTCCCACCAATGCTAAAAGCTTGCTCCAACGACACCGTTGATGCGGGACAAGCAAGTACTTCTCGCACAATTCTAGAAATGATAGGAAAAGCGTATGCTCTCCTTGACCACCAACTAAAAATATCAAATGAATTTTCTTGTTCAAATTCGATGGTCAAATATTTATCAAATTCGCCATTAACACCGCCACGTGATTGTTGTCTTCCATAAACACTTGCCATAAATGATGATGAGGAATGTTGAAGTACCGAAGAAGAAGGCTCATTTGTTGTTGCATATGCATCACCGTATATTGACTTGTATTCCTGATAAATTTCTAAAAATGCTTGTCTAACACTAGCAACTTTTTGATCTACCTTAGGCATATTGGGATCTCCCACCAAATAAAAGTTTGAATAATAATATTCTAAAAATTGAGTTAAACCATACTCTCTAACTCTAGGATCTAATAACTTAGCAACCAAAAAAATATCGGAAATGTTAAGCAAATATTTTCCCACTTTTCTCGCATTTTGAAAACCGCATCTTTAAGAATAATATAATCTTTAAATTCGAAAAATATACTAAAAATTTTCAAACAATGATCAACAACTAAAGTAGAAGTAGAGTAATACGTACCGGATAACGGCAAGGTTGCTGCCTCGAATTTCTTCAACAAATTAATCATACTTGCAAATTCTTTCCATTGTGTAGTATATAATTTTGTACCATATTGGGTACCATAATTAATAGATCCCAAAAACATGCAAATATCATTTCTTCAAGCATAAGTTTCTTCTAAAACATGAAGGGTGAAATTCCATCTAGTTGGAACATCTATTGGGAATCTTTTTTGTTTTTTCCCATGGTTTGTGCCATATTGCTTCCATAGCCTTGTAATTTTGATATTTTCATAATATCATAAACAACATATTTAATTGCATTAATAGAAGTTTCCAAAGCACTCAAACCATCTTGCACACATAAGTTTAAAATATGACAAATGCATCTAATATGAAAAAATCTACCACCTAGTGATGGTCTACAAACTAAAATTAATTCGGGCAAACTAGCGGTATTAGAACTAGCATTATCAAAAGACATTGAAAAAACTTTATCAACAATATTATATTTAAGCAAAATTGTTTGAAACAAATGAGCTATGTTATGTGCGGTATGTGCCTCATCAAATAATCTATATGCAAGTAACCTCTTTTGAATTTTTCAAGAATCATCAATCAATTGACATGTTACTCCCATATAAAAATGTCTTATTTTTTTATCACTCCATCTATCAAAACAAATAGAAACTTTAGATGACAAATTAGCAAAAATATTACGTAAATCAAATTTATATTCTCCTACTATATTTTTAACATCTCGTGTTAGGGTTGTACGAGCTACTTTGCTAGCGACGGGATTAAAACAACATCTAATTAAATGTTCATAGTCTTCGTTATTGGGAAAATTGAAGGGAAGAGATTTCTTTCAAACAAATTTAGCCATTTCTCTTCTATGATTTAGATGATTATATGAAAATAAATTAGAAGAAGTTTAAGAAGACGTACCAATATTTTCCGAAGAAGCGAATCCTTGCAATTGTGCTTGAGTGGTATCTATGCCATATTCTCCGGGGTGTTTTTCTCTTGTATGCCTTCTCAAAGTACCGTATCCACCACCGGTACAATAATCATATGTTTGTTTGTTATTTGTTGCACAAAAGTTGCATATTGCTTTGAAATTCTTACCCGTCGCGTCAACGGGAACTTTTTTTTATAGAATTTCGTGAATACTTCAGATTCACTTTTCTTGGTTCTTGGAACGGAAGGGGGATTGTTTTATGATTTACGCCGCCGCCGCCCTCCCATTGTGGCTTCCATAGTATTGCCATCACTTTCTTGAGTAGTTGGAGTTAGATTATCAACATTTTGTGGGGGCACAAAATTTGAAATCTCTTCCAATTCGTCATCATCTTCCCAATCTTCCACCTCATTTTGCCCCGAAAGCCCCATATAATAAATTTGACCACTGTAAGTACCCAAATCCGGATCGTCAAAATCCGTTAAAAGTTAACCGAAATCCGTTAACTGGCCCTTTCCAGGTTAACCAGAACCCATTAAACTTCCCATTCCCGAGTCAACGAGACATCCCAGGACTGCCCCGTGCATCCCGACACCAAAGTGTACTCAACACACGTTATCACACGTAAAAGTACCACTTTCCCCGAAAAACACACTTTTCGGGACTTTTCGAGGGCGTTTCGGACATTTTCCTGACAGTTATTTAGAAAACAGTTAAAACCGGAAATAACGGGACAAAAACCCTAGCTTCGATGACACACAGGGACACATGGCACATATGCAAGGCCTCCCCCATCCCCATCAATCAAATTCAGGAATGAAAAGACCAAAATACCCCTGAAATTGATAGTTAGGCCATCCGACCTGTTTTACATGTAAAACCATAATTCTCATCAAGTCCCTGCAATTTCCAAAATACCCGAAACCCGCCCCCCCCTAAATTGAATCTTAGGCCGTCCGACATGTTTTAAAAAATTACCCCTATAAATACAAGGGCTGTCATTTTGTTAAAAGAGGGAAAAAATATTACCCCTCTCCCAAAACCCCACAGTTCTAGGCAATTCAACCCCCTCCCGAGCCCCATTTCGCCTCGATTTGCGTGAAAATCCCATTTTCCAACCAAACACGAGCCAAACACTTTTGAAACACCTCGCAAACACCAAATCGTATCCCGTATACGTGTTTTCCGAGCCAAAGAGTCAATTTCTAGCCATAGGTAACAATCTCTCTCTCCAAAACTCCATTTCGCCTCGATTTACGCGTCAAACGCTATTTTCGATCCGGCCGAAACTCTCAAAATGTAGACGTAAATCCGTCTATGGGACTCGATACGTTTTAGTCCCTAATCATCTTCTCTCCCGTAAGAGAAGTAATTTCGGGTTAAAACGGCGTTCCAGTCCCATTTTTACGTTTCTGTCATTTACAGTCCGGATCGTTCGATCCGTTGATTCGTTCTTTACCGTCCAAACCGTTTGGTTCGTGATCGTCATTTACAAAGTCCGGATCGTTTGATCCGTTGATATGGCTATTTAATTTATGCAACTTTACGAATTGGAGCCGTTTGGCTCCTCAATCGTATCTTTACTGTCCGGATCGTTCGATTTCTTTGATACCGCACTTTAAATACTGTCATTTACAAGTCCGAGCCGTTTGGCTTGTGATAGTATTTACTTATAAAAGTCCGAGTCACAAGATGACTCATTGATCGCATATCATTTACTGCCTTTTTTCATAAAATTGGTAACAATGTAATGCCAGGTTCAAAACCGGAGTTAGTCATTCAAACTCCTTTTCAAAGCAACGAGAAATTCGACGTTTGACATTCAAACGCTCTTTTCATTAAAATCAATGTTTGTCATTCAAACTAAAAATTTAAGTTTGTCATTCGAACTCAGTTTTCAAAACAACTCAAAATCGACGTCTGACATTCAAACGCTCATTTCTGACTCGAAACCCGACGTTTGACATTCAAACGCTCGTTTTTACCACAAATCAACGTTTGTCATTCAAACTAAAGATTTAAGTTCGTCATTCGAACCCTCTTTTCAAACTTAAAACCGACGTTTGTCATTCAAACGCTCATTTTTACCAACAAATCAACGTTTGTCATTCAAACTAAAGATTTAAGTTCGTCATTCGAAACCTCTTTTCAAACTCAAAACCGATGTTTGTCATTCAAACGCTCGTTTTTACCAAAAAATCAACGTTTGTCATTCAAACCAAGATTAAAGCTTGTCATTCAAGCTCCTTTTCAAAATGCAACACACACACACTTTCGAGAAAGGTAGAAAGACTCGTCATACGAGGCATTTCAGGTGATCTCAATATACTCTTCCCAAAACGTAACGTGACCTCCGAACCTAACAATCTCTGGTCCTAAAAGCCTTTTTTTCAAGTTTTGGCTACCATTCAAAACGTTCATTTTTCAAAGTTTTTTTTTAAGTTTTGGCTACTTATCAAAACCTTCCTTTTTCAAAGCCTTTTCCAAGTTTTGGCTAACAATCAAAACGACACCCTTTTTCAAAACCAGCCATTTTCAAAGTTTGGGATCATAATACAAAACGGCGTGGCGACTCTCCCTTTCATTTCCGGCGAGGTCCCAAGTTCGCGAAAGCCGCTCGCCGCCTCCCCGCGCGCGATCTGGGTAATTTCAACCACCTTCATTTTCAACAAATTGTGATGGTGGTGGTGGTGGTGCTTGAGAAGAAGATCCCCCTTGCCCCTCTACCCTTGCTACCCTTCTTGCTTGTGAGGTTCTTAAGAATATTCATAATTTAAAATATGAAAATATATGAAATGAGTATGAAATAAAGATGTTGGATGGAAATATGGATATTGGATGAAAATAAGAAAGTTGGATTATGATTTGAGCTTGAGAATCAAAGAAATTAACGAAATTCGTTAGAGAAAGTTAAGAGAGAGTTAATGGAGTTTGTGTGGAAAAAATGTGAGGGGAGGAGGATGGAATTTATAGTTGAGAAAATTTGTTAAGATTACAAATTTTATTTTAGGACTGAAAATCTGGCAAAAAAGGGTAAAAAACGGCTATTTTTTGTCAACTAGCCGTTAGCTAACGGGCATAACGGCTAGTTTCTGACGGATCTGACGGTTTTTGATGACGGTTCCAGTTACGGTTTCAATTTCGATTCGGCGGTTCGAACTGACGGTTCCAGTTTCGATGGTTCGACACCACCGGTTCACGATTTTTGAAAAGTAGAAACCAGAACCGGACCGCCAAACTGCCGGTTACGGTTCCGGTTCAAGGCGGTTCCAGTTCGGGCCGATTCCGGTTTGGATATACCTACCTAAAAGGGACAGAACACCATCTGGGCATGGGGACAATCACCATGAGCGTGAGGAATACATTAGAGTGAATGGGCACAGAAATAAAGAAAGGACCCACCATAGATCCTATTTCAGCTCAGGAATCGAGACCAGAGAATTATTACTCTTGAAAAAGAGATTAGATGAGATAGAAATGGTGAGAAAGGACGTGGACGATGATGATACCAGTGCCACCCGTCCTTTCTCCCATCAAATTAATGATCTCCCAATCCTGCTTTTAAAATCACGAGTTTTGAAAAATATGCGGGAACCACCAATGCACGGGACCATATGCAAAGTTTTAAATCCTGCATGGCCCTCCTCACCAAGGCAGATGACATTCTCTGCAAGGCTTTTGCGAGTACCTTCTTCGGAACAACTTTGTCCTGGTTCCGTGAGTAAAAGAAGGAAAGCATCGATAGCTGGAAAATCAAGAGGAGGAGGTTCCTGGATCACTTTGCCACAGTAGGGAATAGAAAGAAGAGATTGACAGATCTTTCTAACATTGAGCAAGGGAAGAATGAAACCACTCTGAATTATTACAATCGATCCAGAGCCATGGAAGACCAAGTAGAAGAAAGTTGACAGACCGGGAGGTGATTGTTTGCTTTAATTCCGGATTGAGATCCGGATAATTGATCTATGAGCTTTCTGCCAGTGAGCCTAAGTCAAAATCTTATCTATACAATATGGCTTACGGCATAGCGATGGCAGAAGAGAAAAGTAAAAAGAGGTATGAGAAACCAGAAGCAGAGGCAGCTGGCACCAACCAGGCTTCAAATGGAAGTGGCTATAAGGGGAAGAATAGAACTCGGGCTACTGAAAAAGTCAATGTTTTTACCCCCCCTCACAAAACCAATCCCATAAATCATGCAATTGGTGAATCTACCAAATCCCTGACCGCTCGATTAAAGAACAAAGTACACCTGTGACAGCTCTAAGTATTGTGCCTTCCACAAGGACCATGGACACGACATGAAAAATTGCATCTCCCTCAAGAGAATGATCTAGAGATGGGTAGACGAGGGAAAGCTATATCGCTACGTTATTAGAAAGGATATCAAGCAAAGAAGAAAGGATGACGATGATGAGGATAAGGAAGATGAAAGGGAAGACATGCCTCCTAGGGCAAAACTTTATGTCATACGAAAGGAGACCGTTTCCAACAAAAAATTGAAAGACCAGATCCATGAGCTGAGTAAAGTCTATCACATCCCCGCCTGGATTCATAAGGAGGAGGAAGTCATTAGCTTCTCCCCTAATGAGCTAGCCGTAAGTCGCGGGGCTCGCGAACAACCCTTGGTAATCAAAGGGAGGATTGACAACTGTGAATCCGAGAGACTCCTCATAGACTCGGGGGCCTCCCGAGATATTCTGTATTACTCTACCTTTCAGAAGATGAATCTGAAGGATATTATGCCTGAGCCATACTCCGGAAGACTAGAAGGCTTCACCAACTACAAAGTCAGCGCCATGGGGACAATTGACTTATTGCTGGAAGTGGGTGATCATCCCTTTCGAGCAGAGGCCACCATAACATTCGTGGTCATGGATCTGGCAAGTGACTACTATGCCATCCTAGGCATTCCAAGTCAAGGCAAACTTGGGTTGGTGGCCTCCCTCCCTTACCAACGAGTTAAATTCCCTAAACGTGCTGGAGTCGGATGTGTGAGGGCGACCCCCAAGGACTTCTTGAATCATGTCATGAGGAGCAGAAAAACATCTAGAAAGGTGGAGGTGGACACACCAGAGGAAAACATGAAAATCTCTAAGTCTGTAAAGACTACCAGCACCAGTTTTAGGCTCAACCTGATATTTGAATCAGATAACGAGGACCACATGATCCTAGATATACATGAAAACAATGACACAGTTCTGTCAATCCCAGATTTGGCCCTTCATCTCGTCAGCAGCCAGAACCCTGGGGCCAACCCTGAGTTGAGACAAGTAGAGCTAACAGACGTAGACAAACTAGAGGAAATGGAAGAATTAGATATAAATGGTGAGGAAGGTTATAGAGTTAGAGAAATAATCATCGAAACATTGCAATTTCGAGACGATCTAGAGATGGAGCCTGTAGACGAATTGGAAGAAATTATACTCAATCCCGACTATCCAGAACAAAAAAAAATTGGGGGCCAACTCTCCCCTGAAGAGAGGGAGGAAATCATCAGCCTCATTAAAAATAATCTTGATGTCTTCTCCTGGAAAGTCGAGGATATGAGGGGAATCAAGGAAGAGATAGCTCTCCATAAGTTGGAGGTTGACCCGTCTATTAAACCTATCAAACAAGCACAGAGAATTTTTGCAAATAACAAGAAAGATGCCATCAAAGAAAAAGTGCAGAAATTACTAAGTGATGCAATTATTAGGGAAGCAATCTACCCTGCTTGATTGACCAATGTTGTGATGGTCAAGAAAAATAACGAGAAGTGACGAATGTGTGTCGACTTCACAGATCTCAACAAAACCTGCCCGTAAGACAGTTACCCTCTTCCTAGAATTGACAAGTTGGTATACTCCATTGATTGACATAAAACACTTAGCTTACTAGATGCTTACTTTGGTTATCACCAGATCAAAATGGCTAAGGAGGGCATTGAGAAAATAGTCTTTCAAGCAGCTGGAGGAATTTATTGTTATACCATGATGCCCTTCGGGCTCAAAAATGTGGGCGCAACCTACCAGCGAATGGTCAACAAAGTATTTGGGGAGCAGATAGGCCATAACATGGAAGCCTACATAGATGACATGGTCATCAAGACTAGGAGTGCCAGTCACGCTCCTGACTTCGTGGAAACTTTTGATAACTTACGAGCAAACAACATGAAACTGAATCCAATTAAATGTGTGTTTGGGGTGATGGCCGGAAAGTTCCTAGGTTTTATGGTATCGCAAAGAGGAATTGAGGCGAATACAGAAAAAATCAAAGCCTTAATAGACATGAAGGAACCTATCAACATCAAGGAGGTCCAAAGACTTAATGGAAGGATAGCTGCACTTGGAAGATTCATTACGAAATCCGCTGAAAAATTACTGCCTTTCTTCAAAGTCTTGAAGGGGACCAAGGGCTTTTACTGTACATCTCAATGATCAGAGTCATTCAAACAGTTGAAGGAGTACTTGGGATCCCCTCCTTTGTTGAGCAGCCTATTTACTGGATAGATGCTATACGTCTTTCTAGCAGTAACAGACAACGCTATAGCTGCAGTATTAGTTCGGAATGAAGGTACCACACAGAAACCTATCTATTATGTCTCCAAGGCACTATCAGATGTGGAGACCAGGTACTTCAATGCAGAAAAGATAGACTACACCCTAGTCATAGCGGCAAGAAAGCTATGAGCATACTTTCTGTGCATCCCATCACTGTGTATACTAATGCACCCTTGAAAAAAATCTTACATAAGTTGGATTGCTCGGGACGTCTCCTTAATTGGTCTATCGAGCTCACTGAGTTTGATATCAGATATCAACGTAGGAAGACACTCCTAGCACAGACTCTGATCGATTTTATGGTTGAAACCATCTTTATAGGTGAGCACCACCCCAACTCCCGTGAGCGCAAAAAACCTGCGGGGGAAGAACCGACCATCGAGCTCCCATCCAACTATTGGGTCTAATACACAGACGGTTCAGACACTAAAGAAAGAAGCGGAGCTAGAATTGTACTAGCAAGTCCTGATGGAGAGCACACCATCCAAGACATCACCAGATTCAAGTTTCCTGCCTCCAGCAATCAATTTGAGTATGAGGCCCTGATATTTGGCATAGAGTTGGAATCCATCTATGGAGCAACTAAGGTCGCCGCCTTCTCTGACTCCCAACTCGTAGTGAAACAGATAAAGGGGGTAGTATAACACTCAACATCCCACACTAACGAAGTATAAAGACCTCGTCCTAGACATGGCAAAAAAGCTGGATTTTTTGAAATAAGTCAGATAGGAAGGGAGGATAATCAAGTGGCAGATGTTCTATCTAAACTGGCAACTATTAACGTGGCAGATCCCTACTCTAACCCACTCATAGTCTTCGCTGAAGAACCTGCCTATGAAAGATTGCAAGTAATGCTCCTAGATATGGAAGAGAGGTGTTGGATAAACGACTACATGGACTTCATTAAAAAGAACCAACTCCCAGATGATGAAGCATGTGCTAGACTTATCAAGAAGAAGTAAGTAAGGTTCACAGTGATGAATATAATTCTCTATAGGAGATCATTTACAAAGCCCCTGCTGAGGTGCGTCTATCCCAAGTAAACAGAAAATCTCTTGGCAGAAGTCCATGAAGGCATTTGTGGTGGTCACCCAGGGGCCAGAACCTTAGCTAACAAAATCATCATGCTAGGTTACTACTGGCCAAACCTGAGAGATGACGTGCAAGGCTACATTAGAAAGTGTGACAACTGCGAGAGATACTCTGACATTCCTAGAGTTCCAGTAGTGGAGCAGACTCTCATAATACCTACGTGGCCATTCGACATGTAGGGAATCGACATCATTGGACCCTCCCCCTGCCCAAGGAAATTGCAAATATGTGATCGTGGCGGTCGACTACTTCTCCAAATGGATTGAAGCTAAAGCCTTAGCCAAAATAATGGTGGAGAACACAATCAATTTCGTACACGATTTCATTTGGTGCCGCTTTGGGGTTCCACACACTATCATTTCAGACCATGGCCTTCAATTTTCTAAGGCATTCACAGTGGAGCTGAACAGACTAGGAGTTTGGCACATCAAGTCATCTGTAATCAGATCCCAATGCAATGGACAAGCGAAAGAAGATAACAAGTTGATGCTAACGAATCTAACTAAGAACCTTGAAGGAAGTTATGGTAGATGGTTGGACAAACTTTCCTTAGCCTTATGGGCAGTTTGCACAACCACCCTGGGCCAATCGGGGAAACCCCATTTGCACTGACCTTTGGTTCTAAGGCCATACCACCAGCTGAGATGGCTATCCCTACGACAAGAAATTCAAACTATGATGAGTAAGTCAACAAGATAAATAGGCTCCTAGACCTAGACCTATTAGATGAAAGAAGATTAGATGCTCATATAAGGATGGTGAACTACAAACAAAGAACCAAAGCCTATCATAACAAAATGTTCAGCAAGAGAGTATTCCAAGTTGGTGATTGGTTACTTAGAAAAATTGAAGCAACTGGCAAGAAGGCTGAACAAAACAAGCTCTCCCCAAACTGGGAAGGCCTCTATATCATCACTCAAGTTATCAGAGAAGGGACCTACAGAATGAAGACCCCAGATGGACAAAAGTTGAAACATTTGTGGCATTCTAATCATCTATGGAAATATTATCATTAGTTACTAGTCTATATTTTATGTAATAGATTAGTGACTGTTAGTCTTTTTTTCTTTATTTTCAAGTAAATTAGGAGTGCAGTTCGATGTAATCAATTTCAGTTAATGAAGATTTAGTTTTCATTAAGACATACGACTGGCAAGACAAATGATGAGGAGCTCCTCCTCGGTATCAAGGGATAAACTCCCACATAATTACCTAAGACTTATAACCGAACGACCTTACTCGGCATAAAAAGATGAAACATTAAAAATTGCCTAAGACATATGGCCGAACGACCCTCCTTAGCATAGAGAGGCAAAGTATCAATAAATTACCTAAGACTTATGACCGAACGACCTTACTCGGCATACAGAGGTAAAACATTAAAAATTGCATAAGACCTATGGCCGAACGACCCTACTCGGCCTAGAGAGGCAAAGTATCAGCAAATTATCTAAGACATATGGCCGAGCAACCTTTTTCGGCCTAAAGAGTTAAATAAAAAATAACCCTAAGTGTCATGCCGAGTAACCTCCCTCGGCCTAATGACAACTTGCAAAGTCACCAAGTGATTAAAGATCGAACGAGCTTCCTCGGATTTAACTACTAAATACGAATGACGAGGAAACTCTCCTTGACATCCCATGAAAGTTGAATACTTGGGCAAAATTATACAAGACTTACAACATGCAACAATTATTCAACATATAATCATTCAAGACAGAAACAATTCAAAGGTACAGTAAAATAATGACAACAAGAGTTGAAGAAGGATATTATATTGATAAAACGTTGAAATAAAAGATAATCCTATTAAAAAAATTATGAAAAGAAGCTATCAAGGCTGATCCCCATCCCTAAATAAATCATCTTGGTCAGCATCAGCTTCGGGGATGGTGACATGCTCGGTCTGCTCTTCCTCGACATCTCCTTCCTCTTCAGAGGCCTCCTCATCTTGAATCTTTTTTATTAAGGCGTTGATATTCTGAGGATCAATAGGAGGAGGGACCCACACAGCTCGACCTTCCCTAGAGTCTTGGGCGGCAATCACCTTGAGCGCATTTTCGGAGAATGGCAAGAGTGAATGGCCTGACCAGGCAAGGTCGTCAAATGCATCTTGGCAGATGAGCCGAGCTAACAAGCCTACATCGGTTTTCAAAGATGGATCCACTAGAGCTATTCTGGCTAAATGGAGATAACCATCAGAGTACATAGTGGCCGTCTTATCAACTAAGGACTGTTTGAAAGTCGAGCTGGCCTTGAACTGGGAGATTGCCTCAGCAATTTTTGAAGGCAAGTTAGCCTCTAACTACTTATACCGAGCATCTACTTACTCGGCGTTTCTACCCAGTTCGGCCTGGAGCCTCTCTATTTCATCTTGCCCGGCCTTGGTGGCCTCCTCGGCCTTGGCTTGGGCCTTCTTAGCCGCTTCCTCAGCCTTTTCAGCAGCTGCCCTGGTCGCCTTCTGCTCATCAACCTCAGCCCTCAGCAACTTAAGGAGCTCTACGGCCTTGGCCAGATCAGCCTTATTCTTCTCAATCTCATGATCAAGATTCTGTTCATGCTCGTTTGTCGCCTTGCTCCTTATTTCCTCATAGGCCGTCATTTTGGCAAGCTACAAAAAAGAAACAAATTTTATCAGCGAAAAATTTACAAGTATGATAAAACTGAAAAGGAAAAGAAAGTTATGACATGAAGCTTACCTCGCTTAGAAAGAGGCCTTTTCTATTGGCCAGATGCTCCCTGGTCGGCTTGGTCTCAATGAAATGTTAGAGCAAGTCCTCGTTCATTGCACGATGGACTGCACTTTGTCCTAGCCTCAGCTTAAGGCCCTTCATGGCCAGCACGTCCAAACCCCTAATTATTGGGTAGACGGATAATTCCTTGGCTACCTGCTCAGCTTTAGCATATGTTTTCACGTGCCGAGCAGTGATCTCCTTGGAGGAAGATCCAACAGTTTTCTTGGAGGGAGGTTCCTCCTACACGGTGTCCACCCTTGGCCGTTTTTGGGCAGAGCTTCTCTCATTGGCTTCAGCCTCCATGGTCTCAGTTAGACCGGCTAGTCTCAGCGCCTCCTCAGCCTCAGGAGTTAGGATTTGGGAACTCTCCCCCTCTTCAGTCGGGGCCCCTTGCCCGTCATTGCCTTCCTTGGTAGAAGCTTCAATGGCAAAGCCCCAGCTTCCTTTGTGGCCAAGACAGCCTGTCTTTCCACGGCGTCAGAACGTGTTCTGAAGAATGCCTGCGGAAGTATCAAAAGACTTGGTTGTCTATGATAAAAGTCAAAAAGTTTCTCTTCGCACTAATTTGTTAGCTCGTTGATGGTAATAGTCATCTATTTTTTGCAAGTAGGACTAGTTGTTGCAGGAATTTGAGAGCTGCTATCATTTTTGATCCGGCATGCTGGATGAAAGTCGTAAAGTCACTTGTTAAAAGCTAATACTCCCTCCATCCGAAAATGAATGTTTTTTTTGGACATTCACTTTGGGACGAAGGGAGTAAGAAGTTAAATAGATATACTAGAAGTTTAGCAGTAAAGAAGATATAACAGGCTAAAGAGTAATTTTCTAGCTTCATGAGTGTATACATTTATGTATACTTGATTTAATTTCTCGGCCAATTTCAAGATTTATTTATTTTTTCATAATTTGGCAATGAATTTCTGCCTCGTATTGCATTTGACTCTGTGGCCCTAATGCTGATTTACCGTATACTGCAGGCAGTTGCTGGATTCATGTCATGGGTCATGGAAAGTTCTCTGTCATTTAACCCATCACAGATTGTTTTAAATGCTGGTGCGACCCCTGCAATTGAGATACTCACCTTCTGCCTTGCTGACCCAGGAAATGCATTTCTTGTTCCCTCACCATATCACCCTGAGTAAGCCCCCTTCTTATATGGACACATTATCAAGCTATCAACGATACAAAATTCGCAATCTTGCTTTTAGTTTGTAGATGGAGGGGCAGTTTCTAGTTGGAGGAATATGTGTGTTATGTAGTAGATATTTCCAATGTATTTATTAGGTAAATGAAGTAAAATTCAATTCCTTAAGTAAGAAAACTATGTGAATGTTTATTGCTACATTTATTTTTGTGACGTTGATTTATTATTACAATGTTTCTCAGTAAAAATTGGGTGTAAAATTAATTTGTGATGTGAACAGGATTTTAATTGTATAATTTGGGGAAAAGTGATTTTTTTTTAAAAATAAATACTTTCACAACGCTTTACAAAAAAACGTTGTATAAAATCTTAACACAACGTTTATAAAACATTGTCATCTAGCGTTTACAACATTTTCTTAAAATGTTGTAAAAAAGGTAGGACAACATTTTAATAAACGTTGTGTTAAGGTTTTATACAACTTTTTTTTAAACATTATGATAAATTGGGCTTATGACAACATTTATGAAAAACGTTGTCCTATCTTTTTTACATCATTTTAAGAAAATGTTGTAAATGCTATATGACAACGTTTTGTAAATATTTTCTACAACGTTTATAAATCGTTGTCTGCTATTACAACGTTGGATATCACAACGTTTCAAAAAACGTTGTAAAAGCTCAATTACAACGTTTAAAAAACGTTGTTAAAGGGTATTTTTGTTGTAGGGACGCCTCTTATTTTGGGCTGAGGACCGAGAAGTCCTCCTTTTCAGCTTCATCAGAGCTTTGAGAATCCAGAATATTCTCTTCCATTTTCTTGGTTTGCTCCTCGGTTACATCTGCAAAGACGAGGAAGACATGTTAATAAAATGACGAGGAGAGACATAAGCAAAACGAAAATCATACAAGTACGAAAGACGAGAAAGAAAGAAATTTACAGTCGGGGACGCCATCCCCGGCAAGCCATCTATCCTCATAGAGTTTGCAGACGTCACACTCATCGTGAAAAACAAGGTCGGGATGCACCCTCCAGTCTGGAAACCTATTCCCCCTTGTGACGGGGACGAGAGGCATTAGCCCGTCCAAAGGCCCTGGCATGATGCCGGCCTACACATAATATCTCTGATCGATATCCAAAGTGGACCAACACAGAGTTCCTACCTCAACAAACTCCCTCAGTCTCTCAATCAGTTGGGCACTCCACTCAGGCCTCCAAACCTGCTCGAGCACACGTGGGTATTCCGAGGGAGAGGGAAACTCCCAGCCTTGTCGGCTCTCCACCCTAACGATGTGGTTATTCCGCCCGGATACTTTGCTCGACATGGGGTATATAAGTTTTGGTTGGTTTGGATTACTCCTTATCACCACCAGCCTTGTATCCTCCTACAAACTCACAGTGTAGAAATGATGAAATGCATACTGACAAGGCTCAAAGCATAAGCTACGACAAAGTACAATGAAGCCGGTGAGGAACCTCACGAAGTTGGCACCTAGCATAGCCGGGATGACTTGCATATCCCCAAGGAATTCATTTATAAAAGGGTCTAAGGAAAGACGGAGTCCCAGTTGGAACTGCTTATAGAAGAAATGGACATGGTTCAGACTATAGTAAAAGTCAGTCACAGCTTTCTCGGTCTTGAGTGGGACACCGGAGAAATAGCTAAGCCTATATTCCTCCCTTGATACCCCATACTTAGAATATAACTCCTCTAACATGGGTTCCCCGGCTCTAATGGGTTTGGGCCTAGGGGTATAAGTCCTACCTCAGCCAAATCTACCCTGGCCACTTCATCGGCCTCCAGATTGGGCTCCCTCGACTAAGGCATCTACGATCCTCCCAGAAGTCGAGGGACCAGTAGGACGAGCAGCACTACTTCCTCTTCCAGTCATAGCTGCACAAATGAAATAACAAGGGTCAAAATTTGGCCAAGGCAATGTGAGGGGCAAGGAAGAGGAAGAGTATCCCTCCTTGTCCTATAAACAAAAACCGAGGAGGGATCCTTGCCCAATAATGGAGTACGCTCCAAATGGTCAGACTTTAAGTAGTAGAGGTTTATATGGTCAAGATTCTTAGTCTAACCGTGGAACAACACAATGTTTGGAGATTCAACATCTAGGCGGTCAATCCTAAACCGACTAGGATAACCGACGTTGGTTCTAATAGATTGGTACCTTGTCAAAATCTCCCATATCTCGTTCAGACTCAACATCAAACATGGCCCGTCAATCCTTTGGTATATCCTAAGGTTTTGGGTGTGGTAGTAGTAGAGAGCATTTGGGTTACTTCTCCATGTTCTTGCCATCTCTAAAGACGAGGAATGAACAATAAATCACTCAAGAACAAACTCAAGAAAGCCTCGAGAAAGTACCAACAATGGCGGATTCTAGAAGAACCCACCAAGAACAATACCCAAAACCCATAAATTTGAAGTAAAAATGCAAAAATTAGAAAGAAAAGAAGATTTATACCTTAAATCGAAGGATTATTGAAGAAACACACGAACAAATCAAGCACAAACTGACCAAGAAATCAAGAGTGAGCAGGCAATTTGAAGCTTATGGGTCTTTCTCAAATGCAAACAGTGATAAAAGAGTAAAAAGGAAATGGATCTAGCCTTTTATACTAAAATCTAAAAATGGGTACGGGTCAAAAATCAGGTAAAAGCGCCGTGTCTTCGTTGCAATTAATGTTCTAGAGGGTTCCCAAGGTGAATGTTAGACCTCGATATCCGTGCCCATCATTGTCGATTTAACCGGTGGATAATGAAGCGTCTTATGACATGTAAGAGTCTTCTTTTAAGCCGAGGTGGATCATCACTTCCTCCTCGGCATAGCCGAGCTAAAAAGTCGGGGGCCACTGAACGGTATAAATCGAGGTACGAACGTGGATCGGGCCGAGCAAAATTGGGCCCAAAATATAATCACACAAGTCTCAAGTATGACAAAGGGTGGACTTTCCCTACCTTTGCTCGTTTTGCTTCCTCATCATTTCCACTATGTCGACCTAGACATAGCAGAGCGAATAATGACTAAGGCACAACAATTACACATGCCGACCAGGCATCATCTCATATGAGCAAGGCATTCAACAAGACCAATCAAGGTCTCATCCAAGAACGAGGAGCTCCTTCCTCGATCATCAACAGAGCAAGAAAATAGGCTTCCCTATCCTTACTCTCCACTTCCTCGGCGTCAACCCAATCTGACCAAACAACTTATGCCGAGTAGATCACCTACAAGGCACACGTACATAATACAATATCTAATCATACTCAAATAATGACTTTTAACAGTTATAATCCCAATATAATTATAACCTTATCTCACACGAATTCCTATTCAACATGAATTCTACAATGCTATTTCTATATATACAAGCCATAATTCACATTCTTTTGATAACACATCTTTTAACTCTAAACTATTGTCAATTGATTTATCTATCTAAACACAAATATTTACTCTCACACCGGAGGGCATTCGCCGGTGAAGCTCCGACTTAGTTTACATGTCTGTTCATCTTTTTTAGGCTATTCAATTATATAGAATAAAATCTACCGCTAGATTTGAGTTGATTCGAACATTTTTGGCATTATCAATAATAAGTATAACAACTTAATAATCATGAAAGTACCAATATTATACTAATTTATGACCTCTCTCCTTTGTTATTTCTCTCAATAAACCAATTAATAAATTAAAATAATTTTCAATGTAAAAGTAAAATAGGAAAATGTGCTTTTAAATCAAAAACGAAAATTATTTAGGACAAAAAAGTTATCCAAAAGTGGCAGCTCTTTAAGACCGGAGGGAGTTTTTCATAATAAGTGTCATACTCCGACCCAAAATGATATTTCCATTTTTTTCGCCGTTACTACGAAATAATTTTGAGCAAAATTTTTAAATTTATTTAATTATCATAATAAACATCTCAAATTTGTTATTAATAGTATTATTGATGTGTATAACTTGGGAAGATAATTTTGGTATGAAGGAAGTATATAACTTGAAAACGTTTAAAAAATGTGTTTTACTTGTTGCCACCTTACATTTACGATACTTCGATTCTCTATACCACATACTTGTTTTTTTAAGCTTCGACACATATTAGGTGTAATAACCCGTTATTTTCCTTCCTTTTTAATTAATTATTAATTATCTTATTTTTGGTTTAAGTAATAATAATAATAATAGAATAAGCGATGGGCTTGAGTTATTGGACCGAGTATTGGGCTGGAATAAATATTAAACCTATTAAGGAATTGGGTTAATATATATCCTTTTTGGGTTAGGATTGGAAAACCCCTAGATATAAATACATCTTCTAATCCTAGGGTTAATTATTAATTGCATAAATAAGAGAATAGAAAAGAGGGAGACGGCATATTGCTGAGAGAAATAGAGAGAGAGAGAGAGAGAGAGAGAGAGAGAGAGAGAGAGAGAGAGAGAGAGAGAGAGCAGCCGAGAGAGGAAGGGAGACGGCAGAGAGAGGAGGCCGAGGAAGAGAAGGAGTTGACTGGAGTTTTGGCCGGCATTGAAGATCAACAAGGTAATTCTCCACCATCTTAATTATTTCCTTTAGTGTTGGGTTGATTTAAAAGCCTAGAAACCCTAGAAACTCATGGGATTAGATTAGGGCTTCATTGTTGATATTGTGATTAATTGAGGATTAATCTAAGTGCCTTGCGTTGATCGGATTAAATTATGAAAACCTAATATGGATTAGAGTTTGAGTATGAAATAAATGGTGTAAACTAGGGTATTACATACTAAGAGTTGATGAAAGAAAAAATAGAGTTTTGTGTGTGTTTTGAAGGTGTGTGCCGTTTGTGTGTGAAAGCTGTGAGTGTGTGTGTGTGTGTATTGCTGCCGTGTGTGGCAGCAAGGGTGTGTGGTGTGCGTGTGTGGGCAGGGTGTGTACAGAGGGTGTATGTGTGTGT
The DNA here is from genome assembly GCA_022495995.1 of Adenophora triphylla var. japonica. Classification (NCBI taxonomy): domain Eukaryota; kingdom Viridiplantae; phylum Streptophyta; class Magnoliopsida; order Asterales; family Campanulaceae; genus Adenophora; species Adenophora triphylla. The sequence goes on from JAFEMH010000086.1 coordinate 523,074, forward strand.
TATGCCGTGAAGGTGTATGTGTGTGTGCAGTTTTGTGTGCGCCTGTTGCTGAAGTCTGTTGCCTTGCTGAAGTGTGTTGCTGAAGTCTGTTGCTGAAGTGTGGTACTGAAGTGTGTGTTGCTGAAGTGTGTGTTGCTGAAGGTGAAAACAGTGTGTGTTGTGTGTGCTGAATAAGGTGAAATTAGTATGTGTAAGTGTAGTATTGGAAGTAATAAAAGGGGAATTGATCCTAGAAACCCTAGGGATGTTTTGGTAACATTATTAGGATATTAGTTAACCATAAAAAGGAGTTAAGTAGAATAACTCATAGGTTAACCAAGTGGATTAAAAGGATTAAAGGTACTAAGTAGATAGAAGTTAATCGTACCTAAGGTTGAGATTTCACTTTGCATGATTGTAGATTCGTGCGCGTGGAGCATTTTTGGAAGTACTAAGCAACGCTAAGGTAAGGAATTATACATCTTTAAGTTAATTGATTTCCGCTCCGTTTCATTATTTAGGCTTCCGCATATTTCTTGGCGATATACGTTCCTTTGATACGTAAAAGCTGACCTCGCGTCAGTATTTGTTTTGACTCCCTCGTTTACCATTATTTGCTAATCATTTGTTATTCGTTTGCTAAATCGTTCTTTTGATTTCGTAAATACAGAATTTTATTGTTATTGTGAAAGTTCATATTCTGTATAAAAATGAGTTTTGATATGATATGATTTTCGTTCCATTAATGATCACTAAGTTAGACAGCCTGCTTCGACGGGGTATATTTGATATTTTGGCCTTCAGGCAAACTTAGTTCACCGCTTCAAAGTAGTAGTGGTGGGGTGTTCCAGATACACTGTTTAGGACTCTGCGGAGTCAACCTTTGTGCCCTTTGTGGGATTTCGAACCCTTTGTGGGTATTAGTGCTCTTTGTGGGCTTTTGTTCCCTTTGTGGGATTTTTGGTTTGATAAGGTCGGTGGACCACTTATGTGATCATGATGTCTGTGAATGATTTGATTATCTACAGCTGGTATGGGACAGTTGTAGATAACTAGATCATTCGAGTCAACTTTGTTCAGCTTATCAGTCCTTTGAAATTCCTAAAAATCTGTGAGTGGTTTAGTTAGTTAAAGCTGGTATGGGACAATTTTAAATAAGTAAACCATTCGAGTCAGTTTGAATCGATTTCGTCATCATTTGAAACTCCAAAATATTTGTCAACTCAGTTTGTGAACCGTTGAAATTTTGAAAGACATTTGGTTTGAGAATTTTGTAAATAACTACATTCGAAATTGTGCTTTGTTATGTCTTCGATTGTTATTTGAAATTTGTATCGTTTGATATTCCTTCAGGTCAACTCCTCCTTAGTAACCGGAGAGGTTGTATATGAACTTACTGGGCAATGTTCGCTCACCCTTTCATCTTCTTTTCTTCCAGATTTCATATAGGAAGAATGTGAAACGGTTCGGGAGCACTTCATAAGGAGTTCAAGGATCGATTTAGTTTATTTTCATTTTGGACTCTTTATTCAGTTGTTTTAGTTATTTGAGAGTTGTAAGACTTTAAGGATTTTGTTGAGCTAGTGGATTTTACTAGCCATTGAAATTGTTACCGTTATCCGTATTTAAGTTATATTCAAATTGTGGTTAGTGTTTGAATTATGGTTTTAGTAGCCGTTGGAGGTTATTTTAATATCAATTAAGTATTATTATTGTTGTGGAAATTCGGGGTCGTTACAGTTGGTATCAGAGCTTTGGATTTAGATCTTTGGGAGTTTAGAATGTGTAAGGATAAGTTTGATTTGAGCCTTAGGTTTGATCTCAATGTCATTCTTGGAGTGGTTGGTGTAGTTGGATATGATAAGATTGGTTGCTTCATCGGAGTATGAAAGTTTAGAGGACTAAACTTCTTTTAAGGGGGTAAGAATGAAATAACCCGTTATTTTCCTTCCTTTTTAATTAATTATTAATTACCTTATTTATGGTTTAAGTAATAATAATAATAATAGAATAAGCGATGGGCTTGAGTTATTGGACCGAGTATTGGGCTGGAATAAATATTAAACCTATTAAGGAATTGGGTTAATATATATCCTTTTTGGGTTAGGATTGGAAGACCCCTAGATATAAATACATCTTCTAATACTAGGGTTAATTATTAATTGCATAAATAAGAGAATATAAAAGAGGGAGACGACAGATTGCTGAGAGAAATAGAGAGAGAGAGAGAGAGAGAGAGAGAGAGCAGCCGAGAGAGGAAGGGAGATGGCAGAGAGAGGAGGCCGAGGAAGAGAAGGAGTTGGCTGGAGTTTTGGCCGGCATTGAAGATCAACAAGGTAATTCTCCACCATCTTAATTATTTCCTTTAGTGTTGGGTTGATTTAAAAGCCTAGAAACCCTAGAAACTCATGGGATTAGATTAGGGCTTCATTGTTGATATTGTGATTAATTGAGGATTAATCTAAGTTCCTTGCGTTGATCGGATTAAATTATGAAAACCTAATATGGATTAGAGTTTGAGTATGAAATAAATGGTGTAAACTAGGGTATTACATACTAAGAGTTGATGAAAGAAAAAATAGAGTTTTGTGTGTGTTTTGAAGGTGTGTGCCGTGTGTGTGAAAGCTGTGAGTGTGTGTGTGTGTGTATTGCTGCCGAAATTGATTGCAAATTTATTGATTGTAATTGCAATATTGATTGAGAAAACTAAAAACCTGTTTTTAATTTTTTCGGCAGTTTTGATTCATGGGAAGCTATACAAATTGATAACACAACACAAGTGAAAAACACAACACAGATTTCCAAAATCTCTCTACCATCAGTTTCTTTGCATATTGATAATCTTTTCCTTGGCCTCCTGCATATTGCATTTGTGGTGATAACGTCCAAGCATTTGACTTCAGTTCGCCGGAGGTATTATTGTGCAACCACCGTCCGGTCAATCCGTTTCATCCTGGGAGGCAATCGTTCCGTAAAATCTCAAGCACAACGTGGTGAGGGGGCGAAATTTGTCTTAAGGAGAGTGTGATTTCACACGACTCGGACTTCAACGACAAATCCTTTTTCTTCTGTTATTTATCTATTTGTTTTAATTAGTTTTCTGTAATTTCCAATTAGTTTGTAATAGTTATTCCAACAATCTTAAGACAAATTTCTGTCTCTTCGTTGGAAGGAAAACTATTTAAAAACATTGAACTAAAATTGTTTGTTTCGTTTCAGATGGCTACTCAATCAAACATGGAAACCAATGCTGGGAACAATTCCGAGAATCCTCGTGTGGAGGAAGCGCTTCGTGTGGAAACCAACTCTCAAAGGGTGGTTGTCCAAACGGTTTCGAACCACCATGGTGAGAAATCGGAAAAGTTTGTTGGCCAAGACTTTAAACGTTGGCAACAAAAGATGCTTTTCTATTTGACTACCTTGAACTTGGCGAGATTTCTTAAGGAAGATCCGCCACAGTTGGGTGAGAATGAGACGGATGTGCAAGCCATCTCGGCTCTTGATGCTTGGAAGCATTCAGAGTTTCTTTGCAGAAATTACATCCGCAATGGATTGTCGGATACGCTATACAATGTGTATAGTGTTAAGAAAACTGCAAAGGAACTATGGGAGTCCTTGGAATATAAGTATACGATCGATGATGCGGGCACAAAGAAATTCATTGTGGGCCGTTTTCTTGATTACAAAATGGTGGACTCTAAAACAGTTAAAAGTCAAGTGGAAGAGTTACAAATAATAATTCATGAAATTCATGCCGAGGGAATGGTAATTAGTGAAAGCTTTCAAGTGGTGGCAATAATTGAAAAGAGTCCTCCCGCTTGAAAAGATTTCAAGAATTACCTTAAACATAAACGAAAGGAAATGAATGCTGAAGCGCTTGCTATTCGTCTTCGGATTGAGGAAGAGAATAGGATTGCGGAAAAGAAGTTAAATAATTTTCTTGTGGCGAAAGTCAATGTGGTGGAGCATGTTGATAGCTCCAAGGCCAATGGCAAGGCAAATGGCAAGGCCAAAGGCAAGTTTGTGCCCAGAAAAGGTTCTAGTTTGAAACCAAAGGGAGGAATCTCCAAGAAAAAGTTCGGTGGAACTTGTTACAACTGTGGTATTATGGGCCACAAGTCTTCCGAGTGTAGGAAGCCTAAGAAGCAAGCAAACATGGTGGATGTCATCTCGAATGAAGTTTCCGATATGCATTTGGCGACGGTAATTTCTGAGGTGAATTTGGTGGGTTCAAACCCAAATCAGTGGTGGATTGACACCGGTGCTACTAGGCATGTTTGTTCCAACAAGGAAATGTTTAGTAGTTTTGAAGCCCTTGAAAATGGTGAGAAACTGTTCATGGGAAATTCTGCCACGTCCGATGTGAAAGGTCAAGGAAAGGTGGTGCTGAAATTGACTTCCGGGAAAGAGTTGACTCTCAACAATGTGCTCTATGTGCCCGAAATCCGGAAAAATTTGGTGTCCGGATCGCTTTTGATTAAGCATAGTTTTCGAGTTGTGTTTGAATCCGATATGGTTACTTTGTCTAAAAGTGGAATGTTTGTAGGCAAAGGATATGTTTGTGATGGTATGTTCAAGCTTAGTGCTATGGTTGTAAAAGGAAATGTAATGGCTAATAAGCCTAAGATGATGAATGAAATGAATAATCTTCCGTTTACTTGCTTGAGTCTTCCAATTTGTGGCATGGTAGACTAGGACATGCTAATTATGATACTATACGTAGATTAATTAACATGGATTGCATACCAAAATGTAAAATAGACTACAAACATAAATGTGAAACTTGTGTAGAGGCAAAGTTTACAAAACCTCCGTTCCATTCTGTTGTAAGAAATAATGAACCACTTGAGTTGGTTCACACGGATTTATGTGACTTCAAGTCAACAAAACACGAGGGGGCAATAAGTACTTTATGACTTTTGTTGATGATAGCACAAAATATTGTTATGTGTATCTTCTCAAAAGTAAAGATGAGGCTATAGAGAAATTTGTTCTCTATAAAAATGAAGTTGAAAATCAACTCAACCGGAAAATAAAAGTCATAAGAAGTGATCGTGGTGGTGAGTATGAATTCCCGTTTGAAGGTATTTGTGCTCAACATGGAATAAAATATGTAACAACACCACCATACACCCCACAATCCAATGGAGTTGCTGAGCGGAAAAATCGGACTCTAAAGGACATGATGAATGCCATGTTAATAAGTTCGGGGTTACCGGATAACATGTGGGGAGAGGCCGTCTTGTCAGCAAACTATGTGTTAAATAAAATGCCCCGAAAGAAAATAAATAAGAGCCCCTATGAATTATGGCATGAAAGAGTGCCATCATACCAATACATGCGAGTGTGGGGGTGTCTTGCAAAGGTTTCAATATCACCTCCCAAAAAGGTGAAAATTGGACAAAAAACTATTGATTGCATATTTATTGGGTATGCTCACAATAGTAGTGCTTATAGGTTTCTTGTGTATGAATCGAAAATTCAAGATATACACAAGAATACTATAATGGAGTCAAGAAATGCTTCTTTCTTTGAGAATGTGTTTCCATGCAAAAGAGATGAGGCATGTTCATCTAAAAGGAGACATGATTCAATAGAAGAAGAAGAAGTAGAAGGAAGAAATCATCATGATGAAAATGATGAAGCAGAGGTAGAACCTCGACAGAGCAAACAAGGTAGGGTAGAAAAATCTTTTGGCCCAGATTTTCTAACCTATATGCTTGAAAGTGAACTACAAAGTTATAAAGAGGCCGTGAGCTCTTCCGAAGGACCTTTTTGGAAAGAGGCCATTAAAAGTGAGATTGATTCCATTTTACAAAATCACACTTTGGAATTAGTGGATCTTCCTCCGGGAAGCAAACCACTAGGATATAGGTGGATTTTTAAAAGGAAAATGAAGACGGATGGAATAATTGACAAGTATAAGTGTAAGTACCCAAATCTTGCTCATGCCTTCCGGTTAAGTTTCCCGGCAATTCCCCGGACTTTCCTAAAGTTCAGGGGCAATTTGGGAACTTTTCCAAACCTTCCGAGGGGTGAAGGACTTGTTAGAAATTAAAATTCCATGTAGTCCCTCGCTGGAAAACACCTTCTAGAATGCCACCTTGCATGGTTCTAGAAATAAGCTGAGTCACTAATGGATAAGACCGCACGGCTTCATTAGCTTGGGGTTACAGCCGCACGGCTTCATTAGCCATCACCAGAGTGCCTATAAATAGAGGCCTCCTCTACCCATTTTCATATACAGTTTTTGGCACTGTTACTCTGCCAAAATACCTCCACGAAATTCCAGAAAGCTGAGAGCAACCAAAATCACCTCCCCCCTCTTTAAAATCCTTCAAAAGTTGGTCCTTCCTTAGGCAAACTTCAAGGAGATATAGGAACACCACCATTGGTAACTTCTCCTCCCCTTCTCTTTAAAATATACTTGCCATACTTGCTATATTATTCTTTGCTTTATATATTGTCATCTACTTGCTTGGTATTTGATATATTGCCATTAAAGATCACATCTTTAGTCATGTAGATCATAATACCCCCATTCCCCTTTATCACATGGGATCCATGGAAGATCCATCCCAAGGATGAACAATAAGACCTCAAATGGCTTGTTCTAGGGTGGATCTCTCACATGGTGATGTGAAAATAGCATCCTTTTTATATAAAAATGTCATCTTTTTCATTAAAAATGTCATCTTTATGCATGAATGTCATTCCCCCTTCCCATAGACCTTGCTTCCAAGGATTGTCCACCTAAAAGGTTCATAAAGGACATAGGAAAGCCATAAAGGTCCTCCCTTTTCATTCCTAGTCTTAGCTTGCATCATGTTCATTACATATGTTAGCATAAAAATGTCATCTTTAGCTTAAAATGCATTCCCCATGTCCCTCATGGTTGGATCAACTCTCCAAGGATTGCCTAGTGACCTTCATAAGGCACAAAAAGGCATAGGATGAGTATAAAGATCCAATCTTTATAGCCCTCCCCTAGTCCCCTTTGGTACTTGAGGCATCTCTTGGAGCGTAATGGTGTAAAGGTCCTATCTTTACATCGTTTCCTTCACATAAAGATGCCATGGACGGATATTCCTTTAGAAAAGGATGCACTTGAGCCCCTACATCTCCGATCATCACTTGAGACGAGCATAAATGTCCCGACTAAGCTCAAATCGTCTCAAGATGTAGGATTGATGGGCAAAGGTCATTCCTTTCTAAAGAGTCTCATCCTTGGACTATAAAAAAGGTGTCCCTATCTTGATCACATACGACCCAAGGTCTCATAATGATGATCATAAGTCCAAGATGAGAATGGGATCAACGTCCCGAACATATCAAAATTCAAGGAATCCTGAGCGATAACCAACACATGGTTTATACGTCCGGAAGACTACTTGGTGCATTCCCTCCTTTTCCAAAAAACACATCCCACACACGAAAACACAAAGGCAAGCATGAAAATCGGATCTTGGAAGACTTGCTTCGGCAAGGCTCCTTGGGTGAACGACGATCCGTTCTTCCCAAGGGGTAACTTAACCTCCGGACCCAAATCCTTTTTTTCAAAGTTTTGAGGAAATCAAAATGGCGTGGCGACTCCGTTTTTCAATTTAAACCGGATGTTTCCAAACCGATGTGAGGCGGTGATCCCCTTACACGAGAAAGCGGTTCCAAAAAAAAATAAAAAGAGAGCCGCGATCTTGGGCACCACATTCACAGTTTGGCGACTCCGCTGGGGAGGAAAACAAAAAAAAAGCTTTCATTTTTAAATAAAAAAAAGATACTTGGCATATAGGTGGAAACCATTAAGCTTCCCGTTATCGCCTCCTAACACGAGTCTGGGATAAACTATGGTCTAACAATCCCACGAACCGGTATCTCTTTTCGAAAAAAAGAAAAGCTTTTTTCGTGTGGGTTAGCCTTCCGCCGCGGATCCGATTCTCATGCTTGCCTTCCTTTTTCTTGCATTGCATTGCATGCATCGTTGGTTCTTGGGAATTGTGCATATTCTGATACTGAACAGGAATTTTTTCGGAGCTGGAAAAGGTGCCAAAAAGGCCGGGGAAACAACCTGCAAATGAAAGGAAATGGAACCTAGAAAATTGATTGATGCAGCCGTACGACTTGATTCTCCTTGAATCCTAGCCGGGCGGCTTCATTGGCAATTCCACCAGGACAAAAATTGAGGTTAATCTGGCAGCCTAGGCAGCTTGGGGCTATTCAGTTCCAAGACTGACCGGGCTCCCAGAAAATTTACGTGCTTATTTGCTGCATTTCCCCCGTCCCAAAAAATCGTTCCTTTAAAACACATTTCTGAAAATTTCTGTTTTAACTCAAAAAGGAACGTTTTTAGGAGGCCGCACACTACGCGCACCTTATATATCCTGTACACTTTGCACGCACGTCCCTTTAACCCGGGGTGGTTGTTCAGCTGCAGTCACGGACAGTATTACGATGCTCCCGGGCGTGCACGGAATCACCCCAAACTCCCCATGTCAGCCAGTGTCGACCAATGCACAGTCCGTGTCACACATTTTAAAACCGTGACTTTTGGTTGGTTTTTGGTCTAGTCCGTGTCATATAGCCCAGTTGCATACCCCCGTAAAGGTCAAGCCTTAGCCCATGACGAGAGTCGAGATCCTTCGCGCAAGCGAAACTCTGCCGAAATTCCGCCAAGGAAAATTGGCAGAATCTTGACCCCGACATTGACTTTGACTTTGACTTTGACCCGCACGGGATACGTAAAGGTCAAACCTTAGCCCATGTCGAGAGTCGAGACCCTTCGCGCAAGCGGAGCTCTGCCAAAATTCCGCCAAGAAAATTGGCAGAATCTTGACTCCGGCATTGACTTTGATTTTGACCCGCACGGGATACGTAAGAGTCGAGCCCGAGTCCGTGCCTAAAAATCCAAAGATCTTTCGCGCAAGCGGAGCTTTGCCGAAATTCCGACAAGGAAATCTTGGCAAGATCTTGACCCGGCATTGACTTTGACTTTGATTCGCACGACGTATGCAACGAAGTTCAATGTGACACTGTGTCATCCGGCTTTTACCGCCCGACCCATGCCTATTATCTTCTTGGACAATGCCAAAAAGTCAAAACGTCAGTCGCGCAAGCGAAACTCTACTGAAATTCCGTTAAGGCTGAAAGACGAGACTTTCTCGGCATTGCCTTGACTATAATCCGCATCGCTCGCGCGTTAAAAGTTCCTATGACCCGCTAGACCCGTTAGGAGCGTTCTTCTCTCTCGGTCGGTGGGATCCGCGTGCCCTAAAGGACCCTCGCCCGGGGCTGTCCACCCTGGGAGGTCGAAATCCAGGTGGAATACGAGGGGCTTATAGACGTAGTGACAAAACCCACTGATCCAAGATCTAGAGTAGTTGCGAAAAAGAAGGGCAACCCCTTTTCCAATCAAATAGAAATTAATAAAAGACACCGTTTTAAGTAAACTGGAAGATTCTTAATTTGCATATTGCTTGAGCCTTCAGCCTAAACACCTACCCAGAGTCTAAACCTTGCCTATCCCATTCCCGCAGCGAGAAAGAAGTGGGTGAGAATACCGGGTCATCAGTGTGTCGGTGCAAGGGTCTCAGATAATCCGTCAAAATTGTCAGTCTCAACATCCCAGTGTCAAGAATGGCCAATGTGATAATCAACAATGGTAATAACCAAGTAGTTGGAGGGGTCGTCCCAGCTCAACCCAGGCCCCACATCTGGTATGACGTGTGTGATTGTGATGGCTGCTTGGAAGATGCTTATCAAGATTGGATTAACGAGGATGCTCCCTCAAGAAAGAAGAAGAAGAGGAAGTCCATGCAACAGAAATTGAAGGAAAGGTATGAAGCAGGAGACAAAAGTGTGGGAACCCTAGGAGAGCCCTCTGGCAAATTCGACTATTACGTCAGTTATGCCAAGGAGCCCGTCAAGGAACCAGTCATCCAAAACACAGTCCAGCCTGACACTCCCGTCGTCATTGATCCTCTTGAAGCGGAGAACTCTGAGTTTGTTGCCATTGTGAAGTTCAACGAAAAGCTAGCAGATTTGGAAGCAGAATATAAGACTCCCATAGAATACATGGTTAATCAAGGTAGAATCAAAGTCTCTCCCGAAGAAGACTTCATCAGCATCATCCAGGCCAACCCTCCTGTTGGCTACACAGACAAGGTTGTGATATCAAAGATCGGTAAAGAGAAGATGACTTATCAGCAGTGTATTGACAAGATGAGCCAGACCCTCCAGTCAATGAGTCCGGTTGTTACGAACGAGCTCGCTGAGAAATTGCATCAGGCTTCTCTGAATCCCCGCACCATCTTTCCAAGGTACCTGCCTACGAATGATTTCCGACGAGTTTTCGATCAGTTTGAAGTTTCCACATTTCTGAAGAACGTTGACAAGACTGCTACTCCCCAGGGCAACAGCAGGAAAGAGTAAACCCCAGTCCAACCCGTGTGAATGCGCGCTCGCCCGAAAAAATTTGGATTTTTGGTTTAGAATAGAAAATGAAGGAGTCGCCACGCCATGCTTTTAGAGGTGCACTTTGAAAAACCTTTTGAAAGAGAATGGGTTCGGGGGTCAGGTTACGTGTTGGGAAGAACCGAGAGTTCACCCAACATGCCTCATCCATAGACGTGTCTTTCTAATTTAGACATCCAAATAATTCAAAAAAATGTGCAAACGATGATAATAGGCAAGTGCAATAAACATGAATTTTATTGAATAGGTAAGATCATTACAACTTGTGGACCAATTGTCCGGGAGGCCACATCCCTTTACAGCAAAGAGAACAGATTACAAAGGAAATCAAGTCTTCTGCAAAGAACCATCTATGTCGCGTGACACAGGACTCCTCATGTCCTAATGTGTCGCGTGACACCAATAGTCACCTTGCAGAGACTCACAACAAACAGATTACAGAAATCTCTAGATGAACACAAAACACAATTACAAACTAGATCTGAGCATTAAACAACATGAGCATACAACTAAATGATAAGATAACCAACTAAATCAACTTACAACTGAAAGATGGTCCCTGCAGATGGTCACGATATGTCGCGTGACACAGGACTTCTCGTGTCCAAGTGTGTCGCGTGACACAGGTTTACCATCTGCAGGTACCTTACAAACTGAGAAACAGATCCAACAGATGCACAATCAAATCAAACAATTATACTAGAATCAACCAGAATAGCATGAATTAGATAGGAATCAACTAAAGGAGTGTGGATATGGGAGATCCACACTCCCTTGACATCCAAATTGCAATGATAGATAGATCACATCATGAACATGCAATTGGACTCAAGCAAACACGATTTAAACAGAGAGATTGCAGTTGCCACTTGATAATCTGAGGCAGATGGAGCCTGATTATCAAGTGGAGAAGAAGGAAGAACAATTAGACAAATAGATGAGAGAGAGAGAGGGAGAGATGTGTTACCCTTGTAGTCCTCAACTTCTACACCAAGTTAGGTGCAAAAGCCTTCGATTCAGCTTCTAAAAAGGAGATCCAAACACGAACTGAGATCTGGATTGGGATATTTAAGGTGCTTGGGGAAGTAGGAGGGTAATTGGGTTGAAGGTGTGTGAAAGGTAAGGGAATTGGAGGGGAATTGGGTAGTTTTGGTGAGGGAGGAGGAGAGAGAGAGGTTCTGGGGCAATTTGTGCAGAGTGATGTTAAGGGGATGAAATTGGGATCCAGAACTGAGAGGGGTTGTGAATGTGGTGCCCAAGATAAGCGGCCCAAATCTTTTTGTTTATTTTATTTTGGAACCACTTTCTCGTGTAAGGGGGATCACCGTCTCACATCAGTTTGGAAACGTCCGGTTTAATTTGAAAAATGGAGTCGCCTCGCCATTTTGATTTCCTCAAAACTTTGAAAAAAAGGATTTGGGTCCGGAGGTTAAGTTACCCTTTGGGAAGAACGGATCGTCGTTCACCCAAAGAGCCTTGCCGAAGCAAGTCTTCCAGGATTCGCTTCTCATACTTGCCTTAGTGTGTTCGTGTGTTGGATGTGTGTTTTTAAAAAGGAGGGAATGTTCCAAGTGATCTTCCGAACGTATAAACCATTAGTTGGTTATCGCTCGGGATTCCTTGGATTTTTATGTATTAGGGACTTTGGTCCCGTTCTCATCTTGGACTTATGATTATCATGATAATACCTAGGGTCACATGTGATCAAGATAGGGACACCGTTTTAGAGTCCAAGGATGAGACTCTTTAGAAAGGAATGACCTTTGCCTATCAATCCTACATCTTGAGACGATTTGGACTCTTCTCGGGACATTTATGCTCATCTCAAGTGATGATCGGAGATATGTGGCTAGGGTTCATCCTTTTCTAAAGGAGAATCCGTCTGTGGCATCTTTAAGTAGAAGAAATGATGTAAAGATAGGACCTTTACACCATCTCGTTCCAAGAGATGCTCCAAGTACAAAAGGGGGACTAGGGAATGCATGTTTAAACTAAAGATGACACTTTTAATGAAAAAGATGACATTTTAAGTTCAAAAGATGCTACTTGGTTGCAAAGGATGCTTCCTTGATGTAAAGAATAATATCTAATGCAAAGGATGCAACTTTGTATGTAAAAATGGTATTTCAAATGCAAAGGATGCTACTTTATGCATAAAGATGTCATTTTTGATGCAAAGGATGCTACTTTGTATGCGAATATGATATTTTAAGTGCATATTGATATGAGATTATAACTTGGAAAAGGTAAAAATCAGATTACAGCTGAAAAGATGAAGTCTCTGCATACTGGCCTGTTGTGTCGCGTGACACAGGACTTGCATGGCAAGTTGTGTCGCGTGACACAATTAGCCATTTGCAGAAACTCTTACCACTGAGATTTACAGACACATCAAGACAATAATATAGCCAAGTTGCATCACAAATGGATCTCAGAGAGCATGCATGTCAATAATGAACACTTTGAGAGGGCATGGATATGTGGGATGCACACTCTTCTCTAGTGTTTATGCAAAACTACGTCAAAATGATTCGATTACATTTAATGATATGCAAAACAACGATTAATCTATGAGATCTGAGATTTAAAATAAATATGCAATGATTAGATCTCAGCTATTACACCACATTTAAGGCCATTTAGTTGATTAAACTACATATGTTTAAAAGGGAGAGATAGAGAGCGTTACCCTTGAAGATCCACGACCCCTATATCAAGTTAGATATAGGAGCCTTCAAACATCAGCCTCTGGAGCTGATATCAAGCTTTGATTCGAGGAGAATCGTTGGTTCTATGTAGGTATATGAAATGGGGATTGGATTGATTGAATGGTGAGTGTATTGTGAGAATTAGTGTGTGTTTTAGGGGATATGTGAGGAGAGAGACCAGTGTCTGAGAGTATTTTGGCAGAGTGACGCCAAGGAGTGGAAAAAAGGCCCAAAAATGAGAGGTGCAGGCCTCTATTTATAGCTGCATGGGAGTGGCATGTTCTGTCGCACGGCTGAACAAGCCATAATCGTTTTCCTTCTAGAAACATGCAAGGTGACAGATTCTAGAATTTGTCATGGAAAGTTGTGTGGCACGGCTGAACAAGCCTTATCCATTTCCCTTCTAGAAACATTCAAGGTGGCAGATTTTAGAAGGCCCCTTTTCAGCGAGGTCCTGCATGGAATTTTGATTCCTAGCAGGTCCTTCCTCACTTGGAAAGCTTGGGAAAGTTCCCGAATTGCCCTTAAACTTTATAAAAGTTCGGGGAATCACCGGGAAATTTAATCGGAAGGCATGAGCCAGATTTGGGTACTTACAGAAGCCCCTCGGCAACGTCACTTGCAGGGCAAGTGGGGTTGTCGATAGAAAAGGATCCAATCTGGCTAATGCCGAGACGGATTGGGTGACCAAGGTGGTCGAGTGGCTGGACCTTTTGGAAGGCTACCTACGTATCCCGGAGGAATCAGGCCATGATCGTAGTTCAGAACTTTTACTGAAGCGAAATGTTATTCCTTCATTCGAGAATAACAGAGATTGCGAGGGAGCGAAATGTTATTCCTTCATTCGGGAATAACGGAGATCGCGAGATAGCGAAATGTTATTCCTTCATTCGGGAATAATGGAGATCGCGAGGGAGCGAAATGTTATTCCTTCATTCGGGAATAAAGGAGATCGCGAGATAGTGAAATGTTATTCCTTCATTCGGGAATAACGGAGATCGCGAGATAGCGAAATGTTATTCCTTCATTCGGGAATAACGGAGATCGCGAGATAGCGAAATGTTATTCCTTCATTCGGGAATAACGGAGATCGCGAGATAGCGAAATGTTATTCCTTCATTCGGGAATAACGGAGAATTTTGGATGGAGAATGGGAAAGACCCAATGGATTTTGTAAAGTAGTGGGAAGGACCCTAGGATTTTTCTAATTATTTGAGAGATGGAATTGAGAATGCTAGGGGCAAAATAATAAAATGAACCACAGGGGTAAATTTGTAAAATAGGCCACAGGTGTGATGATGTGTCGCCATTTCGCGGGAAAAAATTCGATTTTTCGCGTTTCTTTGAAAAAAACCAAATAAAACCCGGGAAAAAGAACGGAGTCGCCACGCCATTTTTGTTTTAAGGGCCAAAACTTTGAAAAATGCCCGAGATCAGAAATTTGGGTTCGGAGGTCATGTTACACGCCGGGAAGGACGTTAGTGTGCACCCGGAATGCCTCGTAAAACGAGTCTTCCAAGCTGAAAATCATTTGTGTGTGTGTGTGTGTGTGTGTTTTGGCCAAAATAATTTGAAACTCAGAAAAGTAAAAATTGGGATATCCTTTTAAGACTTTAAAATGATCCCATGATTTTTTGGAAGATTTTTGGATTGAGATTTGGTACTCAAAAGACCTTTTGAAGTTGAGAGCCACTTCTGCCAGAATGAAAAAGGCAGTGGACCTTTGATTTTGAAATGGATTCAAGGGTCTTAAAACTTCATAATATGGATAAACTCAGAGAATGAAAGTTGTTCCAGACACCTTAAATAAGATTTGTGCGAAGGAATTTTCCATTTTGGAGAAGATTTGAGGGGTCAAAACCTTCTGGAAACCTCAGATATGAGATCTGGATTCCCAGAAGCTGATGAACTAGCCTCTGAAAGAAAATTTGAAAAGAGGAGTTTTACTCACCCAAAAAATAAAGTAAAAATATGTATGGAAATATCTGGATGTTGGCTACAAAAAGTGTTTTGTAGTCAACACCAAATTCCACATTTATCTGTGTCCAAAAAATTAGACCATGGACTGAGGTCTGAGGAAATTGCTACTGGACAGCAACTTCTCAAGAAAGAAAATATGATTTTAAGGGGGGTTTTGCATCCATGCTTGTCCCCATTTCCCTAGGTTTTGGTTAGTGATCACTTGACATTTTAGTGGTGAATCAACTATACCAAACCATCCTTGGGGTACATTAGGACTAAGCACTTCATTTGCTTGGGAAGGGGAATTTTATCCTTTGAAAATGAGATTTGATGCTTGAAAATGGTTTTTAGGGTTTTGAAAATGCATTTGCAAGAAAACAAGAACACATTAAAGAGAATGTTGATCCTTGTAGAAGATCATCCATGGAGATGGACTTCCATGGTGATCTTCTTGGATCTTAAGACAAGAAGAAGAATGAACTACATTTTGTAGTTTGAAGATGCATGCATGGATGAGAGATTTAGGGTAAGAAGAGGGAGGTTATACCTATCTTCCTTGTATTTTGAGGCTTTGGATTGAATATATGAGTGTTTGAGGCTTGAATGTGTTTAGGGTTTGAATTTGAGAGTGAGTGTGAGTTGGGAAAGATTCAAGAGAAAATGGTGACAATTCAAGTGAATTCTCACCGTTTTCTCTCTATATTTCGCCGTAGGTTCAAGGCAAATTGTGTTGTTGCTCCTTATTTTTGTGACTGGAGGGCTCAATTTATAGCCCTCTGAATTTTACAAAGATGTCCGCGCGGATGGGATTGGTGGCGTGCACTGTTCATTAAATGCAGCTCCAGGCTTTGGACACAAGGAATATTTCTTTTGAAAATTCAAATTAACAAACGCTTTATGTTTCCAAACCATTTCTATTTTTGGTTTTCTTCCTTTGTTTTGCTTTTTAAGATTCTTTTTGAGGTTTAACCTTAAATAACAATGCCCATTTTACCCTCACTTTGTTAGAAATGTTAGGATTGTTAGGAATTGTTAGAAATGTTAAAACTTTCGTTAATTTTCTAACGAAAATACTAACAAGCTCAAATTGGAGCACTTACAAGAGCCCTCGGCGACGGTGCTTTCGAAGGAAGCGGGTCGTCGATAAGAGTAAGGCTCCATATTTGGCGGATGATCGAGTGATCGGGTGGCCGAACCTATTCAATAGGCTACCTACGTATCCCGAATGGGAATCAAGCTGCCGTAGTTCGGCCCGACCCCGGAGATGATGGCGTTTAGGTGCCTCGAACCCGATGAGCGAGTTCTCGCAATCTTGCCGGAGAGAAACTCACTGGGGTAAGAGATGACCATCTTCTGGGCGATGGCTATCCGCTCCGCCGGGGATAGGAATGACCATTTTCGGCCGATGGCTATCCGCTCTCGCTGGGATGATTGCGATTTATCGCTTTCCTAGTGATAGCGTCTTAGGTGCCTCGACCTTGAGATGGCGTTTTAGGTGCCTCGAACCTCGAGATGGCGTTTTAGGTGCCTCGAACCTCGAGATGGCGTTTAGGTGCCTCGAACCTCGAGATGGCGTTTTAGGTGCCTCGAACCTTGAAGATGGCTTTTTAGGTGCCTCTGAACCTTGATGATGATGGCTTTTAGGTGCCTCTGACCTTAATTTGAAATGGCCTTTCGTGGACTTCGTCCGCCGCCGAAGGATAGGGTGACCGCTTTGGTCGAGGGGCTGGACCTAATGATAGGCTACCTACGTATCCCTAGTGGGAATCAAGCCCTTTCGTAGTTCGAGATCTTCTCGAGATTTCGTTGGCTTTTGGGATTCCGTTAACTTTGTCAGATTTTGTTAGCCTTTGTCAGGGAAAATCGACGTATTCGTCCTGGGAAATCGATCTTACGTTTGACTCGCCGAGGATGATTTTGATGAAAGATACGAGATCTCGTTATCTTTCTCAGGGAGATCGGTCTTACGTTTGACTGCCGGAGGATGATTTTGATGAAAGATACGGGATCTCGTTATCTTTCTCGGGGAGATCGGTCTTACGTTTGACTGCCGGAGGATGATTTTGATGAAAGATACGAGATCTCGTTATCTTTCTCAAGGAGATCGGTCTTACGTTTGACTGCCGTTGAGGAAATTGATGAAAGATACGGGATCTCGTTATCTTTCTCAAGGAGATCGGTCTTACGTTTGACCGCCGTTGAGGAAATTGATGAAAGATACGGGATCTCGTTATCTTTCTCGGGAGATCGGTCTTACGTTTGACTGCCGAGGATGATTTTGATGAAAGATACGAGATCTCGTTATCTTTCTCAGGGAGGTCGGTCTTACGTTTGACTGCCGGAGGATGATTTTGATGAAAGATACGAGATCTCGTTATCTTTCTCAAGGAGATCGGTCTTACGTTTGACTGCCGGAGGATGATTTTGATGAAAGATACGGGATCTCGTTATCTTTCTCAGGGAGGTCGGACTTACGTTTGACTGCCGTTGAGGAAATTGATGAAAGATACGGGATCTCGTTATCTTTCTCAAGGAGATCGGTCTTACGTTTGAAAAGAGGGGATAATTTTGATGAAAGATACGGGATCTCGTTATCTTTCTCAAGGAGATCGGTCTTACGTTTGACTGCCGTTTGATGATTTTCTTGGCAAGGGGCTGACTTTGGTTAACTTTGGTTAACTCTGTCAAGTTGGGGACTAAACTGCAGAGTCCCAGATTTTTAAAGGGCAAAAGGGTCATTTTGACCCTGACAATCCTATCCGCGCGGAGAGGACTTGAAAGTCAGGGGGTAATAATGAGGGCCAACGCCCTTCTCCTTCCCCATTCAGTTTTTCTGAAATTACGAGAGCAGAGAGAGAGAAACTGCAAAAAAAACCGCCATTGTTGGGCAAAAAAGCTTCGAAATCTTCCGATTTTCTTCGATTTTCGAGCAATGGAACACGGGGAAGGTGCTTTTCAAGGCCAAGGACGTGGCCCGGTGGCGGAGAGACGATTGGAGCTCGTCCGGATGAGGAGGCACTATACTCTTTCGCAATCGATTGCGGAGGAGCCCTACCCCGATGCTTGGCAACATTGGGCTTCTGATCCGAGTCTCCGAACGGTATACTTCGAATCTTTTCATTCCCTTTGTTGATTTCTTGCTTGGTGATTTTTGAATTTTTTTTTTTTTGAAAATTAGAACGATTGATGTTCTTGGCTTTGAATCTTGATTTTGATGCTTTGCATGTTATGAGTATATGAGTAACCCAAAATGTGCATTTTGCTTGGAAAAAGAATTGGCATTTTTGCCATTTTTTTTTTGGTATCCAAAAATTATGGATGAAAATTGTGATTTTTTTTTTTGAAATTTGAATATTGATTTTTGATGATATGCATGTTGCAATGAATTTGTTGGTGTTCCAAAATGTGCATTTTGCTTGAGAAAAGAATTGGCATTTTGCCAACATGGGATGATGATATGAATGTATGATTTTTGATTGATTTTTTTTTTTTGAAAAGTGGGACGGATTTTTCCTCCCGTTGATTGAATGCATGTTATGTATGCATGTTATTTTATGAAAATGGGACGGAGTTTTTACTTCCGTAAGATGTAGGATTTTTTTTTTTTGAGATGATGAACGATATGCGTGCATGCATAGGAACTTTTTTTTTTTTTGAAAATGGGACGGAGTTTTTTACTTCCGTAGGAATGCATTTTTTTTTTGATGAATGCATTGGGATTTGCTGAAAGCTGTTCTTTTTTTTTTTGCGAGAAAAATGGGGTTATGCTCATTGTATGCTGTTATGCTGTCGAATTTTCTTTGAAATTTCATGATGCATATGTATGCTCTTTTTTTTTGTGCAAATGCAAATGCAATTTTTTTTTGACATTTTCTTCTTCTTTTTTTTTTTGCAGGGTGGAAACAACTACGTTACGGAGCAACTGAACAAGATGAAGACTCGAGGATCGGTGGAGTCTGTGGTTGACTTGTGGGACCGGCTTCCGAATGCGGGCCGAGGAGCTTTGCCGAGTCCGAGATGCATTGTTGTTGAGACCGGGCTTTGGGAGTTTGTTGAGTGCTTGAGGGACCGGTCAAGTTCCCTAAGAGCAAGGGCCTCGATGTTCGCTTTAGCGCAAAGACCGGTGGGATGCGACCCACACGTTTCACTTCTTTTGGGGCGAGGCTACGGTTACGCCTTCCGACTATGCCGCGATCACGGGTTTGTCCTTCAATGGACGCAAAGATTGAGTGGCGGGATCTGGCCATGCCGATGCCGATCTCGTTGTGCTCTTCTCGGGATTTTCCCCTATTCCCAAAAAGGGGATGGGGATGGAGTATGCGGTGGTCTACGGGAAGATTGTGGAGACCATTGTGAGTTACGAGGCCGGGAGGAGAGGATAGGCGCCGATCGCATTGCCGTGGCCTTCTTGTGGTTTGCTTTTTCGAGCACCCTCTTTGGGCATGCCGAGGGGACGGCAGCCTTTGCCTTGCCGAGGTCCTTGGAGGACATGGAGATGGCCGGAGATGTCTCCCGGGAGAGGCCGGGCCGGGCAGAGCTTTATTTTGCTCTTGATAGGTACAAATTCTAAGGCCGTGAGCTCCTTGTACCGCTTTGAGTTTGCCCCGGAGGTATAAGCTCTCTTTGCTTTCCCCTCCTTCTCTTTTTTTTTTTTTTGAGCACACACTTTTCTTTTGCACCGGATTGATTTGATTTTTACCTTCGCAGTATGGGCGTTGGAGTTTTTCCACGTCACGATGTGGCGGCACCGCGGAGTACGTCGGGGCGTATCCGGCCATGCATTCTTGGTCCAAGCATTCCCGAGAGAAGATAAGCTCCAGTGGGGCGTACGACTCTCGATACGCGGATTGCCTTCCTTTGACGGAGGCCGAGACGGATGAGAGGATGATATTCTATCCCCGGGATCGCTTCGAGGTGGCGCACCAAGGGCGCCGAGATTTGGACCGTGCAAATGGAGGATTCTCGAGAGGTCCGACTCCGCGATGCCTATTATCTCGGGAGAGAGGGTGACGCGCCAAAGATGGCGTGAACTCGCCTTTGAGGACACCGGTGGAGCCTCCCGCCGATATGATGCACCCGAGTGACAGATCTCGTGACTGGGATGACTACCGAGCCGGCCAAAGACTTCTCGGCATTTGTGGCGACCGAGCCGCACCCCGTATTTGTTTTGAGGAGGCCGAGGATGCCTCAAGTTCTGGATAGAGAGGGGCTTGGGATCCCGCGGTACCCTCGGACGGATTTTTCATATATCCAGATGGGGTCCGATTGAGGGTGCAGATCCCTCACTCGAGCGGCTTCCACGAGCTTTCCGGCCTCGTCCGGTATGAAGGTATGGCTTCACCTTTTCCCCTTCTCTTTTTTTTTTTTTTTTGCTTTTGTCTTTTCTTTTCTTTCCTCGTCATCATTTTTTTCGCTTCAACTGCTTTCGACGCTTTTGCTTTTGTGCAGCTTTTGGAGGTGGTCGTCGAGAAGCCGACGAAGCAAGTGATCGGAGCTAAGAGATTCATCAGAGGATGGTCGCCGGGGCTCCTCAGCTAGAGCGAGGCGACCACGGCCGGCGCCCGTCCGGGAGGCTTCCCTATTCGTTCGTAGACTTCTTCAGAGACTCCTCTGTCTCCTCTCATTGATCCCCGCGCGGTGCCGCCTTCGGATCACGTCATTCCTGGGATCCACACGGGCAGTGGACACGTTGGCTGCATGGTGGGTCGTCTTCGTACGTCCAGGAGTCCGACGCCTTCACCTTCGGATACGATTTTTTCGCAGATCTCGCTTGCCCTATCGTAGCGTGCCGGCTGGTCCCGACGAGCCTCTTTCTGGAGACGAGGACGATTCCGAGCCCGAGATTTTCAGTGGCTCCCGAGGAGGCAGGCCCGAGTCGCAAGAGGGGCCGGGGACAGACGTCGGGCGCTAGGGATTCTGATTGATTACCCCCGATTTTTTTTTTTTAGACTCGATTTTCCGAGATTTTGAGATTTATGACTGGATTGAGATTTGTACAATTTATGCACACATTCTTTTTTTTTTTGCTCTTTTCTCTTTTCTTTTTTTTTTTTGGGA
Source organism: Adenophora triphylla var. japonica (assembly GCA_022495995.1). Classification (NCBI taxonomy): domain Eukaryota; kingdom Viridiplantae; phylum Streptophyta; class Magnoliopsida; order Asterales; family Campanulaceae; genus Adenophora; species Adenophora triphylla. The sequence goes on from JAFEMH010000086.1 coordinate 544,247, forward strand.
TGTAATAATTTAGGATTATTGATGCCTACTTTTTTTTTATTTGATTTTTTTTTTTGCATACTCTTCTTTTTTTTGTACACTCCCTTTTTGGAATGTAATAATTTAGGATTTTATTTTTTTATGAATGCAATGTTGCATGAGCCTTGGTTTTTTTTTTTTGGCAAGGGTGTTTGGTATATGGACTGGTTTGGGGAGGTTTTTGCACAGGTTTCGAGCAACCGGGACGGAATATTCCTCTTTTGGTGTAGCAAACTTGACTCAAGGTGCAGATTTTTCGATAAATGACAATCATGTCCGCGCGGGGAGTCCCGCATCCGACATTGTCCTTTAATTTTGCTTCAGATCTGGTCTCACTTTATTTCAAATTCAAATATCCTCTTCAACCTCCAAATTCAAACAGCCATTTTCGGGAGAAAGAGAGAAAAACCATGGAAAACCTTAGAAAAGCTCCATCAAAATTGTCCCAAGAATCCCAAATGTCATTCTTCAACAAGTTCAAGGATTGGTCCCTGGAGATTATGCATGAGAGGAGGTCCTTCTTTGAAGAAAGGTATAAGGTGAAGTGCTTATGGTCTCTCAAGGAATTGATTCCGGATTATGAGCTTTTTGAGGGCTTCTTCCTCATTTTGGGACACTAGAAGGCATGTCTTTTGCCTTTCCTTCAACGAGATTGTTCCGACCGTGGAAGAATTTCGGGCCTTGCTTGGCGGTCCGGAGGTGGAAGAGATAGCGGTTCCTTTGCCCAGAGGGGCTTCTTTTGTTGACAGATTGTGCGTCCTCCTTCATCTTTCCCCGGAGGAAGCGCAAGGTATGATCCGTGGTCCCGATCATTTTGATATTTCTGGCCTTCCCGATAGGTTTAGGGGCCTAGGCTTGGTGGATGATGCCTATTGGGATGCCTTTGCACTTTGTATGTTTGGCACCCTGTTCATGGTCTATTCCTTTGGGATTTGCCATCGGTCTTTGGCCGGATGTTGTCGTTCACCGTCGCCCGGGCGTAGATGTCGTTCCTTTGATCCCGGGGGAGACTTTTCATGCTCTCGATAGACCGGCTACCGGGAAGCGGTATATGCACGGGGCAGCCCTGCCTCTTGACCCCGTGGCCGATGGAGCGCTTGGGGATTCTTCGGGAAACTCCCGACATGATCAAGCCTTCGACATTTGCCAGAGGGGGTTGCTGAGATTTTGATGATCGTGGCTCATGGGAGCGTTGGATGGCTGGTCTCCGTACGTAAGATATCGATGGTCGCTGCCTTGTTGGCGGGTGGAGACTCGCAGAGTGCTTCAGACGGGTCTCATGTGGTCATGCTTCCGGGCTTTCTCGCCCAGCCTTCTATATTCCGGCTTTAGTTCCGAGACAGCTTTGGCCTGGAGCAGTTCCTTTGGGGACTTTGATGATATAGCCACCAGGTGGTGGCTCCTGCTTTCTATGGATGATCCCTCGTTGTTTCCATTTCTTTCCCGAGCATGGAGGTATGATGCCTTTCCTCCTCGGGTTATTCTCAAAGGTCCAAGACCGGTGTTCCCGACCACTTGGTACCTGGATTGGTACGAGAGGCATCCGGGAGAGACTCAGTGGCTATTTTGAGACGGCGTGAGGCCATTGTGGGTGCGGAGGACCCGACTGCTTCGAGAGGAGGAGGGCCGAGGCGAGGGCCAACCCTCATGACAGAGCGGAGACGCCGTGACCGACTATGAGGCTTACGTCAAGAGACAGGAGAGGAGGGCTCCTATGCTACCGCCTAGGCTACAGGAGATGAGAGATGACGCTAGGGCTACTAAGGCCCCGGCAGAGGTTGGTTTGATAGATCCTGCTCCTATACCGCAGCTTGGTAGGAGGAAGACCGACATTTTTCCCGTTCGTAAAAGAAGACTCGAAGGGGGAAGAAGAGGGGAGAGGCCAAGACGAGTGGCTTGGAGTGACTCGAGTTTTCCGAGTATCCCTTTCTTGTCATGGCGTACACATTAGTTTGATTATGTATCTTAGTTTTCTTTAGCAGTTGCCGCTGTAGGAATGAATCGGGCTTAGACTCATCAAAAAGTTTTTAACTTGTAATGAATATTTGAATTGCTTCGTAGTTTTTCGAGACGCTTTCATGGTCCGATCGCTTGTATTGATGTCAAAGTATGACTTTTATTTGTGTTTTAGACCGAACCGTTTCCGCCGCCACGTTCCCTCATTTTGAGGAGCCTCAGTCTTCGTAGTTCAACCCGATGATTTTTTTTTTTTTTTTTTTTGTTTTTTTTTGTTTTTTTTTGTTTTTTTTTTTTTTTTTTTTTTTTTTTTTTTTTTTTTTTTTTTTGGTGCAACCCCGTTTTTTACCTAGGCCGCCCTTTTCGGGTTTTCAACCTAGTTGGGTATTACTCTTTTAGCACTCTTTTTTTTTTTTTTTTTTTTTTTTTTTTTTTTTTTACGCGTAGTATCTCGCGCAGCCTTGTCACCATTCACCGGGTGTACAAAGGGATTCCCGTCGAGGTCCGCAAGTTGCATGGCTCCTCCGAGAAGATCTTCCGGACGACATATGGCCCGACCCATACAGCTCCCATTTGCCGAGGGGGTTGATACGGACCGGGGCTTTTCTTTCAAAACGAGATCACCTTCTCGGATCTCCCGATGCTTTACTTTCTTGTCGAAGGCTCGCCATTCTTCCTTGGTAGGCTCGGATGTGTTCCATGGCCTTCAATCGGCGTTCATCTAGTAGGGCCAATTCATCATGGCGACTCGGGAGCCATTCGACCTCGTTGATCCGGCTTTCCAGCAGATACCTGAGCGAGGGTATTTCCAGCTCGATTGGGAGTACGGCTTCCATTCCGTATGTGAGGGCAAACGGTGTTTCCCGCTGCCGTTCGACCGATGTTCTCGTAGCCCCGAGTGCCAGGTGTAACTTCTGCCAATCTCTCGCCTCGGGACACCATTTTCCTGATGATATTTTCCGAGTCTTGTTTGTCGCTTCGACGGCTCCGTTGGTTTGGGGCCCGTAAGGAGATGACTTGTGACGGGTTATTCTCGAATTCTCGCCAAAGCCGTCGCATTCCCTTCGAAGTGGGATCCATTATCTCGAAATGATTTCTACTGCAACCCGTATCCGCATATGATGTTTTCTTTGATGAAGAGGGCAACTTTCTTTGAATTGAGGATTTTGTAGGACTTTGCAGAGCATCCTTTCCAATTCCTTCGAAGAAATCACCAATCTCGCGTCTCTTTAGGCTCTTCCGCAGCTCCTGCATTCACACTCGTCAAAATCTCTTCGGCACTTGGGCTCGATTTTCCTTTTTCCTGACAACCCGCTTAAAGATCCTCTTTTTTTTTGTTGTTTGATTTTTTTGTTGTTTAATGTGTCTCGCTTTCTTTATCTAATGAATTATTATTAAAAATTTTTTTTAATTAATTCATCATTAGTTAAAGTGGCAATCAAGGGATACTCGTAAAGGTTCGTCATTTCATTGAAAACGAAAGGGAATACAAACTTGCTGCACTCGTAGTCTTCAGCGTAAGGCCACCTGGACGACCCTAGAGACTCCGATCTTAACAAAGAGAGACTGGGAGGACTTGTCCTAGATTGACACAAAGGGACGGGGACCAATCCAAGCTTGGTGATCATTTCCTCCTTGGTCGCGGACGGGCCCGAGAGGTTTTCCCAATTTTTTAGCGGCTTTGCCTGGGTGGCCTCATGACTCTGAACTGTGGCCGTTTTTGTTTTCCTTTCTCAATTGCCGCTATCATCTCTTGGACCGAGCCGAGATCAATCAGTCCGGCACTGGACTTCTTCTTCGAACAATTGCCGCATAACTGCATCCATCCCAATCATCTCGAGGGAAATTCCGTGGCCTTAGCTTTTGGTACTGTCACATTCGAACCTGTGCTTCGGATCTTCCCCGGGCAATCGGGTTTGTGGTGGTAAGCTTCTCGAACCTGCTCCACTGTCGTCGCACGCCCGAAGGTATACTCACTCTTCATGGTAGTGGTAGCCCTGTGTATCTTGGGTAGGTCCAGAACATTCTACTGACCGGGTTAGCCTCGTTCCTCTAAACTTGTTGAGGCTATCCCGTAGCTTTAGCCATCCCGCCGTAGGAGCGGGCTCGTGATGTTTCCCGGTTGTGTGGGACCCTTTACAAAGTAGTCACCAAATTAGGACCGAAGGGGAGAGATTTAGGGTCGTCGACCGGGACCCTTCCCGTGGCAGCCTTCAAATCTTTTTCCTTTTGCAGTTGTCCACCGAGGAGGCCTCATATCCTGTGCCGTGGCGAGTATTCTCGTCCTTTCACCTCGATGAGTTTGTGAGTTCCTTGTTGGTGTTTCCCTGCACCGAGGCCAGTAGATAGCTCATTTTTCTCATCATTTTCAAGACCGGTGGGATTTTATCCCGAGTGACCGTCGATCTATGTTGCACACTTGGGCCTCGGGAGGCTCGACCGTGAAGCCCGTTAGCATAAGACCTTCCTCGTCATGTTTGATTTCCGTAATAGGTATTCCGCCCGTATCTCGTGCCCTCCAAAGTGACTAAATCTCCGTAAATGGTTGTCAAATCCCCATTCGAGACGAATTTCACACACCGGTGGAGGCTTCGAGGCGACCCTCGACTCCGGTGCAGCCAAGGTCTTCCCAATAAGGCATTAAAAGTGATTGGGATGTCAATAACCCGGAATTCCACAGTATCAATTTCTCGTCCAAACCAGAGGTCCAAGGTAGCAACTCCAAGGACCGCCGAGATGTTGAGTCGTAAGCTTGATCGCGAGGGAGGAAGGCTTCAAGTCTCGTAGTCTTGATATCAAGCAGTGCTCATGATCTTTGCCGGAGAATATTCATTCCGGACCCGTTATCAACCAGGACCCGAGGGAGGCGTCGTTCATCCAATTGACCGTGATGAAGAGAGGCTCGTTATGATCACCCAAATTGAGGGAGGTCGAGATCTCGTGAAAGTGATTATATTCCCGTAATGGATGTTTCCAATCAGCCGTACCACATCATCGGGAGTAGCATCAATAGGCACGAGAGTGCGAGCCAGCTTTCTTCCAACTTCGCCATGGGGATAGGACGAGGTGAGTAGAGACCAGAGGGAAATGTTGGCCTCGTGTTTGCTTCAACCGGGTGAGCACGGATCCTCTTTTTCGTGGTCCTGAGTTTCACTGCCTTAGCATAGGGGCGGCGATCTTCTTTCGGTGCTTGATCTCGCGGCCTTCTTATCTCGCCTTGGGATTTCCTTGGAAGATCTCGCCTGCATCGGGTCAACAGATTAACTTCCTCATCGGCCGTCTCTTGACCGGATTTCTTCAATGCCGCTAAGGTCAACTGGGAGCCCTTTTCGCTATTGGCCACCGGTTCCGACTGAGTCTAGCAACGGTGAGGGGCCGAGCCGCATCGGCTCCTTCCCCGGGCGGCCCTTATAACCGCTTCCCAAGTCACTGTGCTTGAGTCCTGGGTCAGTGTTGTTGCCCCTCGATGGCCCACAGAGCTGTGGCGTCCTCCGATTCACTCTCATGGCCGGCCTTGCTCATAGTTATCATGCAACAAGAGTCGCTATTGTCGGGACTCTTGCGGCTTTTCGATTTCATCCCCGGTATAGTGCAGCCATTCTGGTTCCTTTCTGTAATACTCAGAGTTGGAGATAATTATAGCGTTCTGTGTGGGAGGCGCATCCGGCATCATGCCGCTCTAGGACTTCTCCGAAAGCCGACATACATTCGGGAAGGTGACCTCTTCTTGGGTAACCCCGACAAGGAGTGTTACTTTGTTCGGGTGGATTTGATCTAACCATGGTTATTTTCTCATTTGGGCGGATGGGAGTTAATTTTCCTCTTTCGATCGTATCTTCGACTATCACCGGATCGACACCCGAAAACCCTTTCCCCAAAGCATGGTAGGCAAGGTTGAATTCTAAGACATCCACGTGCTCGCATCCATGAAACTTCATGGCCTTCATGTCCTCGGTCTCATATTCGTCTTCCGAAGTTTCTTCGTCGTCGCTTGTCACTGATAACCAACCATTGTGCCCGGCTCCCATGGGCTCATTTCCGCATGATTATTCCGCATTGTTTCCGGATCTGGGGCCTCGCTGACTCTTCACTCGTCATCATCATCATCATTGCCGTCATCTAATCTTCTTCCCATACTACCGGGATTTCAAGGAGAGGGAACGCCGATCAAACCCGTTGGGGAATATGGGTGCGTGCACCGCAAAATTGTCATATGCTCCCATTCCCTAAGTGGTAATTGTGACTCGCCTTCTCCTCCCGTAAACTGCGGGGAAGAGTGAGAGGGGGTGGCACGTATTTGACACTGTGTAGAATGTAGAAGGGTTCTTCCTCCTCTCGATTCTTCGCCACCGCCTTCGGGTCGTATTTGACTTCTCCAATAGCCGCCAGGAAGTGTACTAGCTCCGCATGCTCTTCGGCCTCTTTGCCGATAAGCCCCAAGACAGCGCCGCCGGAAGCTTTCTTGTCTAATTCTTCTCGATTGTTCTAACCATCTTGTGTAAATGGTCCTCTCATGTTTTGACCTAATGCCCCAAACTCTTCGGTATTGGCCTTCCCTTCATCCGAGAAATAGCGGGCCTCGTATTCTTGCAAGGAGTCTCGACATGAGACCAAGATGGGTTGATTCGTTCGATATCCTCAAGGCCGAGGGGAATCCGAATCTCAGATCCTCGACGAGGTTGGCCACGGTATTTGGGGACCTTCATCAAGCATCTTCCCGGGCATGCGAAGATTCTCCGCATTCAATCATATTCACCTCGATTATGGTTCCTCGGCAGGATTTTTGATCGTATTAGGCCCTTCGGGGCCTTCCAACTTTCCTTGCTCTATTAGCCCCCGGATTGCCTTTTTCGAGTAAAGCAGCTTGTCGGGCCGATGTCCGTGAGCTTGATGAAAAGCACAATACTTTGTAGTATCCACGGAGCATTCGGATTCCCGGGTTGGAAATTCTCCAAAGGCCGCAAAGAAGCCTTCTTTCACCAAATTCCCTAAAGATGTCATTCGTAGGCATTCCAAAGTTTTCGAGATTCATGACCCGTGGTCCGGGCTCTACCGGTTTTCTCGGGAGCAAAAGGAGTCGTGTTATTACATTCCCGTCCCGCATAGTTAATCATCTCTTTGCCTTTAGCAGAGCAAAGGGGCGTGTTTGCAGGAGGAGCCCGATATCCGTAGGCAGTGCAGCTGCTGTCGATTGTAGGCCTTTTCAAACTTAGCCGCAGAGTTAACCATGGCCCGTAAGTCCGAGTATGGGAAGTGACCGAGGGAGGCTCTCGATGTGGTTTCAAGCATGACCGGAAGATGTCCAGCTTGTTCCTCTTCTAAGGAGGGATGGCCATTTCACCGAAGTTTCGCATTCCACCGCTTGTAAAAGTCCCCAACATTCTCATCAGACGCCGCACCGTTGTTTGTAGGTCAACCCTATTTGTTTCCCATTCCAAGTTGGCCTTATATTTCTCTCGTGAAGGCATTGGTAATCTGGTCCCATGTAGCCCCGGCTTCGTGTTTCAAACGGAAGAACCACTTTAAGGCACTCGGACTTCAAGGATAGATCAAATAGTCACCTAACCGCTGATTGGTGCATCCTTCGCCTTCATCGCCAAGGTATATGTGTCCAAATGGGTTTTCGGGCATGCAGCCCCATCAAAGAGATCCAGATTAGGCATCACGAATTTGTGGGGCAGAGGAACAATGGAGTCCGGTCCGTAGGCCTAAGGCGTACTGCGCCGCCCGCCGATCCGCGCTTTCATTTCCTTGTGTTGTTCCATGAACCGTGCCGATGAGGGTCTTGTGGCGGAACCATGGCATTCAAGCTAGTGGCCGAGCTAGAGAGAGGAGCTACCACCGGAGGCAGACCGGTGGAGGGAACGGCCGATCCGGGACGTAGGTGAAAACTCCGTCCCGGGCCGAGTTACCCCGGGAGCATGAGTAGGAGCCTCGAGCAAAAGGATAGAACTCTTGCGGCTTGCCGTTGATTTTCAACCGGCAAAGTAGGTGGAGGCAGCCCCGATGTAGCCGGATAACTTGGATTTCCAGAGTGGGGCCCGTAAGTAGGCTTCGAGTGCGGGCCGTCGTCCCGATTGTTGAATTGCATGGCCGCTCGCGCGAAGGTGTGTAACCCGGGTACCGCGGTCCCGGTGATTCGGATGACACCGGATGGAGGCTTGGTAACCCATAGAAGTCTCGAGTGAGGAATGGATTTGTGTGAGGAGCAAATTTAACTAGTACTGCTCCGAGGAGGGGCTCCCGATCGTGGCCCGTAACCAAGTCAGCGGCATTCCGAACCGTGGCCGTTGCCGTGAAGGTCCTGATTGATCGGTTCCGAACCGAGGCGGGATCCCGATTAGCCGTGGCATTCCGAGATAGCCCCAACCATGAGAAGACATTCCGTACCGATTTTGCCCCCACCGATTTGTGCCGCTCTGGCCGCATGGATCCGGTGGTCTCGCGGTCGGGAGCCGGGCCGACCCGAAAATCGAGGAGCACGGGTTCTCGTAGTGGCACCATAGGAGGTGGGTGGCGGCATCCCGGTGTAGTCGTGGCGACCGAGAGTGGGGTTGGCATCCTCGTCTTCTTCCACGGTGAAGGTGCCATCTCGGATTGAGGCCGGCGGCCGCACCGTGACTCTTAATAGCCTCCATAAGGCCGTTTAGCCGTGCTTCCTGTCGTAACCTCATCTCGTTCTCGCTAACCGATTCCACCGTTGCTCGTCCGAGGGGTCCCGGAGGCGGAGTGACGTTATCCCCATCATTACCGGCCGATGCGTACATTCTCAAACCCGAGTCGGAACAAACGGCGAAGCCGATGACGCGCTGACTCTTCCCAACTAATCAAACGATGACCCGGTGCCCGAAACCAAGCTTTGTGTGGAGCCGCGGGGAAAGGACACGAAGGTTCGATGTCCGGGAATGGAAGGAGGGTAGGTGTTTGGGCTTTGGGCTCATGCAACATGCGATTATTTGTTCACGTTTACTTAAAACATGCTTTATTAACCTAATCGGTTGGAAAAGATTGCTCTTCTTTTTCGCAAACTACTCGATCCCGGATCGCCGGGCCCCGTCACTACGTCTATAAGCCCCTCGTATTCCACCCGTATTTCGACCTCCCAGGCGGATGCCCCGGCGAGGGTCCTATAGGGCAAGCGGGTCCCACCGACCGAAAGAAAACGATCCTAAAAGTCTCAAGGGTAATCGAGTCTTAACGAGCATTCGATGTAAATTACGGACAAAGCCGACGTCAAAAGTCAAGATCATGTCCGAGGGCTCGACGAAAAGCTCGGCATGATTTGACCGATAAGCGTCCACAATTGATCTTGACTTGTCGTCGCTAAGCCGTAATTAGGCATGGAATAATCATTAATCCTTGATGACTCGTCAATGCCGGGAGTCGTGTATAATTTGTGCGCCGTAGCCGAAGTCAAGGCGCCGGCCAATATCTTGGTCAAAGTCTCGCGGCGGAAAACCGGCAGTAACTTCGACCGACAGTGGTCCCCGAAAGATATTGAGTCGGTATGCCGACAAAGGCTTGAAAGGAAAGGTCTATACACGCATGTGGCATGACACGTACTGCACTAAAAACCAACCGGGTCTCTGACAAAGTGTGTCACGGACAAGTGCATGGTCGACACGAGGCTCCATGGGATGTTGGGTAGTCCCGTGCTCATCCGAGAGGCGTAATAAGACCAAACGGACCGCGACAAGGATTTCCCCGGTTAGGGACGTAGTGTGCGTGTACGGTCACGTGCGCGTAGTGTGCAAGCAGTCTATATTCTTTTTCTGAGTAAAATAGAAATTTTTTTTTATGTGTCTTAAAAATATGATGCATGATTTTTTTTTGGAAATTTTCTTTTTTGGAAAATCTTTTTTTTTTGAAAATTTTTTTTTGAAATTTAATGAACACATAAGCACGTAAGCACGAAAATTCCAACAGTTAGGGACATTATTTCCGACAGTCAAAATTTTGACTTTCTCCGAGGCGGCCAAAACAACATGAAAACTGTGCAAAAATCAACACACACACACAAATGATTTTCAAAGCCGGGACGGAAGCTTGACCCTCAAAAGCTCTTTTTTTTTTTAAAACAGTGATACCGGTACGTGGGATTGTTAAATCACAATTTATCCCCGACTCGTGTTAGGAGGCGATAACGGGAAGTTTAATGGTTTCCACCAATATACCAAATACCATTTTTTTTAGAAAAAGCTTAAAATCTTCCCCAGCGGAGTCGCCACTGTGATGATGTGTCGCCATTTCGCGGGAAAAAATTCGATTTTTCGCGTTTCTTTGAAAAAACCAAATAAAACCCGGGAAAAAGAACGGAGTCGCCACGCCATTTTTGTTTTAAGGGCCAAAACTTTGAAAAAAGCCCGAGATCAGAAATTTGGGTTCGGAGGTCATGTTACACGCCGGGAAGGACGTTAGTGTGCACCCGGAATGCCTCGTAAAACGAGTCTTCCAAGCTGAAAATCATTTGTGTGTGTGTGTGTGTGTGTTTTGGCCAAAATAATTTGAAACTCAGAAAAGTAAAAATTGGGATATCTTTTTAAGACTTTAAACTGATCCCATGATTTTTTGGAAGATTTTTGGATTGAGATTTGGTACTCAAAAGACCTTTTGAAGTTGAGAGCCACTTCTGCCAGAATGAAAAAGGCAGTGGACCTTTGATTTTGAAATGGATTCAAGGGTCTTAAAACTTCATAATCTGGATAAACTCAGAGAATGAAAGTTGTTCCAGACACCTTAAATAAGATTTGTGCGAAGGAATTTTCCATTTTGGAGAAGATTTGAGGGGTCAAAACCTTCTGGAAACCTCAGATATGAGATCTGGATTCCCAGAAGCTGATGAACTAGCCTCTGAAAGAAAATTTGAAAAGAGGAGTTTTACTCACCCAAAAAATAAAGTAAAAATATGTATGGAAAGATCTGGATGTTGGATACAAAAAGTGTTTTGTAGTCAACACCAAATTCCACATTTATCTGTGTCCAAAAATTAGACCATGGACTGAGGTCTGAGGAAATTGCTACTGGACAGCAACTTCTCAAGAAAGAAAATATGATTTTAAGGGGGGTTTTGCATCCATGCTTGTCCCCATTTCCCTAGGTTTTGGTTAGTGATCACTTGACATTTTAGTGGTGAATCAACTATACCAAACCATCCTTGGGGTACATTAGGACTAAGCACTTCATTTGCTTGGGAAGGGGAATTTTATCCTTTGAAAATGAGATTTGATGCTTGAAAATGGTTTTTAGGGTTTTGAAAATGCATTTGCAAGAAAACAAGAACACATTAAAGAGAATGTTGATCCTTGTAGAAGATCATCCATGGAGATGGACTTCCATGGTGATCTTCTTGGATCTTAAGACAAGAAGAAGAATGAACTACATTTTGTAGTTTGAAGATGCATGCATGGATGAGAGATTTAGGGTAAGAAGAGGGAGGTTATACCTATCTTCTTTGTATTTTGAGGATTTGGCTTGAATATTTGAGTGTTTGAGGCTTGAATGTGTTTAGGGTTTGAATTTGAGAGTGAGTGTGAGTTGGGAAATATTCAAGAGAAAATGGTGACAATTCAAGTGAATTCTCACTGTTTTCTCTCTATATTTCGCCGTAGGTTCGGGCAAATTGTGTTGTTTCTCCTTATTTTTGTGACTCGGAGGGCTCAATTTATAGCCCTCTCGGAAATGACAAAGATGTCCGCGCGGATGGGATTGGGGCGTGCACTGTTCATTAAATGCCGTCTGTGCTTTGGACAAGAGGAATATTTCTTTTGAAAATTCAAATTAACAAATTAGCTTTATGTTTCCACCATTTCTATTTTTGGTTTTCTTCCTTTGTTTTGCTTTTTAAGATTCTTTTTGAGGTTTAACCTTAAATAACAATGCCCATTTTACCCTCACTTTGTTAGAAATGTTAGGATTGTTAGGAATTGTTAGAAATGTTATAACTTTCGTTAATTTTCTAACGAAAATTCTAACAAGCTCAAATTGGAGCACTTACAGACTGCTTGGAATTTTAATTCCTAGCAGGTCCTTCCCCCCTTGGACAGTTTGAAAAAGTTCCAGAATTGCCCCTGAACTTTAGGAAAGTTCGGGGAATTGTCGGGAAACTTAACTGGAAGGCATGAGCCAGATTTGGGTACTTACAGAAGGCTTTCCAAAGGCCTCCCAAGGTTTTTCCCTCGAACGATTGTTCTAAGGGTTTCCCCGTTACATCCTTGCGTTCATCTTGCTTTGAGAACTATATTCCATTTGTGCCCAAACCTCCTTGAGTAGACAAATTTACTTGTCGAAATTTGTCCAAAACACTATGTATACCTCCATCGTCTTGCCGAGATGGTATTTGAACATCTTGTTCACCAGCCTTTGATAAGTTGCACTTGCATTTTTTAGTCCAAAGGGCATGGCAATATAACAATATATACCTTTGGGGGTTATGAAGGCGGTATCTTCCTGGTCCGAGGGCTCCATTTGGATTTTCTGATAGCCTGAAGAAGCGTCCATGAAAGTCAATACGTCATGGCCAGCTGTTTCATCTACTTGAGAATCAATGTGAGGCAACGGGAATGGATCTTTGGGGCATGCTCTGTTCAAGTCAGTAAAATCTACGCATACACGCCATTTCCCTTTTTTCTTTTCTACAACCACCACATTAGCGAGCCACCTAGGGTATTGCACTTCCCTGATCATCTTAGATTTTAGTAGCCTCTCAACTTTCTCTTTGATGATTTGATTCCGTTCTTGAGCAAATTTTCTCCTCTTTTGATGGACCGGCTTGATAGTAGGGTTGATATTCAACTTGTGAGTTATGATGCTCTTGTCTATTCCAGTCATATCCTCATGTTTCCAAGCGAAACATAGCCTTATATTCTTCAAAAAGTCGATCAATTCTTTCTCAATTTCAGGAGGTAAATCGGCTTCGACTAAGACGTTGGCTTCAGGGCTGGAGGCGTCTACAGGTATTTTTCTTACATCATATTCGGCAGCCTCCAAGATGTCCCTGACGCCCCTCTTTAATTGCTATGATGTACGGGAGGTGGAACACGCTTTCATATCCGTCTTGTAACATTCTTTGGCAGCTTGATGATCGCCTCTTACTCTGATCACGCCCCAAGGCATCGGCATTTTTGACGCACTGATGGTATGTTGATGGAACTGCCTTCATGCTATGGATCCAAAGTCATCCCAAGATTACACAAAACTTTTCCATAGAGTTTAGTCCTTCGACATAAACTGGCAGTCTGATTTCACCAATCGTTTGCTTTGTTTCCCCACTGAATCCTACTAAAACGGATGAGTTTTTCACGACTTTCGCTAGTGGGATTGACATTTCTTCTAAGGTACCTTTCATGATCAAGTTGACTGAGATCCCATTATCGATCAAGATACGCTTTACTTTGCAGTTGGCAATCTGCAAGGTAATAACCAACCTGTCATGATGAGGATCCTGGATGTTTTCTTTATAACCTTGATCAAAAATGATCTGCTGGCCCGGGTGTGTGCTTGGACATCGTGTTGGTAGTCCTGACTTATCTTCCTTGGAATCTTTGGCATGATGTTTTGCTGCGGAGTACGTAGTGCCACAGATGTCTGAACCGCCTGTGATAAAGTTGATCACCTTGGTTGCAGGAGGAGGTGAAGGTGGAATTTTAGCTATGGCTTCTTTCATCTCATTACATCCCTTCCTTTTTCCAATCAGATCTTTAAGAAGCCCTTTTGAAAGTAGGTGGCTGATCTCCTTTCTCAAGGCGGTGCAATTGTCAGTAGTGTGACCAAAATCTTCATGGTAAGCGCACCACTTAGATTTGTCTTTCCAAGATGAAGGTCTATCAGCTGCTTTAGGCCATCTTGCCTTGCTACTCAAGTTGTGCATCGCATATAGGAGTCCTGAAACATCAACAGAAAAACAATAGTCACTAATCTTTAGATAAGTTGTATCATCTTCATCATGATCTTCTTCTACAATATTAATTTTAGAAGAGTCAGCTTTAGAGTAGGGTTTCCCCCTATTGGATCGATGATGAGAGGAGTCCGCCTTTCTGTCAGGATTTTCTTATGTAGGTTTCTTCTTTGACGCCTTGCCATGAACCATCTCGTCATCTTCCAACCTGATGAAACGAACAGACCTCGTTCTAATTTCTTCCAAGCTCCTAGACGGGTACATGACTAAATCTTGGTAGAATGGTGTCTCTCTTTTCATGTCCATCCTGAAAGCTTCTGTTGTCGTTGACACATCAATATGAGGGATGCTCACGGCTTCCTTGTTGAACCTGAACACGTAATTTTTTAGAGTTTCATCAGGCTGCTGTACCACCCTGTAAAGGTCACTCGTTAGTTTCTCAAACACACGATTGCAAGAGAATTGATTAAGGAACATGTTAAGCAATTGAGAGTAAGAAGAGATAGAATTCATAGGTTGATTAGTCAGCCACATCAAGGTAGGACCGGATAAGGTGGACCCAAATCCTCTGCACAAACAAACTTCCTTAAGATGGGGAGGAATGCTAATGATGTCCATCTTCTCTTGGTACAGGGCTATATGCTCCGCAGGGTCCGTTGTGCCATCATATTGTTTCATGAGAGGTACTTGGAATATCTTAGGAATCTCCACCCCAGCTATGGCAGGAACAAAGCGTGAATCATGATGGCTGGTTGGAGATGCTTGGTTGAAGGGTAAGGTGACTCCTGGAACCTTCATGAGGATATCCTTGATCTGCTGCACTTCCCTTGCGAGGGTGTTATCTGCAACAGGGTTAGTGACAACAAATGGATTTAAAGGAGCACCAAACATATTAAAACTCCTTGTTTTCCCCATAGGAGGTAGGGTTGCAAAGGTAAAGCAGGTTGATAACGGAATTGATTCGGAGGTGACAGTGGTGCTTTCAGTCTGAACAGCGTTGGACATCGTGACATTGCCTTGCTCATTTATAGTGCTTGGTCCAGCACCTGGAAAAAGAGTTCTAGGCTACAAAGGTGAAACCTCAGGCATGTTGACCACAGGATCGTTGCGTCTTGAAGCTGACATCTCGTTTTGCAACCGGCCTATCGAATTGAATATCATCTCGTTGGTGTACTATTGCATTTCCATCTGATTCTTTAACTGCTGCATCATGTGTTGGGTTTTATGGGTCCATGCGCAGCGGAATTAAGCATCTAATAACACAAAACCCAAGCCCTAAGATCCGTTCTATACGATTAAATTGAATTCCTATGAGATAGAATTTACTAACCTTAATTGCTTTCCGGTCTTGAGCTATCGAACAATTTATCGGTGTGATTTTGAATCACAATCTTCGATCTTCAAAACCTTTTTCAATCTTCGGATTGGAACTCTAGGCCTTGATCGTCAAACGAGCGAAGACCCTCTATTGTTGTATCCACACGTAAGAATGAACCAAGAACCGTTCTTGTGAATTGCTAGATTCTTAAACTTTAGGAAGAATATTGAGAGAACTTTTGGTTATGATTTTCCTTGAGAAAATTCGACTAGCTTGATTAGGGTTTACAGACTTAATATTTATACTACATTAGTATAGGTATTAGTTTCCTAATCGTATTAAAAAAGTCTGTCAAACCGCCTTAGATATTGAGTGTCGCACGACTACAACCATCTAATGGCCTGTTTTGTCGCGCGCCAAAGCATGTCTCATCAGGAACTCTCAATCATTCTTCCTTTGGTTTAACCAATTCATTCTAGTTGTGTGTGACCCAATAGGATTATATTATGTTGGCAATGAGCTCGATCATATCGACCCTCATAAGACATTAGCGGACTCTAGCAAGCCATTATGTCTACCCAAATAATATAACGTAAGAGTTCACGTTTCCAATGGTACACTTCCATTTCTCCCTTTGTCTCACGATGTTATATTGAACACAAGTCATGGTCCACATCAACTTGTATTTATTCAATGCTTTCTCGATCTTGAGTATAATGAAAATCCAATCGCATTGGGGTGTGGCCACACGCTTTCATCATTATCACTCATCGAGGGGCCCAAGCAAAACATCTCTCTTTCGAGGGACAAATTCCATCTTGACTTATCATCCTTCCCATCATGATTCCGATCATGCCAAAGATAGCCTTTATAAACATCGTGTTAAGATATCGTTTGACTAAAATCAATCATGACTTTCATCATATGTAAGGTCATGATAATCTCAGGTCTAGGGACTAAATGAAGTGACCATATGAGATTTAATTATGACATTTTACCATTACATAAATCTCATACGGGTCAAGTCCAGTCACTTGTTCACTAACAAGTACCCATAATTTCAATGTGCATCTCTATGCATATAATCATCACATGATTATCCATTGACAATTATACTAATTATTCTCTTAATAATTAGGGACGGAGATTATTACAATAAATATGCAAAATATATAATAATCAAATAATAAACTTAAATGATAAAGACGATACATAACGGTTTTAAGTTAAACATAACTAAAGCCTAGGGCATTACACCAACAGTCTCCCACTTGCACTAGGCTCCATTTATGTATCGAATACTTATGGACTTAACATGACCATCATGCTTCTGCCTGTGCGAGGGTCTTTGTATGTGAATCCCTAATGTCATTATCAGTTGATACTTTGCATATTTTAACGTCTTCCCATTCTTTATGAATTCTTCGAAAAATGTCTAAGCGTGTGTTTGGATCACCGTTGTGATCTTGGTTCCATTGTTTGCACAAATGGCACCACAATTGTCACAACAAAAGTTTCACCAATTAGTGATACTTGGAACATTTCCAAAACACCAATGAACCTTTTTGATCCAAACTGCCTCTTTTAGCTACATCATATGTTACTAAAATTTGGCCATAGTCGTAGAATCGGTTACGATTTTCTGCTTGGAATTATTCCAACAAAAACCGTACCTCCAATAAGCATAAACACAAATCCTAATTGCGATTTTAAATTAACTTTGTCAATTTGGAAGTTAGAATCTATGTAACATTTACAACAAGATTATCTTCCAACCTTTCAAACACCAAGAACGTATCCTTAGTTCTTCTTAAGTACTTAAGGATCATCTTGATTGCCATCCAATGGTTCACATCAGGATCAGAATGGTATCGACTCATCATACTCAAAGCATATGAGACTTCAGGTCTAGCACAAGTCATGGCATACATGACAGATCCAAATGCCGAAGCATATAGAACTTCATTCATTCCCCTTTTGCTCATCAGTTGTCATAAGACAATGAGTATTGTTAAGAGAAATACCATGACCCATTGACAAGCTACTCTTCTTAGACTCTTCTAAGAACCTTGTCAATGTGAATACTTTGACTCAAACCAATTTATCCTTCTAGATCTATCTCTATAGATCTTGACGCCAAGGATGTAAGCGGCTTCACCCATATCTTTCATTGAGAAACCTTTCCTTGACCAAGACTTGACAGTCTTAAGTGTAGGAACTTCGTTTTTCCAATGAGTAAGATATCATTGTCATAAAACAATAGAAATAATACTATGCTCCCACTGAATTTCATGCATACACAAGATTCATTTTCGTACTTGATGAAATCAAACTCTTTGACCGATTCATCAAAATGAAGATTCCAATTCCTTGAAGCTTGCTTCAACCCATCTCATGGATCTTTGCAACATGCATACTTTATTAGAATTTCTCGGATCGACAAAACTTCGGGTTGTGTACTATACACATCCTTAATAATCTTTCCATTTAAAGAAAGTCGTTTGACATCCATTTGTCATGTCACATAGTCACAATATGTGATCATGTCAATTTAAATTCTAATAGATTTTGACATTGTAACTGGCGAAAAAGAGTTCCATCATAGTCAATACTATGAATTAGCCTAAATCCCTTTGCTACAATCCTTAGTCATAAAAGTATGCACCTTCCTATCCAAGTCGGTCTTGAAGACCTATTTGCACCCTTTAGTTTTTACACCTTCAGGTGGCCAAATCAAGTTCCAAACTTGATTGTTAAACATGGATTTTAATTCGGACTCCATGGTTCCTAACCATTTATCCAAATTAGGAGCGGACATCGCTTCTAGATAGGAAGTAGGATTGTCATTTTCAATGACTTCCACTTCATTACTTTCTGATACAAGAAATCAATATTTCTTGGGTTCGGATTGTAACCTATCAAGTCTACGATGGACTTGTGCACCTTGAACCGGTTCCACAACTCATTGTGAACTTGGTTCCGTCTCTACTCTTGGTTCCATATTATTTTCGGGTTCTTGAACTTCTTTCAAGATTAATTTTACTCCCACTAGATTCTTTATTGAGAAACTATTTCTCAAGAAACAAATCATATAGAGCAACAAACGTTTTGTTCTCTTTGCGATTGTAAGATTAATTTCCGAAAATAACATTGTCAGATTTGGTGCTAACTTATAAGAGACAAGTCTCTTTTCATAAGATTCGCAACCCCAAATTTTCATGAAAGACAAACTAAGTTTTCTTCCATGCCACATCTCATGTGGGGCCTTAGGAACCGATTTAGTAGGGACTCAATTCAGTGTAACCGCATTATTTCTAATGCATATTCTCAAAAGGAAATAGGAAATAGGAAAGTCTAATTGACACATCATCGAACGAACCATGTCTTACAAGGTTCAATTCCTCCTTTCAGACACACCATACAATGTGGTGTTCCAGATGGAGTCAACTCTAAAACGATTTCATAGTTTTGAGATGATTCTCAAACTCTTGGCTCAAAAATTTACCACCTCGATCTAATCGAAGTACTTAATAGTTTTACCAAGTTGTTTTGTACTTCATCTTGAAATGTTCGAAACATCTCAAACGCTTCACCTTTGGACTTCATCGGATAGACATAGTCATATCTAGATAAATCATCGGTGAATGTGATGAAACGCCAAAATCCTTCCCTAGCAATACTGCTTAATAGTCCACATACATCTTATGTATAATGACCAATAAGTCACTAGCCCTCCCACTACTTTAGTGTAGGGTGGTTTGGTCAATAATCCCAATAAACAAGATCCACATTCCTCAAATGATTTCAGAATCATATGAGTCTAAAAGTCCATGTTAATGGAGTTTAGATATATGTTTCTTATTTATCTGACCAAACCGGCAATGCCATATGAACGCGTTGTTCATATTGTTCGGTTTTAGATTTCCCATGTATATTATAGATATCTTCAATATTATTTTGTTTCTCATCTTCAAGGATATGAAGATCATTTAATGACATATGCAATACAATAAGGCATATCATTAAATAAATATAAAACTTCTTATTCTCAATAAGATAATTATATCCTTCATCATCCATATAAAAAACGAAAATAATACTTCTACTCAAATCTGGAACGTAGTCATACTTGTTCAAAACAATTACTACTTCACAAGGTAAAGTGACTTCATAAGTCCCTATGGTTAATGTAGCAATCTTGCTCCATTCCTACGCATAGGTTTAATTCACCTTCTTTGAGCAGCTTTCTATTCTTTATTCCTTGCACATTTAAACAAATGTGGGATCCAATCGGGTATCATATACCCAAGAACAAGAAGTCGAAAGTAAAATATCTATCATATAGATACTTGAAGTAGTAGCAATCATATTTCCCTTCTTCACCTTTTAGGCCTTCCTAATAAGCCTTGCAACTTTGCTTTCAATGACAATCTTATTGCAATGGTAGCAAAATGCATCCTTTTGAGACACTTTGGGTTTAGCCTCTTTGGCTTTGACAACTTTTGTCCTAGGTTTAGCAACCTTTGCTTTACCTACTTTATGTTTCCTTCATGAACCCCTTTCTTGTGTTAACCATTAACACACTTGCGGATTGCTCCTTTTGCATCTCATGCATTAAGAGCCTTCACCACAACATACATCTTTTGCCTAGTTCGCATTTGGAACATTTCCTTTTGCGTTGTGCTAGAACAAAAGTAACTTCCACGTGTTCAAGGTTCTTCATAAGAGCCTTCAACCATGGTGGCAAGTATAAGACAAGCAATACTATTAGAATCATCAACATGTTTCTAATGTTGCTCCTTATTTGTCCTTTGCAACATTTGCAGTGGGTTCAGTAGGAACGGATTCGTCAAGAACGTACACATTCACCTAAGAACCATTCTTTAGGCTTCTGATCCAATCAGAATAATCTGTATCGTTCTTTCCGAACTTTGTCCTTCATAAGGACGAATCGCAATTATCATTATGTAATGCTACTTCTACAACAAAATATACAAATTATATGAACACATATCAATATCAACACATTTATCATTTAAGAGCAAATAATGTTTTTACAAATACTCCCACTAAATCATACACCTTCCAATGCAAATAAGCATAATATAATTTAATGGGCTAAGATCCAACTTTAATTCAATCTCAAGTACGCTATGGCGCACCGCTCAAGATTAAAATTAATTAGGTAGAAAACATCAATCATATCGTATATGACTCTTAGATCTTTTATGAGATTTATTTAAGACATCATATGTCTAAGCATATTTTAATCTCATCTTATGCCTTGGGTCCAAAACCATTTTGATAACCCAATTAAGTTCATCCACTTTAAACGTATAGGAACCACCATTTCCTCATCTTGCTCGCAAACGAAATAGAATCAAAGCACCTTGCTATGGCAAGCCCACCCAAAACTATCCGAGTGGTCTCAAGTGTTTTAATCATGGATTGGCATAAAGAACTTAAAAGTTAAATGAAGGTTATTTAAAGCAGATTATAAGCATATCAACAAAGATAATCATAATGTACACCAGGTAAGTTCCCAAGAAAATAGGTGAGCCACAAGGACTGCTTAAGTACCAAATCTTCCTTCGACAGAACTCTCCTAGACATGCACAACTAGAGTACCAATTTGAATGCAACATAATCAATACTTTGTATACTGACTTGTTTCTCTTAAACAATCAGACTCGTAAACTGACTTGTTTCTCATAAACAATCAGAAAACTTCAGATTTTGCGTAAACTGACTTGTTCTCATAAACAATCAGAAAACCAAAATTTAATGTTTCAACTAAACATTTAACATATTATTATTCAATGTTTCAACTAAACATCTAATAAAATTCTAATCACATAAGAACACATAATTCATGCATCGCAACAATTAATAAAATCACATTTATATTAATTAAGCATGCATAATCTATGAATTAATCTAGCGTAGCCCTATAAATTAATTTCCAGAAATTTATAGCATCCAGATCAAAACATAAACAAATCAGATTGCAAACATATTCACAGATCAGCAGGATTATGAAACAAACTGATTCTGCCCAGATTGGGCTAGGTCTGTCGCACGACGGGGACTTTCAGAAGTCCAGTAATGTCGCACGACCTATCGAAGCCACCAGACAACCCATGACCAACTCTGTCGCGTGACAGAGACCAACTTTGTCGCGTGACACGAGTTACCAGTTTACAGATTTCCAGTTTTAATCAATTCTAATCATAAAGCAATTAAATCAATAAAACAACTCTTTTACAGATTCAATTCAGCACAATTGGAAAATGATTTTCACATTGTTTCACATAAATAATTAAAACTCTATCGCATACAAAATATGCAAAAACCATATAAACAATTTATATCAATTTTCTAGCATGTTAATTCAAACTTAACCATACGAACGGGACTCTGATATCACTGTTGGGTTTTATAGGTCCATGCGCAGCGGAATTAAGCATCTAATAACACAAAACCCAAGCCCTAAGATCCGTTATATACGATTAAATTGAATTCCTATGAGATAGAATTTACTAACCTTAATTGCTTTCCGGTCTTGAGCTATCGAACAATTTATCGGTGTGATTTTGAATCACAATCTTCGATCTTCAAAACCTTTTTCAATCTTCAGATTGGAACTCTAGGCCTTGATCGTCAAATGAGCAAAGACCCTCTATTTTTGTATCCACACGTAAGAATAAACCAAGAACCCTTCTTGTGAATTGCTAGATTCTTAAACTTTAGGAAGAATATTGAGAGAGCTTTTGGTTATGATTTTCCTTGAGAAAATTCGGCTAGCTTGATTAGGGTTTACAGACTTAATATTTATACTACATTAGTATAGGTATTAGTTTCCTAATCGTATTAGGAAAGTCTATCAAACCGCCTTAGACATTGAGTGTCGCACGACTACAACCATCCAATGGCCTGTTTTGTCGAGCGCCAAAGCATGTCTCATCAGGAACTCTCAATCATTCTTCCTTCATTTTAACCAATTCATTCTAGTTGTGTGTGACCCAATAGGATTATATTATGTTGGCAATGAGCTCGATCATATCGACCCTCATAAGACATAAGCGGACTCTAGCAAGCCATTATGTCTACCCAAATAATATAACGTAAGAGTTCACGTTTCCAATGGTACACTTCCATTTCTCCCTTTGTCTCACGATGTTATATTGAACACAAGTCATGGTCCATGTCAACTTGTATTTGTTCAATGCTTTCTCGATCT
Source organism: Adenophora triphylla var. japonica (assembly GCA_022495995.1). Lineage (NCBI taxonomy): Eukaryota > Viridiplantae > Streptophyta > Magnoliopsida > Asterales > Campanulaceae > Adenophora > Adenophora triphylla. The sequence continues at coordinate 566,672 of JAFEMH010000086.1, forward strand.
TGAGTATAATGAAAATTCAATCGCATTGGGGTGTGGCCACACGCTTTCATCATTATCACTCATCGAGGGGCCCAAGAAAAATATCTCTCTTTCGAGGGATAAATTCCATCTTGACTTATCATCCTTCCCATCATGAATCCGATCATGCCAAAAATAGCCTTTATAAATATCGTGTTAAGATATCGTTTGACTAAAATCAAACATGACTTTCATCATATGTAAGGTCATGATAATCTCAGGTCTAGTGACTAAATGAAGTGACCATATGAGATTTAATTATGACATTTGACCATGACATAAATCTCATACGGGTCAAGTCCAGTCACTTGTTCACTAACAAGTACCCATAATTTCAATGTGCATCTCTATGCATATAATCATCACATGATTATCCATTGACAATTATACTAATTATTCTCTTAATAATTAGGGATGAAGATTATTACAATAAATATGCAAAATATATAATAATCAAATAATAAACTTAAACGATAAAGACGATACATAACGGTTTTAAGTTAAACATAACTAAAGCCTAGGGCATTACACCAACATCATGGTGGTCATATTGGTTATAACTCCCATTGATATTCCAGGCAGCGTCATGGATGAAGAATCTCCCAAGTTGAGTCGTTGGTTTTGAGATGTAACAGCGCTAGATCCGATAGGTGTATGGACGTTAGACTTCATGGGCAAGCTTGACATGTTAGTTCTTGCCCCTGTCGTGATGATGGGTGTAGACATTGCAGAAGTAGGATTGCTTATCTTGATTGGAATCTAAAAAACCAAAGTTCCCACAGACGGCGCCAAATTGTTTTGGACAAATTTCAACAAGAAAATTTGTCTTCAAGGGATTACGGGCACAAATGGAATATAATTAACAAACCAAGATGGACACAAGGATGTAACGAGGAAAACCTTTGAACAACCGTTCGCCGAAAAAAACCTCGGGAGGCTTTAGAAAAAGCCTACCTTAACCCAAAAAATAATGTTATTGAGCTTAGTAGTTTTAGAATACAAAGTGCAGTATGAGCGTAAAGTAGAGTGTGTAACGTGTGTACATGTGCATTTTAGATGGCTTATATACTTGAAGAGAAAATTTAAATAACAAATTAAATGCGATCCCTATTCTTCCGCCTAGAATCACGCCAACCGTTGATATTTCGCAGTCGTTACTCCTTGGTTGATAATATGGTTGTTATGGCATCATTTGACTGAGTCTTAAACGGTCATGAGGGTAGATTACTTATACATAACTTTGTTCCTGAAAAATAGAGAAATATACAACAGATAATTCAAGGCGTTAGTTCAAGATATAAATCAAGACGTTACCTCAAGGTGGATGATCAAGACGTAGAACATGTTGAGTGAATTTTTTGGGGAGAAACAATTAGTAAAATGATTACATTTATAAAGTTGAAAATATTATGGTCAAATTGATTACGCCTAAATAGGACGATGGTCAAAAAAATGGTTGATTTTGTACTAAATAATTTGAGTTGATCTCGTAAAAAAACAGTTTTTTTTAAAGCAATAGGAAAAACGGGTTTTATATCAAGTGCATTTTTAGAAGAAAAATTAATGTCGACTGCTTTTGTGATTGACTATATAAGTTTGCTCCAAAAAACAGAAGGCATCCTCCAACTTGGAAGTTGTCGTCTTCTATTAAAAGCAATTAAATCAGATGCCAAATTACAGCGAATTCGGATCTCAATTCAAGCCAAATTCCCAATGAAGGCAGCAGTGTGGCACGTTTCTTTTCTTTCCTTTTTTTTTTCTGGTTTTACTATCTAGGTGAACCATACTTATCCTCGGGCAAAGACTGATCCTTCTTAGACTATAAAAGTGGAGGCTGCACTTTGAAAGAGTGAGATTTTAGGAAATAATTTGTTTTCTATTTCGAATCAATATGGTATATTTGGTAAGTTGATTTTGGGACTTTCATGAAAAGATTTATATTGTCCTATTATGAAAAGGACTTTGTTAATATTGTAAATATTTTTTATTTATGTACATATACTTATATTATGACTAACCTACTAACAAAATATCTTTCCTTGTAAGTGTGCTTTATGTTTTCTTGTAGAAATTGGAAAACTCACATATGGAAGGTGTTGGATTCGTGAAGATCTTCTTAAGGTGCATATAAATACAAGAGATCAGCACAAAGAGAAGACATGGCTTTGGAGTAAATTTGAAAGACAATACACAGTTGTTATTCACGTTTTCATATTGTCAATTTAGGTTGTGAGTGAAGGTTATGTCTTACATCCGAACTCACATCTAGGTTTTTATCAAGTTCATTGTTTTACTTCTGATTAGAATAGGATCTACTTGGGAAAGGAGACTGTTCTTGTCGTAGAAGGTGATTAGAACTTGTTTAGTATTTTAGTATTTTAATTTTCACTAATTCGTGTTTTGTAAACAAAACAGTTTTTAATAGTGAAAAGTTTTTTGGCGTAAGCCTTGTTTGCTGGAATCAAAACCAGTAAACTTTATAATTCTTGTGTTTTACTTTTTATTCCGCTGCTTTATTTGTGGATGTGTGGACAGTTGTATGTCACATCTGTACTCACATTCGTGATCTGTTGAGTTGACTAGGTTTCCTAGCCACACGAAACTTTCAATTGGTATCAGAGCCAACTCTCGAAATATTACTGAGTGTTGATCCAGAAAGTGTAGTCATAATGAAATGCCAAAATCTTCAAAATAGGCCTCCAGTCTTGGATGCCACAAATTATTCTCTTTGGAAGTCTAAAATGTGTAATTACATTAAAAGCATTGATAAAAGGGCTTGGATGTGTATTCTTGTGGCCTGGCAACCTCCTACTGTGGAGAAAATGACTGAATCTAGTGTTGGTGAATCTGTTTTTGAGAGAAAGCCTGAAGAAAGGTGGACTCTTGATGAAATACATGCTGCTAATTATAATTCGAAAGCAATGGATGCTATTTCTAGCCATGTTTCTGGAAATATGTACAAACTCATCACTAATGAAAGTATTGCAAAGAATGCTTGGGATATCTTACAGATGCAATGTGAGGGAATTCCAAGTGTAAAGGCTACTAGACTTAGGATTTTAATGGATAAGTTTGAAATACTTAGAATGGAAGAGACAGAGGACATAGAATGAAATTAATGAAATACTAGTCTGGGAGAATCAATCTCTAATGCCAGACTTGTGAGTAAGATTTTGAGAACCTTACCTGAAAGGTTCAATATAAAAGTGGTTTTTATAGAGGAAACTAATGACACCAACACAGTAGGTTTAGATAAAATTGTGGGAATTTTGACTGTGTTTGAGCTGAATCTTGAAGCTCAGAAAAAGACCAAGTCCATAAGCCTTGCCCTTAAAAGTGCTGTTGCCGTTCCAATAGAGCTTGTGGAACTATCCTCTGAAATTGACAAGTCTAATCTTGAGGAAGAGGATGTGACACTTATCTCAAAAAAAATCAGTTCTATGTTGAAATACAAGAGAAAGAGTAAGTTCCCCAATAGGCCTGCTCCCAGTGCTGCTGAAAGACCAAAAACTAGCACTGAGAATGGGTTCAAAAGACCAAACCTTGAGAATAAATAATCCTCTGATTTTGTGCAATGTAGGGCATGTCTTGGCTTTGGTCACTATGTCAATGAGTGTGCTAACACACTCAAAAAGAAAGGGATGAGCTTAACTGCTTTCCTAAGTGATAGTGAGGATGAAGAGGAAGTTGCTAACATATCCATGATAAACTGTCTGTCTGTGTTCAATGCTAATTTTGCAGGAATTGAAGAAAGAGCTCCTGAGGAAGATGTAGATGTGGCCTCAAATGTGGACACATCCTCAGACACATCTGAATATTCATCTGTTCTAACTCTAAACTGTTTCTCTGTAAAAGGAGATTCTGATGATGAGGATAGGGACATTCCCTATTAGGAACTCTTTGCAACATACAAAGAACTGCATGCTGATTGGTTGAAGAGGATGGACAAAATTGAGGTACTTGCTAAAGTAAATAAGTCTCTTTCTGATAAATTAGCTGTTTGTAAAGATGAAAAAATTAGACTTTCAAAAGAAAATGATGATCAAAAAGATACCATAGCCAAACTTGAAGTTCTAGTGACCAAGAAAGAAGTTGAGCTTGAAAAATTCAAAAATGAGTGTGAGAAAGCTGAAAGTACATTAACTAGATTGAATACTAGTAAAATGAAACTTGATGAAGCTATTGCTCTTGGTCAAACTGAAAAAATTGGTATTGGGTTTGAAAAACCAAAATTTGTGAAGGAGGGATATGAGGCTTCAACTTCAAAAACTGTGAAAAACCAATTTTGAGTGAAAAAAGGCCAAGGAGAAGGCACTACATCTGTCACTATTGCCTTGCTCCTGATCACATTAGACCCTTCTGTTACAAGTTAAAAGCTGATAAAAAGATTGGTTATGTTAATCAGTCTCAGATGTGTAAGAAGATGTATACACATCCGAACACACATCCAAGTAATCTGAGACCTCTGCACCACAAAAAGAAATCTGAAACTAAGTGGGTGGCTAAACCAAGTGCTACCTGCAATGTTGTTTACTCTTTCCTCAAGAGTAGTGTCTCTCGTTCTTGATATTTTTATAGTGGGTGCTCTAGGCACATGACTGGGAACCAAGCTGTTCTAATAGACTATGAGTTAATCTTTGGGGGAAAGGTGAATTTTGGTGGTGGTGCTCAAGGCAAAATTATTGGGAAAGGAACCCTAGATGTTAAGGGACTCCCAAAATTGCACAATGTGTACCATGTGGAAGGCTTGAAAGCCAACCTAATTAGCATCAGTCAGCTATGTGATGATGACCTCTATGTGAAATTTGATAAACACTTGTGTGAAGTATTTGATAGAGATAATAAGTGTGTGTTTACTGGTCCTAGGTCTGCTGATAATTGTTAACAATTTGGTGACAATCTTTCTTGCCTAAGCTCCAAAGCTAATGATGTCAATCTGTGGCACCAAAAACTAGAGCATGCTAGCAACAGAAAACTGGAAGAACTTCAAAGGTTTGAAGCTGTAAAGGACCTCCCTAAGCTGAACTTCAAGAACACTGATATTTGTGGTTCATGTCAAAAGGAAAAACAAACAAAAGCCTCACACAAAAAGATCCAACAGTGCTCCACATCTAGGTGTTTGGAGTTGATACATACTGACTTGATGGGACCCATAGAAGTAGAAAAGTTTGGTAGGAAAAAATATGCTTTTGTGTGTGTTGATGACTATTCTAGGTACACATGGGTGGTGTTCTTAAGGGAAAAATCTGAGACTATAGAAGAGTTCAAAAACTGGTATAAAAGAGTTAGGAATTTTTATGGTCTAAAGGTTGTGAGGATTAGATCTGACCATGGCACTGAATATGAGAACTCAACGTTTACTGCCTTCTGTAACTCCAAGGGAATCACTCATGAATTTTCAGCACCCGTCACTCCACAATAAAATGGAATTACAGAAAGAAAGAATAGAACCCTGCAAAAAATGGCTAGGGTTATGTTAAGTTCTAAAAATCTGTCCAAGAAATTTTGGGCAGAAGTTTTGAATACTGCCTGACACATTGGCATTAGAGTGTTCCTCAAAATTGGAAGCACTGTGACACCATATCAAATCCTTCTTGACAAGAAACCCACATTAAAGTACTTTCATGTGTTTGGATGTATATGATACATCCTTAATGATAGGGAATACTTGTCCAAATTTGATATGGTGTCACAGTGCTTCCAATTCTGAGGAACACTTTATGCTACATCCTTAATGATATGGAATACTTGTCCAAATTTGATTCCAAGAGTGATAAAGCAATATTCATAGGATATTCCACTAATAGTAGAGCTTATAGAGTTTTTAATCTGAAAATAAAAACCATTATGGAATTTGCTAATGTTGTTTTTGATGACTCACTTGATCTTAACCTCAAGACTACTGGGGATGATGTTTCAGGTTGCTTACTGGACTGGAAAAATACAGAAACAGGTACTGTGGAACAAACAGATGCTTCCAGAACTGAAACAAATAATGAGGCAGTAAAGGATGTGACCAAGGATGTGAACACATCTGCATCCACATCTGAACCCACATCTGTCCCCATATCCTCCCAAACTCCTGAACCTGAGGAGAGTTCCTCTGAATCTGATAGGTATGAAGCTCCAGAAGGTAATACAGATGGATGTATGGATAGATTAAGGGACATTCCCTCTAAAATCCAGAAAAATCACCCCACTTCACAAGTTGTGGGAGATGTGCATGATCAAATGAGAACAAGGCAGAAAGATAATGTAAACTATAGGAAGCTGGCTGGATTGTGGAGTTTCTCCTCAGCATACTCCCATGTAAGTTTTTGCTGTTTTGTTTCAAAGATTGAACCTAAGAACATTACTGAAGCATTGAAAGATGCTGACTGGATTCTTGTCATGCAAGAAGAGTTGAATCAATTCGAAAAGAATGATGTTTGGACCCTTGTCCCTAGGCCCTCTCATGGAAATGTCATAGAAACCAAATGGATTTTCAAAAATAAAACTGATGAGAAGGGAGTAATTACTAGTAATAAGGCTAGGCTAGTTGCTCAAGGTTATACCCAAATTGAAGGAATTGATTTTGAGGAAACCTTTGCTCATGTTGTAAGAATTGAGTCCATTAGACTTTTGTTGGCAATTGCTTGCTACCTCAAGCTTACTCTTCATCAAATGAATGTTAAGAGTGCCTTTTTGAATGGGGTATTGAATGAAGAAGCCCATGTAGAACAACCTAAAGGTTTTGAGGACTCCAAGTTTCCTAACCATGTTTACAAACTGAAGAAAGCTCTGTATGGGCTGAAACAGGCTCCTAGAGCTTGGTATGGTAGGTTGACTGACAATTTGCTCCACCTAGAATTCAAGAGAGGTGAGGTGGATAAAACCTTGTTTGTAAGGAAAAATAAAAAGGAGATTCTTGTGGCTCAAATCTATGTGGATGATATTGTGTTTGGATCCAATTCTGATTCTATGCTAACTGCCTTTGTGGAAAGCATGACCTCCACATTTGAGATGAGTATGGTAGGAGAGTTGAACTATTTTTTAGGCCTACAGATAAAACAATTTAAAGAAGGCATGTTCATCTCTCAGTCCAAATATGCTAAGAATCTTTTGAAGAAGTTTGATCTTGAACACTCCTCACATCTCAAAACACCAATGGAATCTTCCCAAAAGCTCAGTCATGACTCAGATGGTGAGAGTGTTGACCAAACCTTGTACAGAAGCATGATAGGCAGTCTGATGTATCTCACAGCAAGTCAACCAGACATTATGTATAGTGTGTGTCTCTGTGCTAGATATCAAGCTAACCCAAAGGTTTTCCATCTTAAAGCCTTGAAAAGGATAATCAGATATGTAAATGGGACTTTAAACCTAGGGTTGCACTACTCTAAGGAGACAAACACTAATTTGGTGGGCTATACTGACTAAGATTGGGCTGGCAATCGTAATGATAGGAAGAGTACTACAGGTGGATGCTTTTATCTAGGGAACAAACTTGTATCTTGGTACAGTAGAAAGCAGAATTGTGTGTCCTTATCCACTGCAGAGACTGAATATGTAGCCCTTGGAAGTTGCTGCACACAACTGCTGAGGATGAACCAAATGCTGAAAGACTATGGATTGAATAGCAAAATCTTGACTGTTTTTTCTGATAACAAAAGTGCCTTAGACATATTTAAAAATCCTGTCCAACATTCTAGAACAAAACACATTGATATTAGACACCATTTCATTAGGGATCTTGTAGAACAAAAAACTGTGTGTCTGAAATTTGTTGAGACTGAAAATCAATTGGCTGATATATTTACAAATGCATTAGATTTGGAGAGATTTTCCTCCTTGAGAAAGTCTCTTGGCTTGTATGATATTTAAGGTTGTGAGCACAAATATGCTCACATCAACTAACACAGATGTATATTTATCTAACGAAAAAAATATCATGCATCTGCACGAAATATCTCAGTGTGGTCACTTGTGAGTTTACATCTTTGACATTTTCTGATCACCTAATTGTGGACATTTCTTGTTCATGTTGTCTTTTGATAACTTGATATAGTCTTCTTAGATATCTCACATTGGGTGCTTTAAATCAATGAGAAACAGCTGATTCACCCATTTGTATGAAGCCAAACCATTGTGATCAAGTGATTCTCAAGAGAAAGATTGAAATCAAACTTGAAAAGATCATTGGGAAAAAGGGCTATCTTTAGGAAATAAGAAAAGTGAAAGCTACGCAAAATGTAAAATATCCACAATAAAAAATGGGTGGATACATCCTAGTAGCTGTGCAGATTAGATTATTGCTCATTGACTTTTTGTGATCTAAATGTGTCCCCAAATGTGACTCACATCCTATGCCACATCTGTAAACTGAGATTTTTTCTTTCACCTGTGTGTTGCATCATGCTAGACATACTGCATATTAGGTCATATAGAACCTTGTTGGACATGGTTCGTTCAATGATGAGTCAAGTTGAGCTTCCTTTATCCTTTTGGGGACATGCACTAGAAACTGCTGCTTTCACTATAAACAGAGTTCCTATCAAATCAGTTCAAAAGACCCCATATGAGATGTGACATGAAAGAAAACCCAGTTTGTCTTTCATGAAGATTTGGGGTTGCGATGCATATGTCAAGAAGTTAACTTCTGACAAGCTAACACCTAAGTCTGATAAATGTGTTTTCGTGGGTTATCCTAAGGAAACTAAAGGATACTATTTCTACAACCAAAACGAGAATAAAGTGTTTGTTGCTCGAAATGGTACCTTCTTAGAAAAGGAGTTTCTTCACAAAGGAACCAGTGGGAGTAAAATAGATCTCAAAGAAGTTCGAGAACTCGAAAATGACATTGAACCAATGGTAGAAACTGAAACAAATTCACAAGAAGTTGTGAAACCGGTTCAAGATGCACAAGTCCTTCGCAGAAGTGGTAGGTCACGATCCGAACCTGAGAGATATGGATTTCTTGTTACGGAAAGTGATGAAGTGGAGTTAATAGAAAATGATGAACCTACTTGCTATCAAGAAGCGATGTCTTCTCCTGATTCGGAAAAATGGCAAGAGGCCATGAAGTCCGAATTACAATCCATGGCTAATAATCAAGTTTGGAACTTGATTGATCCACCCGAAGGTGTAAAAACCATAGGGTGCAAATGGGTCTTCAAGAAAAAGACCGACATGGATGGGAAGGTGCACACCTATAAAGCTAGGCTTGTAGCTAAGGAATATAGGCAGATTCATGGTATCGACTATGATGAAACCTTTTCGCCTGTAGCTATGCTCAAGTCTATTAGAATTTTAATTGCCATAGCCGCATATTATGACTATGAGATATGTCAAAAGGATGTCAAGACAGCTTTCCTAAATAGAAAGTTACTTGAGGATGTATACATGATACAACCTGAAGGTTTTGTCAGTCCAGAAAATTCTAATAAGGTGTGTAAGTTGCAGAGATCCATCTATGGATTGAAGCAAGCTTCTAGGAGTTGGAATCTACCTTTTGACGAAGCAATCAAAGAGTTTGGCTTTATCAAGAACGAAGAAGAACCTTGTGTATACAAGAAAATTAGTGGGAGCGTAGCACTATTTCTAGTGTTGTATGTCGATGATATCTTACTCATTGAAAATGACATTCCTGCACTACAGACTGTCAAGTCTTGGTTGGAAAAGTGTTTTTCAATGAAAGATATGGGCGAAGCCGCATATATCCTTGGTATCAAGATCTATAGAGATAGATCTAAAAGGATGATTGGTTTAAGTCAAAGTACTTACATTGACAAGGTTCTTAGAAGATTCCAAATGGAAAATTCTAAAAGAGGAAACCTGTCAATGTTGCATGGTGTATCTCTTAGCAAGACTCAAAGTCCTAAGACTAATGATGAGCGAAAGAGAATAAATGGTATTCCATATGCTTCGGCAATTGGGTCTATCATGTATGCTATGTTATGTACTAGACCCGATGTCTCGTGTGCTCTAAGCATGACGAGTAGGTACCAATCGGATCTCGGCGAACCACATTGGATAGCAGTCAAGAATATCATCAAGTACTTATGAAGAACTAAGGATGTATTCTTGGTCTTTGGAGGAATGGAATAAGATCTTGTTGTAAGAGGTTACACAGATGCTAGCTTCCAAACCGACAAAGATGATTATAGATCGCATACAGGATTTTTGTTTACGCTGAATGGAGGCACTGTCAGTTGGAAAAGTTCCAAGCAAAGTACCGTCGCTGATTCTACAACCGAAGCTGAGTACATTGCAGCATCTGATGTAGCTAAGGAAGCTGTTTGGATCAAAAAGTTCATTAGTGATTTGGAAGTCGTTCCAAGCATCAATGATCCTATTGAACTTTATTGTGACAATAATGGTGCCATTGCACAAGCAAAGGAACCAAGGTCACATCAGAGATCCAAACACATACTTCGACGTTTCCACATTATCCGAGAGATATGCGAAAGGGAAGACGTAAAGATATGCAGAGTAGACACTGATGACAACGTGGCGGACCCATTAACTAAGGCTCTCCCGCAAGCTAAGCATGATGTTCATGTTAGGTCCATGGGTATTCGATACATGGGAGATTGGGCCTAGTGCAAGTGGGAGACTGTTAGTGTTATGCCCTAGGCCTATAGTTGATAGACTTATATGTTGACATTATTTATTATTATATGAAAAGTTTATTATTTGATTATTATATGTTTTGCATATTTATTTGTAATAATTTTTGTCCCTAATTATTAAGTGAATAATTAGTATAAATATTAATGGATAATCATATGATGATTATATGCATAGAGATGCACATTAAATTTATGGGTACTTGTTAGAGAACAAGTGACTGGACTTGACCCGTATGAGATTTATGTCATGGTCAAATGTTATAATTAAATCTCATATGGTCACTTCATTTAGTCCCTAGACCTGAGATTATCATGACCTTACATATGATGAAAGTTATGTTTGATTTTAATCAAACGATATCTTAACACGATATTTATAAAGGCTATCTTTGGCATGATCGAATTCATGATGGGAAGGATGATAAGTCAAGATGGAATTTGTCCCTCGAAAGAGAGATGTTTTGCTTGGGCCCCTCGATGAGTGATAATGATGAAAGTGTATGGCCATACCCCAATGCGATTGGATTATCATTATACTCAGTATCGAGAAAATATTGAACAAATACAAGTTGACGTGGACCATGACTTGCGTTCAATATAACATCATGAGACAAAGGGAGAAATGGAAGTGTAACATTGGAAACGTGAACTCTTACGTTATATTAATTGGGTAGTCATAATGGCTTGCTAGAGTCCGCTTATATTTTATGAGGGTCGATATGATCGAGCTCATTGCCAACATAATATAATCCTATTGGGTCACACACAATTAGAATGAATTGGTTAAACCAAAGAAAGAACATTGAGAGTTCCTGATCAGGCATAAGTCATCGCGCGACAGAGAAGGCCATGACAACTCTAGTCACGCGACAGAGTTGGCCATGGGCAGTCAGATGGGCTCGTCTGGTCGCGCGACAGATCTTTCCAGAGGCGGTTTACAGCCTAGTTTCCTAATACGATTAGGGCACTAATATTAATACTATAGAAGTATAAATATGAGTCTGTGAGCAGCCAAAACATAGCTGAATTTTCTAAAAGAAAAATCACAAAAGGATTTCTCAATATTCTTTCTAGGGTTTAAGGATCTAGCAATCCTCAAGAACTGTTCTTGGTTCATTCAAAGGTGTGGATACTACTAGAGAGTCTTCGCTCGTACGACGATCAAGGCCTAGAGTTCTAATCTGAAGATTCAAGTTTTTGAAGATCGAAGTTTGTGATTCAAAATCACATTGATAGATTGATCGATAGCTCAAGAACGAAAAGCAATTAAGATTGGTAAATTCTATCTCATAGGAATTCAATTTAATCGTATAGAACGGATCTTAGGGCTCTTGAATTTTGTGTTATTTAGATGCTAATTTCCCTGGGCATGGACCCATAAAACCCAACATAATGGGTGTTACATGTATTTAACAAGTGTTAATTTTTTTCTTATGTCGTTAACATTTCACTTATCTTTCTAACATCGTTAAGGTATGTTCCATTATATGAAATGAGATGGTAAATTACGTTACATTAATATGTCAAATCGTGGTATATTCCATTAATTGTAAAAAATCTTATATTATCTTACCCCAATTTGTTGTTTACTCATGCTTTTACTGACTTAAATCTTTTTTTATTTCAGATACTTTTAGAGGAGTCAAATTATTTTAAGGTTTTTAAGAAACCTTTCAAGTTACAACATTGTTGGGCTATGCTGAAAGATGAGGAAAAATTTCAAAATCCGTCGAAGCGTGATAAGCAACTAGAAGAATATATGAATTGGACAAAAGCACAAGACATTGAAGCGGCAACAAATAGGGCCAGAGAATTCATTGCAACTGAAGCTGCAGAGCAACGTGCCGCTGATGATCGTACAATGCAAGTGAATCCTAACATATTCACTCCCATGAAAAATTATATTGAGAACGGAGGCAAAAAGTTATAATGGATCGTGGAATGTCTGATACCTTTTCTACTCCACAATCGGAACGAAGTTTGAAAGTTGCTAGAAATCTCTTTACTGAAGGGAGTAACACCAGTGGAAAGATGACAAATTTACTCTTGATTAGTAATGTTGTAGTTTGTATTTCTTTCTCTAGTTTTGATTGCATGTTTGTTTTTATTCGAGTTGTGATTTTTATTTTGATGTATTTTTATTATCATGTATTTCTTTCATTTTAGTTTTATATTTGCCATTAAATTTTATTTCACGTTTAACTTTAATTTTCTTTTCAATTAATCATAAAAAAGAAAATAGTATTTCTTTAATTGTAGATAGAAATATACACACTAAAATCAAATAAGAAAGATATACACACTAAAAAAAGACATTGCATTCAAATGAAAACATAAAACAATAAAATAAAATACAAACTTTTTAAACCCGCATATTCCATAAATGTTGCACTAGGTCTTTTTTCTGACTTCTTGATATGACTTGACATTTCAAGTGTTGATATCTCTTCATGAATCCCCCATATCACGTATTCCATCCTGTTCCACATCTGTTTCCATTGAAGGTCTTTCATAAATTTGTGTCTTAGCTGAGCGAGTCGGTATCTCATCTGGATCAAATGATACCAACTCATCTTCCTCACGTTCATTCTCAACTATTATGTTATGCAATATAACACAAGCCATCATTGTGTAGTAAAGATCATCTATGTCTCAGCCACGTGCGGGTTCTCGAACAATGGCCCAACGAGCTTGTAAAATTCCAAAAGCTCTCTTAACGTCCTTTTGATATGCCTCTTGCATCTTGGAAAAATATTGATGCTCGGAAGTGGCCGGTCTGGATATAGTAGCCGTTACCATATTGTTTTCCATTTACTTCATAGGTAACTTGATGATTTTTTCCCATGCATACATCATCAAACAAAGGTGACTTTGTAAGGACATTCAGATCATTCAGAGATCCCGAAAGTCCAAAAAATGAATGTCATATCCAAGTATCATAAGAAGCCACCGCCTCGAGAATGATGGTTGCCCCTCCTTTATAGGCAGTAAATAATTGTCCCTCCCATCCTTTTGGGCATGCATTCCACCTCTAGTACATGAAATCAAGGATGCCCATTATCCCAGGAAACCCTCTTTTTTTAGCTTTAACCAACAACTGCTGCAAGTCTGCTGGTGTGGACGACGGAGATATTCTTCTCCATAAACGTTAACAATTGCTCGAGTAAACATCTTTATGATCTCTACACCCGTTGATTCAGCTATCCCTCACGTATCATCAAATAGTTCAGCAACAATGTCAGATGCAAGTTGTCTAAGGGCACATGCCACCTTCTGCATCGTGGAAAATCTGGGTTGACCGATGGTATCACATTTTTTAATGAAATAATCATTGTGGTTAAAAACGTCACACATTATCTTTTCAAATGCATTTTTATGCATTCTGAAATGACGTCGAAATGTATATGGCGTATACATACACGAATTTCCAAAGTATTGCTCATGTAAAAGTGCATTTGCACTCTTTCTGTGACGACATATAAATTTACGACCGTCCACTGAACCACCCAATTGAGACGATTCTTACTCTTCTTGAATTGCATGAGTAGCACTGATTAAAGCAATTGTTTTGCCGGAACGATGACGTCTATCGTCATCATCTTGATCACGCTTCACCAACATTTTTCGTAAGAAGTTCATCAGAAAATCAAAATGAGAGAATGATTTGTGATATTAAAAATGGATGTGAAAATTAATGATCTGAGCTACCTTATTTATAGGATGATACAGTTTTTTGATAAGGATTTTCTCTTAATTGTAATTTACTGATCGAATGAAAAGATGTCACGTGTCAAACGATAAGATATTTTATTTTTATATTTAAATTCAATTATCATCTTATCATATTTAATCTATCTAGGTAATGAAAACATGCCACATATCAAAGTAGATTATTTCTTGTTTTATTTAAATTAAATAATCATTTAATAATCATTTAAAATTATTCATTTTTATTATCAATAATATTTAATAAGTTAAAATAATTTAAATTTGAAATAAAATTAAAAATGTAAAAATAAAAATAAAAATTTAATTTTGATATCTACCATTAGAGATTTTAATACCTTTTAAATAGGTATCAAAATTGATTTTAATACCAACAATTATAAATAAAAATTTAGTATTCTATGGATAGTGCTCCAAAAATAACAAAATTTAATTTTAATACTTTAGGGTTAACTCTCCCCTAGTAGGGTGTGCTCGGTCCGGTTTGATTCGGTTTTAGGTTAAAATCGAAACCGAATCGAAAAATATCAGTTTTTGTATTTTAAAACCATTAAGCTTCGGTTTTATTCGGTTTCGGTTTTATTCGGTTTCGGTTTGGTGTCGGTTTGGTTCGGTGTCGTTCGGTTTCAACAAGATGAGAAGAACATGCATATATTGATGGTTGGATTATGATAGTTACATTCAGCAATATGAAATTTATTAATCCCTCATTAACAAAGCAAGATGAGAAGATGCAATACTAAAGTACTTAAGATTTTCATGACAAATTTAAGTGTTCCACCTGCCACTACAAATAACAGTTAAACTACCGTAAGCATAATTTTAACTCCAAAGCAAGATGAGAAGGTGAAATTTATATATATACTAGTACATATGCCCGTGTCCGAGGACACGGGTTTTATTTTTTTTTCAATTTTTTTTTTAATTTAAAAAAAAATAAAAATTCCCAGTCCTGTCTCCTTTTCCCTCCTCCATTTTTCACACACACTCCAATTGTTTCTATGCAACTCCGCCATTCCCTCCCTCTCTCTCAAAATCTAAATCATAGCTCAGACCACCACCTAATCAGTCCCCAAAATTCATGCAATTTTGAATCTCTTTCCCCATTTTTGAATCTCAACAAATGGAGGCAGCACAGAGCCAGGCCTCCCCAACAAATAAAAGATTCTACTCCAAAGAAACCACGCACCTCCAAGTTTTTTGGCTTCTGGGCAGAACTAACTTTAAGTATTTCTATTTTGGCTGCTTTGATCTCTAAATAGAATCCACCAGTATAAAATCACGCAGTCAGTAGTTGACCAATGTATTTCACATAAACTCCAATCTACTTTAATACTCATGGATTAATTTCTTAAGACACTCTTGTAAGCTCTCTTAAGGCCAGGGGTATAATTTTCTTTTTTACATCTACATTTTACCATTAATGAGTCACACAATGAAACTTTAGGGAGAGTGCAAAAGACAAAACCTTGTAGGATTAGAGGAACCCCAGAACAAAAACCAAATGAAATTCCAATGAAGCACATAAATCAGCTTCATTTCATCAAAAGGATGGTAAACTACACTGCTAGCTGACCCCATAAAATTGGGCAGAAGGTAAATTATAACTTGCATCAACTCCAGCATATCATCACAGATACAAATTCCAATTCCAGCACAAATTAGCATAACAACAAAAACGGAGTTCAACCAAAAATCAAACCGGGTAGTAACTAACATAATAACTGAAAAACAGTACCTTTTTCTTGAGGCAAGCAGGGTTCGACCACGTTCGAGTCCAACCGTAATAATGAAGCGAAGGCATGTTTCCAAGATTGAACAAAATTCGTATCCCCAAATCAGCAATTCAATCAATTTAAGCCCTATTTAAAATTTTACAGCACAACCAACAAAAGAGAAGATTGTAATCTTAGGGTTCATCGACGAATTCAAAAACATCAGCACAGCTCCGCAAAAAGGCAAAAACAGATCAAAAACAAATAAAACAAAAATAATTCAAGTTTGAAAATACCGTGATCAATCAATGAACTGTTGTTGGTCAAAATTGAAGTTTGAGAGTAGAAAGGAAGCAACTTTTGGAATCCGTGGGAATCGGAACCCTACGAAATTGGGGAAAAAGCTAGGGTTAGGGTTTCGAACGAAGGTTTATGAATTTATACTTACCCATGATCTGATTCGAAGTTCTTTCTTCTCCGGCGTCGCAGTCGCCGTCACCGTTTCGATTCTTCAATGTCGTCGTCGTCAAAGTCTTTTTCCTCCATTTTGAAATTCAAACTGAATGAAGAGAGAGAGAGAGAAAGCGTGGGTATGTGTGTGTTTTTAAAAAATTTTTTTTTTTTAAAGGGAGGGCAAAATGGGAAAGGGACTAAATAGTGAGAGCAAAATGGTAAAGTCGGCAAGTGACACTATTCATTGAACAGTGAAAAGAGTGCTCTCATTTATACTATAGATCAAAATGACACGTCGTTTTAATAATATCGGTTCGGTTCGACTTTATCGGCTCGATTTTTCATTTGAAATCAAAATCGAAATCGAAAGTTTCGATTTTTAAACGGTTAAAACCATTAATATTTCAATTTTATCGATTTCAGTTTTTTTAATCTAATTTTCTCAATTTCAATTCAATTTTTTCGATTTTTCAATTTTGTTGCACACCCTGCCCCTAGAAGAAGAGATGCCCTTACCCAGCGAATCCAATGGTATCCGCCCAAACAAATACTAGGTCAGACTAAGAGCCACACAGTTGATCGTTTGACTTTAACAAGAAAACGGGACAAGACTCATTTCGCTGCTTTCGGAGAGAAAAATCTTATTGCTTGCTAAGACAACCTTATCTTCGATTCGATTCGATTATCTCTCCTCTCCCGCCAGGTAAATCTCATGCTTCTAAACCTTACTCTCTATATCTATTTTGTGCTGAAAATCGTTAAATCAATGAATGAACGTAGGAAAGAAAGAAGATTGTAATTGGGTTAATTATTGTTGGGGAGCAATTTTCTTTTCATATTTTGATGTTATGATGCAAGATTTGCCATTTAATTGAAACCCTAGTTGCTCATACTTTACTGTAGATTTTCATTGAATTGAAACCCTAGATCTTCTTACTTTACTCAATTTTGATGCGTATCGTCTATTACCTAACTGCAAATCGCGCATTAATTTTGGCTAACTACAGTAGCTATCAAATTGCATTCTTAGCTTATGTATGGTTGTATCAGCTGACCTAAGCTGTGGTGCAACTAGCTAGTCCGATTCCCGACATTTATTTGGTTTCGGAACTGCTGCTCCCACTCTGCAGCCAAGTGTGGGATGAGTGCCACAGCCCCTTCTGGGTAGATCAAGGGGTGGTGGTTTATTGGGCCCTATGTAGGACCTACATTGGGGCCTAATTAATCCCGGCCATTGTTCGACAAGTTTGGGGTCATGACACCCATTTCCACCCTTGGTTGCCGAAGAACACGAGGGGGTGGGAGCAGTGGTCCCTTGTTCGCATTTATTTGCAGTTAATGAGTTGGACCACATGACCTGTGACTTTTTGCTTGGGAAAGTATTTGGAAGTCTTGTGTAGTTCATTCTGTTTTTATGACTCAGATAGGGGAACTTATGTAGGTGAACTCTTGTATGGGCTTCCCTTTATACTCGAGTAGCTCAATAGCTCCAGTTCGAGACAAATTTTGTAAGTGTTTAAGGTGCTCAGTTATCTTCCCAGTCAATCGCAAACGGGCTTGATACTGAGCATGAGCAACTTGACCATTTGAAATTGTTGTGTTTGCGAACTAGGTGACTATCAACTCAAATACTTCTGCATTCTATCCTTGATGGTTCACACTCAGGGAGCCCTATTCAGTAAAAAAGCGATTTTATGAATTTCACGAATTATTAATTTTCAGCATAATCCTTGTTGTAAAATTTGGCACTACATTGACTCTTCAAATTAAAAATTTGTTGGAAAATTATTGCAATGCTTAGGCTAAGGCTTTCAAATATCTCAGTGTGAATATAAGTGTATTGAGGCTCGTGAATCTTGAGCTTTATTGTAACGCACACACAATGGTCCTATTTGTATGACACATGAATCTGAAAATACCTATATTTATTACTAGCATTTGATGCAATTCTATTTTTTTCCTCCGAGGTCATGTATGCCCCTGTGTGCATTATGTGGCTCTGCTAGTGAGGCTCAATTAATTGATGAGTCAATGCATGTGCAAAATATAAATGAACGTTTAGCATATGGTCTTTTTATATACTCCCTCCGTACCGGAAAGTTTGTCCCATTTTGATTTTCATGGTCAACTCAATTGCACTTTGACCATTATTTTATGTAAACCTAATCATCCCTATTCAATTCTAAAAATTGTTATCAATAACGATTTTTAGAATGGAATAGGGATAGCTAGATTTTCATAAAATTGTGGTCAAAGTTTCATTGAGTTGACCATGAAAGTCAAAGTGGGACAGACTTTCCGGGATGGAGGGAGTAGTTATTAGTTACAGTAGCTCAATAAGCTAAAAACACAGCATGATTCAAACTTAAGTATTGCATGGTTTGGTGTGTAGGGTTGAGCCCCTGCAGTATTCTCTTAATTTTGTAGAGAGAATGCTTCAGCATCTGGTGATACTAGTTTTGAATTTATCTAGCATGCCCCTCCCGGTTTACAAAAATGAAATTAAACAACATGGGTGCTCAATCTGCCTCTTGTGTTTTGTAAAAGAGTTATTTCTTTTATCATGTTATGCGGCATCAATAGTGGAATATCTACACTTCCTTGAGCAATAGAGTCTTTGCATCTATCTTGGTCTCAGCAACCATTGATGGAGTATCTACTGTGTTATGCTATAATTACTTCCAAATGTACTTCCTGTGACTGCTGTGCTGACTGATTGTTCTGATCTCACACAGACGCCATCGGCTTTTAAATAAAAATGGAAGATCCTTTGGATGTAGAAATGGAAATTGAGGATTTAATCAATCTTCCTGCCTCTGGTAATGCTGGTGGTGCCAGTGAAAATAAGAGCCTTAATAATATTACTATTGGTGAGCTCAGTGTAGCTAATTCTCTAGCCACTGATTTTGAGTTCAAGGAAGTTGAGTTTAAAGAGGAGATCCTTGAGAAAAATGAAGACGAGGTCTGCAATGCGGATGGGCAATCTATTATGGCTACACTTATTGACCAGAATATCGAGAGTACAACTGTCATGCAAGTGAATGCTGAATTGAAAGAACCAATTATAGTGAAAGCAGGTTCAAATAGCACCAGCCCTACAGTGCAGGTTGGGAATGGTATTACTGTGCACGATGGAACCCCCTTGAGCAATCATAAAAGAGATGGAAGTTCTATCAGAAGTCATGATATAGATGGTATCTCTATCTTACCTTTTATTTCACTCTAGATTATGTGTCTGTACTCTGTACTGACAGCGGAATGGAGGCAAGCTATTCTGAGTGTTTTCTATCAACAAATCAATGATGCAAACCCCCCCCCCCTACGGATTTTGTTTATATTGATTTTATGTGTGTGCATCTTTTTCTTCTTTTTAGTCGGGTAGGGGGAGGGGGAGAGGGAGGGCTTATTTGTAGCGGAGCAGTTGTATTTGAATTGTTGTTTTTGTTATTTGTCTCTGTTCTAAATGAGTTTCTGAATGAAGTCTATTATTTATTTTCCTGATATTTTCCTTATTTTATAGACGTATCTGGTGTTAAGAGACCCCGAATAACTCCTGATGAACCGCAAGCTTCAGTGCATGTTATTTATAATTCTTTAACAAGGTATATAGGGGTTAGGAATATTTTCCTTGTATGAGGAGATACTTTTCTTTACCTTTCTATGTTTGCATTTAGATAATTCTCGTCATATGCTAACTTTATGAATCTCTCTTGTTTAGCTTTTATTTTTCTATGAGCTTTAAGCTAATCACACTCATTTTACAGAGACAGTAAAAGGAAGCTTGAGGGGCTATTACAGAAGTGGTCAGAATGGCATTCTCGACATTATTCTTCATCTCCTGTAAGCCATTTACACCTACAAGATGCATTTTCATTATCTAGATTGTATTATCTCTCATCTATAGATGCTGCTATTTTTGAGTGAAGAAGCATTGAATTTAGATTATTGAAGCTTTCCTAATATGCAGAAACAACTTATATCATTTCGTGGTACTTTTATCTTAAAATCTGAACAATAAAACCTTTTGCTTATGTTCCCATTTTTTGTAAGAAACTACCTAGGGCAGTCTAGCAGGCTTTTGTATTATCATGAATATGCCATTTTGGGCTACAATGCTCATTTATTGATATTCTAAAACTACCTTAAGCTCAGTGGAAGTGCTATCTTATCACGATGGAGAATCACAACATTCCAAGTACTGGTTATGAAGTATTGTTGCACGCGTTTTTTTCTCTTGGAATATTCTTAATGCCAGCAGTCCTTTTAAAAAAAAGTGCATGATGAATGGGTTAATTTTTAAATGATCTTGCATGCATATGAGAATTGCGTAAAATAGAGGGGATGTTCTGTTTTTCTTTTAATTAACATGCAGGTTAATTAATATATGGTTGCATGTTTTCTGGGTTTTAAAATCAGATTCTAATAATATTTACTGTAAGGAGTGTTCTTCTTAGACTTTTATGCTGTTTAAAATGTTTTATTTTTTCCGGACTTCTCTGATGTTTATGATTTTGATCTGTCCCTTCTCTTTGTTCAGGACTCAAAGGATGAATTAGAATCTGGTGAAAGAACATACTTCCCGGCGCTTCATGTTGGTGCGGAGAAAGCTTCTGCAGTGGTACAATAATATTACCTGCCTATGGTGTGAGAGTTCGGTTGTAGACAAAAACATTTCTTATCTCGTTCACAAGTATCATATCTAGTTTTTGACATTTGGGTGCTTGTTCCTCTCAACTACTGCATCTGTTTTGAAATTTGATAGTCTATTTTTGTGCAAAGCTATGAAGTCGTAGGAAATTTCACTAATTCTCATAACATCCAATGTTCGAAAATATCAGGATTATTGTGCTATTGACAATTGGAAATGTATCCAAGACATCTGTAAGATTTCAAAAATAATATGGAACATCACAACAGAGGTCTTACCAATTTTTGAGAAAAGAAATTTGGAATTTCTGAAATTTATGAAAGCAAATTGCTTCTAAATCAGTGTCTCCCGTTCTGGTCAGAACCTAGTTGTCATTGCAAGCTCTCCCCCTTTTTATACTGAATTAATCCATTGAACTACTGTTTCGTGTAGTCATTCTGGATAGACGGGGAAACAAGGAATCTGCAGAACAAGGAGTTTGTAGATTTGGATAATAATTCCATTCCGCTTTATGACCGGGAATACTCATTTGGTCTTACTTCAACTGATGGTTTGAATAATCCGGATAGGTATGTAGATACATTTTGGTATGAATAAGACTGTATGTGCGTCCTTTAATCATATGCAAATAGAATGTTGAGCTGGAATATGTTTATTTATATTGCCATTTGAATTAGAAATTGCAATGCAGCAACTGTATTGTATCAGCAAAACTGTAATCAAAGAGCTATTTTTATGTTTATTTTCTGGTTGTGATAATTACAAGGCATTTTTGATCGAACTGTCTAATTAGGTAGAATGACATGTTTGGATTCATAAGTAGCAAAGGATTACCTTGAGAAACATATATATGATCCATTGAGCGGAACTTTAGTGTAGGCCAGCCATGTACCATGAGACAATAGCAAATTATAGTCTGAATACAGATTTTTGTCCCGATTAATCCCGATCAATCTGCTCCTGAAGAGTTTTTCTAGGGAGTTGGAACATGTTTTAGGCAGCTTTAACTGTGTGTTAAAGTAACGATTTTAGGCAATGTCCTTTGGGTTGACATACCTCTCTTCTGTACCAGAGATATGCATAATTAAGGATGGGGCTACAAGAGTCTTGTATTTGAATCTGCTAAAAGTTTCAATACCTGACAACATATTCAGCCTTTGCTATAAGAATAAATATTTATTGGCGTCCTAGTCTTTGGCTTTGTCCATTTTCAGGTGATCAATTGAAACTCCAACTTATCCACCCTGCACCATAGAAATCTATCAGCAATTTAACATGTATGATCAAGTTCCCCTGTGATCTTCTGTAGCAATACAATTATCTCAGCTGTTCATGGCAGCTACTAATCTCTGCTGCAGCAAGCACAGAGCATCTGTCCTTGTCAAGGCTCATCGAACTAAGCCCTAGCCATCGCATCCACTAATTAGTCAGTGCCTCACCAATTTCTAGCTCATGCATATTATTATTTGCCCCTGCCAAACATTTCTTTAACCTCTTAGGATACACTAAGTATGTTTTCCGCTGCATCATGTATTTTGTTGCATATTTTCTACCATGCAGCAGAGGTTTAGAAATTGGAAATGCTCCCCGATGCTTCAATTGTGGATCCTACAACCATTCTCTGAAGGAATGCCCAAAGCCCCGTGACAATGTTGCTGTCAATAGTGCCCGCAAGCAACTTAAGACCCGACGTAATCAGAATGGCATTTCTCGGAACCCAACTCGCTATTATCAAAACACTCCTGGGGGGAAGTTTGATGGCTTAAGGCCAGGTTTCCTTGATGCGGAAACCAGACGACTGCTGGGTCTTGGGGTAAGATATGTTATTATATCTGATGCCATAGGCTCTTTTACTTTCTTTCATGTATTGTTCAGTTTGGACTGCAATTGTTGGATTGAAAACTGAATCACCTGTGATCTCTTTTATATACAGTAGATTCAAAGAGCGAATTGCTAAGTTACTAAGTACTACCTCTGTCCCAGGATGTCCATTTTCTTTTCAAATATGCTCTTGATCAAGAGCAAATTTGAATTTTTTTTGGACATACATTTTGGGACGGAGGGAGTACCTTTTTAATTTCTTAACTAGCATTTAAACACCACATCATCTTTTCCTTTGTTTTGGAATCTTCATTTTAAAGGCAACCGAAGCACATTTTCTCTATGCATGAAGTCATATTTCTGCTTGATTCCCTAGTGGTTCTGGAACATACTTGTATTATGCTTGTTCAAGGTGTTGTGGTAGTGGGGTGAAATAAGGAAAAATTTGGTAACTTCCTTTTACGATTTAATGTTGAAGTCCAAATTTGAAGGGAAAAGAGAAGTAATCCCTTCTTAACATCACATCTAAGCCATATGCTTTTGATTCATCAAGTATTAGACTGCAGCCCTAGCCTACTTGTAGTTCCACCAAATTGGACCAATCTAATATATGCTTGATCTCGATCACACAAGGGATTACTCTAGTTCAAATCTTGTCTTGACTAGATTCATGCACTGACCAAGTTAATGAAAATGTCCATTAAAACTAAAAATGTCTTGGGACTACTATTGTTTTACAGAACATTTCTACAATTATATAACTTCACCCGACAAAAGAATCATATTTTCTTCTTTTATATTTTTTTTGGAATGGGTGTATATAACTGGTACCAATAGCTTATTTATATCTATACCTTGTCAACTTGCATATAAATCGAGGTCCTGCAGAAATTTTACCTTTTATGTCTTGAGTAATTGGATATTCAATTAATTTGAGAGACTCCATCTTATTTTCTAGCTTCAAGTTTAATGACATTATTTACCTTCTGTGAGCTTTGTTCGTCAGTTGATCCTAGCAATGTGTTTGTACTTAACATATGCACCCTCACGTGTGCCCAACTCCAACTCTGTGATGCAAGTTTAACTCTCTCTCTCTCTCTCTCTCTCTCTCTCTCTCTCTAATTTTTTTCCTTTTTCTGCTGTTCATATAGGAGCTTGACCCACCTCCTTGGCTTAACAGAATGAGAGAGATTGGGTACCCACCAGGATATCTGGGTAACAGATTAATATTTTTTTTCTTCCAATCTTTACTTGTCAAATAGTTTCCATTCTTTTTAGTTTATCTAGTATATATTCTCTTGGGTTATCATTTATATTTATCTATTTGGAATTTGGATAGATGAACATACATATCCTTGAGCAGATTGAGCTTTATACCTCTTACTGACTAGAATTTGTGGAGGTTTCGTTTTCAGTTGGTTGTTTTACTTCTTAAGCTCTAGTCTCCACCTTTTGGACTCTTAAAAATTTCTCAAGAAGAGCATTCAGTTTTTCAAAGTTCTGCCCCTCTCCAACGCCTAGTTCTAAGCCCCGCCTATGTCCCGACTAATCCCGACTAGTCCCCGCCTAGGCGCTAGGCCCGGCTCCGCCACCTAGCATCCGCCTAGCGCTTTTTAGAACCTTGATTTTACTTCAGATTAGGGTTGCTATGCTACTCCTTATCATGCTTGAGGTCCCTTCAGTGTTCAGATGATGTCAGTGGAGACCATTACATACTTGAGACAATTATAATTTTAATTTGTTCCATGAAGATAATTAAATGTTTAACGAAAATTCGTGAGTGCATATCAGTGTCAGACTTGTTAGAGCACGTGTTTCTCTTGTTTTCGCAAGATAAAGATAGTGAACTTGATATCGAAGTGCAGTCTACTTTGCAACTAACTTGCCGCAATGCTTGGATTGGAGCTTTATCTAATCCGTCTAGTGATCCAGGGCCTATTGTCCGTATTAAAAACTACAGAACTGAGGAACAAAAAAAAAAAAAAGGAAAAAAGGGGATTTTTTTTGAACTCGATGTCTTGAAGGAGTCATCTAAGAATCATTGTTTAATTCATATCCCAAGTCTCAGCTGTCATCATAATTCCTGTTAGCTCATAACTAATTGTTGGGATCATGTATATTCTAAATTCCAGGAATAAAGAGCAATGCATAGTTGTAAGAATCAAACTCTCTGTTTCCTCATTTATTTATTTTTTGTTCCAAATGTAGATCCAGAAGTTGAAGAGCTGCCATCAGGGATCACAATATTTGGTGGGGATGAAGAGAAGAAGATTATTAGGCAAGAAACAGAAGACGGGGAAATCTTTGATGCAGACCAACAACCTGAACCATCTCAACCTGAACCGACTAGGAAAATGAGTGTTGAATTTCCTGGCATAAATGGCCCAATCCCAGAAAACGCAGATGAATGGCGTTGGGCATCTGGGGGGGCTTCTAGAACTAGAGTACAGTACCACCATAATAGACATATCCAGTCTATAGAACCTATCAGCAAACCATATTATCATGAGCAAAGGTGGATCATGGAGGATGGCCCACCAGGAGTTGACCCCAGTCCCAGATATGGTGACTTGAGAAGTCCTAGTTATGGGCCGAGGTATGGGTCTGATAGAGGTGGTAGGAAACAAGAAACATCATTTTATCATGATTACAGTCAACGTTCAGATAACGAACGTTGGGGTGGTTTCAGCCCCCCTGGTCCTGGTCGCAGTGAAGAGCACCATCGTTCTGGGAGAAGGTTCTAGAATGTGACTAGTGGAGATTGATATTCCTTCTTCTATAAGAGGCTAATCAGTTGGGTCTTGGTTTGGTAACAAAAAAGGTTGACTAATTTCGCATGACTGTTATCTCATCTTTTGCTAACAGTAGTTTCTATATATCTCAAGTTGTTGTTTTGGGGGGGGAGGGGGGGGGGATTATTAACGCACTGACGTGCTGTGTAACATATTTATGCATTTTACATGTAACAATTCAGCTCAAAATATTTCAATGTTTTTTTGGGTCAAGAATTTATTTAGCTAGTCTATATACAACTCTTGGTTATTAGCCTTGTAATTTGTGACCATTTTCCAAGGAAGGGAAGGGAGCGTGGCCGTGGAGGCTTATCGTTTCAAACTTTTTATATTTTACTAAATACTTATTTATCAGTTATCATCTTCTACTTCTTACTTACAATTATGATGTTTTATCCTAAGTTTATTACGGGTGTTTATTTATTTATTTATATTACTAAAAGTATTTACAAAGAGAGAGATATAAATAATATTAAGTTTATTAACTATCATGTAATGGTATAAATAATAGGTTAAAACTTGATTCGTATAAAGCAACATCATCATTATCTCAAATTATAAGTGATTTTTTGATATTTTCATTCTTAGCTGCTAATAATACTAGCTAATCATAATGGTTACTCCCTCCGTCTCACGTCTCAGAGAGTAAGGGTGCGCTACCGAGTTTTAAAAACGAGAGGAAATCTAATATATTTTTCTTTCTAAAGTTGCTCCTGAGTTTTTTTTATGAAGGAAGTGGAAGGAAAAGAAAGGAAATTTTTTTAAAATTTCTCTTCCACAATCCTCCCAAAAGTGGAGGGAATTGGAAGGAAAAAAAAGTCTTATAAAGCAATTTTTTGGTTAAACCTATTTTACCTCTCTCTCAAGTATAACTCTTGATTTTTCTTTCATTAACGATACAAACGTAATTCAATTTTTTTTCATTATTTTTCCTTTTTAAACTCAGGAGCACTTAAGCTAAACTCTTCTTCTTTTTCTTTCCCTTCTCTCCTTTCCCTTCCCTTCCCTTCCCTTCCTCTCCCTTACTCTTTTCTCCTTTAAAAACTCGAGAGCGGACCCTAAGTGTCCACTTCCAAAAATACATTACAAAAAGTGTCTGTCATCAGTTGTTGAATGCCATTAATTTCTCTGTTGTAATTGCACCAAGTATTCTATGCAACCATTTCATTATTTGCATAATCCACATACGTTGCTCCCTTTCTTCATAATCTCTTTCATATCTCTAGGTTGCTTGACTCATATTAAACCATTTCTCATCAATGTGGACAGTGTTATACATGCCCTTAAATTCAGCAACTTGTCAAGCATTAATTTTGAAAGTGGTTGCATTTGTGTGACTTCTTACAACTCCTACTGCCCGTCTTCCAACTCTACTCTTGCTCACACCATACTTTTGATACTTTTGAGCTAGTCTCCTAATTGTGAACCTAGATTTGAGTGGTATTGTCATAACTATTGAAAGGAATAACCTAACTACTTGTTCGGGTCCTAGCCCACGGAAGCCCAAGTACCTCCTTGGGTAAGTTCGTGTGGAGGCCTTGGGTGACAAGCACAAGCTCGGAGATCCGTTCAATGAGCCCAAGCTCGGGCCTAGATCCTCTAGGTGTCTTGAGAGGCAAGAAGAATGATGAATTAATGACCCAAGGGTGAGCTCGTGGATGAAACGAGCACGAACGTGTATTACGAAGAAACGTAGCCAGCATTGTAATTCAGACGTTGGTCCTCGGCTTAAAGCACAAAGAGGTTCCTTCTACCGAGCGGGCTAGTGCTCGGATACTCCTACTTCCACAAGGATTCTCATCTACGAAGGACTGTAATCTTGGTCAATATAACCTTTCCTAATCCAACTCCAATTCAGATCCCTATTCCTGAGGATCACTTCACCTATTCCCTATAAATAAGAGACGATATCTCCTAAATCAGGTCTATTCTATTCTCGATTATTCTCCCTTAATTCTTTTCTTATTCTCTCAAATTTAGGGTTGGCAAAATTTTCAAATTCATACCAACCAACCAACATATGTACCAACCGTACCAATTATAATTGGTACGTAAAAATTGATATACCGAAATGTTGGTATGGTACTACCGTACCAATTATGTCAAATTGGTTGATACTCGATACAGAAATTTAAATTGGTTGGTATAACGAGTACCAATTGTATTTTTTTAAATATTAATTTTCATATATATATATATATATATATATATATATATATATATATATATATATATATATATATATATATATATATATATATATATATATATATATATATATATATATTTATATATAACTAGTAAAAGCCCGTGTCCGAGGATACGTGTTTTTTTTTTTTTTAATTTAAAAAAAAAAAATTTAAAGGGCAAAATGGGAAAGGGACAACTTAGTGAGGGAAAAATGGGAAATTTGGCATTTGGTACTGTTCATAGTACTGTTCACGGAGTGGTGTGATTTATACTATAGACTAGCCTAAGCCCGTGTCCAAGGCCACGTTTTTTTAAAAAAAAAATTAATTTAAAAAAAAAAAATTTTAAGGGCAAAATGGAAATTTCCGCCGTTGGAACTGTCCATTGAACAGTAGAAGGATCACCCTCATTTATACTATAGATTTACTTAATTGACCCTAACCCAGTAACCCTACAGACTCTCAGTTCACACACAACATAAACAAGTCTCTCTCTCTCTCTCTCTCTCTCTCTCCCGCTCGGTTTCTTCCTCGCAACAGATTTAGGTTAGCGCCGTTGCCTCCAATCCATCCCACCACGGCACCATCAGTCTTGATTTAGAGGCGCTGCAACAAGGTATCCCCTTGACTTCTCAATCTTTCAAGTCTATTTTCTATGTAGAATCCTAATTTCTGATTTCTCATGCCCTAAATCTCTCCCCTTTATCTGATTTGGTTTTTGTTCCTTAATTTCATCGAATTTTACAAGCCTTAAAACCCTTTATCCTAATTTCTAGTTTTGGATTTTAGTGGTTTAAAGTCACTATTGTATGTTAGCTGTCTGCTTTGATCTGATACGAAATTGTATATATAGAGTACTCACTAGTTCAAACATTGTTTGAATATTATATTTCTCGATCTAGAGTAAGGTTCAAAGTTAAGTTTCGTAAATAATCTTGACTAATGACTTGTGAGTAATAAGGGATTTTTAGTATAGTCTAGTAAGTTGTGACTCGTGAACTGCCTGCAATGGAGGTTTTATTTAGTCATATATTCATGATTCATGTGAGAAATGCGAGTGCTGATTAATGAAGTTATGAGGTTATATGGGGCCTAGGTAAGTTTCTCTTATTAAATAGTTTTATGGGGCCTACAGTTCCTTTTTCTTCAACATTTTAATTTATTTGTTGTTATTCTGACCCTAAACATCATCAGTCAGTTTTTTAAATGAAATTAATTTTTGTCTGTCTCTGCTACTCTTTCGTCTTTTAAGTTGAAAGTAGAAATAGAACCTTGATTAACTGTGATGTAATCTTGTACAGAAAAAAATTGGAGCTTGAAAGTTCCAGGGTTCAAGTGAAGATCGGAGCAGCAGCATAATCATGTAAGTGAATTAATTACTCCCTTGATGAGGTTTTGTATTTGGCTTTTCTTACTTATCAAAAAACTTTTGTATTGAAGTTTTTATCAATACCAAACTATTATGTATGTACGCAACATGGAAGGCAAATAATGTTGTTCAAACTGGATTTGAATTTGTAATTAATTGGCACAATTTTTTGCTAACTGCATGGCTATGGTTGTGTAAGGGTATTGTTCACTATTTGGTATGGGCAACACTGCTGCTCCTAGTTAGCATGAAATGTTTTTAAGCCTTAGATTTGATATATTTTCGTTTTATTTCTATCATTTGAAGGGAAATGTACCAAGCTTAGGTTTTCTATATTTTCTTTCATAATAATGCCAAATGAGATGCTTGCATCTAGTCTCACTCTTAGCACTCTCAGTAGCTGGGCAACCTTATATTCTTAGCCTATGAAGTACATTAGATTAAGATTGCTGACAGTAAGTGGAGGCCAGAAGTGTACCCACAGTAATCCCTAATTTGTTGCAAGTGTCACGCTTTTGGCTTTGCAAATTTTTCCTCCTGTAATATATACTAGATTGAATCCTTTATCATTTTTTTCCCTATGTTCGTCACCTTTCTTGTCCAGGTTTCTATGGGATATTTTGTGTGTGTGTATATGTGTGTTTGTGTGCTGCGTATAGATATTGATTAAAGTTTTTTTTTGTTTTTGCAGGTGATCAATGATCTAAATTATCTGGCAACGAAGGTTACTGGCAGCTTGATGGTCACATGGTTTGTGCTACATAATTTTTGGGCCACCGGTGTTGCAAGGGAAACAACTTGTAGTCTCCTATTTTCTTTTGAACAATGTCATTTAGCACTATTTTAATGTTATTATCTTGTAGCTATAAGCACTTTGGGATCTATTATTATATTATAATCTCTTTTGAATTTTATAATGATATACTATTATATTTATTTGATATTAATAGAAAAAGTGTTATTTTTATATATACATTTGGTAGAGTCTAGTACCAACCGTACCAACTGAGTACCTACCGTACCAACTTAGTTGGTATACCAACTTAGTCGGTTGGTACTGGTATACATTTTCATGTACCAAGTTAAACTTGGTAGGTACATGATATAAGCAAAATACAATTGGTATACCTACCAAGCCACCGCTACTCAAATCTGATACTTATTCTCATGTCGTAGGGCATTCGCCGGCTTAGTTTTATTGTTTGTTCATCTGTTTCAGGCTTATTTGAGGCAAATTCAGATATTCGATCCGTTGATTCCGACTAGATTGACCCGAATACAATTTTGGCTCGATCAACTTTTAACTCCACATTGATTGCTAATCCAGCCGCATTTTGTTGTTTTGCAGTAGCCCAGATGGGTTCAACTGTCTTTTTGCTTACTCCCCATCATTTAAAGACCACCATCCCATCAATGTGGTTTTGAAGAAGGAACTCAGCTTAATTTGTTGAAAATTTTCTTCTCATTTGAATACCTTTTCCTCAAATGTAATGTGTTAAGAATTTGTGATTAAGCTGATGCATAGTGTCATATATATATATATATATATATATATATATATATATATATATATATATATATATATATATATATATTTCAACAATGCTTTATGTTATTTAAAAACAATATATATATATATATATATATATATATATATATATATATATATATATATATATATATATATTTCAACAATGCTTTATGTATATTTAAAAACATATATATATATATATATATATATATATATATTTCAACAATGCTTTATGTTATTTAAAAACAATTAATTAAGAAAAGGTATATCGGCTTGAAACCATAAATTCCCCTAAAAAACACTTTGAATGAAGTAGGGATAAATCTGAATAACAACGCCACGTACCATTCCTTTTTATAGCATTTAAAATATATTATTTTATCTCATTTCCTAGTAATTTATCCCACCAAGTTCTTAATTGGCCTGTAAATCCTGGGACTAAGTTTTCTACAACTTGTTTTTCTGTAATATTTGTAGTTTTGTATATATTTCCTACTATTATCATTTCTTTTGTTATGTTAATAATTTCCATTTCGCTTAATCCATCAATGTTCCATTCATAGATGTTTGTGGCATTATAAGATTTTTGTTGATTTCCTGTTATGTCTAAATAGTCTGGTTCTGTTTTGTAATTATAATTTTTTTTCTTATTAATTAATTGAATTGGTATCATTTTATTGTTATATTCTTGTTCATTATCAGATGTGCTATATTCATCATAAGTAGAATTTAATTCTGAATCTGATGTTTTGTCATTATATTATGTTAATATTCTTATATTTTGACTTTCACTTGTACTTGATTCTCCTTTCACTTGTAAATGAGTTTTTATTTGGTCCATTAAATTATTTACAGGATTATGCAAATTTGGCTTTATTACTGTTACTTCAAAAGGGATTTGAGGTGGTGGTATTTGTTTTTTGAAGGTTGTTTCTTTTTCTTTTCTATTTGAAGGTGTCATATTATATAATTCTGAATAATCAGTAAATCTTTGAGATTTGTATTCCTTTTTAGTTCTTGTATCAATGGGTGTGGGAAAAGTTGCTATTTCTAGGTCGTCTATTTCACTTTTTACTAAATTTATTCCATTTGTGACATTATCTATTTTTTCTTCTACTCTATCCATTTGTTGTCCAATGGTGTGTAAAGTCAGGTTGGTCCAATTATTTTGTAAATGTATGTCTTTGGTTATTCTTCTTGTTTCTTCTTCTAAATGATTTGGGTGTACTAGTGGTAACATGCCATTGTTTTCACTATTTTTACAGAAATAAGTTGGTTCTAAAGGTGGTTTTTCACCTTCAATATGATCGTGACTTGGGCCATCTGGTCCTACTTTGTACCACTTTCTTATTTTTTTATTTATTTTATATAAATAATCATTATTTAGAAAGTCAAAGAATAGTATATGAGTTTCTTGTATTTTCCAAAATTCATAATATTTTTCTTTAATTAGTTTTTGTTGTTTTTCGTTATATATCTGGAAAAATACTTTTCTATTTTCTTCGTTTTCTTTATTCTTGAAGTTTTTTCTTAAAATACTTTTGTCTAGCGTGAATTCCTTTTTTATCATGTTTATTGTGAATTCACTTCTTTCATAAGGATGTACAAAAATTCCTTCCCTATTTATACCAGTATTGTTTGGTTCATATGTATCATTTATTTCAGTTTCAAAAATTGGTTGTCCATTATGCGAATTATTTCCTTGTTTACTTTCTTGTTGGAATTCATATCTCCCTAAAGTGGATTTTCTAGATGGTATCTGAAAATTAGAGTTTGTATTTCTATTTAAAGATTGTGTTCTTTTAAATTTTAGATCTACCGATCCATCTTCATATTGTATAACTTGTTCGAGATTACTAGTTTGTCTATGTTTTGCACTTGGAACGATTTTGGATAGGTATGTCCATTTTTCTAGTAGAGTGACTTCACTCCATTTGATTGTCTTCGAAATTGTTATATTGGCTTTTGTATTATCAATTTTCCAGAAGACAGTTTCTCCTGGTGTTTTAACTTTGTTAAAAGCATTTGGAGAAAGTCCTGTATTCATTCTTTGAAATGTAATCTATAAAATATTTCATAAATATGAGATCCTTTTTGCATATTATAATTATGTATTAGAATATCTAAAGTTAATATTTTCATAATATGAGGATCAGTTAAAGAGATTGTAAAATTAGGGTAAGTATTAGAGTGTATTGGTCCATTTGTTAGACTCGTTTCAATTACTCCTATCAAGCTGTCTATGTAATTTAAGTGTCTTGCGTCTCTTAGCGCTACATGTATACTCGTGTTTAATCCTTCCATTGTTAAGGGTTTAATAGCCACTTGGACTAACCCGATATGTAAGAATCTATATCATTGTGAGATATATGTTTTTATTGAGGATTTTGAGAATAGGCTCATGGTTTGATTGTTGGAATATAGTGGTATGTTGGAATATAGTGGCATGACTGTTTCTTTTGTTTCAATGGATAGTTTTGACTTAAAGTCTAATATTCCTTTATTTTTATATATTTCTGAATTTGAAATTAGGGGTGGTTTCCAATTTGTTAAAAATTGAGTATCCCATGAGATTTCTTTTGACAATATATTTTGATTATCTTCGTTATCATTCTCAATTTTTATGTCATAATCATTCATTTGATTATGATATCTAGGAGGCATTCTATTCGTAAAATTACCTAACCAACTCATTTTTACTCTTTGTCTTGCTTCGGATATACTATCTTACCCAATGGATGCACGTCTTACACTCTCAACTGCGTGGCTTAAACCTAGGTGACACACCGACTCGGGACAAATAAGTAAGTTGAGTTAACTAGACTCACTTTGTTGAATAACTAGGCTCTGATACCAAATAAGCAAAGGATCGACTAAACATAGAAGATGAGAATAATAAAAGAGAAATATCAAAATAACGCTTCGGAATACATGTATTGCTACAGTAAAATTGACTTTTTTGAATAGTAAAATTGACTAATACTTAAAAGTTCTTGGTCATTGTTCTGCCAGCCACGCTGTATGAATACAACTGCTTAAGTATGTTTATTTCATACTTAAAAGTGATCCTGCATCACCCGAGCTTGGCTGGTTTCCAGACCTATATACCTTTTAAGTACTTATTTAAAATAAGTAATTTGTTTAATAACAATAAAAGGAATGGTACGTGGCGTTGTAATCCAGATTTATCCCTACTTCATTCGAAGTGTTTTTTAGGGGAAGTTTATGGTTTCCATCTGATATACCTTTCCTTAATTAATTGTTTTTAAATAACATAAAGCATTTTTGAATAACATAAAGCATAAGTATACGGAAGAAATACTTATTTTGTATAAATACATAACGCTTGTTTACAATTATTGATGGTTTCAGTAGTGGACGGTTACAATTTTGTGAAGAAATTTTTGAGAGAGAAAGAGAGAGAGAAAACCGAAAATTAAAACCTAACCTTACAATGAAAACTGAGATCCGTTTATGTAGCTACGGATTTCAAAATTTTCTCAAACATAATTTACAAAGGTTGATGGGTCACGGCACATGGGCGGTCCGCATTTTTCCTCAAAGAGGGACCCATCACTTTTGGCTAATACAAAAGGAAAATAAGTTTTGTGATGAAAAGTAGATCCTTTGTCTGACGATTATGCTTTTTGTTGATAGGTGAGGGCGGCTAACGGTGGAAGCTGCCTTTGTGTCATATTTTTTGTTATGAGGGGCCGCACTTTGTCTGGAGATGATAGTGGGGCGGCCGAGAGGGGCCACCATTTTGTTTTTGTCGGGGCGACTGTACTGTTGGCTTTGTGAATTTTGTGGTTTCTGTGGAGGATGCTATTTGTCGTGGGCTGGGACCACCATGTGCTGATACTTGATGATGTTGTTGCTATGTTTACAGGTCTAGCTGTACTTGGATATAGAAGTCTTCATTTGGAACGGCGTCGTCAGGTATTATGGAGGATGAGCTTCCTTCTTCACTGAATTGGGCCATTAATTTGTCTAAGTCATTTGGATTTGTACATTGGGCCATATGAACCATGATATGCTGTTTCTTACGAAGGAATTCTTCATTTTGTTGCGATTGTTTTGGGGAATGTTTTTTGCAGAATTCGGGTTTTTGTGCAAAGTATTTTGTTACAGCTTCTGGGCTGCAATCAGCCAAAGTTGTTTTGTCCCACCATTTGATTTTGTATTTGCGGATCAAGATAGGAAGGATAGTTTGTATTCAGACTCACACTTTTGTTGCACTGAGGCATTTGATTGTATTGTATGTTGTTGCCTAGAGGCATTTTGTCGCATTAAGGCACTCATTTGTACGCACTCACACATTTGTTCCTCCTTCAAGTCAAATTCAGTCATAAAAATCCAAGGGACTTGACATTTATGACAGAATAAGGCCCAAAGAGGGGTTTGGGCAATATGCTCTGGATAGTTGATATTCTTAGACCATTGGTCAAAAGTATTTTGTACACACACCGGAACAATTTGTTTATCTAACCTAATTTTTTTTCACTAGTGATGGAACCAGAATGGAGTCGGATACAAAAATTAGGGATTGAAATTAAATAGAAAAAAATATGAAAGAGAAAATGATTTGTTTTGTTTAAAAAATGCTCGTGTCCAAGCTGTAATATAGTCCCAATAGTTAAATCAGACTGAATTGTTTGGAAAAATTAGATCTTTAGCGTCATTAGGTTTTTGACCCCAATCATAGACTGTAAGAACTTTCAAAATATTTACTTTACAATATCGTATTTTGGAGGCATCCAAATGGTCTGTGAAATATTGAAAAGTAGCTGATTTTATTTGAATTAAAATGTTTTCATAATAAAACTGAGATTTGATAAAATTGTTAGGTAGATAATTATGTGAGCTTGGGAGGAGAAATCCAGAAATTTGGTTGGGATGCCAATTTGTATTTATTTCGAAGAATTTTGGTTCTAAAACACAGATGAACTCTTCATAGGTTTTGCAAGAGTAAGTGGTGGGTGGTGTGTTTTTTGGATAGGGACTGGGAGAAATTTGTCTAATTGGTTGTTTATGTGCTACTGTGGGGTTTTCTAGTTTGGGTGTTTGTTTGTATGTGGTAATCTGTTGGGTTGAACTGGGGGGAGGTGTGGACATTTGTGTGGGTGAGGGAGAATCAATTATTGTGTGTGGTGATAAAATAGCAAATTTGTTTCCTTTTGTAGGTGTTTTGTTAGAAATAAATAAGGGAAGTTTTGTTAACGGACTTGTTGTAAAGAGGCACTTCCTTTCTTTGTTCTTCGCAGAGGATCCTGTAATCATCCTGTAAATAAAATATTAGTCTGGTAAATGTAGGGGGTTTTGTTGGAAATTTTTGGCATAATCATTTTCTATGCATTTTGTAATTCTTTTTAATGCAGAAATATCTGCTCTAATGGATGTAGTGAAATGACGGATACCTAATCCATTTTAACGTTGTATTCAAGGCCAATATTCTAATAATTCTTGGTTCATTTGTATTGGCCTTGCTTTTGTTGAATTTTTTTTTTCGTTAAAATCTTTTTCATAGGGTAAGGTTATTACATGCTTCTTTCGTTCCCAAAAGGTTGTGGGTAGATCTGAACATAAGTCTTTTTCCAAATTTTCTAATGTCTTTGTAACTATAATTTTGTATTCTTGAAGTTGTAATCTTTCTTCTATTTTTGTGTTATGTAAATCTTCTTTTAGAAAAACAATTTGTTTCTGTAAAATATTTATTTTTGAAATATTCATTTTTTGTAAGTTGTTTATATCATATGATTAGAAACGGGATATATAAATTTAAATATTACTTGTTGCCCTAATATTTTCATTTCTACTCCTTGTTTAGAGACTGTAAAAGGGTATAACATTTGTACAAAGGGATTTCTTAATATAACTTTTGTATTTAAATCTTTTACAAGCATTAAGCTTGTTTTGAAACAGATGTTGTTATTATAGATATGTGCTTCTGGTATTTTGTATTTTACTTGTAATTTTGATGAGTTTGCTGCCGAAAGGCTTTGTTTTGTTTTAACAAAATATTTTGAAGGTATTATACCTTGCTCTATGCAGTTTAGGTCAGCACCAGAGTCTAACATTGCTATCCCTTGATATTGAAAATCTCATATTTTCATGTTTATGGTGACATACCAGTTTTGAAATCTAACTTTAGCTAATGTATATATACTTTCTTCTGTAGAAGAACCTGTTTCTGATTCTGTAGAGGATTTTGTATTTTTTGCAATTCCTTTGTCTTTTCTGTCTTTTGCAAAAGGATTTTGAAAATGTTCATCTAAATCCAAATTTTCTTTTTTGGCTTTGGATGTTTCTCCCTTGTAAATTGAGTGTATTTGACTTTTGATTTCTTGTAATGTCATTTTTGCTTCTATTTCTTTTTGTGTCTTTTGTAATTCCAAGTTGCTTTATTTTAATAATTTTATTTCTTGTTTTATTTCTTTGATTTCTTTCTGTAAATCAATTGAAGAAACTTGTTTCTTTTTATCTTGAAACATTTTTTACAACATCTTCATATTGAGATGGTGTTGAAGTTTCTGGTTTTTCTTCGTTTATGGTTTTCTTTAATTGTCTTAAGAATTTTCATTTTATTGTTGGTTCTTTTATTTCTTTAATTTTGTCTAATATTTAGTCATATTGTTCTAAAGTATTGATTTTGTTATTACACAGGCATACTTCATTATTACAAGATTGACATTCTTCATTATCTTCAATATCTGTGTTGGATGAGTGAACCATTGAGCTAGAATAGTCATTTTCAGTAGACACATCAAGATTGTCTATTTTATGTAATATTTGGTCTATTTCTTTTAAGTTTATGTTATTACAAATTTGTTGTATTTGTTTCTTTGCTGGACCGCGATCATTGAGACCGCATTGACTATGACCGCGACCGTTGAATACCGCGTTGACCATGTTGACCACGGTCTCATACCAGACTCCTTGCTAGCCACCAGAATCCCGGTTAATGTCAAAGCCAATGAGACAAGGATCTGTACTAAGCTCTAACACCAAGGACAGACCTGTCACTATCACATTAAATGGTGGCTCAGGCGCCTATCATGCGCGTAAGGCACCACACCAACTGTTGCCTGCCCCCCGTATCATTGTCCAATCAGAGACACCCCTCTACAGTACCCCATGCTTTATTGTACGAGCCTACCAGGCGCAGACACGTGTCTTAGGTCAAAGACCAATATCTCCAAAAGGGTTGACGTCATCTAACGACTCCCTCTTACTATATATACTCTCATTTGTCCTATTGGGCAAGATAAGTCACATTTTCTAAACCCTATCACAAAAACACACTAAGACATTACAAGTCTTATATTCTCAATTATCAAACCATCAAAGGTATTACGCTTACACCCGAGGGCCTGAGCCGGAAGCAACCCCGACTTGGTCTCTAACAGTGCTTATTGTCTGTGTTGTGTTCTAGGTACAACTTCTATGCAAGCCAGATATCCAGTTAGTGAGACCCCAAAAGTTGTGGCGTCATCGGTGGTTCCATTGTCGGGAAACGCTTTTGTTTTCCTCGTGCAATATGTGTCTTTTTCCAAACAAATACCTTCCTAAACACTCATTCACAAAAGACAACTTCTCACTTTTCTCTTCTTACAATGACTGGAACTCCTCTGAAAAATGTTGGTTGCCTTACTCCACCTGGAAATAACCAGCCTTCTCCCTCCCAAATAAACCCTATTAGACCAAGCACCTCGGTCTTTAATAGGTTGGGTGGCCATTCTAACAGCCAAGGTTATCTTACTCCATCTCAAAGAGACCTTAGGCAGAAGCTTGAGGTTGCTCGCAAAGAAAAGGCCCCTCAAACCCAAAGTCCAAAACATTCAACCTCTCCAATCACTCCTGAGTTAATACTCAAGAGAAACCAAGCTCTGTCTGAGAGGGCTAGGCTAGTGGCTGAAGCCATGGCCATAAATAATGCCCAGCTCGAGCTGGTAGAGTTGGAGGCCAGTGGTGGCATCCCCTCGCAAGAGGGCTCTCTACGATTAAATCACGGAGCCCAAACAAAGTCTGTAGCCAGTCAGGCTAGGGGAACCAAGAGGTTGGAACCATCCCTCATTGAGCTCGATCACGAGGAGGAATATGAGGAGGAAGAAGGAGAAGGAGCATAATTCACTCCTCTCCCCAAAAAATCTAAAGCACAACCTACGGCTAAGGCCAAGGGAAATGCCATGATTTCTCCCTCAAAAAAGGTAAAAATGGACAGCAGGAATCCAGACTTCATTAAATTCATGCACCAGACATGGGAAACACATCAGCAAGGCACCTCCAGATGTGGCCGCCCTATGGATGCCTTTGCAGACAAGATTGCCAACGCGCCTATCCAGAGAGGGAAACCTCCCCAAATAGAGCCTTATGATGGCTCCACAAATGCTAAATGCCACATGGGAAGGTTCGAAGGGCAGATGACCTTATTTCTTCTGATGAGGTCGTGATGTGCAAATCCTTAGCTACCTCCTTCACGGGCAAGGCCTTGTCATGGTTGTTGGCCCTCAAGCCAAAATCCATCAAAAGCTTTGAGCAATTTCGGAGCAGCTTTTTGAACTCCTTTGCTGGGGAAGGTGAGCCCGCAAGACTAAAGACCGACCTGGTCAGGATCAAGCAGGCACCTGGTGAAACCACCAAATCATACATCACTCGGTTCAGAAAGATATCTGAGCAGATCGTGGAACTGTCCAAGAGTGATATCCAACTCTACTTTAAGGGCGGTCTGACCTCCAGCTTCCTTAAGATGAATTTTTCCTCGGATAGGCCAAAGAATGTGGAGGAGATGACCGACCTGGTCAGGATCAAGCAGGCACCTGGTGAAACCACCAAATCATACATCACTCGGTTCAGAAAGATATCTGAGCAGATCGTGGAACTGTCCAAGAGTGATATCCAACTCTACTTTAAGGGCGGTCTGACCTCCAGCTTCCTTAAGATGAATTTTTCCTCGGATAGGCCAAAGAATGTGGAGGAGATGTATGAGAGGGCCTCAGATGTTGCCTCAGCAGAAGAATCCACAGAGGCTGCTGCCCGCAGGCTGGTCAAAGAGAGAATTGAGCATGTCAAAGAGGCCGGTCGGTCAAAGCCAGGGGAAGAATAGACACCGCAATATCGAAAAATTCAAAAGGATTGTGGATGAAACTGTGTACACTCCCCTGACCGCACCGCTGGCAGCGATCTTGAAAGCAATGAAAGTTCCTCCTCCTTCACCTCCTCCTATGGCCAAAAGACCAAATGAGAGGAACAAGACCAAGTTCTGTGACTATCACAATGATCACGATCACAACACTGAGGATTGCTTTCAACTGAAAAGGATCATTCAGCAGAAAATTGACAATGGCGAGCTAGCCAACTGGGTTAAGGGAAACAATAACAACATTAACACCAATAAGGCGCAGCCTCAACGTGGCCTAGAGAGGAGAGAAAGAAATAATGATGATGACGAGCAAGGGACTTATAATATCAATTTTATTGGAGTAGAATCTCCCTCCAACACTCAGCTGTCTCATCAAATCAAGACCCTAGAAAAAGTCTTCTTGATTTCTGCCTTTGGCTCCAGAAGAAGAGCAAGAAATAGGTATCAAGAGAAGCGAGCTCGCTTCCACTCTCTTCCATTCCACCCTAACAATCAAAATTAGGATCTTCCAAGAAAATATAAGCATGGTTCTCATCGACACTAGCGAGGCCAGAGACATTCTCTACTACCACACGTTGGTAGAAATGAAAATGTCCGAAGCCCATCTCACTCCATACGCCGCTCTACTCGAAGGGT
This sequence comes from Adenophora triphylla var. japonica, assembly GCA_022495995.1. Classification (NCBI taxonomy): domain Eukaryota; kingdom Viridiplantae; phylum Streptophyta; class Magnoliopsida; order Asterales; family Campanulaceae; genus Adenophora; species Adenophora triphylla. The sequence goes on from JAFEMH010000086.1 coordinate 607,319, forward strand.
TCACCAATCACACCGTCCATGTGAAGGGGATGATTGACTTTGAGGTGACAATAGGGGAAAAGCCCCTACAAAAGACAACCAAAATCACCTTCATGGTTATAGACCTACAATCCCAGTACAACGCCATACTCGGCGTCATAGCTCAGATCGCACCGGGAATTTTTGCGTCCGTCCCCCATCAACGAATAAAATTCAATACACCAGGAGGAGTGGTGGTCATAAAGATCCAGCCCTAGAGATTCCTCAGAACTCTGGAGAAGAAGAGGAAGTTGAAAAGTCAAGCATCCTGCTCGCTAGTGGGGGAGGAAGCAAAGTGGAGCAAAAATAAAGGTAAATGCCCGCAACCTGAGTTAGTGGGTATGCTCTCCTTCCACTCCACCAAAATAGAGCTGAAAAAGAGCAGGAAAGAAAAAAGAATGGCTCCGGTTGCTAGAGGATATGTTGATAGAGGGATCCTGGGAGACATAGACCGAGAAATCATCTACTCAATATCCGCTCTCCCAGGAGCAAGTTCTATTCCACCAACGACCATAATTGACTCCCTCCACAACCGAGAAATAAGAGATCTCCGGCCTAACGACGAGCTCGAGGAGGTAGTTATCAATGTCCACTACCCAGAGCAAAAAGTTAAGGTCGGTCTAGAAATTCACCCCGAGGAAAGAAAAATCTTGATCGAGTTCCTCAGGAAGAACAGTGATGTGTTCGCTTGGAGGGTGGAGGTTATGCAAGGAATCAGCGAGGACGTGATCGTCCATAAACTCAATGACAGCTCCTCCTTCAAACGCATCCACCAGAAATCAAGATACTTTTCCCCGGAGAAGGAGATCACATTAAAGGAAGAGGTAGAAAAGCTACTTAAGGCTGAGATTATCAAAGAAATATCATATCCTAAGTGGCTAGCAAACGTAGTAATGGTGAGAAAGCATAATGGAAAATGGAGGATGTGTGTTGACTTCACAGACCTCAACAAGGCTTGCCCCAAGGATTGCTTCCCTCTTACTCGAATCGACCGCTTGGTGGACTCTATAGTTGAGCATAGGGATTTGAGTTTCATTGATGCATACTTTGGTTATCATTAGATAAAAATGGCTCAAGAAGATTTTGCCCCCGTCGTCTTCATCGCCGTGTGCAAGACATACTGCTACACAATGATGTCCTTCGAGCTGAAAAACGCAGGAGCCACTTACCAGAGAATGGTAAACATCGTTTTAAAGACCAACTAGGCAAAAATCTTGAAGCCTACATTGATGATATGGTCATAAAAACGAAAGCGAATTCCCACGAGCTTGACGTAGCAGAAACTTTCTCAAACTTGTGCCTCAATAACATGAAACTTAATCCCCTCAAGTGTGCCTTTGGGATAAAAGCGGGCAAGTTCCTAGGATTCATGGTCAATCAGTGTGGAATCGAGACAAACCCTAAAAAAATCTAAGCACTCTTAGACATGAAACCTCCTGCATGTGTAAAAGATGTGCAAAAGTTAAATGGGCGCATCACAGCACATGACCCCTTCATCTTGCGGTTTGTAGAGAAATGCCTCCATTTCTTTAAAATTCTCAAAGGGGAGAAGAAGGCCAACTGTTGGGTTTTATGGGTCCATGCGCAGCGGAATTAGCATCTAAATAACACAAAACCCAAGAGCCCTAAGATCCGTTCTATACGATTAAATTGAATTCCTATGAAATAGAATTTACCAACCTTAATTGCTTTCCGTTCTTGAGCTATCGAACAATTTATCAATGTGATTTTGAATCACAAACTTCAATCTTTAAGACTTGAATCTTCAGATTGCTTGAACAATTAGAACTCTAGGCCTTGATCGTCGTACGAGCGAAGACCCTCTAGTAGTATCCACACCTTTGAATGAACCAAGAACGATTCTTGAGAATTGCTAGATTCTTAAACCTTTGAAGGATATTGAGAAACCTTTATTGTGATTTTTCCTTAGAAAATTAGGCTGACAATTAGGGTTCACAGAACTCATATTTATACTACGTTAGTATTAGTATTCGTGTCCTAATCGTATTATGAAACAGTCTGTAAACCGCCTCTGTGGCTAGATCTGTCGCGCGATGTAAACCGCCTCTGGGCAAGTTCTGTCGCGTGATGACTTTTGCCACATCAGGAACTCTCTGTTGCGCGAGGACTCTTGCCAGATCAGGAACTCTCAATTTTCTTCCTTTGGTTTAACCAAATCATTTCAATTATGTGTGACCCAATAGGATTATATTATGTTGGCAATGAGCCCGATCATATCAACCCTCATAAAACATAAGCGGACTCTAGCAAGCCATTATGTCTACCCAATTAATATAACGTAAGAGTTCACGTTTCCAATGGTACACTTCCATTTCTCCCTTTGTCTCACGATGTTTTATTGAACACAAGATATGGTCCACGTCAACTTGTATTTGTTCAATGCTTTCTCGATATTGAGTATAATGATAATCCAATCGCATTGGGGTATGGCCATACACTTTCATCATTATCACTCATTGAGGGGCCCAAGCAAAATATCTCTCTTTCGAGGGACAAATTCCATCTTGACTTATCATCCTTCCCATCATGAATCCGATCATGCCAAAGATAGCCTTTATAAATATCGTGTTAAGATATCGTTTGACTAAAATCAAACATAACTTTCATCATATGTAAGGTCATGATAATCTCAGGTCTAGGGACTAAATGAAGTGACCATATGAGATTTAATTATGACATTTGACCATGACATAAATCTCATACGGGTCAAGTCCAGTCACTTGTTCACTAACAAGTACCCATAATTTTAATGTGTATCTCTATGCATATAATCATCATATGATTATCCATTAACAATTATACTAATTATTCACTTAATAATCAGGGACGGAGATTATTACAATAAACATGCAAAATATATAATAATCAAATAATAAACTTTTCATATAATAATAAATAATGTCAACATATAGGTCTATCAACTATAGGCCTAGGGCATAACACTAACAGTCTCCCACTTGCACTAGGCCCAATCTCCCATGTATCGAATACCCATGGACCTAACATGACCATCATGCTTAACTTGTGGAAGAGCCTTAGTCAATGGTTCCGCCACGTTGTCATTAGTGTCTACTCTGCATATCTTTACGTCTTCCCTTTCACATATCTCTCGGATAATGTGGAAACGTCAAAGTATGTGTTTGGATCTTTGATGTGACCTTGGTTCCTTTGCTTGTGCAATGGCACCATTATTGTCACAATAAAGTTCAATAGGATCATTGATACTTGGAACGACTTCCAAATCACTAATAAACTTTTTGATCCAAACAGCTTCCTTAGCTGCATCAGATGCTGCTATGTACTCAACTTCGGTTGTATAATCAGTGACGGTACTTTGCTTGGAACTTTTTCAACTGACAGTGCCTCCATTCAGCGTAAACAAAAATCATGTCTGCGATCTGTAATCATCTTTATCGGTTTGGAAGCTAGCATCTGTGTAACCTCTTACAACAAGATCTTCTTCCATTCCTCCAAAGACCAAGAATACATCCTTAGTTCTTTGTAAGTACTTGAGGATATTCTTGACGGCTATCCAATGTGGTTTGCCGGGATCCAATTCGTACCTACTCGTAGGAGTGTTCACGGTCCGGATTGGTCCGAATTTTATCAAATTTTCAAAAAAACAGGACCGAACCAATTATTCGGTTCTGCCTAAATTCAGGACCAGGATCAGACCATTACATTACAGGACCGGTCACATTGGTCCGTTTCCAATGGTTCGGTCCATGTCCGGTTCCATCGGTTCCACAAGTTACACTACTATATATTTTTTCTAAAGATAAAACATGCAACAACTATTTTTTTCATGAAACCAAAATATAGGACGATTACATAAACAAAGTTCAAATAAAAATATTCAGACATACAACAAATTAACTGAAATAGAGGAACAAAGTTCAAATAAAAAATATAGGACGATTACGTTACATAAACAAAGTTGAAAACCGAAAACTGAAAGTTCCATGCTTAATAACAGTAAATTTGAAATTATGAATATATATATATATATATATATATATATATATATATATAACATAATCGGTCCGGTCCGAGTTCGGTCCAGGACCATATATATTTTTTCAAAAATCAGGACCAATCCAAATAATCGGTTCCATATAAATTTGGGACCAGAACCAAACAAATTCTATTGGATTGGTCCGGTTTTCATTGGTCTGGTCCGGTTCTATCGGTCCGGTTCGGTCCGGTCCGGTCCGTCGGTTTTTTTGTTCAGCCCTACCTACTCGTCATGCTTAGGGCACACGAGACATCGGGTCTAGTACATAACATAGCATACATGATAGACCCAATTGTCGAAGCATATGGAATACCATTCATTCTCTTTCGTTCATCATTAGTCTTAGGACTTTGAGTCTTGCTAAGAGATACACCATGCAACATTGACAAGTTTCCTCTTTTAGAATTTTTCATTTGGAATCTTCTAAGAACCTTGTCAATGTAAGTACTTTGACTTAAACCAATCATCCTTTTAGATCTATCTCTATAGATCTTGATACCAAGGATATATGCAGCTTTGCCCATATCTTTCATTGAAAATCACTTTCCCAATCAAGACTTGACAGTCTGTAGTGCAGGAATGTCATTTCCAATGAGTAAGATATCATCGACATACAACACTAGAAATAGTGCTACGCTCCCACTAATTTTCTTGTATACACAAGGTTCATCTTCGTTCTTGATAAAGCCAAACTCTTTGATTGCTTCGTCAAAACGTAGATTCCAACTCCTAGAAGCTTGCTTCAATCCATAGATGGATCTCTGCAACTTACACACCTTATTAGAATTTTCTGAACTGATAAAACCTTCAGGTTGTATCATATATACATCCTCAAGTAACTTCCCATTTAGGAAAGCTGTCTTGACATCCATTTGCCATATCTCATAGTCATAATATGCGGCTATGTCAATTGAAATTCTAATAGACTTGAGCTTAGCTACAGGCGAAAAGGTTTTATCATAGTCGATACCATGAATCTGCCTATATCCCTTAGCTACTAGCCTAGCCTTATAGGTGTGCACCTTCCCATCCATGTCGGTCTTTTTCTTGAAGACCCATTTGCACCCTATGGTTTTTACACCTTCGGGTGGATCAATCAAGTTCCAAACTTGATTATCAGCCATGGATTGTAATTCGGACTTCATGGCCTCTTGCCATTTTTCCGAATCAGGAGATGACATCGCTTCTTGATAGCAAGTAGGTTCATTATTTTCGATGAACTCCACTTCATCACTTTTCGTAACGAGAAATCTATATCTCTCAGGTTCGGATCGTGACCTACCACTTCTGCGAAGGACTTGTGCATCTTGAACCGGTTTCACAACTCCTTGTGAATTTGGTTCAGTTTCTACCATTGGTTCAATGTTGTTTTCGGGTTCTCGAACTTCTTCGAGATCTATTTTACTCCTACTGGTTCCTTTGCGAAGAAACTCCTTTTCTAAGAAGGTATCATTTCGCGCAACAAACACTTTGTTCTCGTTTCGGTTGTAGAAATATTATCCTTTAGTTTCCTTAGGATAACCCACGAAAACACATTTCATCAGACTTAGGTGCTAGCTTGTCAGAAGTTAACTTCTTGACATATGCATTGCAACCCCAAATCTTCATGAAAGACAAACTGGGTTTTCTTCCATGCCACATCTCATATGGGGTCTTTTGAACTGATTTGGTAGGAACTCTGTTTATAGTGAAAGTAGCAGTTTCTAGTGCATGTCCCCAAAAGGATAAAGGAAGCTCAACTTGACTCATCATTGAACGAACCATATCCAACAAAGTTCTATTCCTCCTTTCAGACACACCATTCCATTGTGGTGTTCCTAGTGTAGAGAGTTCTGAAACGATTCCACAACTCTTAAGATGACTGTCAAATTCTTGGCTTAAATATTCTCCGCCTCGATCAGATCGAAGTACTTTAATAGTTTTGCCAAGTTGATTTTGCACTTCATTTTGAAATATTCGAAATATCTCAAACGATTCCCTTTTATGTTTCATTAGATAAACATATCCAAATCTACTATAATCATCAGTGAATGTTATGAAGTACTGAAATCCTCCCCTAGCATTGCTACTCATAGGTCCACATACATCGGTATGTACGAGGCCTAATAAGTCGCCCGCCCTTTCACCAGTTTTGGTAAACGGGTCCTTGGTCATCTTGCCTAGTAAATAAGATTCGCATGTCTCATATGATTCATAATCATGTGAGTCTAAAAATCCATCTTTATGGAGTTTAGAAATGCGTTTCTCATTTATATGGCCAAGACGACAATGCCATAAGTAAGTGTGGTTTACATCATTGGGTTTAGATTTCTTGTTAATGTTATAGATATCATTATCACGATTTTCAACATCAAGAATATAAAGGCCATTGAATGAAATAGCAGTACAATAATGCATATCACTCTTGTAAATAGAAAACTTCTTATCACATATAAGAAAATTAAAACCTTCATTATCCAAACTCGAAATCGAAATAATATTCCTACTTAAAGCTGGAACGTAATAACAATTGTTCAAAACAAGTATTAGTCCACTAGGTAAAGTAACTTTATAAGTTCCTACGGTTAATGCAGCAACTCTTGCTCCATTTCCCACACGTAGGTCCACTTCACCATCTTCAAGCATCCTTCTGTTCTTTAGACCCTGCACATTTAAACAAATGTGAGATCCACATCCGGTATCCAATACCCAAGAACTAGAAGTAGATAGGAATATATCTATAACAAAGATACCTGAAGTCGAGGCAACACCTTTGCTCTTCTTCAGTGCTTCCTGATATTTCTTGCAGTTTCTCGTCCAATGTCCAATCTCATTGCAATGGAAGCAGATTGCGTCCTCTTGGGACTTGGGCTTAACCTCTTTGGGTTTGAAAGCCTCCTTGGGTTTGGCAACACTTGCCTTAGGATTAGCAACTTTTGCCTTTCCCTTACCCTTGAAACCTTTCCCTTTGTTAACCATCAACACTTGATCGGTTTTCTTTTTGACGATATTGGTTTCCGTAGTGTTCAACATTTGAATTAGCTCGGAAAGGTTCTTATTCATGCCCCCCATGTTATAGTTCATTATGAAATTACTAAAAATTTCGGGCAATGAATTCAATATCATGTCAGTAGCCAGCTCTTGACTAATTGGAAAACCGAGCCTCTCAAGATGCTCGATGTGGCCCTTCATTTTTAGAGCATGGGGACCAACAGCTTGTCCTTCACTCATCTTGCATGAGGTTAGGGCTTTAACTGTGTTATACCTTTCCTGCCTTGCTTGAACTTGAAACATTTTCATCAGTCGATTGTTTAGATCAACTGTCCCCAAGTGCTCAAGATCCTTCTAAAGGATCTTGCACATGGCGGAGAGCATGAGGTAACCAACATCAGTAGCATCACGCTTATGCTTCAGATATTGATCCCTCACTGCCCTAGTAGCATTGGCAGCAGGTTCAGGTGGAACAGGTTCCTCGAGAACGTACAATTTTTCCTCTTGCCTGAGAACAATTCTCACGCTACGGATCCAATCCATATAGTTTGTACCATTCTCTTCCAATTTTTCCTTCTCAAGGATAGATCGCAGTGACAGATGATTATTGTTTGATGCCATTTATTCTACAAAAAGATATACATAAAATATGAACACATATAAGTAACACATATTATATGAAAAGTATAATGCATTTATATGAAAATAAATGATCCCACTAAATTATACACCTTCCAATGTAAATAAGCATAATATAGATTTAGTGGACTAAGATCCAACTTTAATTTAATTTCAAGTTTGCTATGGCAAATCGCTCAAAACTAAATTAATTAGGTATAAACATCAATCATATCACGTATATGACTCTTAGATCTTTTATGAGATTTATTTAAGACAACATATTTTAATCTCATCTTATGCCTTGAGTCCAAAACCATTTTGATAACCCAATTAAGTTCATCCACTTTAAACATATATGAACCACCATTTCCTCATCTTGCTCGCACAACGAATATAATCAAAGTACCTCGCTATGGCGAGCCTACCCAAAACTATCCGAGTGATCTCAAGTGTTTTAATCATGGATTGACATAAAGAACTTAAAAGTTAAATGAAGATTCTTTAAAGCAGATTATAAGCATATCAGCAAAGATAATCATAATCGCGCACCAGGTAAGTTCCCAGGAAAATAGGTGAGCCACAAGGACTACTTAAGTACCAAATCTCTCCTTCGACAAAACTTTCCTAGACATGCACAATTACAATACCAGCTCTGATTTGCAACATGATCAATACTTTTAAACTGACTTGTTTCTCATAAACAATCAGATAACCATAATACAATGTTTCAACTAAACATTTAACAAATCTCTTAAAACATAAGAACACATAATTCATGCATCGCAACAATTAATAAAAATCATATTTTAATTAATTAAGCATGCATAAACAATGAATTAATATAGCATAGCCCTTTAAATTTAATTTCCAGAAATTTCCAGCAACCAGATTAAAACAAAAAACATATCAGATTATAAACATAATCACAGAACAGATACTGCCCAGATATGGCAAAGTCTGTCGCGTGACAGAAACTTCCAGAAGGCCGGATCCGTCGTGCGACCGGACGAGCCCATCTAACTGCCCATGGCCAACTCTGTCGTGTGACTAGAGTTGCCATGGCCAACTCTGTCGCGTGACTAGAGTTGCCAGACTTGCAGATTTTTCCAAACTTCAATCAATTCCAATCATAAAGCAATTAAATCATATAAAATAACCTTTTAACAGATTTAATTCAACATAATCAGAAAACGATTTTTCACATTGTTTCACATAAACAATTAAAATTCTACCGCATACAAAACATGCAATGAATATATAAATAATTTATATCACTTTTCTAGCATGTTAATTCAAACTTAACCATACGAACGGGGCTCTGATACCACTGTTGGGTTTTATGGGTCCATGCGCAGCGGAATTAGCATCTAAATGACACAAAACCCAAGAGCCCTAAGATCCGTTCTATACGATTAAATTGAATTCCTATGAAATAGAATTTACCAACCTTAATTGCTTTCCGTTCTTGAGCTATCGAACAATTTATCAATGTGATTTTGAATCACAAACTTCAATCTTCAAGACTTGAATCTTCAGATTGCTTGAACAATTAGAACTCTAGGCCTTGATCATCGTACGAGAGAATACCCTCTAGTAGTATCCACACCTTTGAATGAATCAAGAACGATTCTTGAGAATTACTAGATTCTTAAACCTTTGAAGGATATTGAGAAACCTTTATTGTGATATTTCCTTAGAAAATTAGGCTGACAATTAGGGTTCACAGACCTCATATTTATACTACGTTAGTATTAGTATTCATGTCCTAATCGTATTAGGAAACAGTCTGTAAACCGCCTCTGTGGCTAGATCTGTCGAGCGATGTAAACCGCCTCTGGGCAAGTTCTGTCGCGCGATGACTTTTGCCACATCAGGAACTCTCTGTCGCGCGATGACTCTTGCCAGATCAGGAACTCTCAATTTTCTTCCTTTGGTTTAAACAATTCATTCCAATTGTGTGTGACCCAATAGGATTATATTATGTTGGCAATGAGCCCGATCATATCGACCCTCATAAAATATAAGCGGACTCTAGCAAGCCATTATGTCTACCCAATTAATATAACGTAAGAGTTCACGTTTCCAATGGTACACTTCCATTTCTCCCTTTGTCTCACGATGTTATATTGAACACAAGTCATGGTCCACGTCAACTTGTATTTGTTCAATGCTTTCTCGATATTGAGTATAATGATAATCCAATCGCATTGGGGCATGGCCATACACTTTCATCATTATCACTCATCGAGGGGCCCAAGCAAAACATCTCTCTTTCGAGGGACAAATTCCATCTTGACTTATCATCCTTCCCATCATAAATCTAATCATGCCAAAGATAGCCTTTGTAAATATCGTGTTAAGATATTATTTGACTAAAATCAAACATAACTTTCATCATATGTAAGGTCATAATAATCTCAGGTCTAGGGACTAAATGAAGTGACCATATGAGATTTAATTATGACATTTGACCATGACATAAATCTCATACGGGTCAAGCCCAGTCACTTGTTCACTAACAAGTACCCATAATTTTAATGTGTATGTCTATGCATATAATCATTATATGATTATCCATTAACAATTATACTAATTATTCACTTAATAATCAGGGACGGAGATTATTACAATAAACATGCAAAATATATAATAATCAAATAATAAACTTTTCATATAATAATAAATAATGTCAACATATAGGTCTATCAACTATAGGCCTAGGGCATAACACTAACACCAAAGAGTTCTCATGGAAAGAAGAATGCGATTTGGATTTTGAAGAAGTTAAGAAATTACTTGGGCAGCCCCCTCTCCTCAGTAGCCCGGTGCCCGGGGAAGAACATTTTCTGTTTTTAGCAGCTACTGACTTGGCAGTAGCCGGTGTTCTTGTAAGGGAGGAAAATAACTCCCAAAAGCCAGTATATTATGTTTCAAAGGCGTTGTCCGCCGTAGAGAATCGCTATCTTAATATAGAGAAGTTAGCTTATGCCTTGCTTGTAGCTGCTCGAAAATTACGAGCTTATTTTTCTGCACACCTAATCACTGTATTCACAGAAGCGCCACTTAAGAAAGTCTTACATAAACCAGATTGCTCAGGAAGAATGTTAGCGTGGTCTATAGAACTCATTGTGTTCAAAATCACCTACTCACCAAGAAGGACCATCAAAGCGCAAGCTTTAGCAGACTTTGTGGCAGAAATATCATTCAAACTTGCGGACAACGAGCTGGGAAAAAGAAAGAGGGTAGAACCCTAAGAAGCCCAAGACATTCCAGAGCCAGAAATAGCTCCAAACAAAGAGCGGCCACAAGAATTTTGGTCTCTATTCGTTGATGGATTCGCTAGCAAGTTGATAAGTTGCGCGAGCATTCTTTTGATCGCACCATGTGGGGAAAGATTCGAAAGAGTCTTGAGATTCAAATTTGAAGCATCAAATAATCAGGACGAATACGAAGCAATCATAGCAGACATGTAGCTAGCCAGAGACATGGGTGTCCCAAAGCTAGAGATAAACAGTGACTCTCAGCTCATAGTAAATCAAATGAAGGGGGAGTATGATACAATAAACCCAGTCTTAGACAAGAACTGCCGTCTAGCAAAAACCCTTTTTAAAAGCTTCGAATACTATGAACTGAACCAAATAATGAGAGAGGGCAATGCAGAAGCAGACCTCCTATCCAGAATCACCGAGTAAGAAATCGAAGATCTAAACGCGGAGTGCCAAATCGAGTTTGTTGAGGCGCCTGCCATAAATCGGGTTCAAATTAACAACATTGAGGACCAAGAAAGGGACTGGACAGATGAAATCAAAGATTACATTGAGAAGGAAAATCTCCTCGAGGATCAAGCAAGAGCAAGACTCATAAAAAAGGTGTTCGCGAAATATACGGTCATTGATGGAGTGTTATACAGAAGGTCATTCACCAAACCTCTCCTCAGATGAGTGAAAACCCATATGGTCACCAACTTACTCTATGAGGTCCATAAAGGAGTCTGTGGCAGTCATCCAGGAGCTCGCACACTCTCGGTCAAGATCAAATTCTGAGGATTCTACTAGCCAACCATGAGGAAGGATGCAGAGGAATATGTGAGGAAGTGTGACAAGAACCAGCGGTTTGTGGACATCCCTAGACTCCCATCAACAGAGCAAACGTTGGTAATACCAACGTGCCCGTTTGATACATGGGGAATTGATCTAATAAGACCCTTCCCAACCGCTAGAGGAGGCATAAAGTATGTGGTGGTGGTCATTGATTATTTCACAAAATGGACCGAGGCAAAAGCCTTGGCTACCATCTCTGAGGAAAATGTCATCAACTTCTTTCACGATCATATCTGGTGCCGATTTGGGGTACCAAGAGTAATAGTCTCGGACTACGGCACTTAGTTTGCAACAAAATTTACCGTCGAATGTATGAGAATGAAAATTCAACACAGTCAGTCCGCATTAGCTTATCCTCAAGGAAACAGACAGGCTGAGGCCACAAACAAGTTAGTCCTAGCTGCCTTAAAGAGAAATTCAGATGGACAAGTAGGACGATGGCTGGATGAACTTCAGACCGCGTTATGGGTAGTCCGCACCATAATAAGAAATTAAACGGGCGAAACTCCTTCTTCGCTCACATATGGATCAGAGGGCGTAGCCCCAGTGGAAGTAGCCTTCCTATCCTATAGAGTCACCTACTTCGATGAAACGCAGAATGAGACAACCAGAAGGTGCGATATTGACGATCTCAAAGAAAAAGGATGCGGGATAGAGTAAAAATGGTTAACTACAAGCATAAAGCCAAAAATCATCATGACAAGAGAGTTAGCAAAAGAAGCTTCTACGTGGGAGATTGGGTATAAAGAAATGTAGAGGTTTAAGGAACCCAGCCCGGTTTCCATAATCTCTCTCCAAAATGGAAAGGTACATATCAAGTCTCTCAAATTATCAAAGAGTTAACCTACAAATTGCGGACAAGAGAGGGAAAAGACCTCAAAAATGCTTGGAACAACGATCATATTAGAAAGTATTTTTCTAAAGAAATTATACCAAGTGTTTATAAAAATAGTGATAGTAGTTACAATCAATCAAAATCAATGTATTTGTATGGTTTTGTAAACTCAAAATAGCACATAAATTGATTTACTCACTACTGAAATAACAGAGTGAATGAACGTAGGGCCATGCCCAAAATCATGGATGCCAGCATGGTCACGCTGTGCTGATGCGCGGACTGGCCTTGCAGCCATAGTCCGCATGCCTGTATGTAAAGAATCCTATCTAAGCTCTTACAAAAGCACCACTAGACTCAAGAATTTAGATCGTGTAAAATTTACCAAGGTGGATACGGAAGCCAGCACAGTCATGCCCTACTAATGTATGGACTAGCCTCACAGCCACACTACGTATGCCCATGTGAAAGAAGCTTACCTTGGATCTTTCAAAAAAGCGCCACAGACTCAAGATTCCAGATTGCGTAAATTACTAAGGTGAGTATGGATGAATGTGATGTGCAATAAAAGCCCAAGATACAGACCGAGCCAAAACCTCAAAGTCTAAAGGCCATAATAAATTGCAGTCATATGGTAAAAGGTTAATTCCCATACAAAACTAATAGGTTTTCATCGAGAATTAAAAGAAACTCATAAAGCGGCCTAAAAACTAACAAAGGCACAATAATGCCCATGAGTAAACATTGAGTAAAAATAGACATTCACAAGTCACAAAAGCTCAAAAAGATAAAACATGAATGGAATATATCAAGTTTTTTCATTAAGATTAAAAAAAGCATTCACTATTGCAAAAGCTCAAAGAGAAAAAGACATGAATGGAGTTGAACAAAAGTTTTTCATTGGTAGATAGAAGGAAAGTACAAAAAACCTACATCTAGTACATAAAAGAGAAATAAAAAGTCCTATTTAAAAAAATCTAAGTCGTTGGATGAGCAGACTCCTAGTTTGGTTGAGCCTCAGGGATAGGATCAGGAGTAGGTGTTAGGAGCAGAATCTGGAGCTTGAGTAGGAGTTGATCGCGACATAAATAGCTCACTGACCGCAGACCATTTGGAAATAGACTAGCAGCAACGGCTTCCAGTGAAAGCTTTTCTTCACCCTACCTAAGTGTATCAAGTTCATCCTTAAGGCTGGGGACGGTGACCGCGACAACTGGAGGCAGCAAGGATACCGCAGTAGCATCAAGGTTTCCAATGTTATCCTCTGACAAAGGAACCAAAGCATGAGCTGGAAAACACTCTGCATCAACAGTGATCAAAGAGCTAATAATGGCCAATTATTCTGCAGAGTATCTGCCCGTGGCCGCGAAATTCCTCAGAGCTGGGTCTTCCTGGCGGCCTCAAACTGTGAAGAACACTACGTAAGCATATAATCCTTGAAATCTTGGGAGTTTTTGTACTCTTCAATAGCCTCCTTCCGAGCAGCAGCAAGCAAGGCATCCTTCTCGAGCCAGAACTTCTTCAAGGAAACCAGCTCGTTAGAGATTTTATCTACTTGCGCTTCCAACTCCAAGACTTGTGCTTTGGTGGCCTCCAGTTTGCTCATGTACTCAACCACATCCTTTGACAGTTGTTCCTTCTGACCACGGAATTCATCGTGCAAGCCTTTAGCTCCAAGGATTTAAGGGCTTCATCGTACTTCTCATACACTTTCTTCAAATCTGTCTCCTTCTCCTCCAAAGTCTTCCCCAATGCCTTGTTCTTATCTGTGATCGAGGCAGCCTACTCGTCGGTTATCTCTCTCAGCCTCATGGCATGGTTGGCCATCTGAAAAGTAAGAAAATGCGCTCAAGAGGGTTTAAAAAGAAGGAAAAGAAGAAAAGGGGAAGGGAAAAATAAAATTTTTACCTCAGTGGCCATTAAACCAATATTTCCAGCCAGAGCAGAGGCATTCAGCTTTGCCCTGACCCCCTGGTAGAAGTCCGGATATTAGAGCCTGTTTAAAAGTCCAAGCCCTACCACCGAGTTATGACCTCTACAGGAATAGAGGTCAACTCCTTGAAATGGGGGCGCCTCCCCAATATGATTGCTCAAACTCCACGCAGCGTCACGAGTATCGATGTTGGAGATGGTATATGAGTTGGCGCAGATAGATCCCATTCTAGCCGGTGATCTTGGGGTGGTGAAAGTCATGACTTTGGGCTATTGGACCCTTTGTTTCTTCTCCTTACCAGCACCCTCAGTCTCGGTCTGGCTCCTCTTCCTCCCCCGGTCAGTTTGAACAGTTGGAGTAGCACGATTCTCCGCCGGACTACGGTCGCGGCTAGATTGGGACTTGGGGGGGAGATCTCTAGATTTGGGCACTCCACGGGTGCATCCAGGAGACACCCAGATGCCTTTTCCACGACGGGTAAGGATACTCTGAGTGCAGGAGTCTTCTTCAGGGCATCTTGCTTGGCTTTATTCTCTCTGGCTAGTTGACGAGCCTTGGCCGCCTTTAGTTCTGCTTGAGATACCCGGGGGGGTATTGTTAAATCTTCTGGATCTGTGCCAAGAAAATAAAGGAGAATGGTTAGACCGCAGTTCAAAATAAAATCACGAGCGCAGAAACAAGCAAGATAAACAAGAGACCAATCCACGCCGGAGGCTCGCATACCGCGCCCATCATGCAGGTCCCATATTTAGCCTCGAACTGAAAAAAAACTCATGGAATCTCCAATCCAGATAGCGCATAAGGGGCTCAATACCCTAGGGTCATAATTGTTACCTTCCCTTTAGGGTGCCACCCTTGCATAGATCAGCAAAGGTTCATTGTCTATGATCGCGGTCACATCAAAAACTTGGCTAACCCTCTCTGTGATTTATTGGGCAAGGTGTTTGGCTAATGCAATTTGCAAACTCTCAGACTTAGAAGGGCAAGGATATGAACTGGCAGAAACCTTTATTGGGGCCATACCCTCTGGCCTTGGAAAGCTCCAGCCAAAACGGCTCTCGAACGAAGATGTTCTTCTAGTTCCATTGATCGAACTTATTGGTGGGAGGAGAAAAAGTGTGGGGATAATTGTTTTTGGTCTTCAGACCGCGGTTTCCATTAGTGATCTGGTTGGAATAATAGGCGTATAGCCCGGATATAGAAGGTTCAAAGCCAAGTACCATACACACCACAATGAAGGAGACTAAGGCTCAGACAGTGTTTGGGGTTAGGTGCATAGGGAGCCATCGGTTAAAATCAAGAAATTGGTGAAAGGATCTCGGGGGAGCCTAAGTCCATTAACAAATTGAGCGCCATAGAAAATGCAAGCCCTATTATCCCCCCCGAACATCGGCCACAATTTCTGGCCGCAACTTCCCCTTATAGTCCACTTTCTGCAGCCCGTGGACAAAGAAAGATTTGGGATCAACATTAAAGGTCGTATGTAGCTCATCCTCAACCACCATACAAACTTCCCCTCTATTCTTCTTTAGATGACCATGGCCAGAGGTGGAAGCGCCGACTTGACTCTTTTCCTTGAGCAACAGCCGTCTCCACATGACCCTCATCAAAGGCATCTACGATCTCTACTGCTCGCTGAGCTGTGTCCACCGCCATACGATCAGACACTTTGCGGTCATCAACCTCCGTCTCAGTGCTATTGCCAGATCCAAAAATATCTGAAGTAGGTCTAAGGAAGAAGACACCACCTCTCCAGCATCCACTACATCCATGTTCGTAGGCGCATCATCACTGCTCCCCATATTCACCACTGTTCTAGGTTGGGCAGCTATTTGAGCATTGGGTTCTATCACGGACAAAGGGGCTGCGCTTACAATAATATTGAGGTCAACCTCGGGCTCGTTTGCAGCATCAGGGTCCATAACTACCTTGGTCTCATCCATTAGCTCTACTTTCTCCCAATCAATTATTGTTTTATCTGAGGGGTCAATGTGAGCTCTCCTCACCAGAACTTGGTCATTCAACGTCTATTCCCGCTCATGAGGAAACCTGTTCAAAACCCCCATCATGAAATTTCTTAGTCGGGTATGGTCGCCTAACACCACCATGTCCCCAGAAAGGTGTATCATCTTCTGGGCCTCCCACAACTGGGGTGGGACCCAGTTTCCCCAGTCATATTTGAACGAGAAATATCTAAAGGACTCAAGGGATAGCTTAAACCAAGAGGTAGCTACTTTTCGATAGACTCCATCAGATTTCTTGTCGACGGCGAAGGTATCTGGGGTTATGCCGTTACCTAGCTCTAAGGGACTCTCCATTCGATAAGTCATTTCTGGCTAGGAGGAGCAATATATAAAATAAAAAGTAGATTAAAAGAAGACTGAATCACTTACGAAAGGAAACTAGCAGGGAAGGAGCTTAAGGAAGCTGTGGTTTCTTTTCTCTCTCTCTCTCTAGGATGCAGTTTCAAGCTCTGAAGATGATAAAAGAATGAAAGACAAAAAAGGTTTGATATTTATAGGCCAAAGAAATACGGGTCGACCCGTATTAATGAGCCCACGAACCATATTCTCTCGAATCATAAATCGATGGAAGTTTTAAATTTTGAATTGATGACGGTTAGCATTTATGGCGCCCTTTGGAATTCATGAGACGTCACCTACGTACCTGACACGCGCTAACGCTTCGACAGTTAATGGGGCCCACGTAAAGCTTATTCGGGAAGCAGCCTAAAGCTTTCACCAACTTCTACCAAACTCCTCTCACGTGCACCAAAGTAGGGAGTCTACCAAAAGCCGCCAAATATATACAACACTTGTGCCTGCGAAGTCAGCCAGACCGCAGACCGAGCTTTATATAGAGCTCCTTGCTCGAACCATAAATGATCCAGCGCTCGAATCTAGGGGACACTGATGAGCCCGAACCTTTCAAACTGGGCCCAAGCTCGATCTGGTCAGAGACTGTTAGTGTAATCTGCAGGTGATATCGTAGATGATTTCCCAAGTGATATCACAGATGATTTCCTGGACTGAAAATTATATAGTTGTATATTTCTTGTTTGTTATTTAATGGACTAACGTGCTAATATGGTCTGTATAGTCTATGGTTTATGATTATATTTCAGGGTGCAATAGCATCAAAGAAGGAGCTAGACACATGTGGAAATTGGAAGAAATGAATTAATACATTTTATGTATTAATTCGTAATTTTGGCATTCAACAACAACATGTATGAGGACTTTGTCAAAGGTTGTTGCTGAGTTATAGAAGAGGTACAAGGATGATAAAGCAAGGGAGTACAAGGCGTGGAAGCATGGCTTGAGGATTCAACAACTCGGTTGCTACAAAATAGGAAGTGGGAGCTAGAATTGTGGAAACAAATTAACCCACTCTCCCTACACTTCCTCCACGTGCAAGACCAGCCCCAAGGCTGTTATTGGAGTAGCCTTCAAGTATTTGAAGACTATAAATAAGCTTGGAAGGTTTATTTGAAGACATGCCAATTATTTCACATTCACACCTTCGAAAAGCTTAGAGATAGAGTTCTTTGTTTGGTTCTTTTTAATCCTTTCTCCCTTGTAATTTCGCACTTGATTACTTTGGTATCAAGGTGTGTGAAGGCTAGGATAGGATTCCGTTCTTTATCTCTTGTTCCATAGAGCGTAAAATAGATATAGCTATAGGGAACTTTCGGCTTTGTAACTTCATTCATAGTGATTATAAAGTCTTGCCTAAGAGGCACTCTCAAGTTATATTTATATAACTTGAGAAAAACAATTTTGGTGTTTTTATTCCGCCGCAAACTCTTTTACAAAATTGTTATATTTTCGAAGTGTGTGTGTGTGCCATCCCAAGTGCTATCGTTGGTCTTTGTTATCACCTTGGATATCACTTGTGATTCAAGCCGTGACAATTTCAATTGGTATCAGAGCCTCTCACTTGACGATACTAAGTGTTTGGTCCTCTTTATCATGGCTTTTGATCCTGCAAATCCAAACCAAAAACGTCTTCCTGTTTTAGATGGTTCGAATTATGCATATTGGAAAATTCGCCTTCGCTCGCATATCAAATCAATTGATCTTCGAGCATGGCGATCTATAGTTCATGGGTACTCTCTTCCACTCTTACCTCCGATGAGGATGGTGATGTTCGAGTTAAACCTGAAGGTGAGTGGACGAATGAAGAGATCACTCTAGCTAACTATAATGAGAAAGCTCTTAATGCTATCTTTGAGTGGGTTGACATGCATATTTTTAAACTTATTCAAAATAGTTCCACGGCTCAAGAAGCTTGGGATATTTTACAAAGGTTTTGTGAAGGTGATTCTAGTGTGCGTGAAAACAAACTCGAGAGGTCTTGCGGCAAATTTGAAAGGTTGAGAATGGGTGAAAGTGATACCATTTCCTCTTATTTTGAAAAACTATTTGACATTGCTAATGAGTGTCAACTTTTAGGTGAACCTTTTACAAACAAACAATTGGTTTCAAAGGCTATTAGAACTCTCCCTGAGCGTTTTAATATAAAAGTTTCATCTATAGAAGAGGCTCACAATCTTTCTACAATGGATATCAATTCCTTAATGAGCATTTTGAAAAATTTTGAGTCAAACCTTGCCGAGCAAAGTGAAGCTTCTAAGGGCAAGAGTGTTGCTTTAAAAGTTCAATCCTCTAGTGGTTCAACTAATGAGGATGACGAAATTTTTGAGGAATTAGGTGAAGATGCCGGTGTTGCCTTACTTACCGGGAAATACAACTCAATGGTGAGAAAATTTAACAAAGAAAATGTGCGGAGTAAAGGCTAAAGAGCAACAAGCCAAGGTGTACAATTCAATGCCCAAGAGGACATTTCCATCTACTCGAAAGGTGGTCCCATAAGGAGAGCATCATCGGATCAATCCGGATCTGATCCAAAATACCTTGAATCAATCCAATGTCATGCTTGCTCTGGATGGGGTCATTACTCAAATGAGTGTGCTAACACTCTAAGGAAGATGGGAAAGAACCTATGGGTTTCTCTCGGTGACAATGAGGATGAGGAGACCAATCAATCGAAGATTCGGATCAAACGGCAAGAATGGTGGTCACAAGCG
This sequence comes from Adenophora triphylla var. japonica, assembly GCA_022495995.1. Taxonomy (NCBI): domain Eukaryota; kingdom Viridiplantae; phylum Streptophyta; class Magnoliopsida; order Asterales; family Campanulaceae; genus Adenophora; species Adenophora triphylla. The sequence goes on from JAFEMH010000086.1 coordinate 626,921, forward strand.
TGACTCGGATTGTCGGTGATACCCCGGTGATATCCAAAATGGGATAGCACCCGAGATATCATCCAACAGTATACGATTTAAATTTGATAAATGCTTTGTTTGTTTTGTGGGTTACGTTAACATGGATGCGGAGTTGTTCACAAGATGAGAAGGAGTTCGGCAAGGATGAACTCATTTGTGGTCTTAAGAACCTTTGCAAAGAATTGGTGGATGAATGGAAGAAAGAGAACAAGAAGGTGATCTCTCTGTCCAAAGAGGTTCAAGACCTAGCTGATGGCTTGACTAGATTGGAAGTTCAACTCACAAAGAAGGATGTGGAGCTGGACAAAGTCAAGAGCAAACTTACTCTTGCCGAGACAACATTCAAGAAACTCAATACGAGTTCTACCAAGTTAGATGCAATTCTTGGGTTGTCCAAACCACTCAAGGCGGTATGGGTTTTCAAGAGTCTTTAAATGCTATTACATCTACTTTGTCTAATACGTAAGATAAGTTAATTTTTGTTAAAGAAAGAGATCATGTTGAACAAATACCTTCGATAAGTCTTCGACAAGGTAAAAATATGTAACTCTTTTGTTACTCTCTTGGACATTTGAAAAATGATTGCAAAACTCTCTTAAAGAAACAGTCCGGTTCTGTGTGATACCCGAAGTGCTACCTAGCATGTCGAGATATCACTGTCGATCGAAGAAAAATTATCAAAGTAGGAAAGTGTGGAAACCTAAGTCTAATCGATATGTGATGTTGTATGCACTGCCTTAAAAACTAATGTTGAAGGTTCATGGTATTTTGATAGTGGTTGTTCTCGTCATATGACTGGAACAAAAATATTTTTAAAGGAATATGAACCTATTCAAGGTGGTAGTGTAACATATGGTGGTGGTGGCAAAAGTAATATAGTAGGAAAAGGCGTATTAAATATACCGGATTTCTGCTTTGAAAAATGTTTTGCATGTTGATGGACTCGGTAACTAATTTAATTAGTATAAGCCAACTTTGTGATGACAACCTTGAAGTAAAATTCAATAAAAACACTTGTGAAGTTTTTGATTGTACCAATAAGCGTGTTATGGTGGTACTAGGTCAAGTAATAAGCGTTATCTTGTTGAGGATAAACAAGTGTGTCATTCTGCGAGGGTTGATGATGCTACCTTATGGCATCAAAAGTTGGGTCATGTCCATTTTCGTAACATTGTGAAACTCATTAATGCTTTGAAGCTATAAGAGGTATACCTAGTCTGGACATAAGTACAAAAATCATATGTGAAGATTGTTTAAAAGGTAAACAAACACGTGCTACCCATAGTGCTACCCAACATAATGAGGAGTATTACGGGACAACGCCGTTTTCAATTAATGCATATGGATTTAATGGGTCCGATTGAGGTAGACAGTTTAGGAGGTAAGAAATATACTTTTGTAATAGTTGATGATTTTTCTAGATTTACTTGGGTATATTTTTTAAAAGAAAAATCGAAACTTTTGAAAAGTTTAAAGTCTTACATGCTAAAATCAAAAACATGTTTTCTCGCTCTTATCATGCGAATAAGGTCGATCATGGAACGGAGTTTGATAATTCATTGTTCTTTACTTTTGTGAATTAAAAGGAATTAAACATGAGTTTTACGCTCCTAAAACACCTCAACAAAATGGGGTGGTGAAAGGAAAAATAGGACCTTACTTGAGATGGCACGTGTGATGTTGTTTTCAAAAGAATTTCAAAAGATTTTGGGTGAGGCCATAAACACGGCTTGTCACACGGCCAATAGGGTTTTTCTAAGACCTGGTACTAGAATGACACCTTATGAAATTTTGAATGGTAGGATACCAAAGGTTCATTATTTTCATACATTTGGGTGTGTGTGTGATGTTCTAAATGATCGGGATTACTTAGCTAAATTTGACTCTAAAAGTGATAAGGCTATATTTCTTGGGTATGCTCGGGACGATCGAGCATATAGGGTTTATAACCTTAGGTTAAAAACCATTCGGGAATCAATTAACGTTGTTTTTGATGATTTAGCAAGTGTTACGGTGATGGAGTACGGGAATCTCCATTAATATTCTTTGGAAGAACTGGAGAATCAAAATCAAGTAAGTGATACCCCAGTCTTGGCCAAAGTGTTGCCACCGATGGGATAGCATCTCCGGTATCACCCAAGACCAATCCAAAGAATCGATAAGGATGAACGAGTCGAGATGATGATCATGTGCATGAAGACTTGAGAAGGGATCCACCGGTAGGATCAAAAGAGACCATCCTTCCTCTCAAATTATTGGAGAAGCTAGTGAAGGGGTACAAACAAGGAACAAAGGACATTTTAGTGACCGTGAAATGGCAAGGTATGTGTGTATGTCCACCACATACCACAAGGTAAAATATTCTGTTTTGTTTCTTCTTTAGAACCCAAAAATATTTACGAAGCTTTAAAAGATAATTTTTGGATACAAGCCATGCAAGAGGAACTTGACCAATTTGCTCGTAATGAAGTTTGGTGTTTAGTACCACGTCCTAGTAATACAAATGTTATTGGTACTAAATGGATTTTCAAAAACAAATCGAGATGAGCAAGGAAATATTGTTAGGAACAAAGCTCGTCTCGTAGCACAAGGTTACACCCAAATTGAAGGTGTTGACTTTGATGAGACCTTTGCTCCCGTTGCTAGAATAGAATCCATAAGACTCCTCTTGGCTATAGCTTGTTTTCTAAAAATTACTTTGTTTCAAATGGATGTTAAAGCTGCCTTTTTAAATGGTTATTTAAAAGAAGAAGTTTTTGTTGAACAACCAAAAGGATTTGAGGATCCTCATCTACCAAACCATGTATATAGACTTGATAAAGCCTTATATGGCTTGAAACAAGCTCCACGTGCATGGTATGGTCGCTTAACCTCTTTCTTACTTGAATATGGATTTACAAGAGGTGAAGCGGATAGGACCTTATTTATCCTAAGGCATGGCAAAGAAATAGTCATTGTTCAAATCTATGTTGATGACATAGTTTATGGCTCTACTTCTCAAACATGTTTAAAAGATTTTGTAGAAGCTATGACATCAACATTTGAAATGAGCATGATTGGAGAGTTAACATTCTTTCTAGGCTTGCAGGTGAAACAATCAAATGAAGGAATATTCATTTCACAAAGCAAGTATGCAAAGAGCCTAGTAAAAAGATTTGGGTTGGAAGGAGCAAAAAGTTCAAAAATCCCCATGTGTTCTTCTCTCAAACTTGGTAGAGATCAAGTAGGTGAGGATGTTGATCCTACTCTTTATCGTTCAATGATTGGTAGCCTTCTCTATCTCACTTCTAGTCGTCACGATATCATGTTCGGCGTGTGTGTTTGTGCACGTTATCAAGCCAATCCTAAAGTCTCTCACCTTAATTCTGTCAAAAAGATAATTAAATATGTTTCAGAACAAGTGAATTAGGGATTTGGTTTAGTAAGGATACTAATACCAATTTGGTTGGCTTTAGTGACTCGAATTGGGCGGGGATATGGATGATAGGAAGAGTACTAGTGGGGGTGTTTTTACTTGGGCAACAATTTAGTTTCATGGTATAGTCGTAAACAAAATTGTGTTTCTCTCTCCACAAATGAGTCCTGAGTATGTGGCGGTGGTAGTTGTTGTTCACAACTTATTTGGCTAAAACATATGTTAGATGACTATGGCCTAGAGAGTAATTCTTTGACTATGTACTGTGATAACCCGAGTGCTATCAACATTTCAAAAACCCAGTTCAACATTCCCGTACCAAACACATTGACATACGTCATCATTTTCTTAGAGATATGGTAGATAAAGGCCTAATTAATATTGATCATATTGATACTAAGTATCAACCGCCGACATCTTTACTAAGGCCTTAGACCACGAGAGATTTTCTAGTTTGAAAAGATCTCTTGGTCTTTGTAATCTCCGAGTTCTGCTCGTCTGTGCTACCCGTGATGTTATCACTTAGGGTAACACTTGTATATTAGTGTATTTTTTCTTCTTTCTTTGCTTATTTACTTATAAAAAAAAAAAAAATATACTTTATTATTTGTTTAAATCTAGCTAGCTTAGTTCTAGCAGTGGCACATGCCGACCTTTTGTTATGGTAGGTTATTATTTAGGTTAGCACGTCCGATATCATTCCCCTTCATATGCTTAAAGTGACAAAGTCACTAATATTTTCTTTTTGATAAATAAAAGACAAAGGCATTTATCCATACTATTCTCTCGAGCTCGGGGCACGGTATGTTCGGCTACTTAGCGATGTACTCTTGCCAATGAGAAGGTATGAGGTGATTTATGCTAAGTATTAGGGACATGGAGTTCGCTACTACAGGTACCCTACTTGAAAGGCATAGATCACTTGGTCTCTACACTTGAAATATAACTTGAAGCACGGAGCTCGTTACTACGATGCTTTCTTGTTTAAAGAAGTGTATTGAGACGTGTTTAACAAGCAATGTACTTAAAAAATGATATATAGGCATATAATGCCTAAAGTGCATGAAAAATGCTCAGCTTGTTATGCTTGAAATGCTTGAAAATGAAAATATTTATCAAGGGGTTTTATATCATATGTGTTATCCTACGTGTTACCATCATTGCCTTAACACATTAGTGTGTGCTATATTAGTTTTTTTTTTTTTTCGAAATATTGTTGATTAATTTCTCAAAATCTGAAAGTCTTTTTAATTAAAGAGTTTACGATTTTGAAAACGTCTTCAACAAGTTTCCTTTATTTTTGGTAAACTTAATTAAGTAACTAACCCTTATTTATTTAATTTGTGCATATAATGTTTTGGGCTTAGTTACAAATTATTTAGTTTACTTATTTTTTGTTTTTACGTTTTTACTTAAAAAAAAAAAAAAAATTTTTTTATATTTATTTTATTGTGGCAACCGTGTTGTTTCACTTTAAATAGAGGTTAAGGTTTTTGAAAAGGGAGTGGTTAGGGTTTATTTCGGTTTTTGTGGATAGGGATTAATGGAGAGTATTAATAGGGATAGATTAGATAGATGTCTAATCAATTTAAAATCTTGTTCCCTATCTAATCTCTCACTCTCCTAATTTCACTCAACCTCCTCCGTTTCTCTCTCTTTCCGTTACCTTCTCTCTCTCTTAAACCCTCGGTGCAACGCCTTCGTCTCCTCCAAAAAACCTAGGTCAAAATACGTTCCAAAAATCCCTCAAATCTCCATGGCATCTCCATCCAATACCAATGCCGAACCATCTCACACGGACCAAATGGACATCTCACCTAGCATTGCTCCTTCCGTGGCATCTCGCGTGGCCATGGAAATTTCCCCAATGATCACTCCAAGCTCTTCTCCACCAACAATGGCAATTGTTCCTACCTCTGGCCCCAATGCCTCGTTCGATCAAGGCATTCCTAAAGTGACTCTCATCCCTGCCGAGCCAAAAAGGAAGAGGAAAGCCCCAACTGCCAAGCTGTCTCCCCAAATCGCAAAAAGGAGATCTTCCAACCGCATTAGATCAATCAGGTCCAAGGCAACTTCAAATACCTCCCTTGATCCAGTTGATGTCTCAGAAAGCTCTATTGATGTGTCCTCACCCCATGTGAGTGACGAGAACTTTGAAGCAAACAAGGAAAAGGAGCCTTCTGTGGACTCATTTGATGCTTGGGTAGATGGTGATGAAGAGGAGACTCTCTCGATTTTCGTAAAAGAAGGCCAAGGGCAAACCGTGAGTGCTACCGAAGTGCTAGCAAGAAGAGGATATCATACGAGGTAACACTTGCCCCCTCTTCTCGTTCCTAAACATTCCTCTAGTGATAATTCGGTGATGAGGTTACTCAAACCGAAGAGGATAAAGCTTTTCCAAAACCTTTTCTTACTTTGGAGTATTATAAAAAGGAAAATATGGAACTTTGGTTGAATAGTCTAAGTAAGAGGATTTTAAAAGAGAAGCACATTGATGAGGGTCGATTGGAAAAGGAAGGAGTGGTTCGGTTTTTAAAGGACAGGAATTTTATTAATGCTAATAATCATGCATCGCTTTTGTTGAGAGTGTTATTCGCAATTTCTTTGCCAATTTGCATGCTCATTTGGATGATGAAGGGTCTGCTAAATATGGAAAAGTGTTTGTTAGGGGAAGAGTCTATTCTTTTACTCCTGCCCGATTAACAAAGTTTTAGGCCTCCCTAATGTAGATGATGAGAGCATTAGGGTCAATAGAGATGAAATGGTAAAATTGCTCACTCACAACAAACTGAGCCTTGGCCTTTGAAAGAGAAACTTCATGCTTCTAGATTATCTTCTCTCTATTCTCGTACTACACAACCGTGCATCTTCAATTGGCTTCCTACAACTAATGAACCTATTGTGACTTTGGAGCATGCGAATGTGTTGTATAGATTGGGTAAAAATTTAAGGATTAACTTTGGAAGATTAGTGTTTAAACACTTAGCTTCATGGGGTAGAAAAAGGAAGTGAACATTAGCTTTTTCCCCTATCCTTCTCTAATCTTCAAAGTTTTGGTATTTCAATCCTTGCCCATTGAAGCCTACGATGTTTTTACCACCGAACACGAGTACTATACCGTTGATCAACAACTGAAAAAGGGTAAAAGGTATACTAAAGATCTTCCTTGGAACAAATCTGATGAAACAACCCATGCTCCTCCCAAAGGCTATCTCACGTGATACCCCAAGTGCTTCCCCGGTGTTGCCCCTCATACTTTTGCAGAACCGATGCCGCAAGTATTCCGAACAACATGATGAATCTTTTGGGCAACTCGACCATCAATCCCAAAGGCTACAGCTTCTCAACTTCCCGCACAAACAAATAAGTGCAATAGGAGAACTTGCTGAGGGATGGGCTAAGCTTAAGCAGTGTAACGTATGCTTTTATTGATGAAATTTCTTCCCAAACAGGGAGGATCTGCTGCTCTTGGAACTTCCGGAGCGGTGCTACTGCAGTGCTACCACCGTGCCGGCCCAAGTGATGGTGGAAGTGATAGGGAAGGAGATCAGAGGAAGGAGAGGAAGAAGAGGAGTTTGAAGAAGAAGAAAGCCGAACCTTAAGGTTGATAAACCCGAAGGTTTATGTTGCCGCTATCATATGGGTGACTATTTTTGTGGTGGTCCTACAAACAATGTTTTTATTTTGGTGATGTGGTGGTTCCTTAAACAATTTACTTTTATTTTGTTTATATTTGCTAAAACACTTTAGTGGTTTGTTAAATAACTTAATCTGCTAGGATGTTTTTTTGCTAATTTTGGATGATATTTTGCTACAATGGTTATGGTTTTTAATGGTTACTTAGTTTATTTCGAAAACTTTTTAAAGTTTGAAATAAATTAGTTTATTATGATAAATCATTGTTTAGGATTAGCTCCTTGATTAAGGGGAGTTAATTTTTGTGGAGATATTATTCTATGGTCTATGCTCTGTACATTTGTATATAGACTTATCCTACAGACGCTGAAGACATTAAGTTTGGAAAGAAATATCCAACTAAGGGGAGATTGTTAGTGTAATCTGCGGGTGATATCGTAGATGATTTCCCAAGTGATATCACGGATGATTTCCTGGATCGAAAATTATATAGTTGTATATTTCTTGTTTGTTATTTAATGGACTAACGTGCTAATATGGTCTCGTATAGTCTATGGTTTATGATTATATTTCAGGTGCAATAGCATCAAAGAAGGAGCTAGACACATGTGGAAATTGGAAGAAATGAATTAATACATTTTATGTATTAATTCGTAATTTTGGCATTCAACAACAACATGTATGAGGACTTTGTCAAAGGTTGTTGCTGAGTTATAGAAGAGGTACAAGGATGATAAAGCAAGGGAGTACAAGGCGTGGAAGCATGGCTTGAGGATTCAACAACTCGGTTGCTACAAAATAGGAAGTGGGAGCTAGAATTGTGGAAACAAATTAACCCACTCTCCTACACTTCCTCCACGTGCAAGACCAGCCCCAAGGCTGTTATTGGAGTAGCCTTCAAGTATTTGAAGACTATAAATAAGCTTGGAAGGTTTATTTGAAGACATGCCAATTATTTCACATTCACACCTTCGAAAAGCTTAGAGATAGAGTTCTTTGTTTGGTTCTTTTTAATCCTTTCTCCCTTGTAATTTCGCACTTGATTACTTTGGTATCAAGGTGTGTGAAGGCTAGGATAGGATTCCGTTCTTTATCTCTTGTTCCATAGAGCGTAAAATAGATATAGCTATAGGGAACTTTCGGCTTTGTAACTTCATTCATAGTGATTATAAAGTCTTGCCTAAGAGGCACTCTCAAGTTATATTTATATAACTTGAGAAAAACAATTTTGGTGTTTTTATTCCGCTGCAAACTCTTTTACAAAATTGTTATATTTTCGAAGTGTGTGTGTGTGCCATCCCAAGTGCTATCGTTGGTGCTGTTATCACCTTGGATATCACTTGTGATTCAAGCCGTGACAATTTCAGAGACCAAGTATAACGTGGCACCTCTAGAACCGCGATCACCAAGATTTTGATCACCAAGACCGCAATCATCGAGACCGCATTGACTATGATCACGACCGTTGAAGACCGCGTTGACCATGTTGATCGCGGTATTATACCAGACTCCTGGTGATCCACCAGACTCCTGGTTAATGTCAAAGTCAATGATACAAGGATCCGTACTAAGCTCTGACACCAAGGGCAAACTTGTTACTATCACATTAAATGGTGGCTCAGGCGCCTATCATGCGCGTAAGGCGCTGCACCAACTGTCGCCTGCCCCCCGTATCCTTGTCCAATCAGAGACACCCCTCTATAGTACCCCATGCTTTATTGTACGAGCCTACCAGGCACGGACACGTGTCTTAGGTTAAAGGACAATATCTCCAAAAGGACTGACATCATTTAACGGCTCCCTCTTACTATATACTCCCTTCGTCCCGGCCCAAGCTTTCTACTTTTGGCATTTAACGCAAATTAAGGAAATGGGTGGGAAGAAAAAATGTTGTGAGTGTAATTTGAAAATAGGAGAGAGAATGAGTGGAGAGAATAGTAAATTATAATGGTGTTGTGAGTATTAAAATAATGTAGGAGAGAGAATGAGTGGAGGAAATAGTAAAAATTATTTGCTAAAAAAGAAAAGTGGAAGTTTTTAACGGGACACCCAAAATGACAAAATGGAAAGCTTCTACTGGGACGGAGGGAGTATACTCTCATTTATCCTCTTGTGTAAGGTAAGTCACATTGTCTAAACCCTAGCCTAAAAACACACTAAAACATTCCAAGTCTTATACTCTCAGTTATTAAACCCTCAAACATCTTATTTTTACACCCGAGGGCCTGAGCCGAAATTAATCCCGACTTGATTTTTAACAGTGCTTATTGTCTGTGTTGTGTTTTAGGTACAACTTACATACAAGCCAGATATTCAGTTAGTGAGACCTTAAAAGTTGTGGTGTATCATTAAGAAGAGGAAGTAATTGAATAATAAGTTAAATTCATTTAGATGAATGATGAAAATGAAAGTGAAAATGAAAAAATATTATTAAAATGTTTAAATAATAATATGAGATTATAATTATAGAACAAAAGATAAGAAAGGAGTTTAATGTTATTGTTTTATTTAACAAATAAATTATTTTGATGGTACTGGTTTTATTAGAAACTAGTTTTTCAGAGCAATAGAAAAAGTGAATCTTGAAAGTGTTAGTGATAGTAATATAAAGTGACAGTTGTGATAGTGTTTTAAAGTTTTAATAGTGACAGTGATAGTGTTTTAAATTATAAAGTTTTAATTTGAATGACCGATAGTTTCTAACTGCTAATACTTTATAATAGTGCCAATGTGAGCATGCAAGTTAAAGAGATACTCCTCTCGTCTCACTTGAATTGAATTAAGACATTTTACTATTTTGAGTGTCCCACTTGAAATAGAACAATCCTAAAATAAAAATGTTTTATTCATTAAAACCCACTCTCAAAACAACTTTTCACTTATTATTTTCTACCCTACATTCTCTTTTCTACCTCGTTTTTCAAACTTACAACCCCTATTCCGCTAACACTTAATCTCGTGTCGTGTCGGGATCAAGAATCCTATTTCAACTAAGCAAAGACATGGAGGCATAAAAGAACACAAGCCATCCCCGTATTTTGTCTCATACGTGGGTTCAGATGTACTTTTATCTTCAACGAGGGGCCCGGCCATAGGAATCCTTCATTAAATTCTTGTTGAAATTTGGTTTCAAATATTGGGTTTGACTAATATTTGATAAAAAATTAAATGTAATTTCATTTTATTTAAATGAAAATAGATTGCATATTTGTAATCTACATTTGGAGTAGATTAATGTGATATATTTATTTTCTCAAAATCAAATTGTAGTGAATGAGAAATTTATACTCAAACTCTGCAATTAATAATGGGTTTATGAAGAGTTTTGTGAATAAAAAAAGTCATCCCACATTGTCAAATGGATTTAAGATAAATGAATGTAACATGTGTGTCTACATTAAATGAACATCTGAATCATTTATTATTGTTTATCTTTATATTGACGACATGTTGATAATGGGAAGTACTCATGAATTGATCATAAATACTAAAGCCATGCTAAATAAACATTTTGACATGAAAGATATGAGATTAGCTGATGTTATATTAAGAATAAAAAATTTTAAAACATCAGAAGGGATAATCCAATCATAGTCTCATTATCTTGAAAATGTTTTTAGAAAATTCAATGCCATATATACTCCAGCTAAAAATCCAGTACACTTTAATCTACACTTAGTCAAAAATATAGGTTAATCAGTTTCTTAACTGGAATATGCTAGGAAAATTGGAAGTCTAATGTACTTAACATATTGTACATGTCCAGACATCGCATATTCAGTGAGCAAACTAAGCAAGTTCAAAAGTAATCACAGTAAGGATCATTGGAAAGCCTTAACAAGAAACAATATTAAGGTATCTAAAGTTTATAATGAATTATGGGATACTTTATAGAAGATATCCGACAGTATTTGAAGGATACTGTGACGCTAAATGGATATCAGATACAAAAGACTCCAAAAATACAAGTGGATATGTTTTCACAATAGGTGGAGGAGCAGTGTCATGAAAATCTTCCAAACAAACATGTATAGCTCGATCTACGATGGAATCTGAGTTATATCCCTAAACAAAGCTGGAGAAGAAGCTGAGTGGTTAAAGAATCTGTTGGAAGATATTCCTTGTTGTAACAAATATGTGCCTGCTGTACCTATACATTGTGATAGTCAGTCAGCAATAGGAAGGGCACATAGCAGTATGTATAATGGTAAGTCTAGACACATTCGTCGTAGTCATAATACCATCAGACAATTGATCTTAAATGGAATTATCACTGTTAACTATGTGAAGTCAAAGGATAATCTAGCTTATCCACTTACAAAAGGTATGAATATGAACAGAGATCAAATGTTTAAGTTGTTAGGAGGAATGGGTTTTAATGCCACAACAAAAGAACTTTTTTAGGGGACACTCAACCTTGAGAATTGGAGATCCCAAAACCTTGGTTCAAATAGACAACTAAGTTTTAAGAGTTCAGTAGAAACACTTGGAACATGTTTCATACGCATTCGTAGAACATCCAAGTATATGTGCCTGCAACAGTGGTGAAGGTAAGTTTTTTAACTTTTAATGATTCCTATACCTACGTGTTGGAGTAGCAGGATACTCTTTATACGAAATCACCTATATAAGTGAGAAGTAATAAGGGCCGCTTTTAAATCGAACACTTATAAATGAGATACGGTATAGGGCCGAAATGGACAAAAACGTGAGAACAAAAAGTGTTAGAATTATTATTGTGTAAAAACTATTGTCTCGATATACACTAAACATTCAGTTGGTTAAAAACACCACGCTACTAAACGACTAGTATATACCATAGTATCTTGCTAAAGAAGGTTTAAGGCCACAAGCTACCGATCCTGATGAAATAATAGTTCACCGGAATTTCTGAAGGATTTTGCATACATGCACGCACGCATTAATTGTCATTCATGTGGGGGAGTGTTGGAATTTGGTTCCAAATATTGGGTTTGACCAATATTTGACCAAAAATTAAATGTAATTTCATTTTATTTAATTGAAAATAAATTGCAAATTTGTAATCTACATTTGGAGTAGATTAATCTGATGCATTTATTTTCTCAAAACCAAATTTTGGTTAATTAGAAATTAATGCTCAAACTATACAATTAATAATGAGTTTATAAAGAGTTTTGTGAATATGGAAAGTCATATCTCACATTGCCTAGAAAGCACAAAGTAGGAGAGTTTATAAACTCATCCACTTCAAGGAGGTAACAATCAATTATTATACACCTACCATGCAACCTAGTGGTACATTGGGTTAGCTATGCAAATAGTGGCCCAATTGTGCTAGTTTTGGGCTAGCTCAAATTCAAACCACGAGGATGGTGCGAAGCACCATTCGAGCCCGAGCCCGCTGTTGGGTTTGCTTGTATAAATCCCTCCTATTAATTGATTTGATTGATACCATCACCTATTTTATTTTACATGGACTTTAGAATCTTATGTATGAAGTTTTGTACTTCAAAATTTTAGTTAAGTCCATTTTTTAGTATAGTTACTTAGGCTTTAGAAAAATAGAATTTCTAAGTATTTTGGCTCAATAAGTACTGAATATCTGAACCATGCGGTCGATCACGCGGCTGGCCGCAAAGCTCAATATAAGCCTCAGCTTTTAAACAACTCCATGCGGTCGACCACGATGACCATGGATGACCGCACCCTCTAAAGTCCTTAGCTAAATTGAAGATTGAAAATTTGATCTTGGTATAATTTACTCTGACCACAACTCAGTGTTAACTCAAAGAATTATACCGTTGCAGAGTTCACTCAGAGAATTTCAAAAAGGCGACAGCTGTTGTCAATCGTACAAATGACACACCACCTTTCCACAAACTTTGCAACATGAAGATAAAAAGGAAATTTACTCCAATCATACATCAATAGCACATTGTCCTTAATGCTTATCCAATAAGGATTTCCAATGGCTACTTTATTTCCAAGGCTATAAATAGACCTTGTGATCAAGCCATGAAGAATTGCTAGAGATGTTGTTAGAATCCTCAAGAAGTGTTGAAGCCCATACTCAGATCTCCATAATCATTTGAATCTTAAAACACTTCATCTTCAAGCCTTTAAGAAATATTAATTACCCAGAAATCTCTCAAGCCTTGTAACCACAACAATTCATCAAGCTCTATTACTTCTATTATAAAGAGCTCTTGAATCTTTAACACACACACACACCCCTTGAAATCAATATTGTTGATTGCATTACTTGGGATACAGTGGTTATAGTCTAGGATTAGCTTTATAGAAAAGATAGTTAGATTTGAGATTGATTCTCAACTTTGTAATCATTGTAACAACTGCTCAAATATCTAAATATACTATCTCTCTTAGAAAATCCAAGACTAACCATCTTGGTAGAGGACGTATATCATTTACGATTGAACCTCTCCTAATACCTTGTCTAACACTTTCTGCTCTTTACATTATTTGTTCTTAAGTTTTCTTATTGCTTCTTGTGTTTGATATTCATTGTTATCCAACCTCATTGGGAATTGTGTTTATAGTAGAAATTTGCCTTAGCATATTTTTCAACCTTGCGGTCGACCACAGTTTCCCATTTGTGGTCGACCACACTCATTTTGCACTACTATATTTTTATAATTAGAAACTTCCGTTGTGCATTTTACTATCTTGATAGTTGGCTTTTACTTGACCACACTTTCAGCATAGTAAGCCAAGGTTGATTTTTGAAAAGGGTTAGAAAAATTTATACAACTATTCACCCCCCCTCTAGCTGTTTTTCATACCCCTGTTGCACCTTTGGGACCAACAAGTGGTATCATAGCTAAAACCTTTATAAAACTATTCATTGTTTTTCAAGTTTAACAGATTGGGTGCCGATTCGTCATGGCAACTTCAAAAGCTATTGCAATGATTAACTATTCACACATTCCTATGTTAGATGAAGATCACTTCGATATCTGGAAAACTCGCATGTTGATTCATTTGGAGTCAATAGATGAGATGCTGGTTGATTGCGTAACCAATGGACCTTTTGTACCAATGAAGGCCAATCCAGATGCAACTGCCAATACTGAAATTTCGGAAGTTAAAAAGCTTAAGTTAGAATGGACTGACGAAGAAAGAAGATATGTTGTTTTGGATAGCAAAGCCAGACACATCATTTCTGGAACCTTAACAATATCCAGCTATCAGAAGGTCATCAAATGCACGACCGCAAAGCAGATGTGGGACGCTATTGAAAGTTATCTCGAAGGTGATGATATGTGCAAGGAAAACAAGAAGTTTGAAGTGGAAAGAATATATAACAGCTTTATAAGACGAACGAATGAAACTCTACGTCAAACCTACGACTACTATTTTGAGGTAGTAAATGCTGCTTATCTCTTGGTAGAGTGTTAACTGATAAAGAAATTAACATGACATTACTTGCTGCTCTGGGATCCAAATGGATTCACAAAGCAACTTCCCTCGAAGACTCAAAACATTTGAATACTTGGACTCTCAGTAACTTGTATGCAAATCTTAAAGTTTATGAGCTAAAGTTACAACAAATTGACGAGGTTGAAGGGAATGGAAAATCACTCTCAATGTCTATTGTTGACCATGTAGAGAAACCCTCAAAGCCTACCTCAGATTCTAGTATTTCAACTTCTTATCTCATCGATATGGATGACGAGGATTTTGCCATGTTTGTAAAATGTTTCCAAAAATTTCGTAAAAATTCAAAATCGTTTTCAAAAGGTAAACCTCCAGCAACATCTTCTAGGGTGAGTGACCCAAAGAAAAAGAGTGACCTTGTTTGCTACAATTGTAGAAAATCCGGTCATTTTGCTTCGCAGTGTCCTCAACCCAAATAAGAATATTTGAAAAATAAAAATTCTCCTTCGAAATTTTCTCGACGAAAGTGGATGCTTGCTGAAGAAGAAGAGAACTCAAAATAACTTGCTACTTGGATCGAAATCGATTCTGATGAAGAAAGCGATGAGAGTACTGAAGAGGTAAATCTCTACTTTGTTGCTAAGGATGCTTCTAGTGATTTAGAAGATGAAGTTTCTGTTCAGTCGCCCAAAAAGAAGAATGAGGTGGTTTCTAAGAAAATCAAGATTGTGGCTAGTGGTGTGTACTATAGCAATTTTGAACTCACTCCAAGCTAAAAATTTGTAATTGCTCATTTTCTCGCCTCATCTTTCCACCCAAAAATGAAACACCTTCAAAAGTTGAGTCTACCCCAAGTGTTTCAAAAAGAGGCAATGAGATTTCTCCCATGTAACATGAAGAGATGTTCAAAAAGGCTGAAGTGATGATTCAAAGGTTTAAAAATGTTAAGAAAGCTCTATCACTATCAACTAATGAAATTTCTCATCTCAAAACGAAGAAAAGTGTGATAATATCTGAAATCAAACTTTTGAAAGAAAAAGTCAAAAACATGACTCCTCTTGTTGAATTAAATATTACTCTTGAAACTAAAATTGTTGCACTCAAAATTAGAAACGGTGACTTGGTTGCTCAAAACAACGATTTCCAAAAGGTGATTGATGAGTGAACCAAATCTCGTGTCACTATGGATCAATTACTAGAATCCCAAAAGTCTAGTGGAGATAAAGAAGGTTTGGGATTCCAAACTAGTGACAATTTTAAGTGTGTCTCTTGTTGTGAAAAGAGTGAAAAAAATATTGATCAAACTTATGAAAATCATAAGGTGAATCAATCTTATTCAAAGGGTAAAGGACAGGAACCAAAGGCTAGACTTAACTTCCATTATGTCTACCCCAAGAATCAAACTAGGAATAATTCCAAGATGAAAGGAAATGAAAAAGAGGAAAAAGACCATGATGTAAATCATCATGTGGTCGACCACACCACACCTCCAACCACGTACCAAGCTTCCACAAGCAAGGCAAGTGCTTCTACGAAATTTGTGGTCAACCACAAAAATACAATTTTTGTTAAAGCCAAAACCTCTGGCCCAGCTAAAAATGTGAAACCTAAGACTAGTAAAGAGTTTATCAAAATTCAGTTTCGTAATGGCTTTCATCATTGTTTTATGTGTGATGGTTATGGTCATTTGGCTGCAGAATGCCTTTTGAGGTTCACACCTAATGCTCGAGACATAACCTGCCTTCGGTCAAACAGGCGTGGGTCATCAAAAGGTGCTAACCCTAGGACCCAAAAGAATAAAGGGGACCTCGTGCTTAAATGTTTATTTTTTAATTCCTCTTCTTCATGGCTGGAACTTCCAAGGAAAATTCAAATGAATGGTATCTTGATAGTGGCTGCTCAAGACACGTGACCAGAGATATTACCTAGTTGGAAGATGTCCGTGAAGAAAGTGGTCCATCAGTAATTTTTGGGGATAACAACAAAGGGAAGACAATTGGATATGGAGTCATTCGAAAAGGAAATATCACAATAAAAGAAGTCCCTCTAGTCAAAGGACTCAAGTATAATCTTCTCTCCATATCTCAATTTTGTGACAAAGGATTTCATTGCAACTTAACTTCAACAAACTGCTTCATTAAAGATGGCACATTCGGAGTCACTTTACTCAAAGGGTTTTGTAAGAGTAATGTTTATATTATTGATTTTAATTCTGCTTGCAATATTACTAATCTCTGTTTTGTAGCAAAAAGTGTGAGTGAAAATAGTTGGATGTGGCATAAAAGACTTAGTCACTTGAACTTCAAGTATCTATCAAAGATTGGAAGATAAAGTCTAGTTCGTGGTCTACCCAAAGTAGTTGATCACCAAGACAAGAATTGCACCGTATGTCAACTTGGCAAACAACCTAAGGCATCTTTATCCAGCAAGACCGTGCCTTCAACGTCAAGATGTTTGCAACTACTGCACATCGATATGTTTGGACCTGTCACCATCCCAAGCATTGGAGGAAGTAGATATACTTTAGTTATGGGGGATGATTACTTAAGATATACATGGGTTGAGATGATGACCTCCAAGGATGATTGCTATAACATCTTGACCTCACTCTTTAGACAGCTCCAGACTCAAAAAGAAGATGACATCGTTAGTGTTAGATCTGAACATACCCCGTATGAAAATTCATAGGTTTTATTATTTTTGGAAAATAGGTCGGGAGATATGTAAAAGTGCATGAAAAGGAGTCGCCACACCGTTTTTAATGGAAAACATTGAAAAACCAATTTGAAATCAAAGAGAGGGTTCGGGGGTCAGGTTACGTGTTGGGAAGAATCAGGGGTTCACCCAACACGCCTCAAAAACGAGTCTTTCAACAACAAACATCCAATGTATTCATGAGTGTGTGCAAACGTATAAGAGGAGAAACGTGATAAATGTATTTTATTGATAAAATGAGATAGATACAACTCGTGAACCACTTGGTACAAAGGGGGGCCACATCCCAGTTACAAAACTATGAACAGATTACAATTGAAAAAGTGGCTTCTGCAGAGTGGCAAACTGTGTCGCGTGACACAGGATCTGCTTGGCTAGTTGTGTCGTGTGACACAGGACTCAGCCTGGCAGGTTGTGTCGCGTGACACAGGACGCCAATATGCAGAAACCTTACAGACTGAAACACAGAAAGAACCGAGATCTATCCAGATCGAATTATATCAGCAATTCACTTCAGAAAACACACGAATCAGCAGTCAATCATTCAAGTGGGTGTGGATATGGGGTGATCCACACTCCCTTGATGAATAAGCCACAATTACACCAAAATTAACCCATAAACATGAAGTAATTATGGAACAATGAGATTTAAATAGAGAGATTGCGATTGTAATTCAACAATTAGAGCAGATGGAGCTCAATTATCAAATAAAATGAATAGAAGTTGCATGAATTATGAAAAGAGCAAATAGAAGAGAGAGAAGGAAAGAGGGAGTTTATTACCCTTGTAGATCCACAATCCTTATACCAAGTCAGGTATAAGGATCTTCAATTATCAGCAACAGAACCGGATTGAGCTGAGGAAGGATGGTGGATTAAGGATCTAGGTGATGGTGTATGAATTGGATTGAATTGAGAGAGAAAAGGAGAGTGTTGTGTGAGAGAGAGAGAGAGGATTGTGTATGTTTTACTGTGTGTGTTATGCCAATATTTGGGCAGAGTAACAATAGGTCAAAAAGGGATCTAGAAATGAGAGGGGGAGGGTATTATTTATAACCTGCTGATGGGTGGCTAGTTGAGTCGCACGACCTAACGCTTGTGCTTTCCGTGGCTCGTTGTGTCGCACGACGAGACGAGCCAATAACCGTTTATGGCGCCAAAAACCTGTTCTGGAACATTACGGGATAATTCCTCCTAGGTCCAAAATGAATAATTCTTTATAGGTCCTTTTGCATGGAAAAAAGACTTAAAAGTACTTCTTTTGCCAGAAACTTATAAAAAGTTCCCGGAAGTCTCGGAATAGACCGAAAATTTACCAAAACGCCCCTAGTGCAATTTTATTATATTAAAAGGCACTTATAAAGGGTCGCGAATTGGATTGGGGTACTCACAAGATCAGATCATGAAACATAATTCAAGAACAACGGTGTAGCTCAATACTGTGATGACCATGATATTGACCATAACTTCTCTGTTTGGAGTTCCACAACAAAATGGGGTTGTGGAATGAAAGAATAGAACATTGATTGAGGCGGGAAAGACAATGCCCGTTGAAGCCAAGCTACCATAATATTTTTGGGCTGAAGCAACCAACACAACATGCTTCATTCAAAATCGATCCCTCATCAACAATACCTACAACAATACTCCATATGAACTTTGGAGAGAATGAACCCCCAGCATTGCTTTCTTCAATATTTTTTGATGCAAATGCTTTATTCTATACAACGAAAGTGAACATCAAGGTAAATTCGCTCCTAAAGCTGATGAAGTTATCTTTGTTGGGTATGCCAAACATTCTAAAGCTTTTTGTGTTTTCATTAAAAATAGTTTAAAGATAGTAGAATATGTCCATGTTACTTTTGATGAAAATTCTCTCCTTGAGCCACATTTGGCTCCAAATGTTGCTGATGATTTTGTTGAGTCTAATGAGACTGGTGTTCCCCCACAAACTACACCTAGATCAGAAAATCACTCAATGCAAGGAAATCCATCAACATCGACCGCACCAAGTTTTTCAGAACCAACATCAGAAGTTCCTATTGAAGATGTTCATACAAAAGATGATGCAGTCAAATTTACTCCCATACATTCCATAGAGTCAATACCTCAACTCACTTACAATGATAGCTCAAATGATGTTCCTTTAGAAGACCTTCAACAACAATCAACTCAACCAGACATACCTCCAGAAATTCATGAGGTTAGAGATCACCCAATCAATAACATCATTGGTGATTTGTTCTGGTATTCAAGCAAGAAGCTCTCACTATGATGAACATACTTCACTCTTAACTAAAATTGAACCAAAGAAAGTTGATGAAGCACTCCAAGATTCAAGTTGGGTTGTGGCTATGCAAGAAAATCTCAACCAATTCGAAAGATGTAAAGTTTGGACTCTAGTTTCAAGACCAAAGGATCAAGGAGTGATTGGTACAAAATAGATGTTTAGAAACAAGATGAATGAGAATGGAAGCATCACCAGAAACAAAGTAAGGTTAGTTGCACAATGATATAGACAAAAAGACTTAAAAGTACTTCTTTCGCCAGAAACTTATAAAAAGTTCCCGGAAGTCTCGGAATGGACCGAAAATTTACCAAAATGCACCTAGTGCAATTTCATTATATTAAAAGGCACTTATAAAGGGTCGTGAATTGGATTGGGGTACTCACAGAGCCCCTCGGCAACGTCACTTATGGAAGAAGTGAGGTTGTTGATAAGAAAGGATCCCAAGCCTTATGAGCGGCAGGTGGGAAAGATAGATCAGAGTGGTCAAATTGTCGGACCTGCTGGGGATATGGCAAATGACGAAAAATGACTGATGAGGTTGGATGGCTGGACCTTTTTGGGAAAGGATTCCTACGTATCCCTAGGAGGGAATCAAGCCTGATCATAGTTCAAAATTGACTATTTGGTTGTCAATCGGGGTTTTGGGTGAAATATACTCAAAGAAGATAATCTACAGCTGCTTGAGATATGCTTTAATACATGCGATGTGCTTACCTGTAGCTTTGATAAAGACTTTCCGTGTGGAACGGGCTTGGATGAAGACTTGCCGTGGAACCGGGCTTTGATGAAGATGTGCCGTGCAAACGGGCTTTGATGAAGACATGCCGTGCAAACGGGCTTTGATGAAGACGTGTCGTGCAAACGGCCTTTGATGAAGACTTGTCGTGCAAACGGGCTTTGATGAAGACTTGCCATGCAAATGGGGTTTGATGAAGATATGTCGTGCAAACGGGCTTTGATGAAGATCTTCCGTACAAACGGGCTTTGTGAAGATGTGTCGCGCAAATGGGCTTTGATGAAGATCTGCCGTACAAACGGGCTTTAATGAAGATCTGCCGTGCAAATGGGCTTTGATGAAGATTTGCCGCGTAAACGGGCTTTGATGAAGATGTGCCGTGCAAACGGGCTTTGATGGAGATGTGCCGTGCAAACGGGCTTTGTTGAAGACTTGCCGTGTAAATGGGCTTTGATGAAGATGTGCCGCGCAAACGGGCTTTGATGGAGATGTGCCGTGCAAACGAACGGGCTTTGATGAAGATCTGCCGTGCAAACGGGCTTTGATGAAGACTTGCCGTGCAAACGGGATTTGATGAAGATGTGTCGTGCAAACGGGCTTTGATGGAGATGCATCGTGCAAACGGGCTTTGATGAAGATGTGTCGCGTAAATGGGCTATGATGGAGATGTGCCGCGCAAATGGGCTTTGTTGAAGACTTGCCGTGCAAACGGGCTTTGATGAAGATCTACCGTGCAAACGGGCTTTGCTGAAGACGTGTTGTGCAAACGGGCTTTTCTGAAGACTTGCCATGCAAATGGGCTTTGCTGAAGATCTGTCGTGCAAACAGGCTTTGCTGAAGATCTGTCGTGCAAACGGGCTTTGATGAAGATGTGGAGATGTGCCGTGCAAACAGGCTTTGATGAAGGCATGCCGTGCAAACGGGCTTTGATGAAGACGTACCGTGCAAACGGGCTTTGCTGAAGACGTGCCGTGCAAACGGGCTTTGGTGGAGACGTGTCGTGCAAACGGGCTTTGGTGAAGACGTGTCGTGCAAACGGGCTTTGATGAAGACTTACCGTTCAAATGGGCTTTGATGAAGACTTGTCGTTCAAACGGGATTTGATGAAGACGTGCCGTGCAAACGGCCTTTGGTGAAGACGTGCCGTACAAATGGGCGTGTCGTGCAAATGGGCTTTAATGAAGGCATGCCGTGCAAACGGGCTTTGATGAAGGCGTGTCGTGCAAACAGGCTTTGATGAAGACATGCCGTGCAAACGGGCTTTGACAAAGACTTGCAAACGGGCTTTGATGAAGGCATGTCGTGCAAACGGGATGAAGGCATGCCATGCAAAGAAGGCGTGCCGTGCAAACGGGCTTTGATGAAGAATTGTCGTGCAAGCGGGCATTGATGAAGAATTACCATGCAAGCGGGCTTTGGTGAAGGCGTGCCGCGCAAGCGGGCTTTGATGGAGGCGTGTCACGCAAGCGGGCTTTGATGGAGGCGTTCCGTGCAAGCGGGCTTTGATGGAGGCTTGTCGCGCAAGCGGGCTTTGATGGAGGCGTGTCGCGCAAGCGAGCTTTGATGAAGACGTGCCGCGCAAACGGGCTTTGATGCAGACTTGCCGCGCAAACGGGCTTTGATGGAGATGTGCCGCGCAAACGGGCTTTGTTGGTGATGTGTCGTGCAAACGGGCTTTGATGGAGATGTGCCGTGCAAACGGGCTTTGTTGAAGTCTTGACGTGCAAATGGGCTTTGATGAAGACGTGCGGTGCAAATGGGCTTTGATGAAGATCTACCATGCAAACGGGCTTTGATGGAGACGTGCCGTGCAAACGAGCTTTGTTGAAGACGTGTCGTGCAAACGGGCTTTGATGAAGATCTGCTGTGCAAACGGGCTTTGATGAAGACTTGCCGTGCAAACGGGCTTTGATGAAGATCTGTCGTGCAAACGGGCTTTGATGAAGATGTGCCGTGCAAATGGGCTTTGGTGGAGACGTGTCGTGCGAAGGGCTTTGATGAAGACGTGTCGTGCAAAGGGCTTTGATGAAGACGTGCCGTGCAAACGGGCTTTGATGAAGGCATGCCATGCAAACGGGCTTTGATGAAGACGTGCCGTGCAAACGGGCTTCGGTGGAGACGTGCCGTGCAAACGGGCTTTGATGAAGACATGACGTGCACACGGGCTTTGATGAAGACGTGCCGTGCAAATGGGCTTTGATGAAGGCATTCCGTGCAAACGGGCTTTGATGAAGACGTGTCGTGCAAACGGGCTTTGATGAAGACGTGTCGTGCAAATGGGCTTTGATGAAGACTTGCCGTGCAAACGGGCTTTGATGAAGATGTGCCGTGCAAACGGGCTTTGGTGAAGATGTGTCGTGCCAATGGGCTTTGATGAAGACTTGCCGTGCAAACGGGCTTTGATGAAGATGTGCCGTGCAAACGGGCTTTGGTAAAGACGTGTCGTGCCAACGGTATTTGATGAAGACGTGCCGTGCAAACGGGCTTTGATGAATATCTGCCGTGCAAACGGGCTTTGATGAAGATGTGTCGTGCAAACGGGCTTTAATGAAGACGTGCCGTGCAAACGGGCTTTGATGAAGACGTGCCGTGCAAACGGGCTTTGATGAAGACTTGTCGTGCAAACGGGCTTTGATGAAGATGTGCCGTGCAAACGGGCTTTGGTGAAGACGTGTCGTGCCAACTGGCTTTGATGAAGACTTTCCGTGCAAACGGGCTTTGATGAAGAAGTGCCATGCAAACGGGCTTTGATGAAGACGTGTCGTGCAAACGGGCTTTGATGAAGACGTGCCGTGCAAACGGGCTTTGATGAAGACGTGCCGTGCAAACGGGCTTTGATGAAGATCTGCCGTGCAAATGGGCTTTGATAAAGACGTGCCATGCAAACAGGCTTTGATGAAGATGTGCCGTGCAAACGGGCTTTGGTGAAGACGTGTCGTGCCAACGGGCTTTGATGAAGACTTGCCGTGTAAACGAGTTTTGATGAAGATGTGTCGTGCAAACGGGCTTTGGCGAAGATTTGTCGTCCAACACGGGATCTTGATGATTTACCATACTAAATGAACTTTGTTGTCGCTGAGACTGATGATCACTAATGCTTGGAGATTGAGGTAGCTGAAGCTCTTTCAGAAGATGCTGATGAATCCGAAGATGATGAGAATGATGAAGATGATGAAGGCAGAATATGCCACCTGCAGGATTTGAACTCTTTGTCCAGATTGTGATTTGAGGAGCAATCCCCATGATCAGATTATGATCACTTGATTATTGTACCCTGTGGGGGGAAAACACAACACTCTAGGCACTTTGCATTTTATCTGATTTGAATTTGATTTGAAATTTTGCTTATGCATTATAATCTTTTATTGCACGAGTCCATCTCAACTGGGGATGAAAATGGAGTGAGGATTTTGTATGGCTTGATGAGTTGATATGTATGTAGCAATTGTGCTATGATGGATTTATGATGGGATGACTGTGTATATATGATGATGAATGGGTTGTGAACCCTCTCCCATGTATTCGAGAAGTGTATGAGTGATGATTGAGGAATGTATGGATGACATGGTGCAGCCTAGGCAAGTCGGGGACGTACCCTGAGAGTGCAAATTGCAGCAGGTTGAATGTTGCTGATAAGAACAAAGTGTCGCGCGCCCGAGATAGCAAGAAGCAGAGGAAGTGCAGAAATGCCCTGGCTTTGAAGAGATGACTATGCGAAGCCCAGATCTTGAGGAGGTGACGCGGCGAAGCCCCAGTTGGTAATGCAAAGCGACCCCGAAGTAAATCTGATGAGGAGCGAAACCATCATGCAGCAAAGTGAATGCAGAGGATACCCTGGCAAAAATACTGATACGGGAGAGCCTGAGGGAACATCTTAGCAAAGCCCCAGCTTGAAGAAATCCAATGTAGCCCAGTTGCAGACAGAATTATCATGTAGCCAAGGAGGCATCCATCTATCCTGACCTTAGTCGATCAGTCATTGGACAAGATTCAGAAATGTATACGTGCAGGGGCACATCTTTCGAAAAGTGGGAATGAATCCCGATTTTGTGTAACACACTCGCTTTGGGTTTGACTCTTTTGAGAGAGTATAATCGTAATGAGGTGTGGAAAAGTGTATGGAAGCCCCTGCTGACTGAAAGACAGTGTTTGGCTCTATTTCCCTATAATGTAGAAAAAGAAGACTTGTCGAGACATTTGAAAACTTGTCTTATTCATGATGATCACAAGGCTTCTTAAAACCCTTTATTGATGTTCGGGTTATTCAACCACTAAGCTTGATATGAACAAATATTTTGATTAATCACAAGGAGAAAACCAACTGATATCAAGAATCAAATTTGGAAAGGTGGAAAGAGGATTTGTGTATGGGGACAGCCCTTGATGAGATCGGATTTTCTGAGATTTGAATGTGTTTGTGACCGGACCATTTATGGTTGCCTACGTTCCCCTCATGGCGAGGAGCTCAGGTCGCCGTAGTTCGGGCTTATCCCGATTGAAAAGAGAAGGAATGTGAAAATTCGAGATTTTGAGGACCTTTGAGGATTTTTTCTGAGAATTGGAGAAATGAAGAACATGTCTCCTTGGAGTGTCAATGAAATACACGGATGTAAAGCCCCAGTGAGACATTCACGGGAAGTGTTTGTGGAGGAGAAATGAAATATGCTCACATGAAATGTCAAATGAATTGATTGAATTTGCACAATCTCTGATTGATGACCTTGAACTGAGATGGATTAGGTTCCAACTTAAGAAAGCAACGAAGCATTAATCTGATTTAGATCTTGATGATATTAGAACGAAACTGCTATCCGGCAGGAACTATAGCTGGGTTTCAGGGCTTCGATCGGCCATCAGGGGATTTGAAATATTGTTTGCATCATGACCTCTTAAGATGAGAGGTCGGTTGGGCTTTTGCTGACTGAACCTCTAAAGATGAGAGGTTGGCTTTCAAGGATGTGTTTAGGATCTCTATGGCGAGGAGATTGATTGCCTCTAAGAATGAGAGGTCAATTTTTGACTTTGGCCAAAGGCAAGGGTAATGGTAATGGGAATATCCTCTAAAAGCGAGAGGATGGTTTGGGATTGATCAAGGTGATGGAAATATCCTCTAAAGAGAGAGGATGGTTTTGGATTGCTTTGCAGGTGATGGCTAGGGGAAATCCATGTTGTCTCTTTATTTGCTTTGAGACTCCCTTTGAGTAAACAAATAGATCCTTTATTTTTTGCTTTGAGAGAATCACTAGGGACGAGGATTTTTCTTCTCTCTTTTTCATTCCTTTTTTTTATTGAGAGAGAACTTCAGCTAGCCCCTAGGGTGGATCACTGCATTCCGCCATTCTTGAGCTTGGAGGCGGTCAAATTTCTTGAGTTATGGGAGCCTCAAGGATAGTCCCTCTTTCTTTTGGAGATGGCTAAATGGGGTTTAAAAACATGACGATCTTGAAATGAAGGGGTATTGTTTGGTGAGGGTGAGGTAATGGCTTTCCTATGGTGAAAGGCTTCAGCTGCAATCCCTATCAGATGATCTAAACGAGATTAAGTCTTCATTGCTTGCTTAAACTTATTTGAGAAAGATTAATGCAAATTCATTGAGCAACGAAACGCTGAGTATGATGAAAGAGATGTGAGCATATGAGATGCAAAATGGGGAATTGATGAGCCCCAATTTGAGAAGGATATCGGTTGATTTTTTCACTTTGATTAATTCAAACATTAATTATTTCAATGACTTAGTGATTGAGCAGCACAAGTGATCATACAGAATAAAACCATTTTAATTAAGTGTAATGTGGGTGCGCAAGTGATGTCTCGAGTCTAGCAAGAAGAGAAACAAAGACTTTTATTACTGAAATAAAACAGACCCAACAGACTCAAACCCAAAAGGGACATTCATTAATGGAAAGAACGACAGTCTAGACCCTACGAAGACTGACTGACTTTTTCAACTCAGGATGGGAGGCCCTTGGATTATGCTGACATCATGGAAGAGGATTAGTGACAACATTGGGACGAGAGGCCTTCTCAATCTTATCCTCATCGACAAGCTTTTGAATGGACACCTTCAAAGAGGTGCAGTCATTGGTGGTATGGCCAGGATATTGATGGTAGCGGCAGTATTTGCTCTTATCCAAGTTGGGTTTGGGATTAACAGGGCTGTAATTATCAAGGGGCTTGATCATCCCAACTTGAACCAAATCATCGAATGCCTCTTCGGTAGTCATCCCAAGATCATCAAATTTCCGCTCCTTGCGAGGTGGAAACCAAACATGGTTCGGAACATTACTTTTCTCCTGAAAGCCCTTTTCAATCTTCCCTTCATCCATGAGCCCTTGGATGATCCTTTTCAAAACCATGCAACCATTGGTAGTATGGCCAGGGTATTGATGGAAGCGACAATACTTGCTCTTATCCAAGTTGGGATTGAGGATAGCAGGGATAAAATTGACCAGTGGCTGAACCAGTCCTCCGTTTACTAAGATTTCGAAGAATTCATCTGTAGGCATCCCCACATCACCAAAGTACTGTTTTTCTCTCTTCTTCTGAACTAGCTTTGGAGGTGACTCGGGTATTGGCACCCTTTGCCTACTGGTAGTCATGACGGGAATGGAGGACATTTGATTCTGAAGCTGAGCACTAGCAGGCAAATACAGAGTCGGTCCCGGATACTGACTCTGCATAGGTGACGAGCTGAAATAATAAGATGAACCCATGAATGGTTGAGACAACCCTCCTTGAGGCTGAAGTTGATTAGCAGGAAACTGTAGGAATCCCTTTTGATTAAACTGGTTAGGAGACCTGAAAGCACTGGGGATCTCCTCATAAGACCCATCTTCACGACGAATGACGGCAATCCCTCGGACATGCATTGCTTCCACAAATCTAGCATGCGTTTCCTCTTCTCGAGCCCTAGCAGCTTGAATGCGCAAGCCTCATGCTCACGGACCAGAGTGGCCTCAAGGGTAACTCTCAATTCCTCCACGGATAAATCATTCAAACTCGGCTGACCTGAAGCAGATGAACCTCCGGACTGGGCGGACGACACATTCTCTGTACCAGACATCTTGGATATCAAAACAGATGAAAACTCTGCAGAAACTGAAACTGCCTCAGAGACACAAACCAAACAAGCGCCAGGAATCAGAGCACGCACCCAACTTGCCATAACTGCAGAGGTGGATAAGAGTCGATAAGGTGGTAGAGGAAAGAACCTTGAGAAGGTACGGGAGAGGGAAGAACGGGAAAGGAGATGGACTCATGCAACATCTTATTAATGTTCAAGTAGAAAGCAGTGTCTTTTAAGTCCTAGGAATGGTTGGAAAAGGATAAGCCTTTATTCACGTAATCTAAACCTCGAGGGGAACCTAGGGACACACCATTCAAAATATACCAAATGTATTGATTAAAAATTAATAATAGGCAATAATACCTAAATAAAGTCGAAGCATTTATGGGACGGACGAGCAATCCCAATTTCTGGGGAAATTTGGGCAGCATAACGGGTATTCCTGAAGAAATTCAAGGAAAAATCCGGCATGACCTCTCGTCGGTGCACGTTGACAAAGCGACATAATCTCTCGTTAGAACATGTCGTGAGAGCGACATGTCCATACGCGAAACCATGTTGCAACGGCAACATGCCCACACGTGCTAGGTTTTGGGATAGGTATGAAAGCCTTTTATAAATTTTGAAACAATTCATTTTAGTATATTTGAAAATGTTGTGTCAAAAACCAACCATTGGGTAAGCTTGAAAAGTGTGGTTCCACCTATGATGCGCTAGGGGGAAAGGATTGATATTAGGCGCTCAAACGTAGGCGACATACATCACCGTCCGCGATGCCGTCAATCGCACCAAATGGGCTCTAGATCTAGTGACGTAGTGTGCGGGTGACTAGATTCCTTTATTTGCGAAAATGATTTTTTTTTATTATATTTTTTTATTTTTAGGAAAGGGGGAGAAAAGGAAAACCACACACACACCCCACAGAGATACAATAATCAAATGATCATAAACTTTGATCATGGGGACTGCCCACAATAACCCCTGAACTGGAAACCAAAACCTGCAGAGTGGCAAATGTTTTCACGCGACACAGGACTGATGAGGCAAGATCTGTCGCGTGACAAAAGAAGCCATATTTCTAGAATCTGAACAAAAACAGAACCAGCCCCTAGCCTCCAAGTCCATGCAAGAGCTCATCACCAAGCAACAGAGAACAATAGAAGCATATAGAATCCCAAGGAAGCAAAGCACACAAAGCATTTAAGCACATAAAATATCACACAACAAGAGCACACAACAAATGAAGGAGAAAGATGTTGAACATGAACGAAAGCTTGACCCACTTTTGAAAACGGGTTTCATATCCCCAGTGGAGTCGCCACTGAACATACCCCGTATGAAAATTCATAGGTTTTATTGTTTTTGGAAAATAGGACGGGAGATATGTAAAAGTGCATGAAAAGGAGTCACCACGCCGTTTTTAATGGAAAACATTGAAAAACCAATTTGAAATCAAAGAGAGGGTTCGGGGGTCAGGTTACGTGTTGGGAAGAACCGGGGGTTCACCCAATATGCCTCGTAAACAAGTCTTTCAACAACAAACATCCAATGTATTCATGAGTGTGTGCAAACGTATAAGACAAGAAACATGATAAATGTATTTTATTGATAAAATGAGATAGATACAACTCGTGAACCACTTGGTACAAAGAGGGGCTACATCCCAGTTACAAAACTATGAACAGATTACAATTGAAAAAGTGGCTTCTGCAGAGTGGCAAACTGTGTCGCATGACACAAGATCTGCTTGGCTAGTTGTGTCGCGTGACAAAGGACTCAGCCTGGCAGGTTGTGTCGCGTGACACAGGACGCCAATATGCAGAAACCTTACAGACTGAAACACAGAAAGAACCGAGATCTATCCAGATCAAATTATATCAGCAATTCACTTCAGAAAACACATGAATCAGCAGTCAATCATTCAAGTGGGTGTGGATATGGGGTGATCCACACTCCCTTGATGAATAAGCCACAATTACACCAAAATTAACCCATAAACATGAAGTAATTATGGAACAATGAGATTTAAACAGAGAGATTGCGATTGTAATTCAACAATTAGAGTAGATGGAGCTCAATTATCAAATCAAATAAATAGAAATTGCATGAATTATGAAAAGAGCAAATAGAAGAGAGAGAAGGAAGGAGGGAGTTTGTTACCCTTGTAGATCCACAATCCTTATACCAATTAAGGATAAGGATCTTCAATTATCAGCTACAGAACTGGATTGAGCTGAGGAAGGATGGTGGATTAAGGATCTAGGTGATGGTGTATGAATTGGATTGAATTGAGAGAGAAAAGGAGAGAGTTGTGTGTGAGAGAGAGAGGATTGTGTGTGTTTTGCTGTGAGTGTTACACCAATATTTGGGCAGAGTAAATAGGTCAAAAAGGGATCTAGAAATGAGAGGGGGAGGGTATTATTTATAACCTGCTGATGGGTGGCTAGTTGAGTCGCACGACCTAACGCTTGTGCTTTCCATGGCTCGTTGTGTCGCACGACGAGACGAGCCAATAACCGTTTGTGGCGCCAAAAACCTGTTCTGGAACATTCCGGGATAATTCCTCCTAGGTCCAAAATGAATAATTCTTTATAGGTCCTTTTGCATGGAAAAAAGACTTAAAAGTACTTCTTTCGCCAGAAACTTATAAAAAGTTCCCGGAAGTCTCGGAATGGACCGGAAATTTACCAAAACGCCCCTAGTGCAATTTTATTATATTAAAAGGCTCTTATAAAGGGTCGCAAATTGGATTGGGGAACTCACAAGATCAGATCATGGAACATAATTCAAGAACAACGGTGTAGCTCAATACTGTGATGACCATGGTATTGACCATAACTTCTCTGTTTGGAGTTCCACAACAAAATGGGGTTGTGGAATGAAAGAATTGAACATTGATTGAGGCGGGAAAGACAATGCCCATTGAAGCCAAGCTACCACAATATTTTTGGGCTGAAGCAACCAACACAACATGCTTCATTCAAAATCGATCCCTCATCAACAATACCTACAACAATACTCCATATGAACTTTGGAGAGAATGAACCCCCAGCATTGCTTTCTTCAATATTTTTTGATGCAAATGCTTTATTCTATACAACGGAAGAGAACATCGAGGTAAATTCGCTCCTAAAGCTGATGAAGGTATCTTTGTTGGGTATGCCAAACTTTCTAAAGCTTTTCGTGTTTTCAATAAAAATAGTTTAAAGATAGTAGAATATGTCCATGTTACTTTTGATGAACATTCTCTCCTTGAGCCACATTTGGCTCCAAATGTTGCTAATGATGTTGTTGAGTCTAATGAGACAGGTGTTCCCCCACAAACTACACCTAGATCAGAAAATCACTCAATGCAAGGAAATCCATCAACGTCGACCGCACCAAGTTTTTCAGAACCAACATTAGAATTTCCTATTGAAGATGTTCATACAAAAGATGATGCAGTAGAATTTACTCCCATACATTCCATAGAGTCAATACCTCAACTCACTTATAATGATAGCTCAAATGATGTACCTTTAGAAGACCTTCAACAACAATCAACTCAACCAGACATACCTCCAGAAATTCATGAGGTTAGAATCACCCAATCAATAACATCATTGGTGATTTGTTCTGGTATTCAAACAAGAAGCTCTCACTATGATGAACATACTCACTCTTAACTAAAATTGAACCAAAGAAAGTTGATGAAGCACTCCAAGATTCAAGTTAGGTTGTGGCTATGCAAGAAGAGCTCAACCAATTCGAAAGATGTAAAGTTTGGACTCTAGTTTCAAGACCAAAGGATCAAGGAGTGATTGGTACAAAATGGGTGTTTAGAAACAAGATGGATGAGAATGGAAGCATCACCAGAAACAAAGTAAGGTTGGTTGCACAATGATATAGACAAAAAAAGGAATTGATTACGATGAAACTTTTGCCCCTGTTACAAGACTTGAAGCTATAAGAATTTTCTTAGCTTATGCCTCTGTCAAAAGATTCAAGCTTTATCAAATGGACGTGAAGAGCACATTTCTCAACGGTGAACTTCAAGAAACAGTCTACATTACATAACCCCCTGGATTTGAAGACAACAAACATCCTAACCATGTCTTCAAACTCCAAAAAGCTTGTATAGACTCAAACAATCTCCAAGAGCATGGTATGATACCCTATCTAAATTTCATTTAGAAAAGAGCTTCAAATGAGGTAAAATTGACACAACTCTTTTCATTGCCAAATATAATGATCATTCCTTACGTGTTCAAATATATGTTGATGATATTATTTTTGGCTCTAGTAATGAAATATTCTGTAAGCGTTTTGAGAAGCTCATGAAAAGCAAGTTTTAGATGATTATGATGGGAGAACTTACATTCTTCCTTGGGCTCCAAATCAAACAATGTAATGAAGGTATCTTCCTTAGCGAAGCAAAATACACCAAAGATCTAATCAAGAAATTTGGACTTAAAAATGCAAAATCATACGACACTCCTATGGCCACTGGTAACAAGCTAGACAAAGACTTGAATGGTAAGAAAGTCTATCAGACTTTGTATCGAGGTATGATTGGCTCCTTACTATACTTAACTGCTAGTAGGTCAGATATCATGTTTAGTGTTTGTGTTTGTGCTCGCTATCAAGCAGATCCTAGAGAAGCACATCTTATAGCTATAAAACGTATCATTTGTTATCTATCTGGGACTATTAACCTTGGACTTTGTTATTCCAAAGAGTCATTTTTTGATCTTATAGGTTACTTAGATGTAGACTATGCAGCTTGCACAATTGATAGGAAAAGCACTAGTGGAACTTGTCATTTCCTTGGAAATCGACTTGTTGTATGGGTCAACAAGAAACAAGCTTCAGTTTCTGTTTCAACAATAAAGGCTGAGTATATTGCAGTTAGGAGTTGTTGTTATCATATATTGTGGATGAAGCAACGACTAATTGACTATGGTATCCATGAAGGAAATTGTCCAATATATTATGACAATACATCAACCATTGCAGTATCAAACAACCCTTTCATGCATTCCAAAACCAAGCACATTGATATCAAGTATCATTTCTCAAGGATCATGTTGAAAAATGTAACATTCATTTAGAGCATGTTAGTACTGATAATCAAATTGAATATATTCTGACCAAGGCTCTAGACTCCAAGAGATTCATATACTTAAGAGCAAAAATGGGTATGCTTGAACTTATATAAACTCTCCATACTTTTTTACTAACATTGTTTGTTTTAAGTTCATGATTAAGTATAGGTCAAAGAATGGCCCATTCCATTCAACACGGTCGACCGCACCAAGCCTATCCTATGCACGGTCGACCGTAATGGTCCTTTAGCATGAATAAGCCACATATCCATCTCAAGTGGACTGCATTGGACCGCATGAGCTGATAAAATATCATTTCTAGGCTTTATAGAAGCCTTTATATACGGTCAACCGTTTGGCTCTTAAAAGCCTGCTCAACCGTATCCTTGAAGACATTAGGTAAGTATTCTAACTATTTTTGATGCTTGGAACTTGTCCTTTTTAGGATAAGATAATTGCATAAGGGTACTTTTGCAATTATTTTTCCCTCGTTTTTCATAAATTCAAATCATTTATGAGGAGAATATTTTTATCTTAAATGACACATCCTCCAACACTTGTTCAGTCATCATTGGATGTCAAGGTGAAGACAAAAGGACCATCCCTTACACAAAGAACATTACTGTGCACTACTTCCCCCTTCATAACCTCTCCCTCACTACTTAACTTCTTCACTTCTTCACTTCCCACAATCACCTGCACACACAAACCTCTGTTGTCCTTGCCATTGTCTTCTTATCTTCATCTCTACTTTCTCTCACTAACTCGTCTAGTATAAAATGGCTCCATCTAAGAAGCTATCAACAAAGAAAAATTCTGAAAAATCAAGCACTAATTCCTCTCTTTCAAAATTCGTAGTCATGGTCTGAATCTTCTATCTCTAAACTTCGAATTCAAATTTTGTGATAACTGTTCGTGTTTCTTCATGAAAAGGGGAAACCCATTTACTTTGAAAAATCATGTTTTAGTGTGTTTTGCTATGAAATCTCTCTACATTGATGCTCAAATTATCATTTTGTAACTGATTATGTTATTTATTTCATGTTTACTTGATATTTTGATGATTCAATGGATGATTTTTCATAAACTAGGTTTCGAGTTTTTCAAATATTCAAAACTGATTTCTGCAACTTTCTGTGTTTGATTCATGTTTTTGATGTTGTTTTGTTGAAATTCTTGCTATTAGAAACATGAAGATATGAATTTTACTTAGTTTTGTTCATTTCTGGAAATCTGTTCTTGATCTTCTTCATGTGTTCATCATATATTCATCCAAAATTTTCAAAAATTCTTTATATTTTGGGTCTTGATTCATTTTGTTCATGTTTGTACTTTTTGATCTGAAAAATATGGCTACAGTAATTTACTTATGTTTTGCCTAACTTCTTGTGTATACGGTCGACAACATCTCAAATGTCAACCGTACGGTCGACCGCACATTTCTATCAAAGTCGCTAAGTACTTTGCCCTTTTTAAGCTTAGTACTTACAACACTTGTATTTTTTAACATTGACATTTTATTTGCAGAATACAAGTCATTTCATCCATGGATGGGTGATTGATAGAAAGATCTTGCTCAAGATGCTCTTCGTAGGGTGATGCTAAAAGCTTTTAAGGAAAGTGGAGTCCTTCCATTTTTCAACATAAGCAATCTTTCCATTTCAGATTTGGTGGACCAGTTTTTCCATTATACAAGAGAGGTTAAGGTGAAAGATGACAGAGGTATATATATCAACCTTATCAGAAACAAGATTTAAGGAGTGCCTCTTGACATTGACTACATTGACATTGCCATAGTCCTTGACCTCCCCATCATAAAGACTGACCCAATGGAACTTGTCCAAACTGATCTTGACATTCTAGCCAAGTATTTAATAGGAAGCAAGTCAGTAACCACTACCCCAAGGAATTTTTTTTATGAGCTAATGTACCACATAGGCCATCTAGTGGGACACTGCTTCTTCTGCAAAACTGGAAACCATGCAAACTTCAACAATGACCAGTGGAAAATTTTCGCTGCAATCTTCCAAGGCTCCAGACTGCATTGGCCAAAGATAATATATCAGAGGCTGCTGGTAAGCATATTTGAGTATCAAAAGAATGAAACTGCAGGGCACAACAAGTACATAACCCATATAAGGCTGATATCCTTACTTCTTACCCAAACCATGGAGATAAGCAAAATTGTGGACAGACACAGAGAGCTACATGAGGAGATACCTAAGTCTAAGATTTTCATAAGGAAGACAATGCAAGTGTTTAGAAACAAATTTGATGATGAGCTGTACAGATAGTTCTGGGAAAAGAATCCCATTGAAAAGTATGTTCCCCCAAAGAATCAGAAGAAAGTTGAGAAGGAACCAGTTGAAGAAGAAGAAGAGGATGAAGTTGAAAAGGAGGATCCAAGGGAAGTGGCCAGGAGAGCAAAGAGAAGTGGCCAGGAGAGCCAAGGGAAAGGGAATTGATGTTGAATAGCCAAAGAAGAAGGCTAGGTTCATTGATTCTCCTAGGAATCCAGGAGGAATCAATTTCAAGGAACACATTCTATCTAAGTCTTCACCATCTCCTAGCCTGATCGCACAAGCACGGTCGATCGCGCCTCTAAGATCAAAATTTTTCCAAGCCAATTGCTCCTACCACCAAAACTTTAACACTCCATCCTCCCAAGTCTACCAAGCCTCCCACTCAAGCAAAACCCTCTGCTAACATCAAATCCTCCAAGCCAAAGTCTCCCATTCATCATAAATAAACCCTCAATGCTGCTGAGCAGGTGAGACTTATTTATTCTCAATTGCTTGATGCTCCAGCTCAGGGGGAGAAAAGAAAGAAAGTTGATGAGCAAACTTCTCCTACGAAGAAGCCAAAGCTTGTGAGTGTTAGAAAGACAGTTGAAGACCTTGGCCTTGGTGACAGTGATGAAGATCTTTCTGATGAATTGGTTGATTCCATCCCTCCTTCACCCCCAGCTGAACCTTTGAAGAGGAAATACAAACTCTCTATACCTGATGATGATGCCAGTGCACGGCTTAATGAACCCTTTGCTGAGCCTAGAGATAAGGCTAGAATTGAAGAAATTGAAGAAGATTTTACTATGGAAGAAGATGTTGAGAAAAATGATCAAGTCAATGTAAATGGGCATGATGGCCTTGATAAGGCTGCTAATGAAGCTGAAATTGCCAAGTCTAACTCCAGCCGTGCGGCTGACCGCACTGAGCCAGAAGTGATGGCCAACACTCCAACTCCTCCTCACCAAATCCCAATCATTTCTCCCAAGCCAAATCAGAGTACCACTCTTGACCAACTCCTCACTTCCATTGAAACTCTCACCCTAATCCAGCTTGATACCCAAAGTCAGATTGCATAACTTGTTGCAAACCAAGCTGCACTTGCCGCCTCACACCAAAACCTTAAGGCCCAAGTGAACTCTCTGCCCTCCCTAATGATTGATACTAAGCCTTTGTTATAGTAGGTAATGGTATCAATCAAATAGGGGGAGATTGTTCGGTATGCTTACTATAAACTCCTTATATTACTTGATTTGATTGATACCATCACCTATTTTATTTTACATGGACTTTAGAATCTTATGTATAAATTTTTATACTTCAAAATTTTAGTTAAGTCCATTTTTATAGTATAGTTACTTAGGCTTTAGAAGAATAGAATTTCTAAGAATTTTGGCTCAAGAAGGACTGAAGATCTGAACCATGCGGGCGACCATGCGGCTGACCTCACAACTCAAGATAAGCCCCAGCTTTTGAACAACTCCATGCGGTCGACCGCAATGACTATGGCTGACCATACCCTCTCAAGTCCTTAGCCAAATTGAAGATTGAAGATCAGATCTTAGTATAATTGACTCTGACCACAACTCATAGTCAACTCAAAGAATTATACCGTTGCAGAGTTCACTCAGAGAATTTCAAAAAGGTGACAGCTGTTGTCATTCGTACAAAGGACACACCACCTTTTCACCAACTCTGCAACATGAAGACAAAAAAGAAATGTGCTACAATCAGACATCAACATCACATTGTCCTTAATGCTTATCCAATAAGGATTTCCAACGGCTACTTTATTTCCAATGCTATAAATAGACATTGTGATCAAGCCATGAAGAATTGCTAGAGACGTTGTTAGAATCCTCAAGAAGTGTTGAAGCTCATACTCAGATCTCCATAATTATTTGAATCTTCAAACACTTCATCTTCAAGCCTTCAAAAAATATTAATTACCCAGAAATCTCTCAAGCCTTGTAACCACAACAAGATTCATCAACCTCTGTTACTTCTATTATAAAGAGCTCTTGAATCTTGAACACACACACACCCCACCCCTTGAAATCAATCCTGTTGATTGCATTACTTGGGATATATTGGTTACATTATAGGATTAGCTTCATAGAAAAGATAGTTAGATTTGAGATTGATTCTCAACTTTGTAATCATTGTAACAACTGCTCAAATATCTAAATATACTATCTCCCTTAGAAAATCTAAGACTAACCATCTTGGTAAAGGACGTAGATCATTTACGATTTAACCTCTCCAAATACCTTGTCCAACACTTTCTGCACTTTACATTGTTTGTTCTTAAGTTTTCTTATTGCTTCTTGTGTTTGATCTTCATTGTTATCCAACCTCATTGAGAATTGTGTTTATAGTAGAAAATTGTCTTAGCATATTTTTCAACCTTGCGGTAGACCACAGTTTCCCATTTGCGGTCGACCACACTCATTTTCACTACTACATTTTTATAATTAGAAAATTCCGTTGTGCATTTTACTATCTTGATAGTTGGTTTTTAGTTGACCACATTTTCAGCATAGTAAGCCAAGGTTGATTTTTGAAAAGGGCTAGAAATTTTTTATACAGCTATTCACCCCCATCTAGCTTTTTTTCATACCCTTGTTGCACCTTTGGGACCAACACCCGCAAAGCGCGCAAAGGGAATATTTGGGCACATTTGGAAATTTAGGGCACATTTTGCACTTCGTACGACCGCATCGTTGCTATGAGCTAAGGAGCCTTAAAGTTTTGTCTAGCTCACCCAGCTAGATGGTTCAGCTCGTGGGTTGAACCAGGCAGTTCGGTACATGGAGTGGTTTCGTGTTAGTCAAATATATGTATAGCTTAAAATTGCTTAATCCCAATCATTAAGTCATTATTGAGTACCGCTAATTTCAACTAGACTACTTAGAATTTTCTATGTATCCTTAAGATCCCCTTAGTACTAGTGCCAGTGTTTTACACTTGTATTTTCTCAAAGATGACTAAAGACCTGAAGACCTTGAGTTGTTCCAAACAAGTATTAGTTAACTTGTTCAACCTGCCAAAGATCCTAACCGGTTGACTTTCTTGACTGGTCATGATTACCCTTCAACCGGTCAGTCATCCAACCGGTTACACTCCATCAGTTACTCAGCTGCAGTCGGTCAAGCTTCCCCAATAAGCCTCCATCAGTTAAACTAGTATTAATTCCTACCACCTACTTAGCTAAAGTTGGTAGATCAATTGCTATGAAGACCATGCTGCTACCTTGTCAGTAACTACTTCAAGGAATGTTCAAGTTACCAGTACTCACAACAACTTCTTTATCCAGTGGATAATTCAAATATGGTTGTACTTCAAATCTCAAGCATTCAATGCAGAAGATATTCTCATTTAATACTTGTCAGTCCAAGTCATCCCTTCAACCCCTTCAAAGACAACTGCTCTTCTTTAAGACAACTATAAATACCTCCCTTAGAGTATTGAAGAGGGTTGGTGCATTGAAGAATTTGAGAGTAGAATTGTCAATAACTGCAAGTGCTATATTCCTCAAGCATTGAAGTTCAAGACATTAAGTCCTTGTAATCACTAGACCATTTATTAGGACAAACATTGTGCACACTCAATCAATTCTTGTAAGTGTTCCCCAACAAGACTATATCCGGAACACATTAATTGATCACACTACACACCCAAAAGAAATCAGTTCAACTTGTGAACACACTCTTGAAAAGACCTGGTCAAACTTGTATCACGATCCATTAGTGATCACTTTCCTTTATTCAGCCTTCAACCTTCCTTATAGGTTAAGTCTTGCAACTTGTAATAGACTAGTGAACATTAATAGTGCACATTTTCACAAATCAAAGTTTTGACCAAACTTGGTAGAGGACGTAGCAGTTAGTTAGCACTATTAACCTCTCTAAACAACTGTGTCCTGTTGTTTGTGTGTTTACTCATTTTATCTTGTCTTGTAATCGGTTGAGCTCTATCACAGGTTACAACCTTTGAATTACTTAACTGCCTTGTTTTGTCTTTCTTATTGGAATATATTTTGCATGATATTTTAACCTACATGAAACACATTTTACTTAACCGATTATTTGAGTGAGTAAATCGGTAATATTTTATCTGCTGCTTAACCAGTTAACATCGGTTTAGCTTTTGATAAGTTACTTGGCTATTTGAAAAGGTGTTCAACAGAATTTTAATCGGCTATTTACCCCCCTCTAGTCTGTATTCCTACCAATTGGACCTAACATTTCGGTTCGGCCCATGGACGCCCAGGTGGGGCGGGCTGTGAATTGGGCTGAATAGGTACGTGGGGTGACAGATTGGGCCGAATAGGTGCAATGGGTGTATGTGTACATTCGAATGGATATGGGTCGGTTTAGATGGAGGACCCGCGTCTCCTCGAATGGGTGTGGGTCGCTCCACTTAATCTGGTGCCTTGATCAGATCGGACGGTCCAGATCCATCTGATCTGAATTGTGTTTATTCCCTAAAAGGCCCAACAACTCTTGGAAAACTATAAATAGCCCCCCAAATTATCAGTTTCATCCATTTCATCATCTAAAGCATTAGAGAAATCTGTTAGTTAGTGCATATTGAAGCATTCTTCTTCATTCAAAGTTCAGAAGTTCCAAACATTGTTAGTTCGTAGATCTTTTGATTTGAAGTGCTTCCATCAAGAGTTGAAAAATCGTTTTATCTTACGAGAGAATTGCCGCTAATCCGTCAGCACCAGTGCGGGACAAATTCTTCTTAAGGAGATTGTGTTTAACAAGACTCGACTTCCGTCATAGTTAATAAATTTATTATTACTTTATTTTCCGTCTCTTCATCTCCTTCTAATTTCTCTTTTCCAATTTTCAAGAAATAATTTATTTTGAATTATTTCTAATTTTTGAAATATTTTCAATAACAATCGTAAAAAAGAATTTATTAAACAATTTCCTTGAAAATGGCTAATGAAAATGATAATTCCCAATCTTCTGGGCCTATTCCCAGTCAAATCCAAGATACAACTAATTAGAATGTTTCATATTCTTCTGATCTGACTAACACGGGTCATGGTGAGAAACCTGCAAAGTTTACGGGGGTGGATTTTAAGAGGTGGCAACAAAAGATGTTGTTTTACCTGACCACCCTCAGTCTACATAGGTTCTTGAAAGAGGACCCCCCTGCTATACCAGTTGATGATCCCGACCATCAAAGATGGGTTGCCAAAGAGGCCTGGGATCATGGTAATTTCTTGTGTAGAAATTACATATTGAATGGGTTGGATGATGCCCTTTATAGTGTTTACTGCCTCGTTGAGACGACCAAAGAGTTATTGAACACTTTGGAGTGAAAGTACAAAATTAAGGATGCCGGTTCAAAGAAAATTTGTAGTCGGCAAGTACATTGACTACAAGATGGTTGGCACAAAGACCGTGGCCAGCCAAGTAGATGAGTTTCAGTTGATCCTGCATGGATTAACTGCTGAAGGAATGATTATGAAAGAACCATTCAAGGTGGCATCAATAATTGGGAAATTATCACCAGCATGGAAGGACTACAAGAACTATCTCAAGCAAAAGCGCAAGGAGATGGGGCTAGAAGACCTGGTGATTCGTCTTC
The DNA here is from genome assembly GCA_022495995.1 of Adenophora triphylla var. japonica. Lineage (NCBI taxonomy): Eukaryota > Viridiplantae > Streptophyta > Magnoliopsida > Asterales > Campanulaceae > Adenophora > Adenophora triphylla. The sequence continues at coordinate 667,156 of JAFEMH010000086.1, forward strand.
AAATTGAGGAGAATAGCCGGAAGAATGAGACCAAGGCTAAGAAAAGCAAGATGGAAGCAAAGGTCCACCTCGCTGAAGCAAGCACAAGCACAAGCAAGAAGAGGAAGCATTCAGGGAATGCTAGAAAGAGCCAGTCAAGAATTTTAAAGGGGCCTACTACAATTGTGGCAAGTTCGGTCATGTAGCTAAGGATTGCTGACACCCGAGGATGGAAGACTTGAGAGGCAACAGGCATCAATAATTGAGAAATTATCACCAGCATGGAAGGACTACAAGAACTATCTCAAGCAAAAGCGCAAGGAGATGGGGCTAGAAGACCTGGTGATTCGTCTTCAAATTGAGGAGAATAGCCGGAAGAATGAGACCAAGGCTAAGAAAAGCAAGATGGAAGCAAAGGTCCACCTCGCTGAAGCAAGCACAAGCACAAGCAAGAAGAGGAAGCATTCAGGGAATGCTAGAAAGAGCCAGTCAAGAATTTTAAAGGGGCCTACTACAATTGTGGCAAGTTCGGTCATGTAGCTAAGGATTGCTGACACCCGAGGATGGAAGACTTGAGAGGCAACAGGCATCAATAATTGAGAAATTATCACCAGCATGGAAGGACTACAAGAACTATCTCAAGCAAAAGCGCAAGGAGATGGGGCTAGAAGACCTGGTGATTCGTCTTCAAATTGAGGAGAATAGCCGAAAGAATGAGACCAAGGCTAAGAAAAGCAAGATGGAAGCAAAGGTCCACCTCGGTGAAGCAAGCACAAGCACAAGCAAGAAGAGAAAGCATTCAGGAAATGCTAGAAAGAGCCAGTCAAGAATTTTAAAGGGGCCTGCTACAATTGTGGCAAGTTCGGTCATGTAGCTAAGGATTGCTGACACCCGAGGATGGAAGACTTGAGAGGCAACAGAAACCAAGCTAACGTTGTTGTTGATATGGAGCTTGATTTTGTTGTTGTTGTATTTGAAGCTAATTTGGTTAAATTAGATGATAATCCAAAAGAATGGTTGATAGATACAGGTTCTATCTGCCATATTTGTGCAGATAAGGAGAGTTTCTCATCCTACACTCCCATTTCTGGAAGGAAGCTATATATGTGAAAATATGCTATTTCCAATGTTCTGGGCATTGGAAAAGTCATGTTGAAGATGACTTCAGGCAAGGAGTTGACTTTACTGGATGTGCTGCATGTCCCAAACATCCGTAAGAACCTGGTTTCCGGCGCTCTATTGAGCGAGACCGGTTTTAGATTAGTGTTTGAATCCGAAAAGTTTGTGTTGACCAAAAATGGTCTTTTCCTTGGAAAAGGTTACCTCGAGAAGGGTCTTTTCAAGATGAATGTAATGAACGTAATCCGTCCTGAGGCAAAGAATAAAAGTGTTGTTTCTTATGTTATTTGTTGGATAGTCCTAACTTATGTCATGATAGAATAGGACACGTAAATTTTAACACAGTTAAGAAGTTAGTGAATCAACATTTAATTCAGATGTCTAAATCTGATTGGACTGACAAGTGTGAAATTTGCATTGAGGCAAAAATGACTAAGGCACCACTTAATACAGTATTAAGAAATACAACACCTCTTGAATTGATTCACACAGATATGTGTGATCTAAAGTTAGTGCAAACTCGAGGTGGAAAAAGTATTTCATTACATTTATATACAATTGCAAAAGATATTGTTATGTATATCTATTGAAAAGTAAAGATGAAGCCTTAGGGGCTTTTCAGACTTACAAGAATGAAGTTGAAAATCAACTTAATGAAAAAGTTAAGAAGATTCGAATTGATAAAGGAGGAGAATATGTTGCTTCGTTTGAAGACTTATGCTAGGAATCTGGCATAATTCATCAAACGACAACACCATATACACCTCAGTCTAATGGAGTACCTGAACGCAAGAATCGTACTTTTAAAGAGATGATGAATGCAATGTTGATAAGCTCTGGCTTACCCGATAACTTGTGGGGGAAGCCATACTCTCTTTCAACTAGATTCTTAATAAGATACCTAAGAAAGGAATTGATAAAACTCCTTACGAATTATGGCATAATCGTAAGCTTTCTTATAAATACCTCAAAGTGCGGGGGTGTTTGGCTAAGGTTGAAGTAGCTAAAACCTAAGCAAGTCAAGATCGGACCTAAGAATATTGACTGCATTTTCATAGGATATGCAAACAATAGTATTGCATATCGATTTATAGTGTACAAGTCAGAAATTCCTAATATGAATAAAGGAATGCTATATTTTTTGAAAATATATTTCCTTCTAATTAAGGAAAAAGAAATAAGTTTTAACAAGAGAACCTATTAAACTGCAAATGGTTATTTTCAAGATAAAGAAGTAGAAGAAGAAGAAGGACTCATGCACAGTAAGAGGTCAAGAGTTGAAAAATCTTTTGTTCCTGATTTTATTTCTTTCATGTTAGAAAATGAGCCCGCAACTGTTAAAGAAGCTTTATCCAGTGCGGATGCTCCGTTCTGGAAAGAAGCAATTAACAGTGAGATAGAGTCCATTATGAATAATCATACACGGGAGCTAGTTGATCTTCCTCGAGGATGCAAACCATTGGGTTGCAAATAGATCCTTAAAAGAAAGTACAAGGCTGTTGGATCCATCGATAAGTTTAAAGCCCAATTGGTAGCCAAAGGGTTTAAACAAAAGGAAGGACATGATTTATTTGATAAATATTCTCATGTTACAAGGATCACGTCCATTCGTGTTCTCATTGCTATTGCTGCATTGCATAACCTTGAGATACATCAAATGAATGTAAAGACAACTTTCTTGAATGGAGAGTTGGAAGAAGAGATATGCATGAAACAACCCGAAGGGTTCGTAGCTCCTGAAAAAGAGCAAAAGGTGTGTAAACTTGTAAATTCATTGTACGGACTAAAACAAGCACCTAAACAATGGCATGAGAAGTTTGACCAAACGATGTTGTCAAATGGATTCAAGATAAATGAATCTGACAAGTGTGTCTATATTAAATGAACATCTGAATCATTTATAATTGTTTGTCTCTATGTAGACGACATATTGATAATGGAAAGTACTCATGAATTGATCATGAATACTATAGCCATGCTAAAGAAACATTTTGACATGAAAGATATGGGATTAGATGATGTTATATTAGGAATAAAAATTTCTAGAACATCAGAAGGGATAATCCTATCACAGTCTCATTATCTTGAAAATGTTTTTCGAAAATTCAATGCCATTGATAGTCCTCGGGCTAAGAATCCAGTAGACTTGAATCTACACTTAGTTAAAAATATAGGTGAACCAGTTTCTCAACTAGAATATTCTAGGATAATTGGAAGTCTAATGTACTTAGCAAATTGTACATATCCAGACATCGCATATTCAGTGAGCAAACTAAGCATGTTCACAAGTAATCCCAGTAAGGATCATTGTAAAGCCTTAACAAGAGTATTAAGGTATCTAAAGTTTACAATGAATTATGCGATACTTTATAGAAGATATCCGACAGTATTAGAAGGATATTGTGAAGCTAACTGGATATCAGATACAAAAGACTCCAAATCCACAAGTGGATATGTTTTCACAATAGGTGGAGGAGCGGTGTCATAGAAATCTTCCAAATAAACATGTATAGCATGATCTACGATGTAATCTGAGTTTATAGCCCTAGACAAAGCTGAAGAAGAAGCTGAGTGGTTAAAGAATCTATTGGAAGATATTCCTTGTTGGAACAAACATGTGCATGTTGTACATATACATTGTGATAGTCAGTGAGCAATAGGAAGGGGACATAGCAGTATGTATAATGGTAAGTCTATACACATTCATCGAAGACATAATACCATCAGAAAATTGATCTCAAATGGAATTATCATTGTTAACTATGTGAAGTTAAAGGATAATCTAGCTGATCCACTTACAAAAGGTATAAACAGAGATCACCTGCTTAAGTTGTTAGGAGGAATGGGTTTAAATTCCACAACAAAAGAACTTTCTTAGCGGACACTCAACCTTGAGAATTGGAGATCCCAAGACCTTGGTTCAAAGAGACAACTAAGTTTTGAGAGTTCAGTAGAAACACTTGGAACATGTTTCATACTCATTCTTAGAACATCCAAGTGTATGTGTCTACAACAGTGGTGAGAGTAAGTTATTTAACCTTTAATGGGTTCTATACCTACGTGGTGGAGTAGCAGGATACTCTTTATAGGAGATCACCTATATAAGTGAGAAGTAATAAGGGCCGCTTCTAAATGGAACACTTATGAATAAGATACGATCCAGGGCCGAAATGGACAAAAACGTGAGAAGAAAAAGTGTTAGAATTATTATTGTGTAAATACTATTGTCTCGATATACATTAAACAGTCAGTTGGTTCAAAGCATCACGCTACTAAACGACTAGTATATCCGATAATATCTTTCTAAGGAAGGTTCAAGGCCACAAGCTACCGATCCTGATGCAATAATAGTTCATCGAAATTTTTGAACGATTTTGCATACATGCACACACGTATTAATTGTCATTCATGTGGGGGATTGTTGGAACTTGGTTCTAAATATTGGGTTTGACCAATATTTGACCGGGTTTGCCCAATATTTGATCAAAAATTAAATGTAATTTCATTTTATTTAAATGAAAATAGATTGCATATTTGTAATCTATATTTGGAGTAGATTAATGTGATGTATTTATTTTCTCAAAATCAAATTCTGGTGAATGAGAAATTAATGCTCAAACTATGTAATTTATAATGGGTTTATGAAGAGTTTTGTGAATATGGAAAGTCATATCTCACATTGTCTAGAAAGCACAAAGTAGGAGAGTTTATAAACTCATCCACTTCAAAGAGGTAACAATCAAGTGTTATCCTCCTACCATGCAACCTAGTGATCCATTGGGCTAGCTATTCAAATAGTGGCCCAATTGTGCTAGTTTTCGGCTAGCTCAAATTCGAAACACGTGGATGGTGCGAAGCATCTTCCGAGCCCGCAAAGCGCGCAAAGGGCAGATTGGGCACTTTAGGGCACACTTTGCACTTCCTACGACCGCATCATTACTAGGAGCTTTAAAATTTTGTCCAGCTCACCCAACTAGATGGTTCAGCTCGTGGGTTGAACCAGGCGGTTTGGTGCATGGAGTGGTTTTGGTTCGGTCCATGGACGCCAAGGTAGGGCGGGCTGCGAATTGGGCTGAATAGGTACGTGGGGCGAACAGATTGGGCTGAATAGGTGCAATGGGCGAATGTGTCCATTCGAATGGACATGAGTCGGTTCAGATGGAGGATCCCCATCTCCTCGAATGGGCGTGAGTCACTCCGCTCAATCTGGTGCCTTGATCAGGATCAGATCGGATGGTCCAGATCCATCCGATCTGAATTGTGTTTATTCCCTAAAAGGCACCACAACTCTTGGAAAACTATAAATAGCCACCCAGAATGTCAGTTTCATTCATTAAATCATGCAAAGCATTAGAGAAATCTGTTAGTTAGTGCATATTGAAGCATTCTTCTTCCTTCAAAGTTCAGAAGTTCCAAACACTGTTAGTTCGTAGGTCTCTTGATTTGAAGTGCTTTCATCAAAAGTCGAAAAGTCATTTTATCTTACGAGAGAATTGTCATTAATCCGTTAGCACCAGTGCGGGGCAAATTCTTCTTACAGAGATTGTGTTTAACAAGACTCGACTTTCGTCCCGGTTAATAAATTTATTATTACTTTATTTTCCGTCTCTTCATCTCCTTCTATTTACTATTTTCCCATTTTCAAGAAATAATTTATTTTGAATTATTTTTAATTTTTGAAATATTTTCAATAACAATCATAAGAAGAATTTATTAAACAATTTTCTTGGAAATGGCTAATAAAAATGATACTTCCCAATCTTCTGGGCCTATTCCCAGTCAAATCCAGGATACAACTAATCAGAATGTTTCATATTCTTCTGATCCGACTCACCCGGCACATGGTGAGAAATCTGTAAAGTTTACGAGGGTGCATTTTAAGAGGTGGCAACAAAAGATGTTGTTTTACCTGACCACCCTCAATCTACATAGGTTCTTGAAAGAGGACCCCCTGCTATACCAGTTGATGATCCAGACCATCAAAGATGGGTTGCCAAAGAGACATGGGATCATGGTAATTTCTTGTGTAGAAATTACATATTGAATGGGTTGGATGATGCCCTCTACGGTGTTTACTGTCTTGTTGAGACGACCAAAGAGTTATGGAACACTTTGGAGAGAAAGTACAAAATTGAGAATGTCGGTTCAAAGAATATTTGTAGTCGGTAAGTACCTTGACTACAAGATGGTTGGAACAAAGACCGTGGCCAGCCAAGTAGATGAGTTTCAGTTGATCCTGCATGGATTAACTGCTGAAGGGATGGTTATGAATGAACCATTCAAGGTGGCATCAATCATTGAGAAATTACCACCAGCATGAAAGGAATTCAAGAATTATCTCAAGCATAAGCGAAAGGACATGGGGCTAGAAGACTTGGTGATTTGTCTTCAAATTGAGGAGAATAGCCGAAAGAATGAGGCCAAGGCTAACAAAAGCAAGATGGAAGCAAAGGTCCACCTCGCTGAAGCATGCACAAGCACAAGCAAGAAGATGAAACATTCAGGGAATTTTAGAAAGAACTTGACCAAGAATTTTAAAAGGGCCTGCTACAATTGTGGCAAGTCCTATTATGTAGCTAAGGATTACCGACAACCGAGGAGGGAAGACTTGAAAGGAAACAAGAATCAAGCTAACATTGTTGATGATATGGAGCTTGATTTTGCTGCTGTTGTATTTGAAGCCAATTTGGCTAAATTAGATGATAATCCAAAAGAATGGTGGATAGATACAGGTGCTACCCGCCATATTTATGCAGATAATGAGAGTTTCTCATCTTACACTCCCATTTCTGGAAGAAAGCTATATATGGAAAATTCCGCTACTTCTAATGTTCTGGGCATTGGAAAAGTCGTGTTGAAGATGACTTCAGGCAATGAGTTGACTTTACTGTATGTGATATATGTCCCAGACATCCGTAAGAACCTGGTTTCCGGCGCTCTATTGAGCAAGGCCGGTTTTAGATTAGTGTTTGAATTCGACAAATTTGTGTTGATAAAAAATGGTCTTTTCCTTGGAAAAGGTTACCTCGAGAAGGGTTTTTTCAAGATGAATGTAATGAAAGTAATCTGCCCTGAGGCGAAGAATAAAAGTGTTGTTTCTTATGTTTACTTGTTGGATAGTCCTAACTTATGGCATAATAGATTATGACATGTAAATTTTAACACAGTTAAGAAGTTAGTGAATTAAGATTAAGTTCAGATGTCTAAATTCGATTCGACGGACAAGTGTGAAATTTGCGTTGAGGCAAAAATGACTAAGGCACCACTTAATGCAGTTATAAGAAACACAACACGTATTAAATTGATTCACACATATATTTGTGATCTAAAGTTAGTGCAAACTCGAGGTGGGAAAAAATATTTCATTAAATTTATAGACGATTGCACAAGATATTGTTATGTATATCTATTGAAAAGTAAAGATGAAGCCTTAGAGGCTTTTCAGACTTATAAGAATGAAGTTGAAAATCAACTTAATGTAAAAATTAAGAATATTCGAAGTGATAGAAGAGGAGAATACGTTGCTCCGTTTGAAGACTTATGTTGGGAATCTGGCATAAATCATCAAACGCAACACCATATACACCTCAGTCTAATGGAATAGCTGAACGCAAGAATCCTACTTTTAAGGAGATGATGAATGCAATATTGATAAGCTATGTCTTACCCGATAACTTGTGTGGGGAAGCCATACTCTATTCCAACTACATTTTTAATAGGATACCTAAGAAAGGAATTGATAAAATTGCTTACGAATTATGGCATAATCGTAAGCATTCTTGCAAATACCTCAAAGTGTGGGGGTGTTTGACTAAGGTTAAAGTACTAAGGCTAAGCAAGTCAAGATCGGATCTAAGAATATTGACTGCATTTTCATAAGATATGCAAACAATAGTAGTACATATCGATTTATAATGCACAAGTCAAAAATTCCTGATATAAATAAATGAATGACGATAGAATTAAGGAATGCTATATTATTTGAAAATTTCTTTCCTTATAAGGAACGAAAAGAAATAAGTTCTAAAAAGAGAACTTATGAAACTGCAAATGATCCTTCTCAAGATAAAGAAGTAGAAGAAGAAGGACACAGGCGCAGTAAGAGGTTAACAGTTGAAAAATCTTTTAGTCCTGATTTTCTTTCTTTTATGTTAGAAAATGAACCTGCAACTCTTAAAGAACTTTATCCGGTCCGAATATTTCGTTTTGGAAATAAGCTATTAACAGTGAGATAGTGCTAAAAAGTGTCGATGATAATATTTAAAAAATATGCGTTAAAGAGTATATGCGTTAAATAGTGTCGATTGTAGTGTTAAAGAGTGTCCAGTGAAAGTGATAAAAAGTGTCGATGCTAATATTGAAAAAAATATTAGTAATAGTGCTAAAAAATGCCAGGGATAGTGTTGAAAAATCATAATGAATTTTAACTGACACCGTAGATTGTGTAATTTTTTAAAGATAATAAATATTTTATTCTATACATTTAGTTTTACAATAATAAAATAAAAAATAAAAAATTATGATAAAAAATGTTTAGGAACAAAGTTCCTTAAAAAAACATGTTCATTTTTGGGACAAAAATTAATTAAATTTGGATAGGACATACTCCCTCCGTCCCATGTGAATGGGCACCAAAAATTCTGGCACAATAACTAAGGAAAATGAATATAATAATGAAAAGTTGAGATAGTGGAGAGAGATTAGGAAATTTAACCCATCCTAATTAAAAAAAGGCAGCCAACAGAGATATTTGGATTTTCCTCCAAAATTTCAAATAATATCCCCAAAAGTTTGAAACTCCCATGCATTTGTACCACAAGCTTATATAAATACAAAACCATCAGTAGCAATTTGTTTTTAAATTCCATTACAACATGGGTACATCAAGAGATATTAGCAAACAAAAGAGATTGTTGTTAGCCCAGTTCTTCACCCATTCAGCAAGAAATGGAATGCTTCCAAAAGCAGCAGTTGATGAAGCAATCTTCAAGTTTGGAATCTGCCGGAGAACCATCTTCAGGCTGTGGAAGAGAGTGAAGCTTCAGATACAACTTGGTCTGCAAGTTTCTTTACCTACAAGAAGGATAGGTACACTTAGAAGTACTAAAATAGAACTTGATGTTGAAAAACTGAAATCAATACCTTTTCATAAAAGAAATACCCTTCGAAATTTAGCAAATAACATGGGTGTAGGCAAGAGTACAATGTTTAGGTGGAAAAGAAGAGGTATGATCAGATCACATTCAAATGCAATAAAGCCTGCTTTAAATGATTTAAACAAAATAACACGGATGAAATTTTGTTTAAAAGCAATCAACTATGATGCTGCTACTTCTTGTGCAAAGTTTAAGAGTATGACACATGATATACATGTGGATGAGAAGTGGTTTAACATGACTGCATGTACGGAAAACTATTACATTTCTCCCGGAGAACCCGAGCCTCACAGGACTTGCCAAAGCAAGAGATTCATAACAAAAGTTATGTTTTTCTGTGCTGTAAGTAGACCCATCTATCTTCCAACTGGCGAGCTATTATTTGATGGAAAATTAGGAATGTGGCCATTTACCATAAAAGAACCAGCAAAGAGGCGTAGCAGAAACAGACCAGCAGGAACGATTGTCACTAAGCCACTCGATTCCATCAACAAAGAAGTAACAAAACAGATGATGCTAAACAATGTGAGTTCACAATTCCTTCTACTTTTTTATGCTTTTTGATTTTAATATCATTGTTTTAATGCACAAATATTGTACATGATTGCAGGTTATACCTGCAATCAAAGCAAAATGGCCAACGGAGGGAGCAAGTAAAAACATAACAATTCAGTGGGACAATGCCCCACCACATGTGGGCCTAGATGTCGATCCAGAATTTATAGTAGCAAAGAATGTAAGGTGGATTCAACATAAAACTGAAGTTCCAGCCACCAAACTCCCCAGATTTGAATGTGAATGATCTAGGATGGTTCAGATCAATAGACTCATTGAAGACAGATGTGCAAGCAAGGACAGTTGATGAGTTAGTTTATGCAGTTGAACATTCATACAATAAACTCTCACACTCAACACTCAACAAGGTATTCTTAACCTTAGAATCATGTATGGTTAACATCATGAAAATATATGGATCAAATGACTACAAAATCACGCACATGGACAAGGATGCTTTAGCAAGAAGATGGTTACTTCCAAGTGATTGCGCAGTTGATTTACAGTCAGTGAGACAGTGTTTATTGCATTTAATGGAAACAGGCAATGTTGGAGGACTTGAGGAGATGATGGAAGAATTTAGTTAAGTTGATAGTGGCCTGTAAAGTGTGGCCTTTTTGTGGGAATAATTGCTTTTGTATGTAGTGGGAAAAGGGGTCTTTTGTGTACAAATTCCAAGGCTTTGAATGTAATAGAAAAGTGGAAAAGTTGACATCAAAAAATGATCCCAATAGCAGCAATATCACCAAAAAAACCAAGACAACATCTGTTCTTACCAAGAAAAAATGATCCCAATAGCAACAAAGTGTCAGAAAAATATCATCATGGACATAAGTTGACATCAAAAAATGATCCCAATAGCAGCAATATCACCAAAAAAATCAAGGCAACATCTGTTCTTACCAAGAAAAAATGATCCCAATAGCAACAAAGTCTCAGAAAAATATCATCATGGACATAAGAAAACATCAAAAAATGATCCCAATAGCAGCAATATCACCAAAAAACCAAGGCAACATCTGTTCTTACCAAGAAAAAATGATCCCAATACCAACAAAGTCTCAGAAAAATATCATCATGGCCATAAGAAAACATCAAAAAATGATCCCAATAGCAGCAATTTAGCAAAAAACCAAGGCAACATCTGTTCTTACCAATTTAGCATCAATACCAACAAAGTCTCAGAAAAATATCATCATGGACACAAGAAAACAGCAAATCACAAAGCAGGCTTTTTCTTATTCCAAACCCATATTATAACTAGTAAATCATCATTTCATTCCCACAAACAGATTTCCAAACCAATTTTGTACTCTTAATCACACAAATGCACGAAAAAAAAATGAGAAATTAGTGACACGACTGAGAAGAGGATGAAGCGAAAAACTCTTTAATTTTTTTCGAAGCCGGGTAGTATGGACTGTCAATGTCATCCTTCCCAAAGAATTTTGGTAAGAAACAAGCCATCATTCTCAGGGTAGAAAGATAGCTCGCGGCTTTAGCTTTAATAGACATAGGCTTCACCTCGATTAAAGCCATCCAAGCAGATTCAAGCTCGTGTTGAGCCTCAGTCAACTCCTCAAAAGGACTCAGTTGAGTCTCAGGTACTTCAGTTTCTTCGTAGATGTACTTCGAGCAAGAGTCATCAAAAGGGGGAGGCGGCATATCTGGGATGACGGTTCCGTAGTAGGAACGAGTAATCAAAGGAAGAGCTTCATAAATCGGTGAATCGGGGCATTCATATGATGGTGAATCGGGGCATTCATTTGATTTCGAGAAACCAAGAGGAGGAATCGTCGCCGCCGTATTATCTACGGGCAACGAAACCATTCCATCGAAGTATGTTGACCCAGATTTTGGAGGATCCATGAAAATTAATGGTGGAATTGCTAGACGGCGTTGTAGAAGAAAGGGGCTAGGGTTCGTGAAGATGAACACCGAATAGAAAAGGGAGGGGGGTGGAGGTAGGGTTTTATTTTTTGGTTGGGTTGGGATTTTATTATTTACCTTAATTAATGTTTGCTAATGACCCAATTATCATTAGGGTTAGTTTAATTAACTTCATTAGAGGTTAAATGGGTGGGGTATGATGAATATAAAATAATAAATTCTTTTTTATTTTGAACAGTGTTCATTCTGGAACGTTTCAAAAAAAAATAAGTATCCATTCACATGGGGACGGAGAGAGTATTTTGCTTTCTTATCTTATCCCTATGTTAGGCTCCGTTTGTTTCGACGTAAAATGTTTTCCGGAAAATGTTTTCTGGAAAATGTTTTCCTGTAAAATGTTTTCCTGTAAAATGTTTTACGGAGGTAGAGCGTAAAATATTTTACGGAGGAAAATATTTTACGGAGGAAGGGTGTAAAATGTTTTCGGGTGTTTGATAAAACGACTCATATTTCACAAGGTGACCTACCCCCACCCCCCACTACCCCAAATTTTTTTTTTTTTTTTTGCCTCCCCTCCCCTCCTCTTCCACCCCCCAATTTTTTTTTTTTTTTTTTGTAATCGCCCCTACCTCGCCATCCCCACCACTCCCCCCCCCCCAATTTTTTTTTTTTTTTGTAATCGCCCCTACTCCTCTCGCTCTACCCCCACCCCCACCCCACCCGCCCCCAGGAAAATTTTTTTTTGTAATCGCCCCTGCTCCCCCTACTCCCCCACCCCCCACCCCCACCCCCCCCTTTCCCCAAAAAAATTTTTTTTTTTTGTAATGCTGTATTCACCCACCCCTACCCCAAAAAAAAAATTTTGGGGGGGTGCGGGTGGGGGTGGGGCAGTGGCAGGGGGGAGCGATTACAAAAAAAAAAAATTTTTTTGGGGGGTGGTGAAGTGGGGTGGGGCAGCAGGTGGGGCACATAAAAAAAAAAAAAAAAAATTTTTTGAGGGGTGGGTGAGTGAGCTGTGGCGTGGGGCGACATAAAAAAAAAAAAAAAAAATTTTATGGGGGTGGTGGGTGGGGGTAGTGAGGTGGGGGCGATTACAAAAAAAAAAAAAAAAATTTGAGGGGGGCGGGTGGGGGGGTAGGCAGGGGTAGGGGGCGATTACAAAAAAAAAAAAAAAAATTTTTTTTGGGGGAGGGGGGGGGGGTGGGGGGTGGGGGTGGGGGTAGGGGGGCGATTACAAAAAAAAAAAAAAAAAATTTTTTTTGGGGGGGTGGGGGTTGGGGGGTGGGGGTAGACAGGGGGGGGGGGCCATTACAAAAAAAAAAAAAAAAAAAAAATTTTTGGGGGGGTGGGGGTGGGGGTGGGGGTAGCAGTGGGGGTAGGGGGCGATTACAAAAAAAAAAAAAAAAATTTGGGGGGGTGGGTGGGGGGGTGGGGGGTAGGCTCGGGGTGGGGGGTGGGCGATTACAAAGAAATTAAAAAAAAAAAAAAAAATTTTTGGGGGGGTGGGGGGGTGGGATAGGCAAGGTGGGGTGGTTGTACGGCGTAATATGAGCCAGACAGCGCCTCCATTTTCCTGGAAAACGTTTTACTTGTGACAAGGCCAGGTCGTTTTCCTTAGGAAGGGCGTAAAATGTTTTCCTGAAAACATTTTACTTGCAACCAAACAAATGAAATCCGAGCTATTTTCTCGAAATTTTCCTAAGCTAACCAAACACCGTAAACAGTTATTTTCCTAAAACATTTTTCGAAAATATTTTACAATGCGAAACAAACTTAGTTATAGCAAATTCCCAAATTATTATTTCCAACGTATGTTGTACTAAGCAATAAAATAAGGAAGCAAACGACGCAGCATGAGCAGGTGTGTGTGTGTGTTCGTACACAACGCCTGACCTGACCTGACCTGACCCACAAAATCTCACCCAACTCAAATTATTATAACCTATAAAAATAAAACCTTTCCCGCCGCGGAAGTATGGATATAAAACATCTTCGAACCCAGCCCAGGTTTTTTTTTCTCTCTCCTTTCCTTAAGACAACTTTCCCCTTTTTCTCTGCCTAGGGTTTCTCTTCCTAGGGTTTCTTCTTATTTCATCCCCATTCAACATTAATTCCCCTGCAATCGCTTATCCGATTCTTTCCCAAATTTCGACAATTCCATATAGGTTCTCCTTAATTTCCCCTCATACAATACGACGATTGCGTCTATGGAACCTCTCCATAGAAAGAATCAGCGTCAGCGAATACGTGATCCTAGGGCCGTCTTGCCTGTTACCGTCAATAATCTTAATAACTTCGTTACACACAATTTGTAAGTTTGTTTAATTCTTTCAACTATTCAAATTAATTGTTTTTTCTTATGGGCGTTTGTTTTGATTATCTGAATTAATAAAACCCTTTCTGCAGAGCTGATTGTTCAACTGGTACCTCGAATTCGAATTCGGTACAATGGACTACTAACCCTGTTAATTGTATTCCGTGGAATTATCCCTCAAATGTGAGTATATTATCTATCCTTTTTATCTCTGCAGCTTTTGTTGTTTGAAATATAGACTCTACTATTGATGAGGAGAACAAAATGAAAGCAATAAAGAACGCGTGAATTGTTAACCCATGTTTATGCTCTATAATCTCTCTTTGGTGTTACATGCTCTCACAAGAGCTGACTCTCTCACACTCATAATTTGCAACCGTCATTTTTGTTTATATAAGGGTACAATAAAAGCCCTAAACCTAATATAAACAGAAATCACAGAATAGCTTTTTTCCGCCCTAATTCCTACTCCTTGGTTTTGGCTCTAAGACCTGACACTTGTTAATGCATGTCTTAGCATTTGATTTTTTCATTTGGAGATTCTTTGAGTGGTACGGAAGGATTATCAATAAGTATTTAGCATTTGAATTTAGTCACAATGAGTATAACTATTCAAGTACCAAAAGTTTTGAAGTACTTTTAGCTCGCTTCAGATATTCAAAAAGAGGTTCTTATTTTTCAGCCTCTTGCTTTTATTGTGTGTTATGCTTAATGATAGTGTTATATGTAATTTGCAGCGAGTTAATGAAATCCTACAAATACACGCTCGTATACAAACTCAGGGACACACATGTATGCATAGAGATGAATATCCGGAAAACTTGAGTTGAGTCATTTCTGTCTACATAATTAGCGTACTTGAGCTTATAAGTTTTAATTGTACTCTTTTAGGATTCTATGGAGAAGCAGCTAATGCCCTGTGGATTTCAAAACTTAATCCAGCCTGGGCTACCTCTTAATGATGTATCTCGTAGGCTTGCTCCGTCGCGTGCTTCCCTGCAAACATGCTTGACTTATCCTGGCCTTCGCTGCTCAGGTTCATTGTCTAATAAGAATGACTACTCCATGGGTGCCATCACCAACTGTGGCACTAATTTTAACCACGGCCTAAAAGATTCTGGCTTCTTTCAAGGTGAGTTGTTTTGCCGTACCACTTATTGTTCTTCTATTATCAATTTCCTTGAGGTGAACTATCTATTTATCTTACAACATATACATGACAATTAACAGCAGGAACTTTATTTGAGATCTATAGTATGGCAACCTCAAGTGGTGCTCGTATTGCAGAGAATAAGTCGTCACCTGTGGGTATGAAGCAAGTTGATCGAGAGCTTGTCACTTCTCCAGAACAGATTTCATCCATCACTGCATGCTCTAATGGGGATGCACTTTCTGATGCTGAAGCTTTTGATAGCGGAGCAACTCGTCGTGATAGTTTTCTGCAGTATACCACCAGTTCATCCTCAGAAAATTATAGTCATCTGCATTGTCTGGATCAGGGTATACTTTCTAATAGCTATGGAGACTCCTCTAAATTATCTAAGCATGAAGTGTGTTTACGATTGCTGTGGTGTAGTTCTGTATAAATGAACTCATATGGTAACATGGAATAAAGATTGGTTAGCATGTACAACATTTCGCAGCTCTCCAATAGCCGAATAATCCCTCTGGCCTTGGTTGTAAGCAAAAATATACTTCCTTCTTCCCGGAAAGATAGTCCCATCGTTTAAATTGTCATTTTGATTTAACTTTGACCAATAATTTAGGTTAATTGAATTATGCCAATGATATTCTAAAACTTGTTATTGTTACACCAATTAATATATTATCAATAACAATTTTTGGACTTTTATTGGAATAATTCTATTAACCTTAATTATTGGTCAAAGTTCTATCATAATGACAACCAAAAAGTGGGACTATCCTTTCGGGATGCGCGGGGGGGGGGGGGTTTAAGGTTTTGGTGGCCATAAATATAAGCAAAAAATATTAAATGCAATGTATTTAATATATTTTTTTTCCAAAAATATCCCTAACGAATCTCTCTTCTTAAAAGAAAATGCACATTTCCTAAACATTTTTATATGAGGATATCTTATTAGTTTTAACTTACTTTTGTTAAAAAATCAAGACAATTAAACATGTGTAACTAATTTCTTAATCTGTGTAAAATTAGTTAATTGTGCTTATAATAATGCCGGAGAGAATAAATCTTACTGTTGAAGTTAATATAAAATCAAGACAATTAAACATGTCATCTATTTTTGGTTAACATTTTCTGTCTTCTACCTCCCTTGAATGTTTTACATTCAATACCTTTGTCTGAATTTGTTGTTATTTTGCTTTCATTAAGTCCAAGATGTTCCTGTCATTGAACATCCCTTATACCCTTGGTCAGTGGTTAACTGTGCTAACATTTAGTTTAAAGAGTGAAATTTGTCGTCATTAGTTTGTCATAATATTTTGGACAAGTATACATGTTGACATTGTGAGGATTCAACTTTGGTTTCCATTGAATAAGTAGACTTGGCATAATTGGTGCTTCTCTCATATTCTTCTCTGCTTCCTGTTCCATTTTCTTAATGTCACACATCGATGATTATAGGTGAATATGGAAGCTTCATACAGAGAAATCAAACAACAAACTGCATTGATATTCCATCACTTCCAGGGGAAAGGGTGAGTTCTTATTCAAATTTGTGGACCCCGCAAGAGAACATGAAGAGCATTCCTGAGACTTCTGATTCTTTTCCTATGATTGTGGATACCCCAACATCAGCATGTGGCAAGCTAGCGCCTTGTGAGCATCAGGCTCCAGGGTCTGAACATTTTGGTTATCGGCCTTGTTTGCAATATGATGATCAATCTAATACACAGTCAAACTGGTTTGTTGTTGGAGGAGATACATATTATAATCAAAGTGTAGTACAAGAGACATCGAAGGTACATAGACATATTGCTTCAGAGAGTTCAGTTTATCTGTCGAACCATCAAATCCTTAACCTATATATTGTGCACAAGAGTATGCCAGAAAACATGAGGAGAGACATTTCCTTTCAGCAGTATATGCATTTAACTGTATGCGTAGATCATTGTTGCAACTGTGAGCAGTACTCTTTACTGGCGTCTCATTTTGATATCTGCAACACTGCTAACTGCAGTATATGTGGGCCTGTGCAGCGGCTTTGTGGTACTAAGAAACGTCGCTTGGAATTTCAAATTCAAGACGATAATCTCTCAGGGACCTTCTACGGTGGAGATTACAATTACACCAACACTGGCACACTTTCAGATGTTCTGCGTCTTTCTAAACGACTAAAGAATGAGAATCAGAAGATTGATGACACAGTTGATTCGTCAGGAGGTGTTTCTTCATTAAATCTACTCAACAACCATGAGCGACTCCCATGCTTGGAACAATGGCCCGAAACTCAAGTGTCTAGTGCAGATGTATGTGAGGGGAAGAAGTTGGTGATCCCCACAGAGGTATCTAGAATCACCGGTATGACTAAAGATGACATCATGAGTAGTGCCAAAAATATGGTTCTTAATGTGCAGCCCATTGTTAATCATCAACAGGAACCAACAGAACTTGCAAGCACCATGGATTTCATGAATAGTAAAGTCGACCATTCTGCAAAGTTAAGTTCTGGTTTGGTGAATGTTTCTTCTATAGATCCAAGCAATGGTCATCGTGAGGAAGCAATACAAGTTGGTTCCGAAGCTAACCAGGCCAAGTTAGAAGCAAATTGTAGTGCAATATCACCCCCAGCTGGCAATGACTCGAACCTGGGGTTTGAGGAGACCAAGATTCAAGGAGGCACTTTGGCTGATGTTTTCACTGCAGCTCAGCTCAAAGAACATTTGATGAGCTTTAGTTCCTTGAATCGTGAGGTATGTACATCAAATTAATACTTGCAGCTCTACTTTGCTTTTTTGTTCTGATTCATAAATCACTGTATTGCTGTCGTAATAACGGATTTTATCTTTGAATTTGTCCGAGTTATTTTCTTTTAATGCTCAATTTAATGAATTCCTATTTGGAGGCTTGGATTTGGCTTATAAAATTAATCTCTTATTTATTATTAGAGGTGATATGATTTTTTTCTTTGCCATAGCAACCTCTATTTATATCTTTCTGGCTGTGAAAAATCCACTTATACTCTTGGATTTTTATACAGGTTTCTTTGCCAACATACTGTAAGCAAGTATACATGTCGAACTTTGACTGAAATATCCCTAAGGTTGCAATTTGCATCTTAGTTAATATGCTGATCTTTAACAAGTTTTGAACTTCTTATATGTTGTTCATTTCCAAGCTTGGCTGGTGATGATGCTGTTATTATGTAGATAATTATTGCCTCTTGTAACTCAATTGGTTTATTTTGCTTGACATCGTTGTGCATACTAATTAAGTAGAGATATATGCAGGAAGTAACAGGTGAGGCAAGTAGTTCAGACGGCCAAAACACCTGCCAGTTGTGTGCCAAGGATAAGCTGGTGTTTGGCCCCGCACCATTGTATTGCTCAGCTTGTGGAAATCGTATCAAGCGCAATCTGATATATCATTCGTCACGGGATGAAATGGGTGCACGTCTTAGTATCTGCACAACGTGTGTCAAGGGGTCTCGTGGAGCTATTATGTCATTCGGTGGGCTTAGTGTTTCCAAGGCAAATCTACGGAAGGAGAAGAATAACGAGGAAAAGGAAGACTCGGTAAGCTGTCTTTACTTTTTCCTACATTGTTAGTTGTTGAATGCACAAGTGTTTTTGAAAAACATTACTTGTTTTAAGCCTCAGAAACATCCATTGAATTTGAAAGGACCAAGTCTTCCAAATTTTGGTACTGCAAGTCCATATTTTCTCTTTGTCATAAACACCGTGAGAAAAGCTTATCATTTGGACCAATATTCCCTTCAATTGAAGAATATTCATATTAATATCGACTTGTTGAAATTGTTTGGTCCGTGATACTTACCAAATGCTTGCACATGGCTTTGTTTATATTGGGAGTCTTTTTCAACTTTGATGATGAAACACGTGAAAATAATTTTCTCAATAATTTCTGGAATTTACCTGACAACAAAATTTGGCTGATAACAAATAAATAGATATGTTCCATATGAAGTATCACTGTAAGTTTTTCTTTTGGATGCAGTTTTTTGTTTTTGGTAAAGGGCATCCCCGTAAGTGTTGCAACGCTAATGCTTCTCCTTTTCATGATTGCTACCTAACAACATTTTCTCAGAAGTGCAGTGCATTTCTTCAACTAGCTCTTTGAGTTATTGAAAGTTCCTTTTTTTGGTACTCAGCAAGACCTGTATCATGTGCTATGTGACATCAAAGTACGCTAATATTATGTACTCCCTCCATCCCAAATTAAACGTCCTAATTTCCTTAATGGGATGTCCCAAAACAAGTGTCATATTTCTCTATAACACTACTTTTGTTACCCTTTTCCAACTATACACACGTCTTTTCATTTCCCTCCAGCTCTAACAATTCATCTTCCTTCAACTCTTCATTAACTGAAAGGGAAATTCTGGAAGTAAATCTTCTTCTTATTCAACATGGCAACAAATTAGGACATTTAAGTTTGGTCGAAGGATGTATATCAAAGTATAAAGATTTTTGTGCATGTATGTCTTTTTGGATTTTAAGGTTATTGTGATTCGGGGAACAGTGATATACTTGGACTAAAGCTGCATTAGTCAGTGCGAAAATAAATAACTTTAAGGCACGAACATGAATATTAACGTTTGAACATTTTTTTAGGCTGGAAAGAATGGATTATTTTATTGATACTTTCTGGGGTTCGGTTTTATATTGAATTTTTTGCATTTTCCCTGTTAATCAAATATGTGGTCATAGACTCAGTCCCATCTGCTATGTTGACCTTGCAGTGGGTTCAGTGCGATAGATGTCAGTGCTGGCAGCATCGTGTGTGTGGACTCTACAATGATAAGAGAGATGCGGAGGGGAAAGCAGAGTACATCTGTCCTAAATGTTGCTTGGATAAGATGCAAAGTGGTGGGCGCCTTGGTGTTTCAGGCACTGCTACTTTTGGAGCAAAGAATCTTCCAACTACAAAACTCAGTGATCACCTAGAACAAAGACTCTTTAGACGCCTCGAGCAAGAGAGGGAGGAGATGGCAAATTATTCAGGGAAGAATTTGGAGGAGGTAATTAGAAATTATTCTTGAGGTTATTGAACCCATTGCCATAATTTCATTTGTTTTTACACTTGGTATCACATTTTTTTTTTGAAAGGCTGTTACTAAGGTGCCAACAGAACTTGTCCTAACCATATGCTTACAGGTTGAAGTTGCAGAAGATCTTGTAATCAGAGTAGTGGTGTGTGTGGACAAACGATTGAAAGTGAAGCAGGAATTCTTGGACATATTTCACGAGGAAGATTATCCGACCGAATTTGAATACAGATCCAAGGTAGGAGGTTATGAACCAACTTTATACTTGATATCTCCTTTAATTATGACATCGTTGTCTGTGTATTCTGTTGGGTGTATTATTTTTGTTTATAGCTAACTTGTTTTTTGCACTTAGGTCATATTTTTGTTTCAGAAGATAGAAGGGGTCGACGTCTGCCTATTTGGAATGTGTGTCCAGGAGTATGGATCAGAATGTAGTGGCCCCAATAACCGTTGCGTATATATCTCGTATCTTGATTCAGTGAAGTACTTTAGACCTGAGAGAACAACTGTTGCTGGTGACTCTCTTCGGACATTCGTGTACCATGAGATATTGGTATTGCACTTTCTGTCTCTACTCAGTTCATTCTCTTAGTCTTATTAGCACTTCTGTTTGAAGCTTTAATCCTTATATTCTTCCGTTGCTATATTGCTGTTGTCAGGTTGGATACCTTGATTATTGCAAGAAAAGGGGGTTTGCAACCTGCTATATATGGGCGTGTCCACTTGTTAAAGGAGAGGATTACATATTTTACTGCCATCCTGAGACTCAGAAAAATCCGATGCAGGATAAGTTGCGGCAATGGTCTCTCTCTCTCTCTCTCTCTCTCTCTCTCTCTCTCTCACTAAGTAACTAACTCACTAATAAGCTGGCATTATAATCTGGTGTTTAAATCTTTTTTGGTTGACAATTTTAGCATTTTGAACCTTCTACTGTCAACATTTTCTTGTTATCTACTTGTTATGTTTTCTTCGTGTTATCACTAAAGCTGTTTTATATGCAGGTACAAATCAATGCTAAAAAAAGCAGCCAAAGATGGTGTTGTGGTGGATTACACTAACCTATACGATTGTTTCTTTGTACCTACAAACACCAAGATTACTGCAGCTCGTTTACCATACTTCGAAGGTGACTTTTGGTCAGGTGCTGCTGAGGATGTAGTTCGAAATATTGAACTAGAAAGTGGTGGAGGATTGCAGAGGAAGCTTCCAACTAAGAGAACTTTAAAAGCCATGGGACACGACACCCCTTCTACTGATGCAACTAAAGATGTTCTAGTGATGCAAAAAGTTAAGATCCAAACCTCTTTTACTCTCTCTCCGTCCCGAAATGATCTTTCCACTTTTTTTTTTTGTTAACACGAAGGTATTTTGAGCAATAATTTTAGGTTGATTTAATTATTCTAATGAAAATTAAAACTTGTTATCGATACACCATCATAAATACTATCAATAACAAACTTTAGATGTTCATTCGGATAATTAAATCAACCTAAAATTATTGCTCGAACTACCTTCACGTTAACGACAAAAAAAGTAGGAAGATCATTTCGGGACAGAGGGAGTAATATCTACTAAGTTCTCACTACTCGAAAACTAGAGGGTTTTTAAGGTCCAGTTCATCAACTTCGGGGCTTGAATATTGCAAACCTGACACGATTGTTTTCTTTCATGTATCCACTAAAGTCCAAATTTGCTTGTGTCGCGTGTGTGTATGTGTGTTTGATTCTCCTCCAGCTATGATGAGACTCTGCGCTCATGTGTGACTTGGGTCTTCATATTTCTCTGATTTGAAAAAAAAATATGTATATAGTTTGATTCTCCTCCAGCCTCAAATACTGTTTGCCAAAACCTCCTTTAGATCATCAAATTCCTTAAATGGGTTTTGTTTTCTTCATAATGTATCGATAATCTAAAGTTTTGCTAACATTTAGTGAATTCCGATGTCCCAGTCATCATAGACTGCGAGATATTAAACATTTGTATTTTGTTGCGTCTTCTCTTACCATATTACTCTTGTGATTCTCTTTTCCTTACAGTTGGGCCAAACCATCTTATCCTCGAAGGAGAACTTTCTGATCGTCCGTTTGCATGTCACATGTACCCACTGTCACGAAGTAATATTATCTGGAAGCCGGTGGTTTTGCAACCACTGCAAAAAGGTTCAACTGTGTTCAAGGTCGGCAGCTTCTTCTGTTTTCATTTACGCTGTTACTAAATAATAATCCATTTTTTCTTTCCAAGCCACTCGAGTATAACTGTCCACTTCCTAATTTTTTCTTTTGAAGAATGTTACTTTTATCATTTTGTCCTTGATTTAGTTGCTTCTTGATTGAACTTCTTAGTTGCTTTTCTTAATCTGTTTGCCAAGTTTCTTTTGTATGGATGGAGGGTGGGAGAGTACTATTGCTAACTATTCTTACTGCTTTCATGATTTATAGCCAGCTATATTTCCTTAACTAGGTTAGTACCCCATGTGTGTGTGTGTGTATATATATATATATATATATATATATATATATATATATATATATATATATATATATATATATATATATATATATAT
This sequence comes from Adenophora triphylla var. japonica, assembly GCA_022495995.1. Lineage (NCBI taxonomy): Eukaryota > Viridiplantae > Streptophyta > Magnoliopsida > Asterales > Campanulaceae > Adenophora > Adenophora triphylla. The sequence continues at coordinate 689,944 of JAFEMH010000086.1, forward strand.
ATATTTACTCCCTCCGTCCCATTATTATGGCTACTTTTGGTCAACTTGATTATACTTTGACCAATAGTTTAAATAAAAAATAATGATCCTAATGAAAATTTAATAATTGTTATTGTATCATGATTATTGATAATATCATTTTTGGATTTTCATTAGGATAATTATTATTTTTATTTAAAACTATTGGTCAAAATGTAATCAAGTTGACCAAAAGTAGCCATAATAATGGGACAAAGGGAGTCCGTCCCAGTAAGAACTACGCACTTACTATTTGCATGGAAATTAAGGAAAAGTGTTAGTGGAGTAGGTGTTGTGAGTACGAAAAGGGAGGTAGGAGAGAGAAAGTGGGGTAGGGAATAGTAATTGAATTGTTGTTGTGAGTATGACATGTGAGTCTCATAATATAAAAGTAGTAAAGCATTTCCATTTTAGGAAGTGTGTAGTTTTTGTATTGGGACGGGGGGAGTATATACCGAGTGTTAAGATTTTATTTGCTGTAATTACCGAATTTCAGAGTAATTCTCACAATCACACCCACATATGTTGCAGATGCTTCAATACATATCAACATCTCACGAGGAAAATGCACGCATGTAGTTGCAGTGATAAAAATATTCTCTCTGAGGTAAGTTCCAAGCTCAACATGGTTTTATGCTTTTTTTTTCTTTCCATTTGCATGCACTTTGTTTTTTATTCTCTTTGCTTGCAGTAAGTATTTGTTGATGTTTGTTCTAGGTTTTGGTGAATGATGTGCCTCTTCATACCAAGGACGATGATGTTGTGTTGGAGACTACTTTCTTTGAGACTCGAGAGGCTTTCTTAGGCAATTGTCAGAAAGATAATTATCAGTTTGATACACTTTCTCATGCCAAGTACTCCTCAATGATGATCTTGTATAATTTCACGTGCAAGCCGAATAACAGAGACTCTACCTGTTGTGATATTTGCAAGGGGAATGATCTTGCAAAGCAGTATTGGCATTGTACCATCTGTCCAACCTTCAGCGTTTGCGATCCATGCTATGAAACGAGAAGTGGTGCTTGCCATGCTCATAAATTAAGTTGGCCTTCAATTCAGGCTCTCTGTGAAAAAAAGAAGAAACAATTGGTGGTAAGAGAGAATGTCTTTTATGAATTTTATCTGCATGCATAGATCCATTAGAAATTTGTCACCTGCATGTCAAATTACTTCCTCCATACCAAGCCGAGGGTCCAATATTCTTATACATTTATTAACCCAAGATGAGTTTTCTTTTTAGACAAATGTACTGAGCTCACCTTCGTCAACTATCATATATCTGTGTACTTGCCATGCTATAATGTGGACAAGAAGGAAATAACGCTTTCCCAAAGTCAATATTCATGCTTTTGAGTAGTGAAAATCTTGACATTCAGTTTTGGTTGGAGGGAGTAGTTAATTTTACATTATCAACATCCCCACAATTAATTGATGGATGGATTGTTAACTCTTTTTCAAAATGATTTGGTGATGCAGGCATGGCTAAAGCCCATATTAGATGTTTTGATGCATGCCTCCAAATGTGACAGCAAAGCGTGCTCGAATACCATGTGTGGCCCACTCAAAAGGCTTTTCCGCCATTGTAATTTATGCAAAGTGCGAATGCGTGGGGGTTGCCAAAGCTGCAAAAAGGTGTGGATGATTCTGACGGAGCACTCTAATATCTGTAGAGATTCAGATTGCAAAATACCTCGGTGCATGTAAGTTGATGCTGCTCATGAATCTGATTCTTGATCATACTCCCTTTGTCCCAAAATGAATGTCCATAATCAAGAATTTTTTGTCCCAAAATGAATGTTTTTTTTTGCAAAAAAAAAAACTGTCCCTGAGTGCTTTGTTACCATTTTTTTTTCCTTATTCATTTTATTATCGTAAAACTAAATGCTTGGAAAGTAGATCACAAGAATATTTATACATCATTGCCATTAAAATGTATAAAAAAACACACATTTTCAGAGTGTCCCTTAAAATGAAATTTGGACATTCATTTAGGGACGGAGGGAGTATTAGTTAATGCATGTTATATTTGTGCATAAGCTACTTTATCTGATTGTGCAGGGATTTAAAGAATCACAGAAGAGCACAGTAAGAAGTTGCACTTGAAAGCCAGCACCTAATGGCCTGCAAATAATTGTTGGTTGCCTGTACAGTTGTAGGAAAGCCACAGTTTTTTGAGATGAAGTGGCAAGACTAGGTCGGCCGGCATTCAAGTTTTTGCCTAACAGATCCATAAACGTTCTAGAGATGGTTCTTGATATGTATATACGTATTATAAGAGGTTCGGATGAGCTCTGGGGTTCGGTTAACTGACGTACGTAGCAGTTTTGCTCCAATACTTGCATATATAGGATATATATATATATAGGTCTAGAAGACGTGAGATATGGTCAACTTGCCATATATGTCTAGGATTTGAATTTGTCGATAAAATGGTTTTGGGGATAAAATTTCAGTAGTATATTTCAAATAATCTATAGCCCCAACCGATTCTAGCCTTGTTAGTAGTAACTTTTTGAGTTGTATATAGTTTGGAGAGATTGACGTGCAAAGTGCCATCAATGTAACATTTTCTTGACATATTTAGTGTTTTGATAAAACGGCTACCTAATGGAAGTACGTTTTCAGTTGTCTTCTAATGTCGATTTCTAAAATCACTGCAAACAGCAATTTTTATACTTATGGATGAGTAACGTTAATGAAAGTTTTTCTTTGTGGGGAGTGGTTGATCCTATTAAAATCATTTTGGAATTAAAGCATCTCTTCTCTGTGTGTGAGTACATGTCAGTTTCATGATTGACTGATCTATTCTGGAGTTGTTATTATTGAGTAAACCACAAAACAAACCCTCGTGGTGGTGGTGGGAGGAAGAAACGGATGGTAGTGGGTGAAGGGGGTAGGTGGTGGTGGCCGGCGGAGAAGAAAGAGTTAACTTTGTTTGTTACTTGATTTATACTCTCTCCGTCCCAATAATAGCTTCCCATTTTGCCATTTTGGGTGTCCCGTTAATAGCTTCCACTTTCCTTTTTTGGCAAAGGAATCTTCACTATTCCCTCCACTCATTCTCTCTCCTCCATTATTTTAATACTCACAACACCATTATAATTTACTATTCTCTCCACTCATTCTCTCTCCTATTTTTAAATTACACTCACATCATTTTTACTTCCCCCCCCCAATTCCTTAATTTGCGTGCTGCCCAAAAAATGGGCAGCTCTTATTGGGAGGGAGGGAGTATGTTATAAGGTCATATTTGAAAATTTTAATTAATTATACGTTTTGTTAAGTTATTATTAACTAACGCCCATTAAAATAAACTAACAATCGTTAGAAAGAAAAAAACAATTACATAGTGATCGCGCAGGAAAGCGTGCAAAGCTCAGTTCTTGTGTCCAGCAAATGATTGAGCTAGCTCCGGATCTGCACAGCACAAGAAATAAAGGGTGAAACTGCGCCGGGGGTCTTCCGGCAAGCCCCTCCGGCGTGAGAGTAAGATTATGGACTGGAAATATGGTGCAAATACTGTGGAGTGTGTGGGTATGGAAATATGCAGTAAGGCATTACCTTTTTCCATGTTATTACTCTCTTATTTATAGTTGGAAAGGTGGTATTAGGGTTTTCACCAGAACCGTTGGATTGGATTGATGCCAGCCGTGGGATCAGCTCCATCTCCTAGGTGTACACGTGTCGCGCCGGTATTGGTCCGTCTATGTAAGGACACTGCAACACCTGACATCTGATAAGTAGTTTGCCTTATAAGGAAAAGTCAACCTCTGTACCTTTTGTAGTTATTACTGAATGCATGATTGCACATATAACAAGGCACTGTAGCAGGTCTGTCGTTATCCCAAATTAGCTAATTAATCAAGCTTGTTGAGGAAGCTTAATAGAAGAGACGACCTGCCGTACGTCCAGTTGGGTCGTCTCCTTGAGGTATGACTCGTCGAGAGAGAGTTAGCCGTTCAATGACGACGCTTACTCTTGGAAGAGTGCCAGTTGGGGTCGAAGGAAGGCTCGTCCAGTCGAAGGACGAGTGCCAATTGGTGTGTCAACGGGCTAGAAGTTAGCCCTTCCATTAATGGTGTGGTGGCTCGTCGTTTGGATGGGCCTGGTCGCTCAGTGGCGACGACTGCCAACCAATGTTGGACGGGCTATGGCCCAAGGCCTTGATCTGATTCTTTGTGGTTGGTCCCTTGATGGGCCTATTGGGCCCCCAGGCTCGTAGTAAACGTTGGGCTCGGCCCATCACAGATTATTCCGTTCAGTGGCCCCCAACTCATGGTCGTCTCGACGAGCCGAGAGTTGTTATTTTCCCTCCAGAGCAACCCGTACGACCGTCAATTTGAATTTTGAATTACGGTGACGTCAGCATAGGTGACGTGGGCGGCTGAGATCTCTTCTTCAATTGCCACGTGTCCTCTGATGGGACAAGTGCCTCGGAAGTTGCAGAGGGTATTTAATGCCCCTACTCATTGCGCCGTTTGGTTTCCCCAGGAATGAACCGTTCATCTTCCCCCAATATAAAAACCTTCTTTCTTCATCATTTCAAACTTTTCAAACCTTGATCAGTGAGAGCGACATAAGAGAGGCGATTTCCGACCACCGTAAGAAAGAATTCCGGCAACAAAGATCACCGTCTCCGGCAACCGTAATCGTTCTGGCAACTCCATCTGTGAGGTATCTAGGCGCCTGGATAAGGGATTTCTTCGAACTTCCGCCGGAAAACTCATCGGAAAGAGCATCTCCCAACCCATTACCAGGTAACATCTTCATCTGTTCTTCATTTTCTGGGTTTTTTCATTGGGTTTGTAGAGGTTAGTCAAATGGGACCAAGGACCATCAGTTTCGAGAGAGGTGTCAAGTTTGGCTTTGGGTTGAATCAAAGGGTTTATAAGTGTGCTAAGGGGATTTGGAGGGAAATTCCTTTATCTGAGTGTTCTTCAATCCTGGAGAAGTTCAACTTTGAGGATGAGCCCTTGGGGTTCCCAGAGGGAGAGATTCTAGGGGATTTTGAGGATGGTGACCCAAGGATAACTCCCTTCCGGTCCATGAACGACCTGCCCACCCATATTAGGACCCACTACTCTTTGTCCCGTCGTGATTCAACTAGGGCTTTGGTCGTAGGGGAATCTAGGTCGCCACTAGGTAGGTCGTTGCCTACGGATGTTAGGACTGATTCCCCTCTTTTACCCCCTTGTTTTGTAGAGATGGATCACGACGGGCGTCCTGAACAGCCGGCCCCAGAAGCCAACGAGCCGAGCACGAGTGCAAGGGGCAAACAGGCAGCCTTAGCCTATCACACATTTGTACAAGTTGGATCAGACGACGATGAGTTTGGAGGTGGGGCAAGAGGAAAATGGGCCGTGCCTAAGATCGAGCTCAGGAAACAGGACGTCGGAAAGCAAATGATCGACGCCCTACGAGGCTCGTTTAGGGTTCAAGCTTCGACCTACAAGTTGGAGCATCTCAGTTTGGCGGAGTACGAACCCCGTCGTCAATCCTTAGTGACCAGCAAGGAGAAGGTGGGCTTCTTCTATAAACACTTTGAGTTCGGCCTGAGGCTGCCTTTGGATCCTTTCATCAATGAGTTCCTAGAGGATTCCGCCTGTATGCCTATGGAACTTAGTGCCAACACCGTCAGAATCCTGTGTGGCTTTGCCATCGTCTGCAGATTCCTTGGCTACGAGCCATGCAATAAGGTATTCCGTCGATACTACCGAACGGCTCGGAATACCTCCAAAGGGAAGTCCACCGTGAGTGTATCTTCGATTAAAAACGCAAGGAATTTTTTCTTGGACATTCCGAGTAAGGTGTACGGATGGGAGAATCATTTGATACTGGTGGAAAGTCGGGTAGGATGGCAGTTTCCTTTCCCAGAGGGCAACGTACCAGTCGGCGATAGGCATGTCTTTCAAGCTCCGTGGGCCGACGAGCTGAAAGGAAAGATTGACAATTTGCTAGACCTTGGATGGGTCTCGTACAAAGACATAGAGGCCTCACAATGGAGATACATCCGAGCTGGCATGATGTCCAAGCCGTCTATAGGGCCTGATCCTTTAGTGAAGATTGATTTGGATGCCCGCTATCCCGACTGGGTCGTCCACCAGGAGTTTGTTTTTAAAGATAACTGTTTGAACTGTGCGACGGCACGAACTGGTCGTCTTGAAGAAAGTTGTGAAAACCTTGAAATGAATGGGGGTTGGACTCCTACTATCTTTTCAATTTTAATATTCTCTTGTCTCGTCGTGAATACAAACTAACCTTTTTTACTTGGTCGTTACGCAGTTCTTACCCAAGACGACGTGGACAAAATTGAAAAGAGGATAATGGATGGAGCCATCAGAGCTAGTGACAGGGGCACCAAAAAGAAGGAGAGGGCTGCGACCCGTGCCATACTCGATCGTCAAGAGAAGCAGACGACGAGGAACGAGCAACTCCCCAAAGACCCTGCTGGTGCTATCCCAATGATCGAGAGGGAGCCCGTCGTCGAAGGACTGAACACCGGAGGCCGTCAGGCCGTCGTTGATGCACCTGAGAGAGCAATAGGTATGGAGATTGATCCTCCAAGTATGGAAGCTGTTGGGGCTCAGATGGCCATTGCTGACGAGGCCGAGCGTATTGAAGTGGAGAGCACAGATTCAAACCCCGAGCTCCGTGAGGTCGACGCTCGTGCCTCCAAAAAGAGAAAAAGTCATTTCGTTGACCCTCCCAAACAAGGCCGGACCCGTCAACTCCAAGGGCCGATGCTCCAAGCTCGTCTACGGCGGTCTTGTCCAAGGCTAAGGCCAAAGAGATGGCGACCTCCATAGCCAAGGCCTCTCACATAACTGGGATCCCTTATCTGCAGAGGAATGGCAATGCGCTCTTGCTGGGGACGGCTCTGACAAGGCGTGGACGGGACGTTGAGTTGACCCGTAGGATGAAGGAGGCCAATCTTACTCCCGAAACCTTTCATGCCCGCCTAGGGCTAATCCAGACTGAGGTACTTCGCATTAAAGTTTATGTTTTTCTCCGTCTCTTTATACTTGTGCTAATACTTTAACTGTTGCAGCTATCGTCGATGATGGACGCTATGACGTCGGGCTACAGGGAGTGTCTTGATGCCGAGCTTCGGGGCAACGAGCAGCTGATGAAGGCCGTCGGCGATAAGGGGACGGCTGAGCAAAAACTGAAGGAGGCGGAGACCAATGTCGGCGAGCTCACTCTTGCCCATGAGCTTTTGGTTAATGAAAAGGACAACCTTCTTAAGGAGATAGATGCCTTGAAGGAAGGGAAAACCAAAGCTGAGGCTGACTCGAAGGTGCTCTCTGACGGTCTTCGCGTTTGTGAGAACCGGCTTCAGAAGTCGACGGCCCAGATTGAGACGATGAAGGCGAGCCGTGATGCTGAGCTGGCCCAAGCCAGGCTTGATGCCGTCGACGACTTCAAGAAGAGTGCTGAGTGTCTTCAAATGGTCACCAAGCATGCGAGTGGGTTCTTCAAGGACGGGGCTAAACACATGGCCAGGCGGCTTCTGCTAGACCCTGCGATAAAAGACCTTCTATCCGTCCGGAAGTTGGCCGACCTATGCACGGAGGAGGCTCACGACGACGAAGCACGCTCAGTCCATCCCCTCGTCCCCTATACTGCAAATGATTTTCTCATCATAAGGGAGGACGACGCCAAAGCTGGAAAAGACGAGTGGCCTATCCCTCCCGTCGTCCCGGGTAACTTCGACGCATATTACAAGTATTTTATTGAAGACGGCCCTGACCCTGACGCAGCTTCTTCAAACGCCGGCGGTGCCGACCCCCAGTGATTGATTTTTTGAGATGTTTTGTAATGTTTCAAACAACGTCCCCATTTGATTCGGTTGTCTTAAACAATGTTTCATTTTATTTGGTTGTGGTTCCCAAACATCGTCCCAAAACAATTTTTGATTTTCGTAATGTAGCTGACCTGTTTCCTCGTTGTTTAGAGGGGGTCGTACAATGTTTGTTTCATGTTTTAAGTTATTTAATGCCTTTGTTTTCTGTTTGTTAATCTGTGTTAACATAGATAGCATGTGATAACCTATTGGACGAGTAAGTTTGAGGACAAGTGTGAGTAGTCGTCGTTTTATGACCAGAACTTGGTTCGTCCTGATATGGTCGACCTTTGTTCAAACTTGTATTTTCTCAACTTCTCAATGGCTCGTAGGAATAGTATGAAGGTTAATAGATTTTTGTTCGTAGACAAAGATCTATAGACGAGTCATCTATGCCGTTATAGCGATCGACGAAGTCTGGCTACGTCTAACCTTTATACTTGGTTAAAGTAGATGTATTCGACGAAGTCTGGCTTCGTCTAACCTTTATACTTGGTTAAAGTAGATGTATTCGACGAAGTCTGGCTTCGTCTAACCTTTATACTTGGTTAAAGTGCTAGAGTTTGTGTAGTAGAAAATCAACAAAGCTACGATCTTTCATAAATAACTTTCTAGTAAACAACGAGCTACTGGGATTTATAGATATCCCTTACAATTTCCCAAAAACTTCAAATTTCACAAAATTACATAAGGGACCACAAGGTAGGTGCCCTAAGGGCGCTGGATGTTGTCGACGACCTCAAAAGTATTATTTCATTAGGTGGTTGGCGTGCCATGGATGCTTGAGACTTTCACCGTTCGGCTTTGCAAGGCGATAGGTTCCCTCTCTGACCACACTTGTGACAATGTATGGTCCTTCCCAATTGGGGGAGAGTTTGTTTTGGCGGGCTTTGAGTCCCGTTGCTTCAATCTTTCTTAGTACATGGTCACCGACCTTAAAGAACCTTCTCTTCACCTTCTTGTCGTGATAAGCCTTGGTTTTCTTTTTGTAGTTCTCCATCCTTAATTGGGCATCCAATCTCCGTTCGTCTACGAGGTCCAGACGACTTGTCGGCCGTGGATGTTCTTTTCTACCTCGTACAAAGCAACTCGGTCCGTCGGCACCGGGTTCGGCGGGGGCCACGGCCTCGAGCCATAAGCCAAAGCAAATGGGGTTTCCCGTAGCCCCTGGTGGTCAGGCATGACACCTGCAGAGCCGAGGGTAGTCCGTCCAACCATCTTGTATCTCTTCCTTCCGCATTTTTGCACAAGGCGTATAAGACGAGTTTATTGGCCGTCGGCTGCCCGTTGCCTCGGGGTAGGCGACGGACGACTTGGAGTGTTTGACGCCCATCCCGTTCAATTCCTCGCTCGAATTTTCTTGAAAACCGTAGGCCGTTGTCTCAAACGATCACCCTTGGGATTCCGGCGACACCATATTGAGTCATGAATGAAGCTTAGTGGCGTTGTTTTCGGCAATCTTGTTCAAGGCCTTCGCTTCCACCCACTTTCAAAAGTAATCAACCGCTACGATCACGTATTTGACTCCTCCTCGTCGGCGGAAAAGGCCCAATCGATCAACACCCCACATATCAAACGGCCAGCAAAGACAAGGGTTTGCTCGCTTGTAGGCGGCTTGGGGAGGTCGGCGAAACGTGGGCAGTGTGTCACACTTTTTCACAAATTGTTTAGCGTCTTCACGAAGGTGGGGCCGTAGTATCCCATGGTTATGATTTTATCACCAACAGACGGGCCCCAGTGATGGCCTCCACATTCTCCTTGATGCACTTCGAACAAAGAATTGAACGACCTTGTCTGGATGAACGCACTTCAAAGAATGGCCGGGTAATGGATCGTCTCGTAGAGCTCTCCTTCGACGACCGTAAATCCGCCGACTTCCTCTTTACTTGTCTTGCCGAGACCTCGTCCGTTGGCAACTCCTCCCGTTCAATGAATGCCTTTAGTTCGTCGATCCAACATTTTGGGCCATCTCCGATGCAGGACCTTCACCCGTTCATAAGCCGGCCGATTTAAATAGGCCAAGTGATGGCCATGCTCGTCCTCGTGGAGTTGGTCCGTAGCTAGCTTTGAAAGTAGGTCGGCGTGCTCGTTGCTTTCTCGAGCGATTCTCTCGTATGGCCCAAAATTCTAAACCTTGTATCAGATTCTCCGACCAACAGTGGTACTTCGCAGGTGGAATCGACGACTTGATAATCTCCTCTCACTTGGTTCACGATCAATTGAGAATCACAATAAGCCGCAATTTTCGTAGCTCCAAAACACTTTGCATATTCAATGGCCGCTACGAGTGCCTCGTACTCGGCCGGTTGTTTGATGCTTGAAACTTGAACCTCAAAACTTCTTCAAAAACTCCGTCCCGCTTTCTCGGCTCAACAAGAACGATCCCTCGCTCCGCTCGCATTCTTGGTTGCCGACCCGTCTCGAAAGATTTTCCAACATCCTACGGGCAAAACTAACTCCGCTTGCCGTTCGCCGACCTCCTTCCCTTGTTCGCCGGGCCGTGGTTTCCGTTGATCGTCGTCGATGGTGAATGACGTTTCAACCAGAAGTCTCGCCAATGATTGAGCTTGCAGGGTCCTCCTCGTCCTATACTCTATATCGAACTCGCCGCCTCAATACTCCAGCTGAGAAGACGACCGCAGCTTTCAGACGGTGCAAGATTTTGCGCAAGTGGGGCATTTGTATATACGACGATGGGATGAGCGGAGAAGTATGCTCGTAGCTTTCGTGGCCGTAATGACGAGAGCGTAAGCGATCTTTTCCGCGTTAAAGTAACGGGTTTCAACATCCGACAAAGCTTTGCCGACGTAATAAACCGGCCTCTGTGTTCCTTCCTTCCTCCCCGACCAATACGGCGGCGACGGCCTTATCACTCGCCGAGAGATAAACGTAAAGGTCTTCCCCGCTACGGGCTTGGAGGAGTGGTGGGAGCCAAGATATTCTTTCAACTGCTTTGAACGACCGGGAACATTCGTCCGTCCATTTGAAGTCCTTTGCACCTCGGAGAGCTTTAAAAACGGGAGTGATCTCTCACAGACTTGGCAATAAAACGACCTAAGGCCGCTACTCGTCCATTTAGGCGCCGAACCTCCTTGATGCTCGTAGGTTCGGCCATATCCATCAAAGCCTTGATTTTCTCAGATTGGCTTCGATCCCCGCCGAGAGCATAAATCCTAGGAACTTGCCTCGCAAAGAACTCCGAAAACGCATTTAGCCGGGCCGAGGACCATGTTATTGGCTCGTAGGTTGGTGAATGTTTGTTCTAGGTCGTCGACGTGCTTCCTCTTTTTTGATTTGACGACCATATCATCAACGTACGCCTCCGCATTGTCGCCGATCCGGTCCTCAACACCTTATTTATCATCCTTTCGTAAGTGGCACCGGCGTTTTAAGCCCAAAAGGCATCTTCGTATAAACGTAAGTTCCCCGCCGCCCGAAAAGTCGTTTTCGGAATGTCTTCCTCACCCATCTTGATTTGGTGATAGCCGGAGTAGGCATCAAGAAAGCTCGAGTAGTATGGCCGGCTACGTAATCGACGAGCTTGTCGATTCTTGGCAAGGGATAACCGTCCCTGGGACACGCCATGTTCGCATCGCAAAGTCAACACACAATCTCCACTTCCCATTAGGTTTCTTCACAAGAACCACATTGGCTAACCAGGTTGTGAACCCAGCTGCTCACGATGATTCCAAGACTTAGCAATTTCTCAATCTCCCGCTTTATAGCAATCTCTTTTTCGCTTGAAAAACACGACACCTTTGCTTCCTTGAATTTCATAGTAGGATTCACCCCAAGCCCGCGAACCGCCACGTCTTCTCTAATGCCTTTCATATCTTCTACTCTCCAAGCGAAAACGTCGAGGTTTTGTTTGAGTAGGAGATTATCTCTTCCCCTCTCCTCAAAGCGCACAACCGAGACCCCAGCTTTATTTTCTCGGGATAATCCGGTGGATGACTAGTTCGAGTAGCTCGTCCGCCGGCTTTATCTCTGGGCGTCGTCCCTAAAATCCATGGACTCAATGACGATCTCCTTAATTTTCCTTCTCGCTTCGGTGTCGATCCGGTACCTCATCGTCAATCGCCTTGTCCAGGTCGGCCCCCGATTCTTGGGCGGCCAAAGGTTTTGTTTTCGCAGCTTTGTCGTTCAAGAATACTTCGGCAAAAATTTCTCGGATTTTCGACGCACTTCGATCGTTGAGACATTGGCGTACGAGGTCGTCGTTTCTTTGATGGATTTTGAGAGCTTCACATTGTGATTTGGGTCGTCGATTTCGATAGTCCGTTTCGCCTTTAGCACGTGCTCTAGGAATTCTCGGGGCCGTCCCCAACACACATCCGACTCCGCACGTGAAGGAAATTTAACTCGTTGATGGGGAACCGAGGCGACGATCCCCAAAGCGGATCGACCCGCCGGCCAAGGATTGCATGATAATCACCGACGACGTCGATCACTATGAAGGTTACGGTCTTGATTGTTCTCAAGGGGTGTTCTCCGATATCAACTGAGAGGCTAATTTGGCCTTTCGCATCTACCCGATGATTGGTGAATCCTCTAGACGACCTAAGTAAGGACTTAGGCGACCGTCAGTAGACCCATTCGTTGGTAGACATTGTAAAATAAGATATCCTCGTCGCTCCAAAGATCAATCAAGATTCTCCGTGACTCACAATTATCAATGAAACCAGGTATGACTAAGGTTTGCTGACGAGCTAACGGGGTCGGGCCGGAAGCTCGTAGGAAAGAAACTTATGACGTCGTTTGGAATTTCTGATTTCTGGGGGACGTGCGGGACCTTCTTTAGATGGTAGATGGCGCTCTTAATCTGGTTCTTGCTCGTCTCCTCAGAGATCACCAGACCATTCTCGGGTTCCTCTCGGGCGCGTCGTCGTTAGCGTCCGGTCTGGCGGCCTGATGGTCCTTCCTTATATATTCCTCCAGTCGCCCGGCGTCGATCCATCTTTGAATGATCTTTTTCAAACTAAAACATTCCTCGGTGTCGTGCCCCTTGTCCCTGTGGTATTCACAATACTTGTTCATGTTCTTCTTTCCCTTCTCGTTAGGGTTCATCTTCTGGGGCCGGGCCGAAATCAACGTTGCTCAAAATTTCGCTCTGAAACGGTAAGTGGAGTGTACGACTCCGGAACTTTTTCCGCTTTCACTTTGTTCTTTCCTTTTTCTCCGCCCTTATCCTTTTTGGACTTCGTCGCTTCACCTCGTCCACGTACTTTCCCTCTCTTTGTAACTTCCTTTCTTCGGCCTCGGCGACGGCGTACGCCTTGGCATGAGGTCTTTGCGAGACTTGGCCGGGTGGACTTGGAGCTCGTAGTCCAGTGGTAGAGGAAAGGACGCCATGTCTCAAGCAATTTATTATTTCTCTATCGGTTAGATCCTCATCAATTTGATCTACCAATTTCTTAAACCTCTTGAAGTAGTTCATCGAGCTTTCGCAGTTCCTCGGGATATGTTGCCGAGGTCGCTGATCGTCTTACGACGCTCTCCCGCCGTAGCAAACCTTCCTAAAAACTTCTTCCTCATCTCGTTTCCAAGATTCAATACTCCCTTTGGTAGGCCTCTAAACCACCTCAAAGCGGCGTCGACCAACGTGCTCATGGGGCCTCGCACACGACGTCGTCGTGGCCGTAAGCTTTTGCCACCACGTACATCTCGTGCCTCAAGGTGTAGTATGTGGTCCATGGCACCGGTAGAGCCGTCGTATTGCTTAAGGTCGGGTAGTTTAAAGCCCGGTTCCGGGGTCCAGCTTTCCAACATCCAGGGAGCAAGGGGATTCATAGTGCCGCCGTCGTCATCGTAGTCGTCGCCGTCCACTTTATTCCTTTTGTTCCTCAACTCTTCCACTTGACGTTTCAACCTCAAAATTCTCTCATGTCTACCTCTCTCGCCGGGCCACTGGGGATCCTATTCGACGGGGCCCCTGCACCAGATTAGACCGTTGCCTCTGGGGCAAAGCCGTGAGATGGATCGTCCCCTATACCGGGAGGTGGAGACGACCTATAAGATCTGGAAACCTCTCGTTCATGGCGTGGAGATCGAGTTCTCTCTCTCGGCTCGGCGCCCGTTCATTTCTTAACGACGGAGTCTCGTAGACGACCTGACGACTTGATTCCTGATAGCTTCGAGATTTTCGACGACGAGCTCCCCGCGAGGCTCCGCTTCCTCGCCCGTCGCCGCCGCGTGATCGGGCTCCTTGGCTCCGTCTTTCATTGATGTGTTCCCTTAGGTCAAGCCGGGGCACAACTCGCTCGTTTCAGCTGGGCGGCCCTTCACGACGACTCAAAGATTCTCTCTCCGGTTTCTTCTCCTCCTTCCCGACGAGATTGTTTGGTGGGACGCCTGGGAGCTTCGAGGGCGGCCATATGAATGAGCTCGTCTTGGATTTGCAAAAACTCCTTGAGGGCGTTGGCTCTTTCGACGAGGAAAGCCGCTCCGTCGAGGCGAGGGTTAGAGGGACCTCCCGCATATCTTGCCGTTGTCTCAGCCTCCTTTCTAGCGGAGGTCTCCTCTCGGCGCTCACCGCAGCCCCTTTTTCTTCTTCTAGTCGCTTGAAGACCCGTACCATCAACCATCCTCGCGACCCGGTAACCCTTAAGTTAGGGTTCCTAAGTGCGAGGGTGGCCTAGGATTTTCTTGCCGAGGTGGTACGCCCTCATCTCCGGTTGATTTATCGGGTCGTATGACCATCGGACACCATCTTTCCAAACCGCCTCCGCCGTATTTCAGGCGAAGATCACTAACACGTTCCCGCAATGGAACCAATCCGATCGCGCAGAAAGCGTGCAAAGCTCGGTTCTTGTGTCCAAGAAATGATTGAGCTAGCTCCGGATCTCGCACAAGACAAGAAATAAAGGGTGAAACCGCGCCGGGGTCTTCCTAAGCTTTCTCCTGCGAGAGTAAGATTATGGACTCGGAAATATGGTGCAAATATTGTGGAGTGTGTGGGTATGGAAATATGCGAAGGCATTACCTTTTTCCATGTTATTACTCTCTTATTTATAGTTGGAAAGGTGGTATTAGTGGTTTTCACCGTAACCGCTGGATTGGATGGTCTCCAACCGTGGGATCGCCTCCATCTCCTAGGTGTACACGTGTCGCGCCGGTATTGGTCCGTCTATGTAAGGACACTGCAACACCTGACATCTGATAAGTAGTTTGCCTTATAAGGGAAAGTCAACCTCTGTACCTTTTGTAGTTATTACTGAATGCGTGATTGCACATATAACAAGGCACTGTAGCAGGTCTGTCGTTATCCCAAATTAGCTAATTAATCAAGCTTGTTGAGGAAGCTTAATAGAAGAGACGACCTGGAGCTGTACGTCCAGTTGGGTCGTCTCCTTGAGGTATGACTCGTCGAGAGAGAGTTAGCCGTTCAATGACGACGCTTACTCTTGGAAGAGTGCCAGTTGGGGTCGAAGGAAGGCTCGTCCAGTCGAAGGACGAGTGCCAATTGGTGTGTCAACGGGCTAGAAGTTAGCCCTTCCATTAATGGTGTGGTGGCTCGTCGTTTGGATGGGCCTGGTCGCTCAGTGGCGGTGACTGCCAACCAATGTTGGACGGGCTATGGCCCAAGGCCTTGATCTGATTCTTTGTGGTTGGTCCCTTGATGGGCCTATTGGGCCCCCAGGCTCGTAGTAAACATTGGGCTCGGCCCATCACAGATTATTCCGTTCACATAGTATTTTAATTTTGCTAATTTATATAGGTACATTTGTTATTTAAATGACAATAATGTTGGGAAGTTTTGTTTTGTGGTTTCCTCTTAATCTTATTATTATTGTTGTAATGATTATAGTTGCATTACACCTGGATGAAGAAACATTTTATATTGAGTTTGTTTTTAAGTGATACTCAAGCTGCCAGATTGGTGGTTGTCGAGTGGGCGGAGAGAGCTAAATCAGTCGGGTAGGAATAAAGAGTAGTCAGGCCTTAGGTAGGAGGAGGGTGAGCAAAGTTGGAATCGCCAGATGAATTGACTAGAGTAGGAAGACCCAACATGATGCCATTCTACTTTAGCTAACTGCCCTTTTAAAAATAGAGATAGAGATTTGTGTATGATGGTGGAGTGGAGACTTGGGCAGGTAGAATGAGCTTCAAAAACAGGTTTAGGCATATTTGTCCTCAGAGAATAAGTGGCAAACAAAACAGATGAAAGAAAGTAAGAAGCAAGGTCCAGAAATGCACTGGCCAGAATTTCTGACTACATAATATTCAAACCGAGGAACTAATTAAAAGCCAAACCTAACTAACCACAGTGGACAATGAAAATCAGACATCAAACACCTAAGTATCACAAAATAACATTTTTATCACACTAGAATTACAACATTAACATTAACTATCACATGCAGAAGAACCCTTATCAGCTAAAACAAGAGTTACTCCCATGCTCCTAAAACCTGCAACTTTGATATCTATTATCACGTGGAAATGAATTTCCATAACTTCCTCCCAATAGAAACTTCACCAGGATGCTCTCCATCTTCTTCTTCTTCTTCTTCTGCTTCTTCTTCTTCTTCTTCCTCTTCCTCTTCCTCTTCCTCTTCCTCTTCATTTCCCCCATCATTTTCAGTCCTTTGCTCTTCACTTTCACATTCATCAGGCTGTTCAGGGGTCCCATTCACCTCTTCACTTACAACCCTATCCTTGTCCAACAAGCCCTCCGTATCAGTAAACTCTTTCGGAGAATCCGTAGCAGTTCCAGTCTGAAAAAAAATAAGAAAAAAAAAGACAAGTTTCAGTTATCACAGTTATTTAAATGCATAAACACTCGTCAGCCAGTCCAATTTACTCATTAAAATTTGACTTAGGTTAATCAATGGAAATATCAAATATCGTAAATGGGTTTTTAGGGGCATCCAATACCATAAAGGGGTGGGTAATATACTCAGTAAGTTACCCAATATTATTGGTTAACTTACTGCAAGACAATAAATCTTTATAGTATTAAAAAATTCTTCTGAGGTACCAATCTCTTAATCTCTTCAATTTTTATTATTGGACTCTCAAATTCGGAAAGAAGGGACTAGCTTTCTTATAGGCGTAAATACTAAACAGAAAAATAATAATATAACAAAACGATGTTTAAAGAAATTTCAGAGCAACGATTAACATGTAATTTGGGCAAGTAATGGGCACACCAATAATTAAACATATATATTATCAAGTAGATTCGGGCAGAATTACTCGTGAGAAAAGATTACCTTAACAGCCTCATCCACCGAGTAATCATGCACATTCTCGGAGTTATATGCCTTCAGATCTTCACTCAGAACCCTTGTTGAAGGTGCAACAGCAGTATTAGACAAGACTCCATTAGCAACCACTGGGCGAGCACTGATAGACAGGAAAAATGTAAAAAATAAATAAGACAATATCTACAACATTGCACCGAACAAACAATGAGTAAAACAAGAGTATGTTTCTGATGATCATTGACAGCCTTCAAAATAAATTAAAAGGGCACTGATAGACAGGAAAAATGTAAAAAATAAATAAGACAATATCTACAACATTGCACAGAACAAACAAGAGTAAAACAAGAGTATGTTTCTGATGATCATTGACAGCCTTCAAAATAAATTAAAAGGAACAAAAGAAGAGATTCCGAATAGGTCAGATGTGAGCAGCACAATCTTCAAAACCCCTTTTACTTTTCAAACTTAAACAGACTGAAATAAGGTCCAGGTTTTAGACCAAGGAGATAAATGCAGTTATCCAGTATATGCAAAGTAGATATTATGACTAGTCATTAACTAAATCATCTTAGAGACAAGAAAGCTAGAATGATAATAAATGGTTCACAAGATTAACTAACTTGTGCTCCAGAGTAGTGAAGGGAGATCTAAAGCATCCAATGTGGCGGCTTAATATATTGCAAACTTACGTTTTTGGCCTCCGCAGATTGTAACGTTTCTCAGCAGGAACTTGCAAAGCAGGTTCAACTGTTTGTCTCCTCTTCCTGCGCCCCACAGTTGTAACACTGTCAGAATGTTCTTCACTGTAATCAGGATCTTGTTCAGTTGCTTTGCGTCTGCGGTTCAGTTTTCTTCCATCTCTTCGTGTTTCTACATTCATTGATTCTCCCTGGCTATCTTCGTGTATCTGAATAGAATTTTCCCTAACGCCATTCCCATGATCGCCCTCCTGTTCATGAACATCACTGGTTACAGCCTTTGGATCTTCAACAGCTGGCTTCACTCGTTGTCTTCTATTCGCTCTCTTCCTACCACCACCTCTCTTCCTAGTTTGAGGTCCCCCTCCTCCGGTGGTGTGATCAGATAGAGTTTGCTGGACATCAAAAGAACTTGTTGCGATTCTCGCAGATAGATCTGGTTCATCCTCATAGCTCGGCAATACTTTTGGCGGATCTTCGATAACAGTATCCTCTTCAACAACCGCATCTTTCTCTACCACCCTCACATTTTCAGCTCCGGTCTTCTTAATTGGGGAGAAGATGGATATCTTAGAGGCACATTTCCGCAACCAGGAGACAGTATTACCAGAAGCTGGAGATCCTGAATTAGTTCCACCTAAAGACGTCTCCCCATTAAGCCTCTCTGAAGTACCCTGGTTTGCTTCCTTCAAGTATTCATCAAGCTTTGGGATAGCAAAGGTCTCTGTATTGTTTGTTTCAGCCAAAGATTGAAGGTCGGAAAGAACAAACTCAGAAGTTATCTCCCCACAGTTCTTGCAGCCCTTGAGCTTATCGACAAAGGCAATGAAACGCCCCCTTTCCCTAAGAAATTGTTCCCTCTGCTCCTTCAGCTTCATACTAAGGCTCACAAGCTCGTCAATGTCTTTCCTCATTTCAAGCTGCTGCCCTTCGAGATGTTTTTGGTTTGCAAAAAGATCATGTTTCTCCTTTTCTAGCCCAAGTCTTTCTAGTTTCATCTCTTCCATTTCTCTACTCGCTACTTCCTTCAAGTATTTAATATTTTTAAGTTCCCTTTCTCGTTCTTCCTCAAATATTTTCTCCCTTTGGCACAGTCGGGTCACCGATTCCTCCTCTCTATTCTGCATCTCAGTCTCAAGCTCTTGTTTCCGCAACTCAAAGTCATGAAGCATCTGCGATTTTTTATTCTGATACTTTTCGGCTACAGCTGACCTTTCCTGCTCCATGCTGGCAGCAAAAGAATCTTTAGCCAACTTGAGCTCATCTAACTCTCTTTTGACATAAGCCTGTGTTTCTAGCCTCAGATTATTTAGCCTTTCCTCTTCTAAGCGTTTCAATTTTCCGAGATTTTCCTTCTGTTCAGTGATGTATTCTGTTTCCTTCTTAATGTCGGCTCTTTTCTCATCCAGTTCTTCCCACTCTCTCTCGAACCTCTCTCTCTCATTCTTCAATTCCTCCCCTTCCTTCAAAAGTAGTTCCTTCTGGAGTCTGCATTTGTCTATCTCTTGCTTCAGTTCTGACTGCAGACGGGAGAGTTCTGACCTCTCTTCCTCAGTTACCTTAAGTTTTTCTCTCTCTTCATTAATATTAGCTCGCTGTCCATCAATGTCAGACTTTACTTTTTCAAGCTCAGCCTTGAGACTGAGAGAGTCTTCCTTCTCAGCAAGCAGTTGTCTCTTTTCATTCTCCAAGCTTTTCTCCTCAACTTTGAGAGACTTCTCCCGTTCCCTCAAAGCTTTTGCCTTAATGTCAAGGTCCTTTTCTTTCTCCTTATATTTCTCTAGTTTCTTTTCTAGTGCCTGTTCCCTTTTCGAAATTTTATCCTCTTTGTGGTTTACATCAAATTCTCTTTTTTCCACTTCAGCAACCTTCTTTTTGAAGTCTTCATCTAAAGATTTCTTCTTCTCTTCCAACTCTAACTCGAAATCCTGCTTCTTTGTATCCAAGATGATTTTGTGTTCATCCAAAAGTTTCTGAATCTCAACCTGCAGAGTTTCAGAATTGTTACAATATGCTTTGGATGCAGCTCTATAAAAGCAAAATGGAATCATATTAAGAAACCGATATTGACTAGCAAAGGCATCTGGAATTAAAGGTTACCACTCAAGAAACTCGGTTCGAAGTTGCAATTCCACTCATAGATGCCACTCGTGAATCTCAACAAATGATTACATTTAGAGAACGTTCTTAAAGACTAAACTACTGACACATGCCTACTATAATGCGCAAAAAACCAATAAACTTGATTTCCAATTTTTGTATGGAGCTAATGAGGAGCTAATGGGGAGAAAACTACTTTCTTAGAAAAAATAATTTTCGACAACCAACTACATGCAATAATAAAGCAAGAGGACACCAGTTGGAATAACTCACTTGTTCTCTAGCATTAAGCTTCTCTTCTAGCTCCAACAATTCCTTCTCCTTCATTTCTAAGCTGTTTCGTATCACATCAGCTTCCTGTATGCAAAAGAAAAAGCCATCTAAAAATAGTGTCAAATGAAGTTTGAGATAGCCTTCAGGAAAGAACGTGCCTTTTCTTTAAGAGTTAGATTTGCTGCCCTGCAGCTCATATCATCTTCTTTCTTTGTCAAAGTTAAGTTAGCTGCATCAATTCTTTTCTGTACATTTTCAAGGTCAATCTGTTTCTGCTTATATAATCTATCATTCTCATTTGCCCTCTCCTCTCTTTGGTTGAGCAACCTTCGAACTTCAGCCAGCCTCTCTTCTCCCTCTTGCAATTTCCTTTCCCATTCTCTCAAGTCTTCCTTCTGGTTAGATAGATTAAGCTCAAGTGCCTCTCGCCTGAGAAATAAATGACACATGTCTAGCATCATGTAACAAAAATATAACCAAAATAAAGCCACTAATTAAATAGGAAATAAGGAAACCATGACCATACTCTGAGATAAATGATGCGCGCTCTCTTCGAAGTAAACTCTCTCCTGCTTCCACCTCATGCGACTTCCTCTCGATCTCTGAAGTCCTCCGGCTCACCTCAGCAAGCTTGGCATCAGCAGAACGCAACTTTACTTCTACCTCTAGTGACTTATCTTCTACACTAGTTAACAGAGCATTTGCTTCAGTTAGCCTGGACTCAGATGTAAATTTGATCTCTGCATTTTCTGAACGTATATCACGCAAAGCCTTCTCTAACTGCAACAGCCACCAACAGTCTGTTATATATTCAATCAATATGGAAGATAGTATAAACCCTTCAAGGGCACATTCAGTTCACAGCTATACCTTGGCTTCATGATTAATGCTGGAGAAGAAATAATAAAACTAAAAGAAACAAAACATAAAGAAATCAGAAATCCCAGAAGACCACTAGGTATTTATTTCATACTTGTTTCATCATATAACCTGCAACTTGCTTTTGGTCAGACAACAACCAGGAGTTAATTCAGCCTTGCTGAATATTTTTCTTTTGTCTTGATATCAAATGATTCAAACATTCAAATCAACTACTCCCTCCGTCCCACCTCAATTGATCCACTTTCCTTTTTGGGACGTCCCACCTCTCAATTGATTCATTCCTTAAATGGAAAGTTTTCCATATATTTATACCCTTATCATCTCCATATATTTACAAAAAAACCATTCATTATACCCACTTTAACTTACTATTCCCCCCACTCATTCTCTTTCCTATTAAATATTTTTAACTTTTACATTCTCTCTCCTATTCCATACCACACATTTAACTTTTACATTCTCTCTCCTCTAATTTCTACCCACTTTATTTATTTTTCTTAAAAACCGTGAAATTTATAGATGGACCATTTGAGGTGGGATGGAGGGAGTAGCAATCAAGACACCACCTAGACTAATGTCACAATTACGAGTTCAGAAACAGCTAAAATAAAGTGGCCTATAAGTAGCAAGTTACTTCCTGCAGCATGAAACAAAATTCTTCAAGCAGATGGTTTACCAGCATGAAACCCAAAAAAAAAGTACAAGTACAAGCCGTGTCAGAACATTGAAGAGAATGGAAAAAACTTCACACCTCAAGAACACACTGCCTTTCAACACCCAGAGCCTTTCTCAAATTCTCCTCTCGCTTCTCTACTTCTGAGATTGCAATCAAATGTGTCGTTTGTTCTCGTTTGAGGGCATCCTTAGTTTCTTCTAAATTTTGTTTGATCTCTTCCCAGTTTGAGGTCAACTCTTTTTTCTCCATGAGGAGAAGGCCCAAATTGTACTGATAGTCAAAGAGCTGCCAAAAATACCATTGTTAGAAACCGATTCAACCAAAACTCCTCTACCAAAAAAGATAATTGGACAAGTACATTAGGAGATAAATTGGTAGCAACAGCGTATAAAAGCACGGGATGAGAATATACTATCTACTGGAAAGGGATGTGCAGTTAACTGTCTCCAACAAGCATAATGGACAATATCAGTGTGAAACTGCAAATTTAACTTTCTGAATAATAGTAATAATACCAACCACAAGGCCCTCCACAATTTAAGTCGAATTAAAGAAGACCGGTAAATAAAACACATAGCATGTTTGGCTACTTAAAAGAAAATGCTTCGCCGGACTACTACACAACAATGGTCCAATAAATGGTTGTGTTAGTTCGGGCGTAAAAGGAGTGCTACAAATCCAACCAAAAATAATAATAATGCATATTGCATATATAAATTAGTTGGGCTGTAAGCTCCACAAGTGGTTCGACATCCTGTCCATTGCAGCTTTGAATATCACTTGGATTCAGACTTAAAATTTGGGGGAATATCCATCTTTTAGAACACCACTCATGGAAATATGATAACTACTACACTTAACAGGCTTATAGAAACCAAAATAACTACATAGATAGCTAACATCTAACACTAATCAGAACCATTCACAACCTATTGCTGGAAAAGCAAGTCAAAATTTTCCTAATAATTTACTTGAAGATTTCCACCAACTCATCTCAGCAAATTTTAAATGGGAACAGGTTTACTAATTAAGCAATAACAAAAGCATGGACATTTAAACACCAATCAACGTCACAAAACTAAGAAACAAAAAATACCCAACACATAACAAATCAAAATCAAGAATACCCACTTCTCACTAACCTCATTTTCGAGTTTAGTGATCTTGTCAATTACATTCTCGCTCGGCCCTAACGATCCCTTTGGGGTAGATTCATAAAGGGCAAGACCTTTTTCCTTGGAAGCAGTCTCTCCATGGCGAGGACTCAAATTAGGGTTCGAATAACCTGAACCAGAACCGTTCCTCTGGGCTGGTTCACTTCTGGGCGTAAGCCAGCCCGACCAAGCTTTCTTCTGTGGTGTAAACATCAGAAAAAGTTACCGCAATTTCCAGATCGCAAATTCACCGTCATACAAACAACACCGACCACCTTGCCCCAATTTCAAAAAAAAAAAAACAGCACTACCCGCTTCTAAAATAGGAAATTAAACCCTAATTTGGAAAGTAAACAACGATTAGAAGGAGGTGAGGAAATTCCCGAACTCCGGCAACGGTGAAATCCGGTGATGTCTTTAAACAAAGTTGGGCTTTCGGGCAGAGGCTGCGCGAATGACTCTCGCGATCTTCCTTTTATTTTAATGGTTCGACAGCAATTACATTGCACCATTTTACGTATTTGCCCCTCGTCTTCGTCATGCTGTGAGGTTTAAAGGAAGGACTGTTTGGGTATTTGATAAAGCGGCCTTTGTGTTGAACGTGAGTGTTCCTGCAATGCCTGCGGGTTGAAGGGTAAATAAGAGGAGATCTAGGGGTGAAACTGAAAGGTTTGTGATGGAATAAGAATGTGCTGGTGTCACTGGATTGCCAGTTTGGATTGGGTTGTTAAAACGTGAAATGAGGTGACTGAGTTGTGAAGATAAGAATCAACCCCTTTCCTTCAATGGCTTTCTTGGTCCCACTCCCACCCCTCAATTTTATTCACATTTGTGGAAAAAATAAATATTCCCTCCGCTTCTGATTTAGGGTTCGTCTGGTGCAAAGTTTTATAAACGGAGAGTTTTTAAAACGGAGCAATTGTGAATCGGAGCTTTTTAAAACGAATCATATTTTCTATAAATGTGTTTGGTGAATTATTTTAAAACGTTGATATAATTTTTAATATTTGTTTACAATGACATTTTTACCCTTTAGAAATAACATGATTTATTTTATAATATACTCATTTTGAGTTCTATGTATTGTTCATTAAAAAACAAGTTAAATCATTGTAAACAATAAAGAAGTATTGTATTATTTTCAAAATAAAAATATCATAACATAATTATTTATTAAAATTGAAAAAATAGCATACATATTTTTTCTTTTGTTCAACACAAAAACCAACAAACAATCATAATTATACAAAGATAATCTTTTAATTACCAAGTCATTTTTCTTAAAATGCAGAAAAAAAGAAAATTTTGAAAAAAAAAAAGAACTCGTCATTCCATTTGATGATTTTGAACGTACAAAGGTCAAACTCGCTATAACATTTAGCGATTTTAAAAAAATAAACATTTTGATAAATAGTTTGGAAGGATTGTTATTTTGAAAATTATATTTTTAAAATGAATTTTTGAGAGAAAAAAGGGTTCAGGGGTATAGAGAGAAAACAATTTTTTTAGCGTTCCTTATTATAGCTTATTTCTAAATGCTATAATTTTGAGCGGCCAAAAAGTTCCCAACTTTTTAAAAAGCAACTGACTAAAACTCTTGACTAACACGCTTAATAAAAAAAAGCTGAATTTTTTAATCTCCGTTTTGATTAAAACGCTCGACAAGACAGGGCCTTAGTTTATTTCAGAAATTTTTTTTTCTTTGTTTTATTTTTAAAATGAACAATGAAATTGTGAAGATGGTCCTGACCTTACTGTGAAGATGGGCGACCGCCCAAGTGATGTGGGCGACCGCCCAGGCCAAAATTCCAACGCTGAAGAACTTACTGTGAAGATGGGCGACCGCCCAAGTGATGTGGGCGACCGCCCAAGCCAAAAATCAAACAAGGAGGAAACGCCTGTTGAAGTGGGCGACCGCCCAAGTCCCAGTGGGCGATCGCCCAAGCCCCGATTCTGACGAGATTTAGTTCCCTAATTATGTTTTCTTCTTTGATTTTGTTCCCTTATTTTATTTTCCTTTTCCAATTAGAACTCCTTGAGCCAGGAATATCTTGTAACATATATATTCTTGATTGATCAATAACAATTTCAAGTTTTGGGAAAATCATAATTTGTTTTCCTTCATGGTATCAAAGCCACAACATACACAAGTTTAAATCAATGACGGGGAACGATGCTATCGTTAATAATCCCCCTAAAATTGAATATAACTCTCCGTTCTACCTTGGTCCTCAGGATAGGCCAGGCGATTTTATTACTCCTACTCGTTTTAATGGCGAAAATTATGATGATTGGGCTAGTGATATGCAGACGGCTCTTGAAGCTCGCCGGAAATTTGGTTTCCTAGATGGTACGATTACTCAACCTATTCTTCCCTGCACCACATCTGATTGGAATACCATTCATGCCATGTTGATTTCTTGGATCATGAATACTGTTGAACCCAACGTTAAAAGCACTCTCTCGAAATTTAGAGATGCTAAACGTTTGTGGGACTCCCTTAAGAATCGTTATGCTGTGGTTGACGGTCCTCGCATTCAACAATTGAAGGCCTCTATTGCTCGTTGTGAACAAACCAAGGATATGTCTGTGGCCACATATTTTGGTAAATTGACCGGGTTGTGGGAAGAACTCCATAGTCATGAACCGTTGATCAGGTGTACTTGTTGTAACAACTGCTCGACTGCTCAGCAACATGCAGATCGCAGAGAGACAGGAAAGCTTCATCAATTTCTCATGGGTTTGAATTCCGAGTATCATGCCAATACTCGCACTAATATTTTATCTATGGATCCTCTCCCTAGTCTTGATAGGGCATATAAATTGGTGGCTCAAGATGAGCGAGTTCGTATTGCCAAACCCGTTCTTGAAGATGTGGTTAGTTTCTTTGTTCGCAGGTGGATCTCGTAGTCGTGACAATCCGGATAAATCTCATATTACATGTACTCATTGTAAGAAAACGGGACATGATAGTACCACATGCTTTGAATTGCATGGATATCCGGATTGGTGGGTTGAGCAACGCAAATCCAATCCCCGCGGAGGTGGTCGTCCGCAGAATGGGCGAGGTAGGGGTTCTCCTCGCATCGGATCTACAACAACACCGGATCGTGGCCCTGTTAATGTTGGTGCAGCTACTGTAGGATCTTCATCTGGGGCTTCATCCTCATCGTTTACTGCTGAACAATGGGAGGCTCTAGCAAGCCTTGTTGGTAATACCCAAATCTCAAATGATCGCCTCCATGGTAAGTTTGATTCAACTTCATGGGTAATTGATACAGGTGCTTCCAATCATGTCACCGGAAATGCCTCATATCTTCTTGATTCTCGGACAATACCGGCTTGTCCTGTTGGTTTGCCTAATGGGTCATCGATTTTGGCTCATACTGAGGGTTCCGTTCGTCTGACGGATACTATTACTCTCTCTCATGTTCTCTTTATTCCGAATTTAAGCTGCAATTTAATTTCAGTTTCTCAATTGTCTGACGATATTCATTGCACTGTCCAATTTAACTCATCTATGTGTGCTATACAGGACCTGTCGAGGAACCTGATTGGAATGGGTGTTAGGCGGGATGGACTCTACTACTTTCGCGGCGCATCTTCAGCATATAATGTCTCTGTTTCCGGATCTCCTTCTGTGTTGGAGTTGTGGCATAATCGCTTGGGGCACCCTTCCGAGAATGTAGTAAAGCTCCTTCCTCCTGTTCGTGGTTCTTCTGGCAGTTTACTTAAACCTTGTGATACTTGTTTTAGGGCTAAACAATCTAGAGATAGTTTTCCTATTAGTGACCACAAGTCTACTAGAATTTTTGAGAAAGTTCACTGTGATTTGTGGGGTGCATACACTCATCCTTCCTCTTGTGGTGCACGGTATTTCTTAACTTTAGTAGATGATTTTTCCCGAGCTGTTTGGGTTTATTTGTTGATAGATAAAACCGAAGTTTTTCGTATGTTTATGGCATTTATTGCAATGGTTGAACGTCAGTTTTCGCAGAAAATTAAGGTTGTCCAATCTGATAATGGGACTGAATTTAATTGCATGCTTGATTATTTCTTCTCCACTGGCATCACTTTTCAAACATCTTGTGTTGGTACCCCCCAACAAAATGGTCGAGTCGAGCGAAAACATCGTCACATTCTGAATGTAGCTAGAGCTCTTCGATTTCAAGCTCATTTACCTATTTTCTTTTGGGGTGAAGCAATTCTTACTTCTGCTCACTTGATTAATCGAACTCCCACTCCCCTCTTAGGCAATAAGACTCCCTATGAGGTTTTGTTTGGAAAATTACCTTTCTTTGACTCTCTTCGGGTTTTTGGTTCCTTGTGTTATGCTCATAATCAGAAAACGAAGGGAGATAAGTTTGCTAGTCGTAGCCGTAAGTGTATTTTTGTGGGCTATATCCTCTTGGCAAAAATGGGTGGAAGTTGTTTGATCTAGAGACAAAGAAATTTTTTGTCTCCCGGGATGTGAAATTCTTTGAGAATAACTTTCCTTACAGTGATCTGTCGTCTGTGCCTCATTCCCTGGATTCCGTTGAGATTATTAATCAAGAGGCTGATTTCGCCTTCCTTGATTATCCGGACATGGCAGATGTTGTTTCAGATTCTTTGACAGTGGCTCCTACAGATGTACCTGATTCCGTGACTACAGTTTCTGCAGATATTACTCCTACGGAGGTCTCTCCTGCTACTACGACAGATACCCCTCCTTCTGAGCAAGAGGCTTTAGGGAGGGGCATGCGTACGAAAGTACCCTCTGTTCTTCTTCGGGACTATATTGCTGCCACTGTTACTTCTGCTAGTCCATCCCCCGAACACTCCACTCCTGTCGGCTCCTCAGGTACCCCTTATCCTATAGCTCACTACATAAATTGTGACAGTTTTTCTGTGAATTATCGTAACTTTCTTGAAGCTATTACCTTGGCTAAAGAGCCTAGAACTTTCCGTGAGGCCATGTCCCAAGATGGCTGGAAAGAATCTATGCAAGCTGAAATTCGTGCCTTGGAAGATAATGGCACATGGACTATGGTTCCCCTTCCGCATGGTAAGCGGGCTCTTGGTAGCCAGTGGGTCTATCGGATTAAGTACAAATCTGATGGCACAGTTGAAAGACTCAAATCTCGCTTGGTGGTCCTTGGTAATCATCAGAAAGAGGGAATTGACTACACAGAAACTTTTGCTCCTGTGGCCAAGATGGTCACCGTTCGAGCCTTCCTTGCCATTGCTTCTTCAAAGAATTGGGAACTACATCAGATGGATGTGCATAATGCTTTCTTGCATGGTGATCTTCAAGAAGAACTCTACATGAAACCTCCTCCGGGTTTTCATTCCAATCAACCAAATATGGTTTGTCGTCTTCGCAAGTCTCTTTATGGCCTGAAGCAAGCCCCGCGTTGTTGGTTCGCTAAGCTTGTAGCTTCCTTGAAACATTATGGTTTCTTGCAGTCTTACTCCGATTATTCCTTGTTCACATTCACCAAAGGTACGATTCATATGAATATTCTTGTGTATGTTGACGATCTCATTATAGCTGGGAACGATTCCGTTGCCTTACAGTCTTTCAAAAAGTATCTAAGTGAATGTTTCAAGATGAAGGACCTTGGCTCCTTGAAGTATTTTTTGGGTATTAAAGTTGCTCGTAGCTCATCTGGCCTGTTTTTGTGCCAACGCAAGTACACCTTGGACATTATATCCGAGGTTGGGCTATTGGGAGCTAAGCCATCTGGCTTTCCTATTGAACCTAACCATAAACTCGGCCTTGCCACTGGTGATTTTCTGGATGATCCAGAACGTTATAGACGATTGGTTGGTCGTCTCATTTACTTGGCAGTTACTCGCCCAGATTTGGCATACTCGGTTCACATTCTATCTCAATTTATGAAGGAACCTCGCAAGGATCATTGGGATGCAGCACTGCGAGTTGTTCGTTATCTCAAAAGCACTCCTGGTCAAGGTATCCTTCTTCGTGATGATAGTGAACTCACACTACAAGGATGGTGTGATTCAGATTGGGCTGCTTGCCCTATTACTCGTCGTTCTCTCTCCGTGGCTTGTGTTTCTTGGTCACTCCCTATCTCTTGGAAGACGAAGAAACAAACCACGGTGTCTCGATCGTCTGCTGAGGCTGAATATCGATCTATGGCCGCCCTTACACCGTGAATTGAAATGGTTGAAGGGATTACTTTTAAGTCTTGGTGTGCATCATCCGAAGGCGATCAACATCTTCTCGCGATAGTCAACCAGCTCTTGATATCGCCAAGAACCCCGTATTTCATGAACGAACAAAGCATATTGAAATTGACTGCCACTTTGTTCGTGATGCCATTTCAGATGGCCTTATTTCTACTTCCTATGTTCCTACGAAGACACAACTGGCAGATATTTTTACTAAGGCTCTTGGAAAACAACAATTTGATTTACTCCTTAGCAAGTTGGGCATTCTTAATCCCCATGCTCAACTTGAGGGAGGGTGTGAAGATGGTCCTGACCTTACTGTGAAGATGGGCGACCGCCCAAGTGATGTGGGCGACCGCCCAGGCCAAAATTCCAACGCTGAAGAACTTACTGTGAAGATGGGCGACCGCCCAAGTGATGTGGGCGACCGCCCAAGCCAAAAATCAAACAAGGAGGAAACGCCTGTTGAAGTGGGCGACCGCCCAAGCCCCGATTCTGACGAGATTTAGTTCCCTAATTATGTTTTCTTCTTTGATTTTGTTCCCTTATTTTATTTTCCTTTTCCAATTAGAACTCCTTGAGCCAGGAATATCTTGTAACATATATATTCTTGATTGATCAATAACAATTTCAAGTTTTGGGAAAATCATAATTTGTTTTCCTTCAGAAATTGATATCAGTTTGCTACACACTCAAAATAACAATTTACTTATTATTCCCTATCAACTTTCTATCTCCTACTTTATTTTTTATACTTACAACATTTTTTTTAATATTCTCGTGCAAAATTAAACTAAAAACATTAAATTGATAGGGAGGAAGTATATTGAGTTGGAGTAGCATTAGTATTTGTGAACATTTGAGAAAAGGGAAAATTATCACTGGGTCCTTCATCCTAAGTGAAAAGATCAATTTAGACAAGTATTTTGAAATTTAACCGACTAATCCGGCATCATAATCAAAATTTCATCTAGTCTTTCGCTACCCAACACACCCTCTCACCATCTTCACCATAACCATCATCCTGCAATTCCGAGCTCCAAAGCGTGATATTATCTCGAAGAAGTTGCATAATCAAAGTGCTCTCATTATACGAATTCTCCCCCAACGAATCCAGCTCCGCAATCGCTTCATCAAACGCCAATTTAGCAATCATACAAGCACGATCGATTGAATTCAATATCTCATAGTAAAACATGGAGTAATTAAGTGCCAATTCAAGCCGGATTGGATGCGTCAGAGCAATTTCGGCATTTGCTATCTGTAAGTACCCAAATTCGGATCGTCAAAATTCGTTAAAAAGTTAATCGAAATCCGTTAAACTGACCCGCTCCAGGTTAACCGGAACCCGTTAAACTCCCCGTTCTCAAGCCAACGAGACGTCCTGGGACTGCCCCATGCATCCGAACGTCAAAGCGTACTCAACACACGTAAAAGTACAGCTTTTCCCGCAAAATGCACTTTTCGGGGGCGTTTCAGACATTTTTCGGACAGTTATTTAAAAAACGGACAAAACCGGGAATAACGGGACGAAAATCCTAGCCTAGGTGAGTCACAGGGGCACGTGGCACACATGCCAAAGCCCTCTAGTCAACATCAATCAGATTTCAAGGTGAAAAGACTAAAATGCCCCTGAGATTGAGTCACAGTCCGTCCGGACTGTTTTACAGGCAAAACCATAATTGCCAACAAGTCCTCTCATTTTCCAAAATACCACAAAACCTTTCCAAATTGAGGATAAGTCTGTCCGGACTGTTTTACAATTTCACCCTATAAATACAAGAGTTGTCAAAACATTTCAATGAGGAAAAATATTAAATATTTTCACCCAAAGCCCACGGCATAAACCTTTCCACCCTCTCCCGAGCCCCATTTTGTCTCGATTTACGTGAAAATCTCGTCTTTCAATCAAACATGAACCAAACAAACTCGAAACACCTTTCTAAACACTAAACCGTATCCCGTATACGTCAACCGAGCCAAAAGAGTCAACCCCTAGCCATATGTAACACTCTCTCCCTAAACACTCGTTCTGTCTCGGTTTACGCGTCAATCGCTACAACCGCTTCGGTCAAAAATCATTGAAATGTAGACGTCATACCGTCTACGGGGTCCGATACGTTTTAGTCCAAGATCATCTTTTCTCCCGTAAGAGAAGTAATCTCGGGTTAAAACGGCGTTCCGGCCCCATTCTTTACTTTTATGTCATTTATGGTCCGGATCGTTTGATCTGTTGATTCGCAATTTCATAGTCCGAACCGTTTGGTTCGTGATAGTCATTTACAAGTCTGGATCGTTTGATCCGTTGATTGTCATTTAAATTACGCAACTTTACAAGTCCGAGCCGTTTGGCTCGTTGATCGCACCTTTAAAGTCCGGATCGTTTGATTCCGTTGATACCACATTTTAAATACTGTCATTTACAAGTCCGAGCCGTTTGGCTCGTGATAGTATTTACTTATCAACGTCCGAGTCACAAAACGATTCGTTGATCGCATATCATTTAATGTTTTTTTCATAAAATCGCTAACAATGTAATGCCCGGTTCAAAACCGGAGTTCGTCACTCGAACTCTCTTTCAAAACGCGCAAAGTGACGTTTGGCATCCAAACGATCATCTTTAAATTCAAAACCCGACGTTTGACATTCAAATGCTCTTTTCTTAAAAGTCAACATTTGACACTTAAGTTAAAGATTCAAAACTCGTCACTCGCACCACTTTTCCTAAGAAACTCCAAAACCGACGTTTGTCATTCAAACGCTCGCTTTTTCCCAAGAATCATAAAATCGACATTCGACATTCAAATCAAGATTAAGCTTGTCATTCAAGTCCCCATTTTCAAAATGCAAACACACACACTCACACACAAATTCTAGAAAGGTAGAAAGACTCTTCATACGAGGCATTTCGGGTGATCTCAAAATACTCTTCCCGAAACGTAACGTGACCTCCGAACCTAACAATCTCCGGTACTAAAAGCCATTTCCAAAGTTTGGGCTCAAAATACAAAACGACCCCTTTTCAAAGTCATTTCCAAAGTTTGGGCTCAAAATACAAAACGACACTTTTTCCAAGCCATTTTCAACGTTTGGGCTCAAAATACAAAACTGCGTGGCGACTCCTCTCCTTCCCGAAAGCGAGGTCCCAAACATCCGCGAAAGACAACAGCTCGCGCGCAGCCCGCGCGATCCGGTTAATTTCAGTTGGCGACTCCGCTAGGGAGGGGGATACTTTTTCAAAACTGCCGTCGTTTTCAAAAAGCATTCCGTGGGTCAAACTTTCGTTTACCCTTTCTCGTTTTTGTGTGTGTTGTTCAAAGCATCGAACGGTTTTCAAAAAATGTGTTGCATTTTTCATCTAAAATCATAACATGTTCGTGCATTCCCGTTCATACTTGATTTTCATGTTACATTTTGAATTGCTCATAAATTCTTTAAAACACATTCTGAAAATCTCTGTTTTACTCAGAAAAAGAATTTAGTGACCGCACACTACTTGCACTGCTGCCTCGGTACACCGCACGCTACGTGCACTTGCTGCCTCGGTACACTGCACTCTACGACTCGTAACCCGGGATGTCCGTTCAGTTGCAGCTCGGTTGGTCTGCTAGACACCTTTCGAGTATACACGGGGTCGTCCCAAACAGCCCATCCTAGCCCGTGTAAGCCATGCACTCTTTGTGTCACACTTCGTCCAAGACCCCGGTTGATTTTTGGCTTAGTACGTGTCATAAAGCCCAAGTGTATGTTTTTTACGCCGGGTTCCCTCACAAGTCAAGCTTGAAAGATTGAGACCGAGGGTCGTTCCCGACCCGAAGTCTTGAGCTTTTCAGCCTTGACTTTGACGCGGAGCTCTACCGAAAAACATACCCGAAGGTTCAATGTGACACCGTGTCACCAAACCCTCAACGCATGCACCGTACCAGCCACAACTTGGCCAACGCCAAAAGCTAAGGACCCTCGCGCAAGCGAGTCAGGAGAGGTCATGCCGAAATTTCGGCACGATTTCTTCCTTAGCTCATGGATGTTGACTTCGACCGTGGCCCGCGTGTCACATACGTTGGAGGTTTGCGTAACCAGCTAGCCTTAAGTACACTTTTTTTCTTTGTCGGTGGAACTCGCTTGCCTTATAGGACCTCACTCGGGATTGTCCGTCCCGGGAAGACGATTTACAGGTGAAAAACGAGGGGCTTATAAACGTAGTGACGAGATCCACTGATTAGAGCCTTAGGTTAGTTGCGAAAAAGAAGACACGATCTTTTCCAATCGATTAGGACTCTGAGAAAATATGTTTTAAGTAAACATTAATCGGTAACTGCACATTGCACTAGCCCGAAACCCTGAGCCAAATAACCTTTCTGAAGCCTAAACCCTGCCTTTCGTTCCCTACAGCGAGCAGAAAGTGTTCAGAATTCCAGGCCAGCACCTCGCCAGAGTCACAGTTACGGCAGCGTCAGACAGTTCTTCGGTTCCCTCAGTTCCTTCAGCCAGACTCTCTGACATGTCAAGCTCGCCGAGAAATCGTGACAGGAACGGAACCCCGCCACCGGTAACAGATATGACATTGGAAGAAGCCATCCGGGCTTGTGAGGTTCACAAGAGGCAGAAAGAAGATCAGCAGAATTTTGTAGTACAGCTTCTGAATGAGCGAGGTATAGCAGCTATCCCCCAGCCAGATGGTACTTTTGTCCTAATCGAGGACGACGGTTCCCTGAAATCAACTCCTCAAACCTTCAACCAGGTTCCTCCCCCGCCAACTTACGGGATGCCTTCGAACCAAGGAACAGCCGACCTAGGCTTCATGTTGCCACCTCTCAAAGCAACCCTATCATATACGGCCAAGCCAGTACTACTCCCATCACTCAGTACAACCAGCGCACCGCTGGACCATCTCAAACAGATGTCAACATCCTCCAATACCCTCCCGAGTTGAACCATTACCTATACACGAACCCCAAAACACCGGGGACAAACCCCGATACAGTCCAGAAAAGGCCCCCATATATCCACATATATCAAGCCTCCCACCTCCAATTACTGCCACTCATTGGGCAGCACCCGGCACCGAACCTCAAAGTCCCCCACTGGACCCAGCCCTAGCCTGGATGGTCGAACAGATGAAAGACCTGAAAGCCAGCATAAGCAGTTCAAAGCAAGAAACGCTCAGATCCACAGATCCGGGAATGGTCACGCCTCTCCCTGCCAAGTTCAGAATGCCAGAGATGGACCGATTCGACGGAACCGAATGTCCACAGACGCATGTTGACACCTACGTTCTCGGCATGAGAGCGAAAGGAGCAACCCTTCGAAATGGTCGATCACTTCCGGATACGCTCAAGAGTTCGGCGTTACGATGGTTCCTAAGGGTCAAGCCTCAGATCGCCATACAGGATCGGATCTGCAATATCTTCCTAGAGCGGTACAGATCCAACCTAGAGTGGGAAACAAGTCGTGAGGACTTAATCACCACCGAACAGAAAGCAGATGAAAGCGTCGGAGAATTCTATAAGAGGTGGAGTTGGAAACTCTCCGAGATTATGGAGCCACTCTCCAAGGATGAACAGATGCGGATCTTCAAGTCTTGCTTGAGGCCGTCCATCAGACCCTCATCAGCCATCACTTCTTCCCAGATCTCCGAGCCATGGTCAATGCCGACTCACAGTTCAAAAAGGATCTCAAGGAAAAACTGGCCACAGTACAGCCATACAGATACCGATCAACAGCTACATTCAATCATGCACCGGCCCCCGATAAAGGGAAAGATACGTCCGTCAACTACATTCATCAGGGACAGCAATCGGGCAACAGAAACCCAGTCCCGCAAAGAAACAACTCCACCCCGAAGCAGCCTTCCGTGCACTTCGACAAGTTGGACATGCCTCTGAGTAAGATGCTGAAAGGGTTGATCAAAGAAGGCCTCCTCAAGCCGGTTGAAAATTACAAACCCAAGAATCCCGTAGTCAACGCTGATAAAAGTAAATACTGCACCTTCCACCAGTTATGGCCACACCACCGACAACTGCGTGGGGTTACGGTACATCCAGAATTTGATAGAGGAAGGAAAATTGGAGCGTCCCCGTGGACCTAATACAGTCGGAAACCCTTTTCCAAACAGCAACAGTGTAAACTCCATCGAGTGGGTGCTAAAGAAGATTGCCGCAGAGCCAGTTTCTCCGCCTCTTCCAGCCAGGTCCTCATCAAACGTCCACATCAGTTACGATGTTTGTGACTGCTCCGAATGCCTTAAGTACGAGTTCCAAGACATGATCAGGGGTGATTCTCCTAGAAAGCAGAAGAAAAAGTCTTCTCAACAGAAACTGAGAGAAAGATATGAAGCTGGAGACACCAGCGTGGGTACACTCGGAGAGCCATTTGGGAAGTTCGATTACAACGTACTCTACTCCAGCCAGTCCTCCCTTCCTCCAGGCCATGCAGCTTTATAGCAGACAAGGGTGGGAAAGCCGAAAAATCCTGCTGACACCAAAGTTCAGGCCTCAGGACACCAGAATACCTCAAATTTTGACAACCTTACCACCAGCCAGAAGCCTAATCCCCCGCGGGATCAGCCAAGGTTCAATTTGCCTAACTTCAGAGCACGGACCGGCAAAGGAAAGTCAAAGTCAACTTGGCCCTCGCACTCAATCAACGTCCTAACCAAGGGCGGCCACCGCCATAAGCTACCTCGACACAATCCCGAGGCACCACCAAAGGCTTTACCTCTCAAGAGGAAGACAGAAAACGGATGGCTTGATGACTCTCCCTCTCCGGAAAGAGAGCAGATCTACAATTCCCGACTGTATGGCAGTATGCTCACCTTCTGTGACAAAGACCTGCCGAAAGGGGCCTCAGGGCACAATGAAGCTCTGTACATCACTCTCCGGCTCAACACCATCTCTCTCCCCGGGGTATTGGTAGACAATGGATCAGCAGTCAACATCCTCCCTCTCAGCATGATGCGAGCCCTACGCATTGACGAAGGCCACATGATCCCGGGAGATGGAATGGCACAGCACAAGGAATACCTATCCAAGCAGCATGAAGAATACAAGCGCTTATCTCCCCGAGAAAAGCAAGTCCTCTGTGAAAGCGACGACGAAGATGATGAAACCATTCTCTTCCAAGCCGGTCATGAAGTCAACAAAACCGGAATCCCAAGGGTCCTGGGAGGATGGGAACGGATCATTTCTGCTCTCAAGCTAAAAGGCCAACTGAAGGAGGAAGGTCTATTCAAAAAGAAAAGAAAAATGGAAATACATCTCCAGCAACTACTCAGGGAGATTCCACAGACTACGACATTCGTTTACAAAAAGGATCAACTGGGACAGCAGCCAGTTACATGGGCAGACGTTCGGGAAGCCGTGTACTCACCTTCCGACATACCCGCCACTCAGTTAAAGCAGAAGAGAAAGCTCTCCCCGATGGAAGTTTATCTAGGCTGCCGCATACAGTTCAAGGAAGCACTGGCTATTCTCACATGGGAAGAAATGCAGGCGCTAACTCTCGACGTAGGCTCTAATGCAAGAGAGCTGATCTGGGCTAAGAGTGGAGGAAAATTAGCAAACCATGAATATCGCCTAACCCAACTCCAGAATGCCCTGAGCATGCTCAGCAAAAAGGAAAGAAGTGCGGTATACCGTGAAGAGATCAAAGAGACCGTTCGCTTGAACCAAGAACTCTCTAACCTCCCCCGGAGGGTCAGCAATGCACAGTTCAATTCTGGCAACCACTTCTCCGTACTGACGTTCGAATAGCTGTGGCAAACTATAGACTCCCTCCCCGCGGAGGCACCCAAACCGATATCCTAGGACAGAATCCAGAAAGCTGCTGAAGCCCCCGAGAATGCGTCTACAGTCAACGAATTGAGAGAGGACATATGGCCCTATGTTTCGAGAAATCCTCCTCTGACTATAGCTCAGCTCAAAGCAACCTGTTCGGAAGGAACTAAGCCTGATGTCAGCATCTTGACCCGATCGGGTCAAATCCATGTACCACCCCCCAAGGCTACCAAAAAGTCAACGGAGCCAGAACCGCAACCCGGCCTGCCCGAAGACACAAGTTCCATGAAGGAGGACCCGATCCTCACTCAGCTCAAGCAGACCCAGGCGAACATTTCCCTTTGGTCCCTGCTCACATCTTCATACCCTCACAAGCTCAAGCTAGAAGAAAGTTTGGCCCGCACCATGGTCCCCGTGGGCGCTTGACCCCAGGCAAGTAATTCAAATGATCGGCAAAATCCACTACGGCAACATCATCACCTTCACAGATTTGGACCTGCCAAAATTTGGGGCTGATCACAATGAGCCGCTCTACATCACAGTTCAGCTGGACGAGCGTCGCCTTCCCCGTGTGTTGGTAGACAGAGGTTCCGGAATGAATGTCTTGCCCGCCAAGATGATGGACCTGCTTGACATAAGCCCACAAATCTGAAGCCTTCAGTCCATACTGTCAAGGCCTATGACTCCACTTCCCGCACAGTTCTCGGGGGTTGCTACTCTAAACATTTGGTTCGGCAAGCGGATGATCCCCACCGAATTCCAAGTATTGGATATTCCTATCACTTTCACAGCCATCCTGGGGCAACCCTGGCTGCATCAAATGAATGGCGTGGCATCCACCCTTCACCAGTGCATCAAGTTCATGCAAGGCAACGAGCTAACAACAGTCTACGGTGACAGTGTCACCACCGAGGGGACCAACATCAACGGCATTCCAGTGTTAGAGATTAAGCATGATGATGATATGGAATTAACTGGAATCACCTTGGAAACCTCCAAGATCCAAATATACAGCATGGACCTTCCACTGTTTCGGGACAAGATCCCTCCCGCCATGAAGATGATGAAACACATGAACTTCATCCCAGGACTGGGGCTCGGCAAAAGGTTACAAGGCCAACACCAAGTCATCGAAGTCAAGGACCATACTATAGTCCAGGGGCTCGGTTATGTGCCAACACCAGCTGATATCAAAGAAAACAAAAGGCTCGCCAGCACCAAGGCAGCAGCCCGCAAAAGGGGAACCTCTAACGGCACACCCAACCTCCAACCTTACAGTTTCGACCTCGCTCATTACTTCATCAAGGGAACCAGAAGCGGCGAGCGGGGACCGACGAGGAGCAGGGAACCGGCGGAGCGAGGGAACCGAGCGAAGCGAGGGATCGAAAGTAGAACTGATGAAGATGAGAAAGAAGCAGGAAAAGTCAGCACAGTGACTACATAAAGGATGGAAAAGCTAGCACGGGACCTCAATCATTTTAGAGGACTCAAGGCTAATCTGATAAGGGGAGAGTTCCTCGACATCACAGCTCTACCTAGACCAATTGCCACCACAGTTCAGCATGAGTACACATTCAAAGGAATCCCAAACATAGAAGAGCAGCTCGAGACACTCTTTATGGGAAACAGACTGTTCGGGTCAGCCGCCGAGGCCACATTCGAATTCATAGAAGATGCTCTCAGTGGACCCGCTCTACAGAGTATTTTTGAAGAAGTCATGAAGGTGCCAAACCTGATTGACCTGGGCTCCAAAAACAGCATGATTACCATTTTCGGGACAACAGAAGCCAAGCCTCTCGACCCCTGAACCCTCATCAAGCATCCAACAATGCCATTGAAAAACTGGGTAACTTTCACCGAACTAAGGGCAAGCCAGACAGAAATGGAAGACAAGCTGGGCCTGCATCCACATCTCCCTAAACCCGGTCTCAAACCCTCTGAGTCAGTAATTGTCAAAGTCCAGTCCTCTGAGTCATCCAACGGCCTCACGCCGGAAGACTATGATAATGTAGCCAACAATGTATTTCCGTTCGCATTTAATGAAAAGTCTGACCTTTCGAATTATCCTCTCATTGCCACTTTAACAACTGATAAGTTAACAAACAACTTAAAAGACGTTAATAATGACTCACTTGATAAAGAAGCAGACACACTAAACGAACAATACATTAAAGAAGTTCTCAAGCGCGTAGTAAACCAAGAGGACAATCGGACCCAAGCTGCCGAAGAGGTTATGACTAAAGTGAACCTGGGGTCAGTGCAAGAGCTTAAAGAGACACAAGTGGGCAGTTTCTTCGCCGGTGCAGAAAAAGAAGCCCTGATAAATCTCCTCAAAGAGTATGTTGACGTGTTCGCCTGGTCATATCAGGACATGCCAGGACTCGATCCCTTAATCGTGGAACACAGAATTCCTTGTAAGTACGCCAATCCAATTCACAACCTTTCCAGATGCATTTTAATATGATAAAATTGCATTAAGGGGCATTTTGTTAAATTCCTGGTCTATTCCGAGACTTCCGAAAACATTCCATAAGTTTCTCGCGAAGGAAGTACTTTTTTGTACTTTGCTCATGCCAAGGGACCTAAAGGGAATAAATCTATTTTTGACCTTTTCGGTATTATCCCAGAATGTTTCAGAACCAGATTTGGTGCCAAAAACGGTTGGTGACACCTTGTGTCACGCGACAACTCGAAGCCTTGGAAAGTGGTTACAGAGTGTCGTGCGACGTAATGTGACCATGATCTGCAGCTATAAATAAGACCCTCCCCCTCTCAGAATTGGATCCTTTTTCAATCTCCCAAAGTCACTCTGCCAAAATTCATTCAGAAACGTACCTCTCTCCTCCTTCCCTCCAAACTTACACCAATTCCCTTCCAATTCAACCCTTCTCACCCAATTCACCCCTCTCTCTCACAAGCATCCACATACTAACTGAAGATCCAAGCTCAGAAGCTCCTCCTATACACCAATTCACGTACTATAGCTGAATTGAAGGCCATTGCACCTGACTTGGTGTAGTGGTGGTGGATTTACAAGGGTAACACCTCTTTCCCTCTCTCTCTACCATAATTTGTTAATTCTCATAATTCCTACTCTTCCACTTGATAATTAATCTCCATATGCACTGATTATCAAGTGGCAATTGCCATCTCTCTGTTTAAAGTTGTGTTGTTTGAATTGATTGATTGTTCATGATGTGATTTACTTGTAGTTGCAATTTGGATGTCAAGGGAGTGTGGATCTCCCATATCCACACTCCTTTGGTTGATCTGTCTTTGATTCGCGCTGTTCTGAATTGCCTTGGTATAATTGTTTGATCTGGTTTGGCATCTGTTGAATCTGTCTCTCAGTTGTAAGGTTCCTGCAGATGGTAAACATGTGTCACGCGACACACTTGGACATGAGGAGTCCTGTGTCACGTGACACATCGTGTCCATCTGCAGGGATCATCCTTCAGTTGTAAGTTGTGTTATCTAGTTCAATTGTCACTCAGTTGAGGTGACTGTGCTGCTTTTCATGTTCAATCTATTCTGTAATCATGCTTTGTGTTCATGAGATTGCTGTAATCTGGGTGTTGTAAAGTCTCTGCAAAGTGATCGTTGGTGTCACGCGACACAACCTACCACCTAGGTCCTGTGTCACGCGACATAAGTGGTCCTTTGCAGAAGATTTGGTTTCAGTTGTAATCTGTTCTCCTTGCTGTAATGGGATGTGGCCTCCCTGATCAATTGGTCTACAAGTTGTAATAATCTCATTCGTTTAATAAAATTCATGTTTTATCGCACTTGTCTATTATCATTGTTTGCACATATTTTGACTTATTTGGATGTCTAATTAGAAATACTCGTCTACGGACAAGGCGTGTTGGGTGAACTCTCGGTTCTTCCCAACATGTAACCTGACCCCCGGACCCATTTCTCTTTCAAAAGGTTTTTCAAAGTGTACCTTTAAACATGGCGTGGCGACTCCTAACTTTTTTCGTTTGAAAACTGATTTTTTTCGGGCGAGCGCACATTCAGTGGCGACTCCGCTGGGCACCACATTTTTGAAAACCTGTTTTTCAAAACTAAGAGGGTCATGCTTTCGTTCACTTAGACATCCAATGTATTCATCTTATGTGCATCCTTGATGATCTTGTGCGGTACATGCATTTTTATGAGATTTTACGACTTGTGTGCCTTTTGTGTGCTTCTTGTGGCTATGTTGTTGTGCTCTGTTTGTGTTGCTTTTTTCCTTGCCGAGGAGTGGCAGGGGCTGATTTCAGTTTTGCAGGGATTTAGGTTCAGTGACTATCCTGGTCGTGCGACAGCTTTGTTCTTTGCTGTCATGTGTCACGCGACAGGAATGGTCACTGAACATGTCTCAGATGCTGGTTTGAGGGCAGTCCCTTGAATCAAGATTGCTCAGTTGATTGCTATTTCCCCTTGTTCCCTGTGAGAGTGTGTGTGTTTTTTCTTTTTCTTTTAAAAATAAAAAAACAAAATAATAAAAAAATTTCTTGTTTTCGTAAATAAAAGAATATAGTCATCCGCACACTACACCACATAGATTTAGAACCCTCGGGTGCGATTGGCGGCATCGCGGACGGTGATAATATTCGCCTACGCTTGAGCGCCTAATGTCAAACCCATCCCCCTAGTGCGTTATAGGTGGCGCCACACTCAAAGCTTACCCACGATTGGTTTTTGATACAACGTTTTAATCACACCAAAATGAATTGTTTTTTTTTTTTTTGAAATTTACAATAGGTCCTTATACCTTTCCCAAAACCTTGCACCTTGTGGGCATGTTGCTAATGCAACATGGTTTCACGTAGGGATGTCACTCTCGTGGCGTGTCCTAAACGAGAGATCATGCCGCATTGTCATCATGCACCGACGAGAAGTCATGCCGGATTTTTCTTGGAAATTCTTCGAGAATACCCGTTATGCTGCCCAAATTTCCCCAGAAATTTGGACCACTCGTCCATCTCACATCGTGTTAGGTCTTGGTTAGGTATCATTACCTATTATTAATTTCAAATGCAAAACATTTAGTGTGATTTGAATGTTGCGTCTCTAGGTTTCCCCAAGGTGTAGTTTGCGTAAATAAAGGCTTCTCCTTTCCCAACCGTACTTAGGATTAAAATATTGATTTATACTTGAAGATAAATAAATTGTTTGTGCGAGTCTGTCCCTCTTTTCCTTTCCCTCTCCTGTATTTCCTCAAAGTCTTCTTCCTCCACTACCTTATAAACCCGTATCTACCCCTGCAGCAACGGCGAGTTGGATCCGCTCATCTGTTCCGGGAGCTCGTTTGGTCCGTGTTGCGAAGAAGTTCAAACAGTTTCTGAGATTTCAGTCAGTTCAGAATCAGCTATGGCCGGGAATGGTGATGTGTTCGCTTCTCAGTCTGCTGGAGGTTCAGTTTCGATGGGTCAATCGGGTTTGAACGACATGTCTACAGAAGAATTGAGAATAACTTTGGAAGCTGCTTTGGCCAGGGAACGTGAATCCCGCTTGTTGGCTCAGAATGCCAAGGCCCGAGAGAAAGAAGCTCATACCCGCTTTGTTGAGGTCATGAGAGCCTGAGGAATCGCAGTACTTCGTCGAGAGGATGGTTCTTACGAAGAAATCACTGAAGAGGGTAACAACGGGATCAGATCTGTTTCTCCCGCCCAACCTGCTCAACCCAACTACCATGCTATGCCTCCTCCCATGAGTTATGCCCCGCGCCTTGATCAAATGCCATCTCCGGGAATGATTGTGAATACCCAAGGAAGGATTCCTCTCCCAGTCTCTCAGGTGCATAACCAAGTTGCTCAACAGGGTCTCAGCAAGAGTGGTGGCCAACCATCGAACTTCTTTGATCTCACTTCCTCTCCAGCTCCCAATGCCCCAATGGAGCAGGCTCAGTACGGATTCTAATCCCAAGGAAACTACTCCCAACCCCAGTTCAGCATGTACCCCGACAGTTATCAGTATGTTCAGTCTAATCTGCAGCAGAATGGTCAGTATCGTCTTTCAGGTAATCAGATTTGTCAGGACAGTATTCCACAGTATCCGCAGTCTCAGCTCCAAAGCAACTTTCCTCAGCCCGCAGTTTGTTCTCCTCTCACCCAACACCTGTATGGTTCCACCCCGTATTCAGCTCCTTGCATTAGTACCGGATTTTCTACTCATGGTCAGTTCGGAGGTCAGTCAATGCAGTTCGGTCCCCAGAATCCCAGTGTTCAGTTTAATGGTTACGACATGTACGGGAACAGGATTCCCAGCTCAGTCAGTTTGTTGGATAGCAATATCAGTATCCCCAGTACTTTCGGTCTTCCCTCGGCTGCCTTGCCCATTAGATCTGCTCCAGAGTTTCCTGTGCCGTCTTCAACTGTGGCTCCTGCAATTCCCCAAATCCCTGGGATGACCCCGGAAGTGACAGCTTTACTAAGACAAATGCAACGGCAAATCGATAGATTGACTGTGGGTTCTAGTGGTCTCAAGGTGGTTGAGCCAGCTCAAGTAATGCCCCTGCCCCATAAGTTCAAGATGCCAAAGATGGATTTTGATGGTACGGCCTGCCCAAAGACTCATGTGGATACCTACGTCATGACAATGGGGCGATGGGCTGCACGCCCGAGTTTATGGCTTCTCATTTTCATCTAACTTTGAAGGGTCCGACGCTCACTTGGTTTTTGGCCCTCAAGCAAGAATGCCGCTCCACCTGGAGCCAGATCACCGATACTTTCTTGGAGAAGTATAGAGGTAATCTAGAGTGGCGTACCACCCGAGATGACTTAGTGGGGACCATTCAGAAGAATGAAGAGTCTATCACAGAATTCTATAAGCGGTGGAATGCCAAACTTAACGAGCTATCGGAGCCAATCCCCCTTCAAGATCAGAAAGATATTTTCTTGTCATGCGTGAAACCGGTGCTAAGGGAGGCCATCGGAAAGGGTTGGTACCCAGATCTCAGAGAAATGGTCGGAATGGGCGCTCGCAGTGAGAACAGGCTTTTTAATCAAACTCCGGGTGTGAATGCTAGCGGTAATAGCGGAAGTGGAGGATTCAGGTATCGGACAACTAACCCAGTCTCTGCCATGGCACCGAAAGGAAGAGAAGTGGTTAAGGACAACATCGTCAATAATCTGCAAGGAGGAGGTAATAATGGGCCTAATGGTGGGAGATTCCCGCCGAAGCAGCAACGAAGGTTTGATGACTTGGGAATGACTACGGAAGAGATTTACAATGGAATGCTCAGAACTGGGATGATCAAGCCCTTGGACAACTACAGTCCTGCTAATCCCAATCCCAATCTTGATACAAGCAAATATTGTCGGTTCCATCAATACCCAGGGCACACCACCAATATTTGCTTCACCCTCAAGAGGATTATCCAAGGCCTTGTAGATGAAAAGAAGATTGAAAAGTCCCCTCGTCCTAAC
Organism: Adenophora triphylla var. japonica; assembly: GCA_022495995.1. Taxonomy (NCBI): domain Eukaryota; kingdom Viridiplantae; phylum Streptophyta; class Magnoliopsida; order Asterales; family Campanulaceae; genus Adenophora; species Adenophora triphylla. The sequence goes on from JAFEMH010000086.1 coordinate 734,164, forward strand.
GTCGTCAACAACCCTCTGCCCAGCAACAACGTGAATCTCATCGATTTTGGTCAAGACTATTTCGTGAATGTAATAGAGTTTGGAGAGTCTGTAAATGGAAAGGTTAGTGGTGATTGTAATGAGGTTATGACTGATGTAAATCTTTGTTTCAATGAAATGAAAGACAACTTTTGCTACGTCTTGTATCTTGATGATTTGTATGATTTGAATAATGCTGCTGATTATGATGATTATGAAGAGCGTTTGGTTGTCAACGCTATATCCTCTATGGTTCCCAGAGAGTCCCCAATCTCTTTGGAGGAGCTCAGGATAGCAGCTAATTTGGAGGCGCCATTGTCCGTGAATGAGATAAGACAAGCAGCGTGGCCATACAGCACCCGCTCCGCTCCACTTACACTAGCTGAACTCAAAGAGGCTAGCAAAAATTTTGTGGTTGAAGATCATCAAGAGGTTAATTTGTTGACACGATCAGGAAGAATGTTGGGAATGGATAGTGCTGATCCATCCGGGAAAGGCAAAGGAGTTGCGGTTTCGAATCCCCAGGCCTCTCAGGATCCCTACAGATCGGCAGGAAATGAAGAAATACAAGAGGACCCGATCTTGACGCAGTTGAAGAGAACCCAGGCTGATATCTCTTTATGGTCCCTACTCACATCCTCCTACCCCCACAAGATAAAATTGGAAGAGGCTCTGTCCAAAACCAAGGTGTCTGTCAACGCCACTCCAGATGAAGCCTGCCAACTAATCGGAACGACCCAGTATGGAAACATTATTACTTTTACAGACCTTGATCTGCCTACTTACACTACCAGAAACAGGTGTTTTAGCGACGGAATTATCAGCGACGGAATCATTCCGTCGCTAAATAGCGGCGAAATATAAGCTTTAGCGTCGGAATTATTTTGGCGTCAAATTTAGCGACGGAATATAATTCCGCCGCTAAAACGAATATTCCTCGAATATTCGTTTAATTACCGCCACTATTTTCGCGGTTGATTTACCGACGGAATATTCCGCCCCTAAATCTTTATCAACGACGAAATTATTCCGCCGGTGAAAATATATCATTTTTTTATTTTTTTATTTATCAGCGTCGGAAATATTCCGACGGTGAAATTAAAATATTTTTTATTTTTTTTTTGAAATATTACACCGACGCTGAATAATTATTATTTTTTAATTTATCAGCGTCGGAAATATTCCGACGGTGAAATTAAATGTTTTTTTTTTAATTAAACACCGACGGAATATTTTCGCCGCTGATAATTTAATATTTTTTTATTTATCAGCGACGAAAATATTCCGTTGCTGATAATAAAATGTAATTTTTGTTTATTTTTAGAACTAATTAACAAAATAACAAACTAAAAAACATTAAAATATCATAAATATTTATGATATTTTTGAAAAAATAAAAAAATCATAAATATTTATTAATTTTAATTTAATAAATATCATTATTTTTATTTATATAAAATATGAAAGTTATTTTAAATTACTCTCAAAAAAATAAATATGAGTCAATAAATATTATTTTTGAAAAAATAAATAAATTCTAAACCCTAAACCTAATACCCTATATATACACTATACCCTATACCCTATACCCTATACACTATACCCTATACCCTATACCTATACCCTATACCCTATACACTATACCCTATACCCTATACCCTATACCCTATACACTATACCCTATACCCTATACACTATACCCTATACACTATACCTTATACCCTATACCCTATACCCTATACACTATACCCTATACCCTATACACTATACACTATACCCTATACACTATACCCTATACCCTATACCCTATACACTATACCCTATACCCTATACCCTATACACTATACCCTATACCCTATATCCTATACCCTATACCCTATACACTATACCCTATACCCTATACACTATACCCTATACCCTATACACTATATCCTATACCATATACCCTAAACACTATACACTATACCCTATACCCTATACCCTATACCCTATACACTATACCCTATAAACTATACACCATACACTAAATCCTAAACCCTAACCCCTAACCCCTAAACCCTAAACCCTAACCCCTAAACCCTAAACCCTAAACCCTAAACCCTAACCCCTAAACCCTAACCCCTAAACCCTAAACCCTGAAAAGGGACCCCGAAGAGAGAAAAAAGAGAGAGGAGGCTTGCTCTCTAGGGCGACGTGGGTTTTTCCTGGGATATCTTTTTTTTGGCCATTTTGGCCGGATTTTGTTGCCGGCAATGGCTGGGCAGCCGGTGCCTGCTCTTGGGGATTCGTTGCAAGGGGTGGGGAAGGATGGGGGGAGGTTAGTACAGACAGGAGATGGAGTAATTGGGCAGATTCCGAATGGTTTGGGCCTTCAACAGCCGTCAATTGCAGATGGGGGTGGTGGGTCTCTTCCGGGTTCGGTGGCTGCAATGTTGCAGAGGGCTGATATTCATGGCAATACACATGGTTTTGGGTCTGTTATGGCTGAAGTTTTACAGGATAAGGATACTAGTTCTACAGGTGGTTTGCATGTGCATGGGGGTGAAAACAACAGGGTTCCTTTATCTTATTCAACAGCGGTGCAGGGTGATAGAGGGGTAGACGAAACGTTTATCAATCCCTTTGCTGGATTAAAGGCACCTCCACGATCAGTAGCAAGGATTGATGGAGCCCCGACAGTAATTCTAACGGAGAGGGAGGTCCAACCTGCTGCAGACAGATTGAAATTCACATTGGTCTTGAAATTCTCGGCTGGCCGACCTCAGTTAAAGGTAATTTTTGATCATATTTACCAAATTTGGGGGCTGAAAAACAAGTTTAATATTGGTTTGCTTGATCCAAGGCACGTACTTGTTTATCTTACAAGTGAGGAGGATTTCACTAGAGCATTAGCTAGGGATTATAATGTAATTGCCAATAGCAATTTTCGGTGTTTTAGGTGGACACCTGAATTTGATTTCACCGTAGACAATCCTTGTATTGCGGTATGGATTCGATTGCCAAATTTACCTTTGCATTGGTATGCCTTTTTGGAAAATATTGGGAATTCAATGGGGACGTTTGTGAAGGCGGATGATCGAACGACTGGGTTTACTCATCATGGTTACGCTCGAATATGTGTGGAGATCGATGTTTCCAAACCATTGCCCAGTTATGTGAATTTGGGTACGTCGAAAGAGACTTTTTTCGAACAGGAAGTGGAATTTGAAGGAAATATTGCCTTTTGTGATGGCTGCGGTTTATTGGGTCATACAAAAGGTGACTGTAGGAAGGGTAAGATGCGTCCAAGGAATAATCGGGTAAGACAAAGTTTTGCTAAAACGGATATGGGACATAAGACAGAAATCAAGGCTGCGGATAATGGTGACGGGCAGCGAAAACAACAGAAGGAATGGCAAGTTAAGGGGAAAGGGAAGGCAGTAGTGGAACAAAAACAAAATGGGGTTCAAAAGGAGGATGCTGGTCCTTCAAATGTTCCAGTTGCTGCCAAGGGGAGTTCGAAAACATTATCTTTTGGTGGGGTAACTATATTAAAGAATGGAAATAATGCTGAAAATGTTATGGATACCAATAAGGTACATATTTCGAATGCTTTTTCAGCATTAACTGATATTGCTGAGGAGGATGAGGGAGATAAAGGTGGTACAACTGGGGAATTATGTCAATTAAATAAGGAGGCTTCATTGACTTCCAGTTTGGAGAAGGGTTCACCGAGATCGATTTCTAATGATGACGAGGTGAGTAAGGGAGATAATAATGGAGGGTCGAGTAAGCCGTTGGGGGATATCATAATGGTGGAGGATGGTGAGCTTAAAGAGTCGGAGAAAACACAATTATCACCTATGTTTGGGCCAGCCAATGATGTAGGTTATGCAGAACAGGGGGAAAAAGCAGTGGAGATGAAGGACTCAGCGGAGGATATAGGTTTTTGTTATATGGGAGGTGTTCATCTATCGGAGGATCCTGTGGAGGGGGAATCTTACTCCCAGGAATCATCATTTGGTGAGGAAATTGCAGGGCTAGAGGGCAATAAAGACGTGCAACCTCAGGTTTCTCCAATGAGGACCCGAAGTAAGCGTAAAGGGGTAGCTTCTAATGCCAAAGTTTCCCAATGACGGTCATAATATGGAATGCGAGGGGGGTAGGGAATGTAGGAAAAATGGATGCGTTAAAGCTTTTGGTGTCTCAGAATAAGCCGTGGTGTTTAGCAATTTTAGAACCCAAAATTTTGGGGGATAGACTTGCTAAGATCACAAGGCAGTTGGGTTTTGGGCATTATTTACATGGAAATCCTATTAATACTCATATATGGATCATGTGGAGTTCGGGCTTCAATTTGAGTTTGGTTTCTTGTTCGAATCAACAGATTACTGTTCGGGTTACGTCTGGAGGAGAAGTTTGTGGTTTATTCTCTTTTATATACGCCAGTTGTGATAGGGTTGATAGGAAACCTTTGTGGGCAGATTTGACGCAGCTCTCGGTTTAGTATGATGAACCTTGGTTAGTTGGTGGAGATTTCAATATCATTGCTCAGCCATCAGAAAAATTGGGTGGCAATGGTTGGGATTATGCGGGTATGGATGATTTTAATCGATGTTCATTCTTCTTTGGTCTTTCCGAGATTGATTTTGAGGGAAGTATTTACACTTGGTGTAATGGCCATGATGGGGCTAGGCGTATATGGGAACGTTTGGATCGTGTCTTTGTGAATGGGGCTTTTTTCTCAAAACGTGGTAACGTGAAAGTTAATCACCTTCCTCGGGATAAATCAGATCATTCTCCGCTGAAGGTAAATTTTCTGTCAATTTCAAAGCCGGTTCATGTTTTTAAGTTTCAGCGCATGTGGTTAGATCATGAGGATTGCAAGCGTCTTGTTGCTGAGATTTGGCATAAGTGGTATGGGGGGAATGCTCTTGAGAGATTACATAGGAAATTACATGCTCTTCGTAAAGCTCTCCGACAGTGGGCCAGGAGGTTTTTGGTAATATATTCTGGAAAATCAATAAGTTACAGGATGAGATGTTGGTTTTGGATGTTCAAATTCAGCAGGGGTGGGATGATAGTATTGATCAATTGCTGAAACAGAAGAAGGTGGAATTGGCTCAGCTTTTGAGGTGGGAAAATGAGATGAAGCAGCAGCAGTCTAGGCAGTTATGGGTGCAAGATGGGGATCGAAATTCTGCTTTCTTTCATGCGAGTATTAAGGAAAGACGTAGAATGAATTCTTTGAAGCTTCAGTTGGCAGATGGTTCTTGGTGTACGAATGAGACAGTTTTGGGCAACCTGGGTGCGGCTTATTTTGAGAACATTTTCAGATCTTCCCCACATGTAATAGATGATAGTCTTTTTGAGGGCATTGTGGAAGAAGTGACAGAGGAGGACAATCTTTTTCTGACGGCTATACCGAGTGAAGAGGAGGTTTGGGATGCTATAAAATCGTTGAATGCGGACAGTGCTCCGGGGACAGACGGTTTCACGGGGCAGTTTTTTCGGGGTTGTTGGTCTATTATAAAAACGGATGTGGTGGCAGCGGTTCAAGCTTTTTATAATGGGGTAGCACTGCCTAGAGGATTTTCTTCGAATGTGATCATTCTTTTGCCTAAGGTGGATAAGCCTACTGGTTTTAAGGAGTTGAGGCCTATTAGTTTATTGACCTTCATGAATAAGGTAATTTCTAAGATACTTACTACTCGTATGGCTTCGATTATTCATAAGGTGATTTCTCCGGAGCAAACGGGCTTTATAAAGGGAAGAGGCATTCAAGAGAATATTGCTTTGGCTCATGAGCTTGTTCATAGGGTGGATCAGAAAGTGGTAGGAGGAAATGTCCTTTTTAAACTGGATATGTCTAAAGCTTATGAACGTCTTGAATGGGATTTTCTGTTTCGTGCTCTGGAAGCTTTTGGTTTTAACAGCAGGTGCAGGGATTTGGTGTGGCATTTGGTGCAGGGTAATTGGTACTCATTGAGGCTGGGAGGGGTGTCACATGGTTATTTTGCTTCTTTTAGGGGAGTGAAACAAGGTGATCCTTTATCCCCGTTATTATTCATCATTGCACAAGAAGTTTTATCCAGGGCCATGCACAGAGCGCTTCGGGAGAATACGTTCCGTCCTTTTGAGCATGGGAGAGGTGGGGTCCCTATTTCTCATCTTTTATATGCAGATGATATGTTGATCTTTTGCAATGGCCGGAGAGGTTCTATAGAAGGTCTTCGGGGTGTTTTGTCTACATATGAGCGTGCATCCGGGCAGCTTATAAATCTAGAGAAAAGTGGCTTTTATGTGGGGAAGAAGATGAGAAACTTCGAGATTGAGAACATCCGGAGGTGGTCAGGGTGCACGCATCAACAGTTCCCTTTGAAGTATCTTGGTATTCCGCTGTTCAAAGGAAGGATTCAACGGGTGCATTTTTCGGAGTTGGAGGCTAAGGTGTTGAAACGAATTAACGGGTGGAAAGCTCGTCTTCTGTCTTTTGGAGGTAAGCTTACTTTATTGAAATCTGTGCTTTGTAGCATTCCAATATATTCTATGAGAGTTTTAAAGGTTCCTAAGGGTGTTATAAGGAAGTTGGAGGGTATTATGGATAATTTCCTGTGGAGTAATGGGGGAGAGAAGCGCCCGCAATGGGTAGCATGGCAGGAGGTGTGCAAGCCCATTCAGGAAGGTGGTTTGGGGGTTAGAGCTTTGAAGGATGTTAATGACATGATGTTGGCTAAGTTGGCTTGGGCGGCTGTATATGGTAACTCTCTATGGGCTACGTTCATTCGTGAGAAGTATGGTTGGAAGGCCTCGGAATCCAGTTCTCATGTGTGGAAAGCGGCAGCTGATTTTCTGCCACAGATAGAGGAATGCAGTAGATGGATTGTTGGTAAAGGTGACATCAGTTTTTGGATGGACAATTGGTGTGGTGAGCGGATTGGGGGTCCTCGACCTGTCGATCATGGCTTGCTAGTTCGTGACGGACTGATGGTTTTAGATGATTTGCTTCCTCATATTCCTGTTCATTTGCATGATAACATAAGGAGGGTGTCTATTGATGAGAATGAGGTTGATAAGGTGTCATGTACTTTGACTCGGTCCGGGGTTTTTGAGTCTGCAGCTTGGTGGGAGCATCATAGGATTCACAGTCCGTTGGTGGATTGGGGTGCTAAGATTTGGTACAAGCATATCCCTACTAAGGTTAGTGGTTTCTGGTGGAGACTTATGCACAATGGCCTTCCGGTGGATGCTCAGTTGGAGGAAAGGGGATTTAGCATTACTCCCCGTTGTGTATGTTGTCCTTCTGGTGGTTACAGGGAGACTAAGGAGCATTTATTTCTTCATTCATCGATGGCAATTTCCCTGTGGCAGCATTGGTCGTCGTACTTTGGGTTTGGTTTTCACTACACGAATTTCCAACATTTATGGGAGGTTTGGTGTGGGGGACAATCCAAAAGAGCTCAAATTGGGTTGGTTCGAATGGGAATAATGATGTTTGTTTGCTGGGGCTTATGGAAGGCGCGATGTAAAATGATTTTTGATGGCAAACAGATGGAGTGCGGGGCCATTATTGATGGGGTTAAGAATGCTTTAGTGGATATGTGTTCTTTTTTGGTTCCCAAGGCCAAAACTACAGCAGCAAATCGTAGTATTTTGGTCAATATGGGTTTAAGGGTGGCTGAGGTGAAGTTTAGGACGAGACGTACATTGCGGTGGGAGCCTTCTCTATCTTGCTTCTTTACTCTCAACACGGATGGTTCGTCTGTCCATGGTCAGTGCTCGGGTGGAGGGATCATTCGGGATTGGAGGGGAGGTTTCATTTGTGCCTTTTCAAATTACTATGGGATGGGCACAAACATGATTGCAGAGATTTATGCCTTGAGGGATGGATTATGCTTGTGCCGAGAGCTTCATTTGTCCTCGGTTCAGGTTGAGTCTGATTCCTTGGTGGCAGTCGGAATCTTGAAAGGTCAATATTTGGGTCCTTGGCAATACTCTTATGAACTAAGGGAATGTAGCCGTTTGTTGGGAGATTTTGCTGTTCGTCATGTTTTACGGGAGTGTAATGGAGTTGCAGATCGGTTAGCAGCTGAGGCTCATGTTCATCGTCAACATAGGAGGTTTGAAACGGCTTTGGTTTTGCCGAGGGAGGTGATCAATGCCTTGAGATTTGATGTTATGGGTACTTATGTGGAGAGACATTGATATGTTTAGTGTTTGTTATTGTCAATGTTGGGCATTGTTTCAGTTTGGGTTTTGGTCTGATGCAGATTGCATTACTGATGTTGGGTTTTCTGCAGAAGAGGGCCTCAGTAGTGCGACATTATTGGCAGTTGCTGA